>CAXAQZ010000337.1:0-600000 GCA_963971145.1 Sussaba pulchella
TGTTTGTGTTCCTGTGTGTTTAAGTGTTTGTATGTTTGTGTGTTTACGTGTTTGTATGTTTGTGTGTTCGTGTGTTTGTGTGTTCGTGTGTTTGTGTGTTTGTGTGTTTGTGTGTTTGTGTGGTTGTGTGTTTGTGTGTCTGTGTGTTTGTGTGATTGTGTGTTTGTGTGTGAGTGTGTCTGTGTTTGTGTGTTTGTGTATTTGTGTGTTTGTGTGTGAGTGTTTCTGTGTTTGTGTGTTTGTGTGTTTTCGTGTTTCTGTATTTGTATTATTGTGTGTTTTTGTGTTTGTGTGTTAGTGTGTTGGCGTGTTTGTGTGTTTGTGTGTTTGTGTGTTTGTATGTTCGTATGTTAGTGTGTTTGTGTGTTCGTGTCTTTGTGTGTTTGTGTGTGAGTGTTTCTGTGTTTGTGTGTTTGTGTATTTGTGTGTTTGAGTGTGAGTGTTTCTGTGTTTGTGTGTTTGTGTGTTTTCGTGTTTCTGTATTTGTATCATTGTGTGTTTATGTGTTTCTGTGTTAGTGTGTTGGCGTGTTTGTGTGTTTGGGTGTTTGTGTGTTTGTGTGTTCGTGTGTTTCTGGGTTTGTGTCTTTGTGTGGTGTGTGTTTGTTCCTTCGTGTCTTTCCGTGCTTGTTTTTTCGTATGTTCTCGTGTTTGTGTGTTCGTGTGTTCGTGTGTTTGTGTGTTTGTGTGTTTGTGTGTTTGTGTGTTCGTGTTTTTGTGTGTCTGCGTGTTTGTGTCTTTGTGTGTTTGTGTGTTTGTGTGTTTGTCTGTTTGTGTGTTTGTGTGTTTGTGTGTTTGTGTGTTTGTGTGTTTGAGTGTTTGTGTGTTTTTGTGGTTGTGTGATCGTGTGTTTGTGTGTTTGTGTGTTTGTGTGTCTGTGTGTTTGTGTGTTTGTGTGTTTGTGTGTTTGTGTGTTTGTGTGTTTGTTTGTTTGTGTGTTTTTGTGTTTGTGTGTTTGTGTGTTTGTGTGTTTGTGTGTTTGTGTGTTTGTGTGTTTGTGTGTTTGTGTGTTTGTGTGTTTGTGTGTTTGTGTGTTTGTGTGTTTGTGTGTTTGTGTGTTTGTGTGTTTGTGTGTTTGTGTGTCAGTGTGTTTGCGTGTTTGTGCGTTTGTGTGTTTGTGTGTTTGTGTGTTTGTTTGTTTGTGTGTTTTTGTGTTTGTGTGTTTGTGTGTTTGTGTGTTTGTGTGTTTGTGTGTTTGTGTGTTTGTGTGTTTGTGTGTTCGTGTCTTTGTGTGTTTGTGTGTGAGTGTTTCTGTGTTTGTGTGTTTGTGTATTTGTGTGTTTGAGTGTGAGTGTTTCTGTGTTTGTGTGTTTGTGTGTTTTCGTGTTTCTGTATTTGTATCATTGTGTGTTTATGTGTTTCTGTGTTAGTGTGTTGGCGTGTTTGTGTGTTTGGGTGTTTGTGTGTTTGTGTGTTTGTGTGTTTCTGGGTTTGTGTCTTTGTGTGGTGTGTGTTTGTTCCTTCGTGTCTTTCCGTGCTTGTTTTTTCGTATGTTCTCGTGTTTGTGTGTTCGTGTGTTCGTGTGTTTGTGTGTTTGTGTGTTTGTGTGTTCGTGTTTTTGTGTGTCTGCGTGTTTGTGTCTTTGTGTGTTTGTGTGTTTGTGTGTTTGTCTGTTTGTGTGTTTGTGTGTTTGTGTGTTTGTGTGTTTGAGTGTTTGTGTGTTTTTGTGGTTGTGTGATCGTGTGTTTGTGTGTTTGTGTGTTTGTGTGTCTGTGTGTTTGTGTGTTTGTGTGTTTGTGTGTTTGTGTGTTTGTTTGTTTGTGTGTTTTTGTGTTTGTGTGTTTGTGTGTTTGTGTGTTTGTGTGTTTGTGTGTTTGTGTGTTTGTGTGTTTGTGTGTTTGTGTGTTTGTGTGTTTGTGTGTTTGTGTGTTTGTGTGTTTGTGTGTTTGTGTGTCAGTGTGTTTGCGTGTTTGTGCGTTTGTGTGTTTGTGTGTTTGTGTGTTTATGTGTTTGTGTGTTTGTCTGGTTGTGTGTTTGTGTGTTTGTGTGTTTGTGTGTTTGTGTGTTTGTGTGTTTGTGTGTTTGTGTGTTTGTGTGTTTGTGTGTTTGTGAGTTTGTGTGTTTGTGTGTTTGTGTGTTTATGTGTTTGTGTGTTTGTCTGGTTGTGTGTTTGTGTGTTTGTGTGTTTGTGTGTTTGTGTGTTTGTGTTTTTGTGTGTTTGTGTGTTTGTGTGTTTGTGTGTTTGTGTGTTTGTGTGTTTGTGTGTTTGTGTGTTTGTGTGTTTGTGTGTTTGTGTGTTTGTGTGTTTGTGTGTTTGTGTGTCCGTGTAGTTGTGAGTTTTCGTGCTTGTGTGTTCGTATGTTTGTGTGTTTGTGCGTTTCTGTACTTGGTTGTTTGTGTGTTTGTGTTTGAATGTTTGTGTGTTTCTGTAGTTGCGTGTTCGTGTGTTTGGGTGCTTGTGTGTTTGTTTGTTCGTACGTTTGTGTGTTTGTGTGTTCGTGTGTTTGTGTGTCTGTGTGTTTAGGCGTTTGTGTGTTAGTGTGTTCGTGTTTTTCTGGGTTTGTGTGATCGTGCCATTGTGTGTTTGTGTGTTTGTCTGGTTGTGTATTTGTGTGTTTGTGTGTTTGTGTGTTTGTGTGTTTGTGTGTTTGTGTGTTTGTGTGTTCGTGTGTTTCTGGGTTTATATGTTTGTGTGGTGTGTGTTTGTTTCTTTGTGTCTTCGTGTGCTTGTGTTTTTGTATGTTCTCGTGTTTGTATGTTTGTGTATTTGTGTGTTTGTGTGCTTGTGTGTTTGTGTGCTTGTGTGTTCGTGTGTTTGTGTGTTTGTGTAATTGTATGTGTGTCTGTTTGTGTGTGAGTGTTTCTGTGTTTTAGTGTTTTTGTGTTTCTGTATTTGTATTTTTGTGTGTTTGTGTGTTAGTGTGTTCGTCCGTTTGTGTGTTTGTGTGTTTGTGTGTTTGTGTGTTTGTGTTTTTGTGTGTTTGTGTGTTTGTGTATTTGTGTGTTTGTATGTTTGATTGTTTGTGTGTTTGTCTGTTTGCGTGTTTGTGTGTTTGTGTGTTTGTGTGTTCGTGTGTTTGTGTGTTTGTGTGTTTGTGTGTTTGTGTGTTTGTGTGTTTGTGTGTTTGTGTATTTGTGTGTTTGTGTGTTTGTGTGTGAGTGTTTCTTTGTTTTCGTGTTTGTGTGTTTTCGTGTTTCAGTATTTGGATCATTGTGTGTTTGTGTGTTTGTGTGTTAGTGTGTTTGCGTCTTTTCGTGTTTGTGTATTTGTGTGTTTGTGTGTTTGTGTGTTTGTGTGTATGTGTGTTCGTGTGTTTGTGTGTTTGTGTGTTCGTGTGTTCGTGTGTTTGTTTGTTTGTGTGTTTGTGTATTTGTGTGTTTGTGTGTTTGTGTGTTTGTGTGTTTGTGTGTTCGTGTGTTTGTGTTCCTGTGTGTTTGTGTGTTTGGGAGTTTGTGTCTTCGTGTGTTTGTGTGTTTGTTTGTCCGTGTGTTTGTGTCTTTGTGTGTCGTGTGTTTGTGTATTCGTGTGTTCACGTGTTTGTGTGTTTTTGTGCTTGTGTGTTTGTGATTTTGTGTGATCGTGTCATTGTGTGTTTGTTATTTTGTGTGATCGTGTCATTGTGTGTTTGTGTGTTTGTCTGGTTGTGTGTTTGTGTGTTTGTGTGTTTGTGTGTTTGTGTGTTTGTGTGTTTGTGTGTTCGTGTGTTTGTGTGTTTGTGCGCTTGTGTGTTTGTGCGGTTGTGCGTTTGTGTGTTTGTGTGTTTGTGTGTTTGTGTGTTTGTGTGTTTGTGTGTTTGTGTGTTTGTGTGTTTGTGTGTTTGTGTGTTTGTGTGTTTGTGTGTTTGTGTGCTTGTGTGTTTGTGTGTTTGTGTGTTTGTGTGTTTGTGTGTTTGTGCGTTTGTGTGTTTGTGTGTTTGTGTGTTTGTGTGTTTGTGTGTTTGTGTGTTTGTGCGTTTGTGTGTTTGTGTGTTTGTGTGTTTGTGTGTTTGTGTGTTTGTGTGTTTGTGTGTTTGTGTGTTCGTGTGTTTGTGTGTCTGTGTGTTTGGGTGTTCGTGTGTTTGGGTGTCTGTGTGTTTAGGTGTTTGTGTGTTAGTGTGTTCGTGTTTTTCTGGGTTTGTGTGATCGTGCCATTGTGTGTTTGTGTGTTTGTCTGGTTCCGTATTTGTGTGTTTGTGTGTTTGTGTGTTTGTGTGACTGTGTGTTCGTGTGTTTCTGGGTTTATATGTTTGTGTGGTGTGTGTTTGTTTCTTTGTGTCTTTGTGTGCTTGTGTTTTTGTATGTTCTCGCGTTTGTATGTTTGTGTATTTGTGTGTTTGTGTGCTTGTGTGTTTGTGTGCTTGTGTGTTTGTGTGTTTGTGTGTTTGTGTGTTTGGGTGTGTGTGTGTGTTTCTGTGCTTGTGTGTTTGTGAGTTTGTGCGATCGTGTCATTGTGTGTTTTTGTGTTTGTGTGTTTGTGTGTTTGTGTGTCTGTGTGTTCGTGCGTTTGTGTGTTCGTGTGTCTGTGTGTTCGTGTGTTTGTGTGTTTGTGTGTTTGTGTTTGTGTGTTTGTGTGTTTCTGTGTTTGTGTGTTTGTGTGTTTGTGTGTTTGTGTGTTTGTGTGTTTGTGTGTTTGTGTGTTTGTGTGTTTGTGTGTTTCCGTGTTTGTGTGTTGGTGTTTATGTGTGTTTAAGTGTTTGTATGTTTGTGTGTTTACGTGTTTGTATGTTTGTGTGTTCGTGTGTTTGTGTGTTCATGTGTTTGTGTGTTTGTGTTTTGTGTGTTTGTGCGTTTGTGTGTTTGTGTGTTTATGTGTTTGTGTGTTTGTGTGTTTGTGTGTTTGTGTGTTTGTGTGTTTGTGTGTTTGTGTGTTTGTGTGTTTGTGTGTTTGTGTGTTTGTGTGTTTGTGTCTCTGTGCGTTTGTGTGTTTGTATCGTTTTGTGTTTGTGTGTTTTTTTTGTTTGTTTGTGGGGTTGCATGCTTGTGTGTTTGTGTGTTTGTATGTTTGTGTGTCCGTGTAGACGTGAGTTTTCGTGCTTGTGTGTTTTCATGTTTGTGTGTTTGTGCGTTTCTGTACTTGGTTGTTTGTGTGTTTGTGTTTGAATGTTTGTGTGTTTGTGTAGTTGCGTGTTCGTGTGTTTGGGTGCTTGTGTGTTTGTTTGTTTGTGTGTTTGTGTGTTTGTGTGTCTGTGTGTTTGGGTTTTCGTGTGTTTGTGTGTCTGTGTGTTTAGGTGTTTGTGTGTTAGTGTGTTCGTGTTTTTCTAGGTTTGTGTAATCGTGCTATGGTGTGTTTGTGTGTTTGTCTGGTTGTGTATTTCTGTGTTTGAGTGTTTGTTCGTTTGTGTGTTCGTGTGTTTGTGTTTTTGTGTGTTCATGTGCTCGTGTGTTTATGTGTTTGTGTGTTTCCGTCTTTGTGTGTTCCTGTGTTTCTGGGTGCAGGTGTTTGTGTGGTGTGTGTTTGTTTCTTTGTGTCTTAGTCTGCTTGTGTTTTTGTATGTTCTCGTGTTTGTGTGTTCGTGTGTTCGTGTGTTCGTGTGTTTGTGTGTTTGTGTGTTTATATGTTTGCATGTTTGTGTATTTGTGTGTTTGTGTGTTTGTGTGTTTGTGTGTTTGTGTGCTTGTGTGTTCGTGTGTTTGTGTGTTTGTGTGTTTGTGTAATTGTATGTTTGTCTGTTTGTGTGTGAGTGTTTCTGTGTTTTCGTGTTTTTGTGTTTCTGTATTTGTATTAATGTGTGTTCGTGTGTTAGTGTGTTCGTGTGTTTGTGTGTTTGTGTGTTTGTGTGTTTGTGTGTTTGTGTGTTTGGGTGTGTGTGTTTGTTCCTGTGCTTGTGTGTTTGTGAGTTTGTGCGATCGTGTCATTGTGTGTTTTTGTGTTTGTGTGTTTGTGTGTTTGTGTGTCTGTGTGTTTGTGTGTTCGTTCGTCTGTGTGTTCGTGTGTTTGTGTGTTTGTGTGTTTGTGTGTTCGTGCGCTTGTGTGTTTGTGCGTTTGTTTGTTTGTGTGTTTGTGTGTTTGTGTGTTTGTGTGTTTGTGTGTTTGTGTGTTTGTGTGTTTGTGTGCTTGTGTGTTTGTGTGTTTGTGTGTTTGTGTGTTTGTGTGTTTGTGTGTTTGTGTGTTTGTGTGTTTGTGTGTTTGTGTGTTTGTGTGTTTGTGTGTTTGTGTGTTTGTGTGTTTGTGTGTTTGTGTGTTTGTGTGTTTGTGTGTTTGTGTGTTTGTGTGTTTGTGTCTCTGTGCGTTTGTGTATTTGTATCGTTTTGTGTGTGTGTGTTTTTTTTTGTTTGTTTGGTGGTTCGCATGCTTGTGTGTTTGTGTGTTTGTATGTTTGTGTGTTTGAGCGTTTCTGTACTTGGTTCTTTGTGTGTTTGTGTTTGAATGTTTGTGTGTTTGTGTAGTTGCGTGTTCGTGTGTTTGGGTGCTTGTGTGTTTGTTTGTTCGTAAGTTTGTGTGTTTGTGTGTTTGTGTGTCTGTGTGTCTGTGTGTTTGGGTGTTCGTGTGTTTGTGTGTCTGTGTGTTTAGGTGTTTGTGTGTTAGTGTGTTCGTGTTTTTCTGGGTTTGTGTGATCGTGCCATTGTGTGTTTATGTGATTGTCTGGTTGTGTATTTGTGTGTTTGTGTGTTTGTGTGTTTGTGTGCTTGTGTGTTTGTGTGTTTGTGTGTTTGTGTATTTGTGTGTTCGTGTGTTTCTGGGTTTATATGTTTGTGTGGTGTGTGTTTGTTTCTTTATGTCTTTGTGTGCTTGTTTTTTTGTATGTTCTCGTGTTTGTATGTTTGTGTATGCGTGTGTTTGTGTTCTTGTGTGTTTGTGTGTTAGTGTGTTTGCGTGTTTGTGCGTTTGTGTGTTTGTGTGTTTGTGTGTTTGTGTGTTTGTGTGTTTGTTTGTTTGTGTGTTTGTGTGTTCGTGTGTTTGTGTGTTTGTGTGTTTGTGTGTTTGTGTGTTTGTGTGTTTGTGTGTTTGTGTGTTTGTGTGTTTGTGTGTTTGTGTGTTTGTGTGTTTGTGTGTTTGTGTGTTTGTGTGTTTGTGTTTTTGTGTGTTTGTGTGTTTGTGTATTTGTGTGTTTGTATGTTTGATTGTTTGTGTGTTTGTCTGTTTGTGTGTTTGTGTGTTTGTGTGTTTGTGTGTTTGTGTGTTTGTGTGTTTGTGTGTTTGTGTGTTTGTGTGTGAGTGTTTCATTGTTATCGTGTTTGTGTGTTTCCGTGTTTCAGTATTTGGATCATTGTGTGTTTGTGTGTTTGTGTGTTAGTGTCTTCGCGTCTTTGCGTGCTTGTGTGTTTGTGTGTTTGTGTGTTTGTGTGTTCGTGTGTTCGTGTGTTTAGTTGTTTGTGTGTTTGTTTGTTTGTGTGTTTGTTTGTTTGTGTGTTTGTGTGTTTGTGTGTTTGTGTGTTTCTGTGTTTGTGTGCTTGTGTATTCGTGTGTTTGTGTTCCTGTGTTTTTGTGTGTTTGGGAGTTTGTGTGTTCGTGTGTTTGTGTGTTTGTTTGTCCGTGTGTTTGTGTCTTTGGGTGTTCGTGTGTTTGTGTATTCGTGTGTTAGTGTGTTTGTGTGTTTGTGTGCTTGTGTGTTCGTGTGTTTGTGTGTTTGTGTAATTGTATGTTTGTCTGTTTGTGTGTGAGTGTTTCTTTGTTTTCGTGTTTTTGTGTTTCTGTATTTGTATTTATGTGTGTTTGTGTGTTAGTGTGTTCGTGTGTTTGTGTGTTCGTGTGTTTGTGTGTTTGTGAGTTTGTGCGATCGTGTCATTGTGTCTTTTTGTGTTTGTGTGTTTGTGTGTTCGTGAGTCTGTGTGTTTGTGTGTTTGTGTGTTCGTTCGTCTGTGTGTTCGTGTGTTTGTGTGTTTGTGTGTTTGTGTTTTTGTGTGTTTGTGTGTTTGTGTGTTTCTGTGTTTGTGTGTTTGTGTGTTTGTGTGTTTGTGTGTTTCCGTGTTTGTGTGTTTGTGTTCCTGTGTGTTTAAGTGTTTGTATGTTTGTGTGTTTACGTGTTTGTATGTTTGTGTGTTCGTGTGTTTGTGTGTTCGTGTGTTTGTGTGTTTGTGTGTTTGTGTGTTTGTGTGGTTGTGTGTTTGTGTGTCTGTGTGTTTGTGTGATTGTGTGTTTGTGTGTGAGTGTGTCTGTGTTTGTGTGTTTGTGTATTTGTGTGTTTGTGTGTGAGTGTTTCTGTGTTTGTGTGTTTGTGTGTTTTCGTGTTTCTGTATTTGTATTATTGTGTGTTTTTGTGTTTGTGTGTTAGTGTGTTGGCGTGTTTGTGTGTTTGTGTGTTTGTGTGTTTGTATGTTCGTATGTTAGTGTGTTTGTGTGTTCGTGTCTTTGTGTGTTTGTGTGTGAGTGTTTCTGTGTTTGTGTGTTTGTGTATTTGTGTGTTTGAGTGTGAGTGTTTCTGTGTTTGTGTGTTTGTGTGTTTTCGTGTTTCTGTATTTGTATCATTGTGTGTTTATGTGTTTCTGTGTTAGTGTGTTGGCGTGTTTGTGTGTTTGGGTGTTTGTGTGTTTGTGTGTTCGTGTGTTTCTGGGTTTGTGTCTTTGTGTGGTGTGTGTTTGTTCCTTCGTGTCTTTCCGTGCTTGTTTTTTCGTATGTTCTCGTGTTTGTGTGTTCGTGTGTTCGTGTGTTTGTGTGTTTGTGTGTTTGTGTGTTTGTGTGTTCGTGGTTTTGTGTGTCTGCGTGTTTGTGTCTTTGTGTGTTTGTGTGTTTGTGTGTTTGTCTGTTTGTGTGTTTGTGTGTTTGTGTGTTTGTGTGTTTGAGTGTTTGTGTGTTTTTGTGGTTGTGTGATCGTGTGTTTGTGTGTTTGTGTGTTTGTGTGTCTGTGTGTTTGTGTGTTTGTGTGTTTGTGTGTTTGTGTGTTTGTTTGTTTGTGTGTTTTTGTGTTTGTGTGTTTGTGTGTTTGTGTGTTTGTGTGTTTGTGTGTTTGTGTGTTTGTGTGTTTGTGTGTTTGTGTGTTTGTGTGTTTGTGTGTTTGTGTGTTTGTGTGTTTGTGTGTTTGTGTGTTTGTGTGTTTGTGTGTTTGTGTGTCAGTGTGTTTGCGTGTTTGTGCGTTTGTGTGTTTGTGTGTTTGTGTGTTTGTGTGTTTGTGTGTTTGTATGTTCGTATGTTAGTGTGTTTGTGTGTTCGTGTCTTTGTGTGTTTGTGTGTGAGTGTTTCTGTGTTTGTGTGTTTGTGTATTTGTGTGTTTGAGTGTGAGTGTTTCTGTGTTTGTGTGTTTGTGTGTTTTCGTGTTTCTGTATTTGTATCATTGTGTGTTTATGTGTTTCTGTGTTAGTGTGTTGGCGTGTTTGTGTGTTTGGGTGTTTGTGTGTTTGTGTGTTCGTGTGTTTCTGGGTTTGTGTCTTTGTGTGGTGTGTGTTTGTTCCTTCGTGTCTTTCCGTGCTTGTTTTTTCGTATGTTCTCGTGTTTGTGTGTTCGTGTGTTCGTGTGTTTGTGTGTTTGTGTGTTTGTGTGTTTGTGTGTTCGTGTTTTTGTGTGTCTGCGTGTTTGTGTCTTTGTGTGTTTGTGTGTTTGTGTGTCTGTCTGTTTGTGTGTTTGTGTGTTTGTGTGTTTGTGTGTTTGAGTGTTTGTGTGTTTTTGTGGTTGTGTGATCGTGTGTTTGTGTGTTTGTGTGTTTGTGTGTCTGTGTGTTTGTGTGTTTGTGTGTTTGTGTGTTTGTGTGTTTGTTTGTTTGTGTGTTTTTGTGTTTGTGTGTTTGTGTGTTTGTGTGTTTGTGTGTTTGTGTGTTTGTGTGTTTGTGTGTTTGTGTGTTTGTGTGTTTGTGTGTTTGTGTGTTTGTGTGTTTGTGTGTTTGTGTGTTTGTGTGTTTGTGTGTTTGTGTGTTTGTGTGTTTGTGTGTTTGTGTGTCAGTGTGTTTGCGTGTTTGTGCGTTTTTGTGTTTGTGTGTTTGTGTGTTTATGTGTTTGTGTGTTTGTCTGGTTGTGTGTTTGTGTGTTTGTGTGTTTGTGTGTTTGTGTGTTTGTGTGTTTGTGTGTTTGTGTGTTTGTGTGTTTGTGTGTTTGCGTGTTTGTGAGTTTGTGTGTTTGTGTGTTTGTGTGTTTATGTGTTTGTGTGTTTGTCTGGTTGTGTGTTTGTGTGTTTGTGTGTTTGTGTGTTTGTGTGTTTGTGTGTTTGTGTGTTTGTGTGTTTGTGTGTTTGTGTGTTTGTGTGTTTGTGTGTTTGTGTGTTTGTGTGTTTGTGTGTTTGTGTGTTTGTGTGTTTGTGTGTTTGTGTGTCCGTGTAGTTGTGAGTTTTCGTGCTTGTGTGTTCGTATGTTTGTGTGTTTGTGCGTTTCTGTACTTGGTTGTTTGTGTGTTTGTGTTTGAATGTTTGTGTGTTTCTGTAGTTGCGTGTTCGTGTGTTTGGGTGCTTGTGTGTTTGTTTGTTCGTACGTTTGTGTGTTGTCCGTGTGTTTGTGTCTTTGTGTGTCGTGTGTTTGTGTATTCGTGTGTTCACGTGTTTGTGTGTTTTTGTGCTTGTGTGTTTGTGATTTTGTGTGATCGTGTCATTGTGTGTTTGTGATTTTGTGTGATCGTGTCATTGTGTGTTTGTGTGTTTGTCTGGTTGTGTGTTTGTGTGTTTGTGTGTTTGTGTGTTTGTGTGTTTGTGTGTTTGTGTGTTCGTGTGTTTGTGTGTTTGTGCGCTTGTGTGTTTGTGCGTTTGTGCGTTTGTGTGTTTGTGTGTTTGTGTGTTTGTGTGTTTGTGTGTTTGTGTGTTTGTGTGTTTGTGTGTTTGTGTGTTTGTGTGTTTGTGTGTTTGTGTGCTTGTGTGTTTGTGTGTTTGTGTGTTTGTGTGTTTGTGTGTTTGTGCGTTTGTGTGTTTGTGTGTTTGTGTGTTTGTGTGTTTGTGTGTTTGTGTGTTTGTGCGTTTGTGTGTTTGTGTGTTTGTGTGTTTGTGTGTTTGTGTGTTTGTGTGTTTGTGTGTTTGTGTGTTCGTGTGTTTGTGTGTCTGTGTGTTTGGGTGTTCGTGTGTTTGGGTGTCTGTGTGTTTAGGTGTTTGTGTGTTAGTGTGTTCGTGTTTTTCTGGGTTTGTGTGATCGTGCCATTGTGTGTTTGTGTGTTTGTCTGGTTGTGTATTTGTGTGTTTGTGTGTTTGTGTGTTTGTGTGTCTGTGTGTTCGTGTGTTTCTGGGTTTATATGTTTGTGTGGTGTGTGTTTGTTTCTTTGTGTCTTTGTGTGCTTGTGTTTTTGTATGTTTTCGCGTTTGTATGTTTGTGTATTTGTGTGTTTGTGTGCTTGTGTGTTTGTGTGTTTGTGTGTTTGTGTGTTTGTGTGTTTGTGTGTTTGTGTGTTTGTGTGTTTGTGTGTTTGTGTCTCTGTGCGTTTGTGTGTTTGTATCGTTTTGTGTTTGTGTGTTTTTTTTGTTTGTTTGTGGGGTTGCATGCTTGTGTGTTTGTGTGTTTGTATGTTTGTGTGTCCGTGTAGACGTGAGTTTTCGTGCTTGTGTGTTTTCATGTTTGTGTGTTTGTGCGTTTCTGTACTTGGTTGTTTGTGTGTTTGTGTTTGAATGTTTGTGTGTTTGTGTAGTTGCGTGTTCGTGTGTTTGGGTGCTTGTGTGTTTGTTTGTTTGTGTGTTTGTGTGTATGTGTGTCTGTGTGTTTGGGTTTTCGTGTGTTTGTGTGTCTGTGTGTTTAGGTGTTTGTGTGTTAGTGTGTTCGTGTTTTTCTAGGTTTGTGTAATCGTGCTATGGTGTGTTTGTGTGTTTGTCTGGTTGTGTATTTCTGTGTTTAAGTGTTTGTTCGTTTGTGTGTTCGTGTGTTTGTGTTTTTGTGTGTTCATGTGCTCGTGTGTTTATGTGTTTGTGTGTTTCCGTCTTTGTGTGTTCCTGTGTTTCTGGGTGCAGGTGTTTGTGTGGTGTGTGTTTGTTTCTTTGTGTCTTAGTCTGCTTGTGTTTTTGTATGTTCTCGTGTTTGTGTGTTCGTGTGTTCGTGTGTTCGTGTGTTTGTGTGTTTGTGTGTTTATATGTTTGCATGTTTGTGTATTTGTGTGTTTGTGTGTTTGTGTGTTTGTGTGTTTGTGTGCTTGTGTGTTCGTGTGTTTGTGTGTTTGTGTGTTTGTGTAATTGTATGTTTGTCTGTTTGTGTGTGAGTGTTTCTGTGTTTTCGTGTTTTTGTGTTTCTGTATTTGTATTAATGTGTGTTCGTGTGTTAGTGTGTTCGTGTGTTTGTGTGTTTGTGTGTTTGTGTGTTTGTGTGTTTGGGTGTGTGTGTTTGTTCCTGTGCTTGTGTGTTTGTGAGTTTGTGCGATCGTGTCATTGTGTGTTTTTGTGTTTGTGTGTTTGTGTGTTTGTGTGTCTGTGTGTTTGTGTGTTCGTTCGCCTGTGTGTTCGTGTGTTTGTGTGTTTGTGTGTTTGTGTGTTCGTGCGCTTGTGTGTTTGTGCGTTTGTTTGTTTGTGTGTTTGTGTGTTTGTGTGTTTGTGTGTTTGTGTGTTTGTGTGTTTGTGTGTTTGTGTGCTTGTGTGTTTGTGTGTTTGTGTGTTTGTGTGTTTGTGTGTTTGTGTGTTTGTGCGTTTGTGTGTTTGTGTGTTTGTGTGTTTGTGTGTTTGTGTGTTTGTGTGTTTGTGTGTTTGTGTGTTTGTGTGTTTGTGTGTTTGTGTGTTTGTGTGTTTGTGTCTCTGTGCGTTTGTGTATTTGTATCGTTTTGTGTGTGTGTGTTTTTTTTTGTTTGTTTGGTGGTTCGCATGCTTGTGTGTTTGTGTGTTTGTATGTTTGTGTGTCCGTGTAGTTGTGAGTTTTCGTGCTTGTGTGTTTGTATGTTTGTGTGTTTGTGCGTTTCTGTACTTGGTTCTTTGTGTGTTTGTGTTTGAATGTTTGTGTGTTTGTGTAGTTGCGTGTTCGTGTGTTTGGGTGCTTGTGTGTTTGTTTGTTCGTAAGTTTGTGTGTTTGTGTGTTTGTGTGTCTGTGTGTCTGTGTGTTTGGGTGTTCGTGTGTTTGTGTGTCTGTGTGTTTAGGTGTTTGTGTGTTAGTGTGTTCGTGTTTTTCTGGGTTTGTGTGATCGTGCCATTGTGTGTTTATGTG
Organism: Sussaba pulchella; assembly: GCA_963971145.1. Lineage (NCBI taxonomy): Eukaryota > Metazoa > Arthropoda > Insecta > Hymenoptera > Ichneumonidae > Sussaba > Sussaba pulchella. The sequence goes on from CAXAQZ010000337.1 coordinate 12,875, forward strand.
ATTGTCTGGTTGTGTATTTGTGTGTTTGTGTGTTTGTGTGTTTGTGTGCTTGTGTGTTTGTGTGTTTGTGTGTTTGTGTATTTGTGTGTTCGTGTGTTTCTGGGTTTATATGTTTGTGTGGTGTGTGTTTGTTTCTTTATGTCTTTGTGTGCTTGTTTTTTTGTATGTTCTCGTGTTTGTATGTTTGTGTATGCGTGTGTTTGTGTTCTTGTGTGTTTGTGTGCTTGTGTGTTCGTGTGTTCGCGTGTTTGTGTGTTTGTGTAATTGTATGTTTGTCTGTTTGTGTGTGAGTGTTTCTGTGTTTTAGTGTTTTTGTGTTTCTGTATTTGTATTTTTGTGTGTTTGTGTGTTAGTGTGTTCGTGTCTTTGTGTGTTTTTGTGTTTGTGTGTTTGTGTGTTTGTGTGTCTGTGTGTTTGTGTGTTTGTGTGTTCGTGTGTCTGCGTGTTCGTGTGTTTGTGTGTTTGTGTGTTTGTGTGTTTCTGTGTTTGTGTGTTTGTGTGTTTGTGTGTTCGTGTGTTTGTGTGTTTGTGTGTTTGTGTGTTTGTGTGTTTGTGTGTTTGTGTGTTTGTGTGTTTGTGTGTTTGTGTGTTTGTGTGTTTGTGTGTTTGTGTGTTTGTGTGTTTCCGTGTTTGTATGTTTGTGTGTTCGTGTGTTTGTGTGTTCATGTGTTTGTGTGTTTGTGTGTTTGTGTGTTTGTGTGTTTGTGCGTTTGTGTGTTTGTGTGTTTATGTGTTTGTGTGTTTGTGTGTTTGTGTGTTTGTGTGTTTGTGTGTTTGTGTGTTTGTGTGTTTGTGTGTTTGTGTGTTTGTGTGCTTGTGTGTTTGTGTGTTCGTGTGTTTGTGTGTTTGTGTGTTTGTGTGTTTGTGTGTTTGTGTGTTTGTGTGTTTGTGTGTTTGTGTGTTTGTGTGTTTGTGTGTTTGTGTGTTTGTGTGTTTGTGTGTTTGTGTGTTTGTGTGTTTGTGTGTTTGTGTGCTTGTGTGTTTGTGTGTTTGTGTGTTCGTGTGTTTGTATCGTTTTGTGTGTGTGTGTGTTTTTTTTTGTTTGTTTGGTGGTTCGCATGTTTGTGTGTTTGTGTGTTTGTGTGTTTGGGTGTGTGTGTTTGTTTCTGTGCTTGTGTGTTTGTGAGTTTGTGCGATCGTGCGATCGTGTCATTGTGGGTTTTTGTGTTTGTGTGTTTGTGTGTTTGTCTGTTTGTGTGTCTGTGTGTTTGTGTGTTTGTGTGTTCGTTCGTCTGTGTGTTCGTGTGTTTGTGTGTTTGTGTGTTTGTGTGTTTCTGTGTTTGTGTGTTTGTGTGTTTGTGTGTTTCCGTGTTTGTGTGTTTCTTGTTCCTGTGTGTTTAAGTGTTTGTATGTTTGTGTGTTCACGAGTTTGTATGTTTGTGTGTTCGTGTGTTTGTGTGTTCGTGTGTTTGTGTGTTTTCGTGTTTGTGTGGTTGTGTGTTTGTGTGTTTGTGTGTTTGTGTGATTGTGTGTTTGTGTGTGAGTGTGTCTGTGTTTGTGTGTTTGTGTATTTGTGTGTTTGTGTGTGAGTGTTTCTGTGTTTGTGTGTTTTCGTGTTTCTGTATTTGTATCATTGTGTGTTTTTGTGTTTGTGTTAGTGTGTTGGCGTGTTTGTGTGTTTGTGTGTTTGAGCGTTTGTGTGTTTGTGTGTTTGTGTGGTCGTGTGTTAGTGTGTTTGTGTGTTCGTGTCTTTGCGTGTTTGTGTGTGAGTGTTTCTGTGTTTGTGTGTTTGTGTATTTGTGAGTTTGTGTGTGAGTGTTTCTGTGTTTGTGTGTTTGTGTGTTTTCGTGTTTCTGTATTTGTATTATTGTGTGTTTGTGTGTTTCTGTGTTAGTGTGTTGGCGTGTTTGTGTGTTTGGGTGTTTGTGTGTTTGTGTGTCGTGTGTTTCAGGGTTTGTGTTTTTGTGTGGTGTGTGTTTGTTCCTTTGTGTCTTTATGTGCTTGTTTTTTCGTATGTTCTCGTGTTTGTGTGTTCGTGTGTTCGTGTGTTTGTGTGTTTGTGTGTTTGTGTTTTTGTGTGTCTGTGTGTTTGTGTCTTTGTGTGTTTGTGTGTTTGTGTCTTTGTCTGTTTCTGTGTTTGTGTGTTTGTGTGTTTGTGTGTTTGAGTGTTTGTGTGTTTTTGTGGTTGTGTGATCGTGTGTTTGTGTGTTTGTGTGTTTGTGTGTTTGTGTGTTTGTGTGTTTGTGTGTTTGCGTGTTTGTTTGTTTGTGTGTTTGTGTGTTTGTGTGTTTGTGTGTTTGTGTGTTTGTGTGTTTGTGTGTTTGTGTGTTTGTGTGTGAGTGTTTCTGTGTTTGTGTGTTTGTGTGTTTTCGTGTTTCTGTATTTGTATTATTGTGTGTTTCTGTGTTAGTGTGTTTGTGTGTTTGTGTGTTTGTGTGTTTGTGTGTTTGTGTGTTTGTGTGTTTGTGTGTTTGTGTGTTTGTGTGTTTGTGTGTTTGTGTGTTTGTGTGTTTGTGTGTTTGTGTGTTTGTGTGTTTGTGTGTTTGTGTGTTTGTGTGTTTGTGTGTTTGTGTGTTTGTGTGTTTGTGTGTTTGTGTGTTTGTGTGTTTGTGTGTTTGTGTGTTTGTGTGTTTGTGTGTTTGTGTGTTTGTGTGTTTGTGTGTTTGTGTGTTTGTGTGTTTGTGTGTTTGTGTGTTTGTGTGTTTGTGTGTTTGTGTGTTTGTGTGTTTGTGTGTTTGTGTGTTTGTGTGTTTGTGTGTTTGTGTGTTTGTGTGTCTGTGCGTGAGTGTTTCTTTGTTATCGTGTTTGTGTGTTTCCGTGTTTCGGTATTTGGATCATTGTGTGTTTGTGTGTTTGTGTGTTAGTGTGTTCGCGTCTTTGCGTGTTTGTGTGTTTGTGTGTTTGTGTGTTTGTGTGTTCGTGTGTTCGTGTGTTCAGTTGTTTGTGTGTTTGTGTGTTTGTGTGTTTGTGTGTTTCTGTGTTTGTGTGCTTGTGTGTTCGTGTGTTTGTGTTCCTGTGTGTTTTTGTGTTTGTGAGTTTGTGTGATCGTGTCATTTCGTGTTTGTGTGTTTGTGTGGTTGTGTGGTTGTGTGTTTGTGTGTTTGTGTCTTTGTGCTCTTTGTGTGTTTGTGTGTTTGTGTGGTTGTATGTTCGTGTGTTTGTGTGGTTGTGTGTTTGTGTGTGTGTTTCTGTGTTTGTGTGTTTGTGTATTTGTGTGTTTGTGTGTGGATGTTTCTGTGTTTGTGTGTTTGTGTGTTCTCGTGTTTCTGTATTTGTATCATTGTGTGTTTGTGTGTTTGTGTGTTAGTGTGTTTGCGTGTTTGTGCGTTTGTGTGTTTGTGTGTTTGTGTGTTTGTGTGTTTGTGTGTTTGTGTGTTTGTGTGTTTGTGTGTTTGTGTGTTCGTGTGTTTGTGTGTTTGTGTGTTTGTGTGTTTGTGTGTTTGTGTGTTTGTGTGTTTGTGTGTTTGTGTGTTTGTGTGTTTGTGTGTTTGTGTGTTTGTGTATTTGTGTGTTTGTGTGTTTGTGTGTTTGTGTTTTTGTGTGTTTGTGTGTTTGTGTATTTGTGTGTTTGTATGTTTGATTGTTTGTGTGTTTGTCTGTTTGTGTGTTTGTGTGTTTGTGTGTTTGTGTGTTTGTGTGTTTGTGTGTTTGTGTGTATGTGTGTTTGTGTGTTTGTGTGTTTGTGTGTTTGTGTGTTTGTGTGTTTGTGTGTGAGTGTTTCTTTGTTATCGTGTTTGTGTGTTTCCGTGTTTCAGTATTTGGATCATTGTGTGTTTGTGTGTTTGTGTGTTAGTGTGTTCGCGTCTTTGCGTGTTTGTGTGTTCGTGTGTTTGTGTGTTTGTGTGTTTGTGTGTTCGTGTGTTCGTGTGTTTAGTTGTTTGTGTGTTTGTGTGTTTGTGTGTTTGTGTGTTTCTGTGTTTGTGTGTTTCTGTGTTTGTGTGCTTGTGTGTTCGTGTGTTTGTGTTCCTGTGTGCTTGTGTTTTTGGGAGTTTGTGTGTTCGTGTGTTTGTGTGCTTGTTTGTCCGTGTGTTTGTGTCCTTGTGTGTTCGTGTTTTTGTGTATTCGTGTGTTAGTGTGTTTGTGTGTTTGTGTGTTTGTGTGCTTGTGTGTTCGTGTGTTTGTGTAATTGTATGTTTGTCTGTTTGTGTGTGAGTGTTTCTTTGTTTTCGTGTTTTTGTGTTTCTGTATTTGTATTTATGTGTGTTTGTGTGTTAGTGTGTTCGTGTGTTTGTGTGTTTGTGTGTTCGTGTGTTTGTGTGTTTGTGTGTTTGTGTGTTTGTGTGTTTGTGTGTTTGGGTGTGTGTGTTTGTTTCTGTGCTTGTGTGTTTGTGAGTTTGTGCGATCGTGTCATTGTGTGTTTTTGTGTTTGTGTGCTTGTGTGTTTGTGTGTCTGTGTGTTTGTGTGTTTGTGTGTTCGTTCGTCTGTGTGTTCGTGTGTTTATGTGTTTGTGTGTTCGTGTGTTTGTGTGTTTGTGTGTTTCTGTGTTTGTGTGTTTGTGTGTTTGTGTGTTTGTGTGTTTCCGTGTTTGTGTGTTGGTGTTCCTGTGTGTTTAAGTGTTTGTATGTTTGTGTGTTTACGTGTTTGTATGTTTGTGTGTTCGTGTGTTTGTGTGTTCGTGTGTTTGTGTGTTTGTGTGTTTGTGTGTTTGTGCGGTTGTGTGTTTGTGTGTCTGTGTGTTTGTGTGATTGTGTGTTTGTGTGTGAGTGTGTCTGTGTTTGTGTGTTTGTGTATTTGTGTGTTTGTGTGTGAGTGTTTCTGTGTTTGTGTGTTTGTGTGTTTTCGTGTTTTCGTGTTTCTGTATTTGTATTATTGTGTGTTTTTGTGTTTGTGTGTTAGTGTGTTGGCGTGTTTGTGTGTTTGTGTGTTTGTGTGTTTGTGTGTTTGTGTGTTCGTATGTTAGTGTGTTTGTGTGTTCGTGTCTTTGTGTGTTAGTGTGTGAGTGTTTCTGTGTTTGTGTGTTTGTGTATTTGTGTGTTTGAGTGTGAGTGTTTCTGTGTTTGTGTGTCTGTGTGTTTTCCCGTTTCTGTATTTGTATCATTGTGTGTTTGTGTGTTTCTGTGTTAGTGTGTTGGCGTGTTTGTGTGTTTGGGTGTTTGTGTGTTTGTGTGTTCGTGTGTTTCTGGGTTTGTGTCTTTGTGTGGTGTGTGTTTGTTCCTTCGTGTCTTTACGTGCTTGTTTTTTCGTATGTTCTCGTGTTTGTGTGTTCGTGTGTTCGTGTGTTTGTGTGTTTGTGTGTTTGTGTGTTTGTGTTTTTGTGTGTCTGCGTGTTTGTGTCTTTGTGTGTTTGTGTGTTTGTGTGTTTGTGTGTTTGTCTGTTTGTGTGTTTTCGTGTTTGTGTGTTTGTGTGCTTGAGTGTTTGTGTGTTTTTGTGGTTGTGTGATCGTGTGTTTGTGTGTTTGTGTGTCTGTGTGTTTGTGTGTTTGTGTGTTTGTGTGTTTGTGTGTTTGTGTGTTTGTTTGTTTGTGTGTTTTTGTGTTTGTGTGTTTGTGTGTTTGTGTGTTTGTGTGTTTGTGTGTTTGTGTGTTTGTGTGTTTGTGTGTTTGTGTGTTTGTGTGTTTGTGTGATTGTGTGTTTGTGTGTTTGTGTGTTTGTGTGTTTGTGTGTTTGTGTGTTTGTGTGTTTGTGTGTTTGTGTGTTTGTGTGTTTGTGTGTTTGTGTGTTTGTGTGTTTGTGTGTTTGTGTGTTTGTGTGTTTGTGTGTTTGTGTGTTTGTGTGTTTGTGTGTTTGTGTGTTTGTGTGTTTGTGTGTTTGTGTGTTTGTGTGTTTGTGTGTTTGTGTGTTTGTGTGTTTGTGTGTTTGTGTGTTTGTGTGTTTGTGTGTTTGTGTGTTTGTGTGTTTGTGTGTTCGTGTGTCTGTGCGTTTGTGTTTTTGTGTTGTTTTGTGCCAGTGTAATGGTGTGTTTTTGTGTTCGTGAGTTTGTGTGATCGTGTCATTTCATGTTTGTGTGTTTGTGTGGTTGTGTGGTTGTGTGTTTGTGTGTTTGTGTCTTTGTGCTCTTTGTGTGTTTGTGTGTTTGTGTGGTTGTATGTTCGTGTGTTTGTGTGTTTGTGTGGTTGTGTGTTTGTGTGTGAGTGTTTCTGTGTTTGTGTGTTTGTGTATTTGTGTGTTTGTGTGTATGTGTGTTTGTGTGTTTGTGTGTGAGTGTTTCTGTGTTTTCGTGTTCTCGTGTCTCTGCATTTGTATCATTGTGTGTATGTGTGTTTGTGTGTCAGTGTGTTTGCGTGTTTGTGCGTTTGTGTGTTTGTGTGTTTGTGTGTTTGTGTGTTTGTGTGTTTGTGTGTTTGTGTGTTTGTGTGTTTGTGTGTTTGTGTGTTTGTGTGTTTGTGTGTTTGTGTGTTTGTGTGTTTGTGTGTTTGTGTGTTTGTGTGTTTGTGTGTTTGTGTGTTTGTGTGTTTGTGTGTTCGTGTGTCTGTGCGTTTGTGTTTTTGTGTCGTTTTGTGCCAGTGTAATGGTGTGTTTTTGTGTTCGTGAGTTTGTGTGATCGTGTCATTTCATGTTTGTGTGTTTGTGTGGTTGTGTGGTTGTGTGTTTGTGTGTTTGTGTCTTTGTGCTCTTTGTGTGTTTGTGTGTTTGTGTGGTTGTATGTTCGTGTGTTTGTGTGTTTGTGTGGTTGTGTGTTTGTGTGTGAGTGTTTCTGTGTTTGTGTGTTTGTGTATTTGTGTGTTTGTGTGTATGTGTGTTTGTGTGTTTGTGTGTGAGTGTTTCTGTGTTTTCGTGTTCTCGTGTCTCTGCATTTGTATCATTGTGTGTATGTGTGTTTGTGTGTCAGTGTGTTTGCGTGTTTGTGCGTTTGTGTGTTTGTGTGTTTGTGTGTTTGTGTGTTTGTGTGTTTGTGTGTTTGTGTGTTTGTGTGTTTGTGTGTTTGTGTGTTTGTGTGTTTGTGTGTTTGTGTGTTTGTGTGTTTGTGTGTTTGTGTGTTTGTGTGTTTGTGTGTTTGTGTGTTTGTGTGTTTGTGTGTTTGTGTGTTTGTGTGTTTGTGTGTTTGTGTGTTTGTGTGTTTGTGTGTTTGTGTGTTTGTGTGTTTGTGTGTTTGTGTGTTTGTGTGTTTGTGTGTTTGTGTGTTTGTGTGTTTGTGTGTTTGTGTGTTTGTGTGTTTGTGTGTTTGTGTGTTTGTGTGTTTGTGTGTTTGTGTGTTTGTGTTTTTGTGTGTTTGTGTGTTTGTGTGTTTGTGTGTTTGTGTGTTTGTGTGTTTGTGTGTTTGTGTGTTTGTGTGTTTGTGTGTTTGTGTGTTTGTGTGTTTGTGTGTTCGTGTGTTTGGGTGCTTGTGTGTTTGTTTGTTCGTAAGTTTGTGTGTTTGTGTGTTCGTGTGTTTGTGTGTCTGTGTGTTTAGGCGTTTGTGTGTTAGTGTGTTCGTGTTTTTCTGGGTTTGTGTGATCGTGCCATTGTGTGTTTGTGTGTTTGTCTGGTTGTGTATTTTTGTGTTTGTGTGTTTGTGTGTTTGTGTGTTCGTGTGTTTCTGGGTTTATATGTTTGTGTGGTGTGTGTTTGTTTCTTTGTGTCTTCGTGTGCTTGTGTTTTTGTATGTTCTCGTGTTTGTATGTTTGTGTATTTGTGTGTTTGTGTGCTTGTGTGTTTGTGCGCTTGTGTGTTCGTGTGTTTGTGTGTTTGTGTAATTGTATGTGTGTCTGTTTGTGTGTGAGTGTTTCTGTGTTTTAGTGTTTTTGTGTTTCTGTATTTGTATTTTTGTGTGTTTGTGTGTTAGTGTGTTCGTCCGTTTGTGTGTTTGTGTGTTTGTGTGTTCGTGTGTCTGTGTGTTCGTGTGTTTGTGTGTTTGTGTGTTTGTGTGTTTGTGTGTTTGTGTGTTTGTGTGTTTGTGTGTTTGTGTGTTTGTGTGTTTGTGTGTTTGTGTGTTTGTGTGTTTGTGTGTTTGTGTGTTTGTGTGTTTGTGTGTTTGTGTGTTTGTGTGTTTGTGTTTTTGTGTGTTTGTGTGTTTGTGTGTTTGTGTGTTTGTGTGTTTGTGTGTTTGTGTGTTTGTGTGTTTGTGTGTTTGTGTGTTTGTGTGTTTGTGTGTTTGTGTGTTTGTGTGTTTGTGTGTTTGTGTGTTCGTGTGTTTGGGTGCTTGTGTGTTTGTTTGTTCGTAAGTTTGTGTGTTTGTGTGTTCGTGTGTTTGTGTGTCTGTGTGTTTAGGCGTTTGTGTGTTAGTGTGTTCGTGTTTTTCTGGGTTTGTGTGATCGTGCCATTGTGTGTTTGTGTGTTTGTCTGGTTGTGTATTTTTGTGTTTGTGTGTTTGTGTGTTTGTGTGTTCGTGTGTTTCTGGGTTTATATGTTTGTGTGGTGTGTGTTTGTTTCTTTGTGTCTTCGTGTGCTTGTGTTTTTGTATGTTCTCGTGTTTGTATGTTTGTGTATTTGTGTGTTTGTGTGCTTGTGTGTTTGTGCGCTTGTGTGTTCGTGTGTTTGTGTGTTTGTGTAATTGTATGTGTGTCTGTTTGTGTGTGAGTGTTTCTGTGTTTTAGTGTTTTTGTGTTTCTGTATTTGTATTTTTGTGTGTTTGTGTGTTAGTGTGTTCGTCCGTTTGTGTGTTTGTGTGTTTGTGTGTTCGTGTGTCTGTGTGTTCGTGTGTTTGTGTGTTTGTGTGTTTGTGTGTTTGTGTGTTTGTGTGTTTGTGTGTTTGTGTGTTTGTGTGTTTGTGTGTTTGTGTGTTTGTGTGTTTCTATGTTTGTGTGTTTGTGTGTTTGTGTGTTTGTGTGATTCCGTGTTTGTGTGTTGGTGTTTATGTGTGTTTAAGTGTATGTATGTTTGTGTGTTTACGTGTTTGCACGTTCGTGTGTTCGTGTGTTTGTGTGTTCATGTGTTTGTGTGTTTGTGTGTTTGTGTGTTTGTGCGTTTGTGTGTTTGTGTGTTTATCTGTTTGTGTGTTTGTGTGTTTGTGTGTTTGTGTGTTTGTGTGTTTGTGTGTTTGTGTGTTTGTGTGTTTGTGTGTTTGTGTGTTTGTGTGTTTGTGTGTTTGTGTGTTTGTGTGTTTGTGTGTTTGTGTGTTTGTGTGTTTGTGTGTTTGTGTGTTTGTGTGTTTGTGTGTTTGTGTGTTTGTGTGTTTGTGTGTTTGTGTGTTTGTGTGTTTGTGTGTTTGTGTGTTTGTGTGTTTGTGTGTTTGTGTGTTTGTGTGTTTGTGTGTTTGTATTGTTTTGTGTGTGTGTGTTTTTTTTGTTTGTTTGGTGGTTCGCATGCTTGTGTGTTTGTGTGTTTGTATGTTTGTGTGTCCGTGTAGTTGTGAGTTTTCGTGCTTGTGTGTTTGTATGTTTGTGTGTTTGTGCGTTTCTGTACTTGGTTGTTTGTGTGTTTGTGTTTGAATGTTTGTGTGTTTGTGTAGTTGCGTGTTCGTGTGTTTGGGTGTTCGTGTGCTTGTGTGTCTGTGTGTTTAGGTGTTTGTGTGTTAGTGTGTTCGTGTTTTTCTGGGTTCGTGTGATCGTGCTATTGTGTGTTTGTGTGTTTGTCTTGTTGTGTATTTGTGTATTTGTGTGTTTGTGTGTTCGTGTGTTTCTGGGTTTATGTGTTTGTGTGGTGTGTGTTTGTTTCTTTGTGTCTTTTTGTGCTTGTGTTTTTGTATGTCCTCGTGTTTGTGTGTTTGTGTGTTCGTGTGTTCGTGTGTTCCTGTGTTTGTGTGTTTGTGTGTTTATGTGTTTGCATGTTTGTGTATTTGTGTGTTTGTGTGTTTGTGTGTTTGTGTGCTTGTGTGTTCGTGTGTTTGTGTGTTTGTGTAATTGTATGTTTGTCCGTTTGTGTGTGAGTGTTTCTGTGTTTTCGTGTTTTTGTGTTTCTGTATTTGTATTTATGTGTGTTTGTGTGCTAGTGGGTTCGTGTGTTTGTGTGTTTGTGTGTTTGTGTGTTTGTGTGTTTGTGTGTTTGTGTCTTTGGGTGTGTGTGTTTGTTTCTGTGCTTGTGTGTTTGTGAGTTTGTGCGATCGTGTCATTGTGTGTTTTTGTGTTTGTGTGTTTGTGTGTTTGTGTGTCTGTGTGTTTGTGTGTTTGTGTGTTCGTTCGTCTGTGTGTTCGTGTGCTTGTGTGTTTCTATGTTTGTGTGTTTGTGCGTTTTTGTACTTGGTTGTTTGTGTGTTTGTGTTTGAATGTTTGTGTGTTTCTGTAGTTGCGTGTTCGTGTGTTTGGGTGCTTGTGTGTTTGTTTGTTCGTAAGTTTGTGTGTTTGTGTGTTCGTGTGTTTGTGTGTCTGTGTGTTTAGGCGTTTGTGTGTTAGTGTGTTCGTGTTTTTCTGGGTTTGTGTGATCGTGCCATTGTGTGTTTGTGTGTTTGTCTGGTTGTGTATTTGTGTGTTTGTGTGTTTGTGTGTTTGTGTGTTTGTGTGTTTGTGTGTTTGTGTGTTCGTGTGTTTCTGGGTTTATATGTTTGTGTGGTGTGTGTTTGTTTCTTTGTGTCTTCGTGTGCTTGTGTTTTTGTATGTTCTCGTGTTTGTATGTTTGTGTATTTGTGTGTTTGTGTGCTTGTGTGTGTGTGTGCTTGTGTGTTCGTGTGTTTGTGTGTTTGTCTAATTGTATGTGTGTCTGTTTGTGTGTGAGTGTTTCTGTGTTTTAGTGTTTTTGTGTTTCTGTATTTGTATTTTTGTGTGTTTGTGTATTAGTGTGTTCGTCCGTTTGTGTGTTCGTGTGTTTGTGTGTTCGTGTGTCTGTGTGTTCGTGTGTTTGTGTGTTTGTGTGTTTGTGTGTTTGTGTGTTTGTGTGTTTGTGTGTTTGTGTGATTCCGTGTTTGTGTGTTGGTGTTTATGTGTGTTTAAGTGTATGTATGTTTGTGTGTTTCCGTGTTTGTATGTTTGTGTGTTCGTGTGTTTGTGTGTTCATGTGTTTGTGTGTTTGTGTGTTTGTGTGTTTGTGTGTTTGTGTGTTTGTGCGTTTGTGTGTTCGTGTGTTTATCTGTTTGTGTGTTTGTGTGTTTGTGTGTTTGTGTGTTTGTGTGTTTGTGTGTTTCTGTGTTTGTGTGCTTGTGTGTTCATGTGTTTGTGTTCCTGTGTGTTTTTGTGTTTGTGAGTTTGTGTGATCGTGTCATTTCGTGTTTGTGTGTTTGTGTGGTTGTGTGGTTGTGTGTTTGTGTGTTTGTGTCTTTGTGCTCTTTGTGTGTTTGTGTGTTTGTGTGGTTGTATGTTCGTGTGTTTGTGTGGTTGTGTGTTTGTGTGTGAGTGTTTCTGTGTTTGTGTGTTTGTGTATTTGTGTGTTTGTGTGTGGATGTTTCTGTGTTTGTGTGTTTGTGTGTTCTCGTGTTTCTGTATTTGTATCATTGTGTGTTTGTGTGTTTGTGTGTTAGTGTGTTTGCGTGTTTGTGCGTTTGTGTGTTTGTGTGTTTGTGTGTTTGTGTGTTTGTGTGTTTGTGTGTTTGTGTGTTTGTGTGTTTGTGTGTTCGTGTGTTTGTGTGTTTGTGTGTTTGTGTGTTTGTGTGTTTGTGTGTTTGTGTGTTTGTGTGTTTGTGTGTTTGTGTGTTTGTGTGTTTGTGTGTTTGTGTGTTTGTGTGTTTGTGTTTTTGTGTGTTTGTGTGTTTGTGTATTTGTGTGTTTGTATGTTTGATTGTTTGTGTGTTTGTCTGTTTGTGTGTTTGTGTGTTTGTGTGTTTGTGTGTTTGTGTGTTTGTGTGTTTGTGTGTTTGTGTGTTTGTGTGTTTGTGTGTTTGTGTGTTTGTGTGTTTGTGTGTTTGTGTGTTTGTGTGTTTGTGTGTTTGTGTGTGAGTGTTTCTTTGTTATCGTGTTTGTGTGTTTCCGTGTTTCAGTATTTGGATCATTGTGTGTTTGTGTGTTTGTGTGTTAGTGTGTTCGCGTCTTTGCGTGTTTGTGTGTTCGTGTGTTTGTGTGTTTGTGTGTTTGTGTGTTCGTGTGTTCGTGTGATTAGTTGTTTGTGTGTTTGTGTGTTTGTGTGTTTGTGTGTTTCTGTGTTTGTGTGTTTCTGTGTTTGTGTGCTTGTGTGTTCGTGTGTTTGTGTTCCTGTGTGCTTGTGTTTTTGGGAGTTTGTGTGTTCGTGTGTTTGTGTGTTTGTTTGTCCGTGTGTTTGTGTCCTTGTGTGTTCGTGTGTTTGTGTATTCGTGTGTTAGTGTGTTTGTGTGTTTGTGTGTTTGTGTGCTTGTGTGTTCGTGTGTTTGTGTAATTGTATGTTTGTCTGTTTGTGTGTGAGTGTTTCTTTGTTTTCGTGTTTTTGTGTTTCTGTATTTGTATTTATGTGTGTTTGTGTGTTAGTGTGTTCGTGTGTTTGTGTGTTTGTGTGTTCGTGTGTTTGTGTGTTTGTGTGTTTGTGTGTTTGTGTGTTTGTGTGTTTGGGTGTGTGTGTTTGTTTCTGTGCTTGTGTGTTTGTGAGTTTGTGCGATCTTGTCATTGTGTGTTTTTGTGTTTGTGTGTTTGTGTGTTTGTGTGTCTGTGTGTTTGTGTGTTTGTGTGTTCGTTCGTCTGTGTGTTCGTGTGTTTATGTGTTTGTGTGTTCGTGTGTTTGTGTGTTTGTGTGTTTCTGTGTTTGTGTGTTTGTGTGTTTGTGTGTTTGTGTGTTTCCGTGTTTGTGTGTTTGTGTTCCTGTGTGTTTAAGTGTTTGTATGTTTGTGTGTTTACGTGTTTGTATGTTTGTGTGTTCGTGTGTTTGTGTGTTCGTGTGTTTGTGTGTTTGTGTGTTTGTGTGTTTGTGTGTTTGTGCGGTTGTGTGTTTGTGTGTCTGTGTGTTTGTGTGTTTGTGTGTGAGTGTGTCTGTGTTTGTGTGTTTGTGTATTTGTGTGTTTGTGTGTGAGTGTTTCTGTGTTTGTGTGTTTGTGTGTTTTCGTGTTTTCGTGTTTCTGTATTTGTATTATTGTGTGTTTTTGTGTTTGTGTGTTAGTGTGTTGGCGTGTTTGTGTGTTTGTGTGTTTGTGTGTTTGTGTGTTTGTGTGTTTGTGTGTTCGTATGTTAGTGTGTTTGTGTGTTCGTGTCTTTGTGTGTTAGTGTGTGAGTGTTTCTGTGTTTGTGTGTTTGTGTATTTGTGTGTTTGAGTGTGAGTGTTTCTGTGTTTGTGTGTCTGTGTGTTTTCCCGTTTCTGTATTTGTATCATTGTGTGTTTGTGTGTTTCTGTGTTAGTGTGTTGGCGTGTTTGTGTGTTTGGGTGTTTGTGTGTTTGTGTGTTCGTGTGTTTCTGGGTTTGTGTCTTTGTGTGGTGTGTGTTTGTTCCTTCGTGTCTTTACGTGCTTGTTTTTTCGTATGTTCTCGTGTTTGTGTGTTTGTGTGTTCGTGTGTTCGTGTGTTTGTGTGTTTGTGTGTTTGTGTGTTTGTGTGTTTGTGTTTTTGTGTGTCTGCGTGTTTGTGTCTTTGTGTGTTTGTGTGTTTGTGTGTTTGTGTGTTTGTCTGTTTGTGTGTTTTCGTGTTTGTGTGTTTGTGTGCTTGAGTGTTTGTGTGTTTTTGTGGTTGTGTGATCGTGTGTTTGTGTGTTTGTGTGTCTGTGTGTTTGTGTGTTTGTGTGTTTGTGTGTTTGTGTGTTTGTGTGTTTGTTTGTTTGTGTGTTTTTGTGTTTGTGTGTTTGTGTGTTTGTGTGTTTGTGTGTTTGTGTGTTTGTGTGTTTGTGTGTTTGTGTGTTTGTGTGTTTGTGTGTTTGTGTGATTGTGTGTTTGTGTGTTTGTGTGTTTGTGTGTTTGTGTGTTTGTGTGTTTGTGTGTTTGTGTGTTTGTGTGTTTGTGTGTTTGTGTGTTTGTGTGTTTGTGTGTTTGTGTGTTTGTGTGTTTGTGTGTTTGTGTGTTTGTGTGTTTGTGTGTTTGTGTGTTTGTGTGTTTGTGTGTTTGTGTGTTTGTGTGTTTGTGTGTTTGTGTGTTTGTGTGTTTGTGTGTTTGTGTGTTTGTGTGTTTGTGTGTTTGTGTGTTTGTGTGTTTGTGTGTTCGTGTGTCTGTGCGTTTGTGTTTTTGTGTTGTTTTGTGCCAGTGTAATTGTGTGTTTTTGTGTTCGTGAGTTTGTGTGATCGTGTCATTTCATGTTTGTGTGTTTGTGTGGTTGTGTGGTTGTGTGTTTGTGTGTTTGTGTCTTTGTGCTCTTTGTGTGTTTGTGTGTTTGTGTGGTTGTATGTTCGTGTGTTTGTGTGTTTGTGTGGTTGTGTGTTTGTGTGTGAGTGTTTCTGTGTTTGTGTGTTTGTGTATTTGTGTGTTTGTGTGTATGTGTGTTTGTGTGTTTGTGTGTGAGTGTTTCTGTGTTTGTGTGTTCTCGTGTCTCTGCATTTGTATCATTGTGTGTATGTGTGTTTGTGTGTCAGTGTGTTTGCGTGTTTGTGCGTTTGTGTGTTTGTGTGTTTGTGTGTTTGTGTGTTTGTGTGTTTGTGTGTTTGTGTGTTTGTGTGTTTGTGTGTTTGTGTGTTTGTGTGTTTGTGTGTTTGTGTGTTTGTGTGTTTGTGTGTTTGTGTGTTTGTGTGTTTGTGTGTTTGTGTGTTTGTGTGTTTGTGTGTTTGTGTGTTTGTGTGTTTGTGTGTTTGTGTGTTTGTGTGTTTGTGTGTTTGTGTGTTTGTGTGTTTGTGTGTTTGTGTGTTTGTGTGTTTGTGTTTTTGTGTGTTTGTGTGTTTGTGTGTTTGTGTGTTTGTGTGTTTGTGTGTTTGTGTGTTTGTGTGTTTGTGTGTTTGTGTGTTTGTGTGTTTGTGTGTTTGTGTGTTTGTGTGTTTGTGTGTTTGTGTGTTTGTGTGTTCGTGTGTTTGGGTGCTTGTGTGTTTGTTTGTTCGTAAGTTTGTGTGTTTGTGTGTTCGTGTGTTTGTGTGTCTGTGTGTTTAGGCGTTTGTGTGTTAGTGTGTTCGTGTTTTTCTGGGTTTGTGTGATCGTGCCATTGTGTGTTTGTGTGTTTGTCTGGTTGTGTATTTTTGTGTTTGTGTGTTTGTGTGTTTGTGTGTTCGTGTGTTTCTGGGTTTATATGTTTGTGTGGTGTGTGTTTGTTTCTTTGTGTCTTCGTGTGCTTGTGTTTTTGTATGTTCTCGTGTTTGTATGTTTGTGTATTTGTGTGTTTGTGTGCTTGTGTGTTTGTGCGCTTGTGTGTTCGTGTGTTTGTGTGTTTGTGTAATTGTATGTGTGTCTGTTTGTGTGTGAGTGTTTCTGTGTTTTAGTGTTTTTGTGTTTCTGTATTTGTATTTTTGTGTGTTTGTGTGTTAGTGTGTTCGTCCGTTTGTGTGTTTGTGTGTTTGTGTGTTCGTGTGTCTGTGTGTTCGTGTGTTTGTGTGTTTGTGTGTTTGTGTGTTTGTGTGTTTGTGTGTTTGTGTGTTTGTGTGTTTGTGTGTTTGTGTGTTTGTGTGTTTGTGTGTTTGTGTGTTTGTGTGTTTCTGTGTTTGTGTGTTTGTGTGTTTGTGTGTTTGTGTGTTTGTGTGTTTCTGTGTTTGTGTGTTTGTGTGTTTGTGCGTTTGTGTGTTTGTGTGTTTATCTGTTTGTGTGTTTGTGTGTTTGTGTGTTTGTGTGTTTGTGTGTTTGTGTGTTTGTGTGTTTGTGTGTTTGTGTGTTTGTGTGTTTGTGTGTTTGTGTGTTTGTGTGTTTGTGTGTTTGTGTGTTTGTGTGTTTGTGTGTTTGTGTGTTTGTGTGTTTGTGTGTTTGTGTGTTTGTGTGTTTGTGTGTTTGTGTGTTTGTGTGTTTGTGTGTTTGTGTGTTTGTGTGTTTGTGTGTTTGTGTGTTTGTGTGTTTGTGTGTTTGTGTGTTTGTGTGTTTGTATTGTTTTGTGTGTGTGTGTTTTTTTTGTTTGTTTGGTGGTTCGCATGCTTGTGTGTTTGTGTGTTTGTATGTTTGTGTGTCCGTGTAGTTGTGAGTTTTCGTGCTTGTGTGTTTGTATGTTTGTGTGTTTGTGCGTTTCTGTACTTGGTTGTTTGTGTGTTTGTGTTTGAATGTTTGTGTGTTTGTGTAGTTGCGTGTTCGTGTGTTTGGGTGTTCGTGTGCTTGTGTGTCTGTGTGTTTAGGTGTTTGTGTGTTAGTGTGTTCGTGTTTTTCTGGGTTCGTGTGATCGTGCTATTGTGTGTTTGTGTGTTTGTCTTGTTGTGTATTTGTGTATTTGTGTGTTTGTGTGTTCGTGTGTTTCTGGGTTTATGTGTTTGTGTGGTGTGTGTTTGTTTCTTTGTGTCTTTGTGTGCTTGTGTTTTTGTATGTCCTCGTGTTTGTGTGTTTGTGTGTTCGTGTGTTCGTGTGTTCCTGTGTTTGTGTGTTTGTGTGTTTATGTGTTTGCATGTTTGTGTATTTGTGTGTTTGTGTGTTTGTGTGTTTGTGTGCTTGTGTGTTCGTGTGTTTGTGTGTTTGTGTAATTGTATGTTTGTCCGTTTGTGTGTGAGTGTTTCTGTGTTTTCGTGTTTTTGTGTTTCTGTATTTGTATTTATGTGTGTTTGTGTGCTAGTGGGTTCGTGTGTTTGTGTGTTTGTGTGTTTGTGTGTTTGTGTGTTTGTGTCTTTGGGTGTGTGTGTTTGTTTCTGTGCTTGTGTGTTTGTGAGTTTGTGCGATCGTGTCATTGTGTGTTTTTGTGTTTGTGTGTTTGTGTGTTTGTGTGTCTGTGTGTTTGTGTGTTTGTGTGTTCGTTCGTCTGTGTGTTCGTGTGCTTGTGTGTTTCTATGTTTGTGTGTTTGTGCGTTTTTGTACTTGGTTGTTTGTGTGTTTGTGTTTGAATGTTTGTGTGTTTCTGTAGTTGCGTGTTCGTGTGTTTGGGTGCTTGTGTGTTTGTTTGTTCGTAAGTTTGTGTGTTTGTGTGTTCGTGTGTTTGTGTGTCTGTGTGTTTAGGCGTTTGTGTGTTAGTGTGTTCGTGTTTTTCTGGGTTTGTGTGATCGTGCCATTGTGTGTTTGTGTGTTTGTCTGGTTGTGTATTTGTGTGTTTGTGTGTTTGTGTGTTTGTGTGTTTGTGTGTTTGTGTGTTCGTGTGTTTCTGGGTTTATATGTTTGTGTGGTGTGTGTTTGTTTCTTTGTGTCTTCGTGTGCTTGTGTTTTTGTATGTTCTCGTGTTTGTATGTTTGTGTATTTGTGTGTTTGTGTGCTTGTGTGTGTGTGTGCTTGTGTGTTCGTGTGTTTGTGTGTTTGTCTAATTGTATGGGTGTCTGTTTGTGTGTGAGTGTTTCTGTGTTTTAGTGTTTTTGTGTTTCTGTATTTGTATTTTTGTGTGTTTGTGTATTAGTGTGTTCGTCCGTTTGTGTGTTCGTGTGTTTGTGTGTTCGTGTGTCTGTGTGTTCGTGTGTTTGTGTGTTTGTGTGTTTGTGTGTTTGTGTGTTTGTGTGTTTGTGTGTTTGTGTGTTTGTGTGTTTGTGTGTTTCTGTGTTTGTGTGTTTGTGTGTTTGTGTGATTCCGTGTTTGTGTGTTGGTGTTTATGTGTGTTTAAGTGTATGTATGTTTGTGTGTTTCCGTGTTTGTATGTTTGTGTGTTCGTGTGTTTGTGTGTTCATGTGTTTGTGTGTTTGTGTGTTTGTGTGTTTGTGTGTTTGTGCGTTTGTGTGTTTGTGTGTTTATCTGTTTGTGTGTTTGTGTGTTTGTGTGTTAGTGTGTTTGTGTGTTTGTGTGTTTGTGTGTTTGTGTGTTTGTGTGTTTGTGTGTTTGTGTGTTTGTGTGCTTGTGTGTTCGTGTGTTTGTGTGTTTGTGTGTTTGTGTGTTTGTGTGTTTGTGTGTTTGTGTGTTTGTGTGTTTGTGTGTTTGTGTGTTTGTGTGTTTGTGTGTTTGTGTGTTTGTGTGTTTGTGTGTTTGTGTGTTTGTGTGTTTGTGTGTTTGTGTGTTTGTGTGTTTGTGTGTTTGTATGTTCGTGTGTCCGTGTAGTTGTGAGTTTTCGTGCTTGTGTGTTTGTATGTTTGTGTGTTTGTGCGTTTCTGTACTTGGTTGTTTGTGTGTTTGTGTTTGAATGTTTGTGTGTTTGTGTAGTTGCGTGTTCGTGTGTTTGGGTGTTCGTGTGCTTCTGTGTCTGTGTGTTTAGGTGTTTGTGTGTTAGTGTGTTCGTGTTTTTCTGGGTTCGTGTGATCGTGCTATTGTGTGTTTGTGTGTTTGTCTTGTTGTGTATTTGTGTATTTGTGTGTTTGTGTGTTCGTGTGTTTCTGGGTTTATGTGTTTGTGTGGTGTGTGTTTGTTTCTTTGTGTCTTTGTGTGCTTGTGTTTTTGTATGTTCTCGTGTTTGTGTGTTCGTGTGTTCGTTTGTTCCTGTGTTTGTGTGTTTGTGTGTTTGTGTGTTTATATGTTTGCATGTTTGTGTATTTGTGTGTTTGTGTGTTTGTGTGTTTGTGTGCTTGTGTGTTCGTGTGTTTGTGTGTTTGTGTAATTGTATGTTTGTCTGTTTGTGTGTGAGTGTTTCTGTGTTTTCGTGTTTTTGTGTATCTGTCTTTGTATTTATGTGTGTTTGTGGGTTCGTGTGTTTGTGTGTTTGTGTGTTTGTGTGATTGTGTGTTTGTGTGTTTGTGTGTTTGTGTGTTTGTGTGTTTGGGTGTGTGTGTTTGTTTCTGTGCTTGTGTGTTTGTGAGTTTGTGCGATCGTGTCATTGTGTGTTTTTGTGTTTGTGCGTTTGTGTGTTTGTGTGTCTGTGTGTTTGTGTGTTTGTGTGTTCGTTCGTCTGTGTGTTCGTGTGTTTGTGTGTTTGTGTGTTTATGTGTTTGTGTGTTTCTGTGTTTGTGGGTTTGTGTGTTTGTGTGTTTGTGTGTTTGTGTGTTTGTGTGTTTCTGTGTTTGTGTGTTTGTGTGTTTGTGTGTTTGTGTGTTTGTGTGTTTGTGTGTTTCCGTGTTTGTGTGTTTGTGTTCCTGTGTGTTTAAGTGTTTGTATCTTTGTGTGTTTACTTGTTTGTATGTTTGTGTGTTCGTGTGTTTGTGTGTTCGTGTGTTTGTGTGTTTGTGTGTTTGTGTGGTTGTGTGTTTGTGTGTTTGTGTGTTTGTGTGTTTGTGTGATTGTGTGTTTGTGTGTGAGTGTGTCTGTGTTTGTGTGTTTGTGTATTTGTGTGTTTGTGTGTGAGTGTTTGTGTGTTTGTGTGTTTTCGTGTTTCTGTATTTGTATCATTGTGTGTTTTTGTGTTTGTGTGTTAGTGTGTTGGCGTGTTTGTGTGTTTGTGTGTTTGTGTGTTTGTGTGTTTGTGTGTTTGTGTGTTTGTGTGTTTGTGTGTTTGTGTGTTTGTGTGTTCGTGTGTTAGTGTGTTTGTGTGTTCGTGTCTTTGTGTGTTTGTGTGTGAGTGTTTCTGTGTTTGTGTGTTTGTGTATTTGTGTGTTTGTGTGTGAGTGTTTCTGTGTTTGTGTGTTTGTGTGTTTTCGTGTTTCTGTATTTGTATCATTGTGTGTTTGTGTGTTTCTGTGTTAGTGTGTTGGCGTGTTTGTGTGTTTTGGTGT
This sequence comes from Sussaba pulchella, assembly GCA_963971145.1. Taxonomy (NCBI): domain Eukaryota; kingdom Metazoa; phylum Arthropoda; class Insecta; order Hymenoptera; family Ichneumonidae; genus Sussaba; species Sussaba pulchella. The sequence continues at coordinate 32,019 of CAXAQZ010000337.1, forward strand.
TTGTGTGTTTGTGTGTTCGTGTGTTTCTGGGTTTGTGTCTTTGTGTGGTGTGTGTTTGTTCCTTTGTGTCTTTATGTGCTTGTTTTTTCGTATGTTCTCGTGTTTGTGTGTTCGTGTGTTCGTGTGTTTGTGTGTTTGTGTGTTTGTGTGTTTGTGTTTTTGTGTGTCTGTGTGTTTGTGTCTTCGTGTGTTTGTGTGTTTGTGTGTTTGTCTGTTTGTGTGTTTGTGTGTTTGTGTGTTTGTGTGTTTGTGTGTTTGAGTGTTTGTGTGTTTTTGTGGTTGTGTGATCGTGTGTTTGTGTGTTTGTGTGTTTGTGTGTTTGTGTGTTTGTGTGTCTGTGTGTTTGTGTGTTTGTTTGTTTGTGTGTTTGTGTGTTTGTGTGTTTGTGTGTTTGTGTGTTTGTGTGTTTGTGTGTTTGTGTGTTTTCTGTGTTTGTGTGTTTGTGTGTTTGTGTGTTTGTGTGTTCGTGTGTTTGTGTGTTTGTGTGTTTGTGTGTTTGTGTGTTTGTGTGTTTGTGTGTTTGTGTGTTTGTGTGTTTGTGTGTTCGTGTGTCTGTGCGTTTGTGTTTTTGTGTTGTTTTGTGCCAGTGTAATTGTGTGTTTTTGTGTTTGTGAGTTTGTGTGATCGTGTCATTTCGTGTTTGTGTGTTTGTGTGGTTGTGTGGTTGTGTGTTTGTGTCTTTGTGTCTTTGTGCTCTTTGTGTATTTGTTTGTTTGCGTGGTTGTGTGTTCGTGTGTTTGTGTGTTTGTGTGGTTGTGTGTTTGTGTGTGAGTGTTTCTGTGTTTGTGTGTTTGTGTGTTTGTGTGTTTGTGTATTTGTGTGTTTGTGTGTTTGTGTGTTTGTGTGTTTGTGTGTGAGTGTGTTTGTGTGTTTGTGTGTTTGTGTGTTTGTGTGTTTGTGTGTCTGTGTGTCTGTGTGTTTGTGTTTTTGTGTGTTTGTGTGTTTGTGTATTTGTGTGTTTGTATGTTTGATTGTTTGTGTGTTTGTCTGTTTGTGTGTTTGTGTGTTTGTGTGTTTGTGTGTTTGTGTGTTTGTGTGTTTGTGTCTCTGTGCGTTTGTGTGTTTGTATCGTTTTGTGTGTGTGTTTTTTTTTGTTTGTTTGGTGGTTCGCATGCTCGTGTGTTTGTGTGTTTGTATGTTTGTGTGTCCGTGTAGTTGTGAGTTTTCGTGCTTGTGTGTTTGTATGTTTGTGTGTTTGTGCGTTTCTGTACTTGGTTGTTTGTGTGTTTGTGTTTGAATGTTTGTGTGTTTGTGTAGTTGCGTGTTCGTGTGTTTGGGTGCTTGTGTGTTCGTTTGTTCGTAAGTTTGTGTGTTTGTGTGTCTGTGTGTTTGGGTGTTCGTCTGTTTGTGTGTCTGTGTGTTTAGGTGTTTGTGTGTTAGTGTGTTCGTGTTTTTCTGGGTTTGTGTGATCGTGCCATTGTGTGTTTGTGTGTTTGTCTGGTTGTGTATTTGTGTGTTTGTGTGTTTGTGTGTTTGTGTGTCTGTGTGTTCGTGTGTTTCTGGGTTTATATGTTTGTGTGGTGAGTGTTTGTTTCTTTGTGTCTTTGTGTGCTTGTGTTTTTGTATGTTCTCGCGTTTGTATGTTTGTGTATTTGTGTGTTTGTGTGCTTGTGTGTTTGTGTGCTTGTGTGTTTGTGTGTTTGTGTGTTTGGGTGTGTGTGTGTGTTTCTGTGCTTGTGTGTTTGTGAGTTTGTGCGATCGTGTCAATGTGTGTTTTTGTGTTTGTGTGTTTGTGTGTTTGTGTGTCTGTGTGTTCGTGTGTTTGTGTGTTCGTGTGTCTGTGTGTTCGTGTGTTTGTGTGTTTGTGTGTTTGTGTTTGTGTGTTTATGTGTTTGTGTGTTTGTGTGTTTGTGTGTTTGTGTGTTTGTGTGTTTGTGTGTTTGTGTGTTTGTGTGTTTGTGTGTTTGTGTGTTTGTGTGTTTGTGTGTTTGTGTGTTTGTGTGTTTGTGTGTTTCCGTGTTTGTGTGTTGGTGTTTATGTGTGTTTAAGTGTTTGTATGTTTGTGTGTTTACGTGTTTGTATGTTTGTGTGTTTGTGTGTTTGTGTGTTCGTGTGCTTGTGTGTTTGTGTGTTTGTGTGTTTGTGTGTGTGTGTGTGATTGTTTGTTTGTGTGTTTGTGTGATCGTGTCATTCCCTGTTTGTGTGTTTGTGTGGTTGTGAGCTTGTGTGTTTGTGTGTTTGTGTACTTGAGCTGTTTGTGTGTTTGTGTGTTTTTATCATTCTGTGTTTGTGTAATTGTGTGCTACCGTGTTCGTGTGTTTGTGTGTTTGTTTGCTTGTGTGTCTGTGTGTTCGTGTGTTTGTGGGTTTGTGTGTTCGTGTGTTTGAGTGTACGTGTGTTTGTGTGTTCGTGTGTTCGTGTGTTCGTGTGTTCGTGTGTTTGTGTGGTTGTGTGATTGTATCAGTGTGTGTTTGGGTGTTACCGTGTTTGTGTGTTTGTGTGCTTGTGTGTCTGTGTGATCGTGTGTTTGTGTGTTTGTGTGTTTGTGTGTGTGTGTGTGATTGTTTGTTTGTGTGTTTGTGTGTTTGTGTATTTTCATGTTCACGTGTTTGTGTGTTTCTGTGCTTGTGTGTTTGTGAGTTTGTGTGATCGTGTCATTCCCTGTTTGTGTGTTTGTGTGGTTGTGTGCTTGTGTGCTTGTGTGTTTGTGTGTTTGTGTGTTTGTGTGTTTGTGTGTTTGTGTGTTTGTGTGTTTGTGTGTTTGTGTGTTTGTGTGTTTGTGTGTTTGCGTGTTTGTGCGTTCGTGTGTTTGTGTGTTTGTGTGTTTGTGTGTTCGTGCGTTTGTGTGTTCGTGTGTTGGTGTGTTTGTGTGTTTGTGTGTTTGTGTGTTTGTGTGTTTGTGTGTTTGTGTGTTTGTGTGTTTGTGTGTTCGTGTGTTTGTGTGTTTGTGTGTTTGTGTGTTCGTGTGCTTGTGTGTTTGTGTGCTTGAGCTGTTTGTGTGTTTGTGTGTTTTTATCATTCTGTGTTTGTGTAATTGTGTGCTACCGTGTTCGTGTGTTTGTGTGTTTGTTTGCTTGTGTGTCTGTGTGTTCGTGTGTTTGTGGGTTTGTGTGTTCGTGTGTTTGAGTGTACGTGTGTTTGTGTGTTCGTGTGTTCGTGTGTTCGTGTGTTCGTGTGTTCGTGTGTTTGTGTGGTTGTGTGATTGTATCAGTGTGTGTTTGGGTGTTACCGTGTTTGTGTGTTTGTGTGCTTGTGTGTCTGTGTGGTCGTGTGTTTGTGTGTTTGTGTGTTTGTGTGTTTGTGTGCTCGTGTGTTTGTGTATTTGTGTGTTTACGTGTTTGTGTGTTTGTGAGTTTGTCTGATCGTGTCATTGTGTGTTTGTGTGTTTGTCTGGTTGTGAGTTTGTGTGTTTGTGTGTTTGTGTGATTGTGTGTTTGTGTGTTTGTGTGTTTCTGTGTTTGTGTGTTTGTGTGTTTGTGTGTTTGTGTGTTCGTGTGCTTGTGTGTTTGTGTGTTTGTGTGTTTGTGTGTTTGTGTGTTTGTGTGTTTGTGTGTTTGTGTGTTTGTGTGTTCGTGTGTCTGTGCGTTTGTGTTTTTGTGTTGTTTTGTGCCAGTGTAATTGTGTGTTTTTGTGTTTGTGAGTTTGTGTGATCGTGTCATTTCGTGTTTGTGTGTTTGTGTGGTTGTGTGGTTGTGTGTTTGTGTGTTTGTGTCTTTGTGCTCTTTGTGTATTTGTTTGTTTGCGTGGTTGTGTGTTCGTGTGTTTGTGTGTTTGTGTGGTTGTGTGTTTGTGTGTGAGTGTTTCTGTGTTTGTGTGTTTGTGTTTTTGTGTATTTGTGTGTTTGTGTGTTTGTGTGTTTGTGTGTTTGTGTGTGAGTGTGTTAGTGTGTTTGTGTGTTTGTGTGTTTGTGTGTTTGTGTGTCTGTGTGTCTGTGTGTTTGTGTTTTTGTGTGTTTGTGTGTTTGTGTATTTGTGTGTTTGTATGTTTGATTGTTTGTGTGTTTGTCTGTTTGTATGTTTGTGTGTTTGTGTGTTTGTGTGTTTGTGTGTTTGTGTGTTTGTGTGTTTGTGTGTTTGTGTCTCTGTGCGTTTGTGTGTTTGTATCGTTTTGTGTGTGTGTTTTTTTTTGTTTGTTTGGTGGTTCGCATGCTCGTGTGTTTGTGTGTTTGTATGTTTGTGTGTCCGTGTAGTTGTGAGTTTTCGTGCTTGTGTGTTTGTATGTTTGTGTGTTTGTGCGTTTCTGTACTTGGTTGTTTGTGTGTTTGTGTTTGAATGTTTGTGTGTTTGTGTAGTTGCGTGTTCGTGTGTTTGGGTGCTTGTGTGTTCGTTTGTTCGTAAGTTTGTGTGCTTGTGTGTCTGTGTGTTTGGGTGTTCGTCTGTTTGTGTGTCTGTGTGTTTAGGTGTTTGTGTGTTAGTGTGTTCGTGTTTTTCTGGGTTTGTGTGATCGTGCCATTGTGTGTTTGTGTGTTTGTCTGGTTGTGTATTTGTGTGTTTGTGTGTTTGTGTGTTTGTGTGTTTGTGTGTCTGTGTGTTCGTGTGTTTCTGGGTTTATATGTTTGTGTGGTGAGTGTTTGTTTCTTTGTGTCTTTGTGTGCTTGTGTTTTTGTATGTTCTCGCGTTTGTATGTTTGTGTATTTGTGTGTTTGTGTGCTTGTGTGTTTGTGTGCTTGTGTGTTTGTGTGTTTGTGTGTTTGTGTGTTTGGGTGTGTGTGTGTGTTTCTGTGCTTGTGTGTTTGTGAGTTTGTGCGATCGTGTCATTGTGTGTTTTTGTGTTTGTGTGTTTGTGTGTTTGTGTGTCTGTGTGTTCGTGTGTTCGTGTGTTCGTGTGTCTGTGTGTTCGTGTGTTTGTGTGTTTGTGTGTTTGTGTTTGTGTGTTTGTGTGTTTGTGTGTTTGTGTGTTTGTGTGTTTGTGTGTTTGTGTGTTTGTGTGTTTGTGTGTTTGTGTGTTTGTGTGTTTGTGTGTTTGTGTGTTTGTGTGTTTGTGTGTTTGTGTGTTTGTGTGTTTCCGTGTTTGTTTGTTGGTGTTTATGTGTGTTTAAGTGTTTGTATGTTTGTGTGTTTACGTGTTTGTATGTTTGTGTGTTTGTGTGTTCGTGTGCTTGTGTGTTTGTGTGTTTGTGTGTTTGTGTGTGTGTGTCTGATTGTTTGTTTGTGTGTTTGTGTGTTTGTGTATTTTCATGTTCACGTGTTTGTGTGTTTCTGTGCTTGTGTGTTTGTGAGTTTGTGTTATCGTGTCATTCCCTGTTTGTGTGTTTGTGTGGTTGTGAGCTTGTGTGTTTGTGTGTTTGTGTGCTTGAGCTGTTTGTGTGTTTGTGTGTTTTTATCATTCTGTGTTTGTGTAATTGTGTGCTACCGTGTTCGTGTGTTTGTGTGTTTGTTTGCTTGTGTGTCTGTGTGTTCGTGTGTTTGTGGGTTTGTGTGTTCGTGTGTTTGAGTGTACGTGTGTTTGTGTGTTCGTGTGTTCGTGTGTTCGTGTGTTCGTGTGTTTGTGTGGTTGTGTGATTGTATCAGTATGTGTTTGGGTGTGACCGTGTTTGTGTGTTTGTGTGCTTGTGTGTCTGTGTGATCGTGTGTTTGTGTGTTTGTGTGTTTGTGTGTGTGTGTGTGATTGTTTGTTTGTGTGTTTGTGTGTTTGTGTATTTTCATGTTCACGTGTTTGTGTGTTTCTGTGCTTGTGTGTTTGTGAGTTTGTGTGATCGTGTCATTCCCTGTTTGTGTGTTTGTGTGGTTGTGTGCTTGTGTGCTTGTGTGTTTGTGTGTTTGTGTGTTTGTGTGTTTGTGTGTTTGTGTGTTTGTGTGTTTGTGTGTTTGTGTGTTTGTGTGTTTGTGTGTTTGCGTGTTTGTGCGTTCGTGTGTTTGTGTGTTTGTGTGTTTGTGTGTTTGTGTGTTCGTGCGTTTGTGTGTTCGTGTGTTGGTGTGTTTGTGTGTTTGTGTGTTTGTGTGTTTGTGTGTTTGTGAGTTTGTGTGTTTGTGTGTTTGTGTGTTCGTGTGTTTGTGTGTTTGTGTGTTTGTGTGTTCGTGTGCTTGTGTGTTTGTGTGCTTGAGCTGTTTGTGTGTTTGTGTGTTTTTATCATTCTGTGTTTGTGTAATTGTGTGCTAGCGTGTTCGTGTGTTTGTGTGTTTGTTTGCTTGTGTGTCTGTGTGTTCGTGTGTTTGTGGGTTTGTGTGTTCGTGTGTTTGAGTGTACGTGTGTTTGTGTGTTCGTGTGTTCGTGTGTTCGTGTGTTCGTGTGTTTGTGTGGTTGTGTGATTGTATCAGTGTGTGTTTGGGTGTTACCGTGTTTGTGTGTTTGTGTGCTTGTGTGTCTGTGTGGTCGTGTGTTTGTGTGTTTGTGTGTTTGTGTGTTCACGTGTTTGTGTGTTTGTGAGTTTGTCTGATCGTGTCATTGTGTGTTTGTGTGTTTGTCTGGTTGTGAGTTTGTGTGTTTGTGTGTTTGTGTGATTGTGTGTTTGTGTGTTTGTGTGTTTCTGTGTTTGTGTGTTTGTGTGTTTGTGTGTTTGTGTGTTCGTGTGCTTGTGTGTTTGTGTGTTTGTGTGTTTGTGTGTTTGTGTGTTTTTGTGTTTGTATCATTGTGTGTTTGCGTGATTGTGTGTTACCGTGTTTGTCTGTTTGTGTGTTTGTTTGCTTGTGTGTCTGTGTGTTCGTGTGTTTGTGTGTTCCTGTGTTTGTGTGTACGTGTGTTTGTGTATCCGTGTGTTCGTGTGTTTGTGTGGTTGTGCTGTTCGTGTGTTTGTGTGGTTGTGCTGTTCGTGTGTTTGTGTGTTTGTGTAATTGTATCATTGTGTGTTTGTATTTTACCGTGTTTGCGTGTTTTTGTGCTTGTGTGTCTGTGTGGTCGTGTGTTTGTGTGTTTGTGTGTTTGTGTGTTTGTGTGTTGGTGTGTTTGTGTGTTCGTGTGTTTGTGTGTTTGTGTGTTTGTGTGTTTGTGTGTTTGTGTGTTTGTGTGTTTGTGTGTTTGTGTGTTCGTGTGTTAGTGTGTTTGTGTGTTTGTGTGTTTGTGTGTTTGTGTGTTTGTGTGTTCGTGTGCTTGTGTGTTTGTGTGCTTGAGCTGTTTGTGTGTTCGTGTGTTCGTGTGTCTGTGCGTTTGTGTTTTTGTGTTGTTTTGTGCCGGTGTAATTGTGTGTTTTTGTGTTTGTGAGTTCGTGTGATCGTGTCATTTCGTGTTTGTGTGTTTGTGTGGTTGTGTGGTTGTGTGTTTGTGTGTTTGTGTCTTTGTGCTCTTTGTGTGTTTGTGTGGTTGTATGTTCGTGTGTTCGTGTATTTGTGTGGTTGTGTGTTTGTGTGTGAGTGTTTCTGTGTTTGTGTGTTTGTGTATTTGTGTGTTTGTGTGTGAGTGTTTCTGTGTTTGTGTGTTTGTGTGTTCTCGTGTTTCTGTATTTGTATCATTGTGTGTTGGTGTGTTTGTGTGTTAGTGTGTTTGCATGTTTGTGCGTTTGTGTGTTTGTGTGTTTGTGTGTTTGTGTGTTTGTGTGTTTGTGTGTTTGTGTGTTTGTGTGTTTGTGTGTTTGTGTGTTTGTGTGTTTGTGTGTTCGTGTGTTTGTGTGTTTGTGTGTTTGTGTGTTTGTGTGTTTGTGTGTTTGTGTGTTTGTGTGTTTGTGTGTTTGTGTGTTTGTGTTTTTGTGTGTTTGTGTGTTTGTGTGTTTGTGTGTTTGTGTATTTGTGTGTTTGTATGTTTGATTGTTTGTGTGTTTGTCTGTTTGTGTGTTTGTGTGTTTGTGTGTTTGTGTGTTTGTGTGTTTGTGTGTTTGTGTGTTTGTGTGTTTGTGTGTTTGTGTGTTTGTGTGTTTGTGTGTTTGTGTGTGAGTGTTTCTTTGTTATCGTGTTTGTGTGTTTCCGTGTTTCAGTATTTGGATCATTGTGTGTTTGTGTGTTTGTGTGTTAGTGTGTTCGCGTCTGTGCGTGTTTGTGTGTTTGTGTGTTTGTGTGTTTATGTGTTTGTGTGTTCGTGTGTTCACGTGTTTAGTTGTTTGTGTGTTTGTGTGTTTGTGTGTTTGTGTGTTTGTGTGCTTGTGTGTTCGTGTGTTTGTGTTCCTGTGTGTTTGTGTGTTTGGGAGTTTGTGTGTTCGTGTGTTTGTGTGTTTGTTTGTCCGTGTGTTTGTGTCTTTGTGTGTTTGTGTGTTTGTGTATTCGTGTGTTAGTGTGTTTGTGTGTTTGTGTGCTTGTGTGTTCGTGTGTTTGTGTAATTGTATGTTTGTCTGTTTGTGTGTGAGTGTTTCTTTGTTTTCGTGTTTTTGTGTTTCTGTATTTGTATTTATGTGTGTTTGTGTGTTAGTGTGTTCGTGTGTTTGTGTGTTCGTGTGTTTGTGTGTTTGTGTGTTTGTGTGTTTGGGTGTGTGTGTTTCTTTCTGTGCTTGTGTGTTTGTGAGTTTGTGCGATCGTGTCATTGTGTGTTTTTGTGTTTGTGTGTTTGTGTGTTTGTGTGTTTGTGTGTTTGTGTGTCTGTGTGTTTGTGTGTTTGTGTGTTCGTTCGTCTGTGTGTTCGTGTGTTTGTGTGTTTGTGTGTTTGTGTGTTTGTGTGTTTGTGTGTTTCTGTGTTTGTGTGTTTGTGTGTTTGTGTGTTTGTGTGTTTGTGTGTTTCCGTGTTTGTGTGTTTGTGTTCCTGTGTGTTTAAGTGTTTGTATGTTTGTGTGTTTACGTGTTTGTATGTTTGTGTGTTTGTGTGTTTTCGTGTTTCTGTATTTGTATTATTGTGTGTTTTTGTGTTTGTGTGTTAGTGTGTTGGCGTGTTTGTGTGTTTGTGTGTTTGTGTGTTTGTGTGTTTCTGTGTTCGTATGTTAGTGTGTTTGTGTGTTCGTGTCTTTGTGTGTTTGTGTGTGAGTGTTTCTGTGTTTGTGTGTTTGTGTATTTGTGTGTTTGAGTGTGAGTGTTTCTGTGTTTGTGTGTTTGTGTGTTTTCGTGTTTCTGTATTTGTATCATTGTGTGTTTGTGTGTTTCTGTGTTAGTGTGTTGGCGTGTTTGTGTGTTTGGGTGTTTGTGTGTTTGTGTGTTCGTGTGTTTCTGGGTTTGTGTCTTTGTGTGGTGTGTGTTTGTTCCTTCGTGTCTTTACGTGCTTGTTTTTTCGTATGTTGTCGTGTTTGTGTGTTCGTGTGTTCGTGTGTTTGTGTGTTTGTGTGTTTGTGTGTTTGTGTTTTTGTGTGTCTGCGTGTTTGTGTCTTTGTGTGCTTGTGTGTTTGTGTGTTTGTCTGTTTGTGTGTTTGTGTGTTTGTGTGTTTGTGTGTTTGTGTGTTTGAGTGTTTGTGTGTTTTTGTGGTTGTGTGATCGTGTGTTTGTGTGTTTGTGTGTTTGTGTGTCTGTGTGTTTGTGTGTTTGTGTGTTTGTGTGTTTGTTTGTTTTTGTGTTTTTGTGTTTGTGTGTTTGTGCGTTTGTGTGTTTGTGTGTTTGTGTGTTTGTGTGTTTGTGTGTTTGTGTGTTTGTGTGTTTGTGTGTTTGTGTGTTTGTGTGTTTGTGTGTTTGTGTGTTTGTGTGTTTGTGTGTTTGTGTGTTTGTGTGTTTGTGTGTTCGTGTGTTTGTGTGTTTGTGTGTTTGTGTGTTTGTGTGTTTGTGTGTTTGTGTGTTTGTGTGTTTGTGTGTTTGTGTGTTTGTGTGTTTGTGTGTTTGTGTGTTTGTGTGTTTGTGTGTTTGTGTGTTTGTGTGTTTGTGTGTTTGTGTGTTTGTGTGTTTGTGTGTTTGTGTGTTTGTGTGTTTGTGTGTTTGTGTGTTTGTGTGTTTGTGTGTTTGTGTGTTTGTGTGTTTGTGTGTTTGTGTGTTTGTGTGCTTGTGTGTTCGTGTGTCTGTGCGTTTGTGTTTTTGTGTTGTTTTGTGCCAGTGTAATTGTGTGTTTTTGTGTTTGTGAGTTTGTGTGATCGTGTCATTCCGTGTTTGTGTGTTTGTGTGGTTGTGTGGTTGTGTGTTTGTGTGTTTGTGTCTTTGTGCTCTTTGTGTGTTTGTGTGTTTGTGTGGTTGTATGTTCGTGTGTTTGTGTGTTTGTGTGGTTGTGTGTTTGTGTGTGAGTGTTTCTGTGTTTGTGAGTTTGTGTATTGGTGTGTTTGTGTGTATGTGTGTTTGTGTGTTTGTGTGTGAGTGTTTCTGTATTTGTGTGTTCTCGTGTCTCTGTATTTGTATCATTGTGTGTTTGTGTGTTTGTGTGTCAGTGTGTTTGCGTGTTTGTGCGTTTGTGTGTTTGTGTGTTTGTGTGTTTGTGTGTTTGTGTGTTTGTGTGTTTGTGTGTTTGTGTGTTTGTGTGTTTGTGTGTTTGTGTGTTTGTGTTTTTGTGTGTTTGTGTATTTGTGTATTTGTGTATTTGTATGTTTGATTGTTTGTTTGTTTGTGTGTTTGTGTGTTTGTGTGTTTGTGTGTTTGTGTGTTTGTGTGTTTGTGTGTTTGTGTGTTTGTGTGTTTGTGTGTTTTTGAGTTTGTGTGTTTGTGTGTTTGTGTGTTTGTGTGTTTATGTGTTTGTGTGTTTGTCTGGTTGTGTGTTTGTGTGTTTGTGTGTTTGTGTGTTTGTGTGTTTGTGTGTTTGTGTGTTTGTGTGTTTGTGTGTTTGTGTGTTTGTGTGTTTGTGTGTTTGTGTGTTTGTGTGTTTGTGTGTTTGTGTGTTTGTGTGTTTGTGTGTTTGTGTGTTTGTGTGTTTGTGTGTTTGTGCGCTTGTGTGTTTGTGCGTTTGTGTGTTTGTGTGTTTGTGTGTTTGTGTGTTTGTGTGTTTGTGTGTTTGTGTGTTTGTGTGTTTGTGTGTTTGTGTGTTTGTGCGCTTGTGTGTTTGTGTGTTTGTGTGTTTGTGTGTTTGTGTGTTTGTGTTTTTGTGTGTTTGTGTGTTTGTGTGTTTGTGTGTTTGTGTGTTTGTGTGTTTGTGTATGTGTGTTTGTGTGTTTGTGTGTTTGTGTGTTTGTGTGTTTGTGTGTTTGTGTGCTTGTGTGTTCGTGTGTCTGTGCGTTTGTGTTTTTGTGTTGTTTTGTGCCAGTGTAATTGTGTGTTTTTGTGTTTGTGAGTTTGTGTGATCGTGTCATTCCGTGTTTGTGTGTTTGTGTGGTTGTGTGGTTGTGTGTTTGTGTGTTTGTGTGTTTGTGTGTTTGTGTGTTTGTGTGTTTGTGTGTTTGTGTGTTTGTGTGTTTGTGTGTTTGTGTGTTTGTGTGTTTGTGTGTTTGTGTGTTTGTGTGTTTGTGTGTCTGTGCGTGAGTGTTTCTTTGTTATCGTGTTTGTGTGTTTCCGTGTTTCGGTATTTGGATCATTGTGTGTTTGTGTGTTTGTGTGTTAGTGTGTTCGCGTCTTTGCGTGTTTGTGTGTTTGTGTGTTTGTGTGTTTGTGTGTTCGTGTGTTCGTGTGTTCAGTTGTTTGTGTGTTTGTGTGTTTGTGTGTTTGTGTGTTTCTGTGTTTGTGTGCTTGTGTGTTCGTGTGTTTGTGTTCCTGTGTGTTTTTGTGTTTGTGAGTTTGTGTGATCGTGTCATTTCGTGTTTGTGTGTTTGTGTGGTTGTGTGGTTGTGTGTTTGTGTGTTTGTGTCTTTGTGCTCTTTGTGTGTTTGTGTGTTTGTGTGGTTGTATGTTCGTGTGTTTGTGTGGTTGTGTGTTTGTGTGTGTGTTTCTGTGTTTGTGTGTTTGTGTATTTGTGTGTTTGTGTGTGGATGTTTCTGTGTTTGTGTGTTTGTGTGTTCTCGTGTTTCTGTATTTGTATCATTGTGTGTTTGTGTGTTTGTGTGTTAGTGTGTTTGCGTGTTTGTGCGTTTGTGTGTTTGTGTGTTTGTGTGTTTGTGTGTTTGTGTGTTTGTGTGTTTGTGTGTTTGTGTGTTTGTGTGTTCGTGTGTTTGTGTGTTTGTGTGTTTGTGTGTTTGTGTGTTTGTGTGTTTGTGTGTTTGTGTGTTTGTGTGTTTGTGTGTTTGTGCGTTTGTGTGTTTGTGTATTTGTGTGTTTGTGTGTTTGTGTGTTTGTGTTTTTGTGTGTTTGTGTGTTTGTGTATTTGTGTGTTTGTATGTTTGATTGTTTGTGTGTTTGTCTGTTTGTGTGTTTGTGTGTTTGTGTGTTTGTGTGTTTGTGTGTTTGTGTGTATGTGTGTTTGTGTGTTTGTGTGTTTGTGTGTTTGTGTGTTTGTGTGTTTGTGTGTGAGTGTTTCTTTGTTATCGTGTTTGTGTGTTTCCGTGTTTCAGTATTTGGATCATTGTGTGTTTGTGTGTTTGTGTGTTAGTGTGTTCGCGTCTTTGCGTGTTTGTGTGTTCGTGTGTTTGTGTGTTTGTGTGTTTGTGTGTTCGTGTGTTCGTGTGTTTAGTTGTTTGTGTGTTTGTGTGTTTGTGTGTTTGTGTGTTTCTGTGTTTGTGTGTTTCTGTGTTTGTGTGCTTGTGTGTTCGTGTGTTTGTGTTCCTGTGTGCTTGTGTTTTTGGGAGTTTGTGTGTTCGTGTGTTTGTGTGCTTGTTTGTCCGTGTGTTTGTGTCCTTGTGTGTTCGTGTTTTTGTGTATTCGTGTGTTAGTGTGTTTGTGTGTTTGTGTGTTTGTGTGCTTGTGTGTTCGTGTGTTTGTGTAATTGTATGTTTGTCTGTTTGTGTGTGAGTGTTTCTTTGTTTTCGTGTTTTTGTGTTTCTGTATTTGTATTTATGTGTGTTTGTGTGTTAGTGTGTTCGTGTGTTTGTGTGTTTGTGTGTTCGTGTGTTTGTGTGTTTGTGTGTTTGTGTGTTTGTGTGTTTGTGTGTTTGGGTGTGTGTGTTTGTTTCTGTGCTTGTGTGTTTGTGAGTTTGTGCGATCGTGTCATTGTGTGTTTTTGTGTTTGTGTGCTTGTGTGTTTGTGTGTCTGTGTGTTTGTGTGTTTGTGTGTTCGTTCGTCTGTGTGTTCGTGTGTTTATGTGTTTGTGTGTTCGTGTGTTTGTGTGTTTGTGTGTTTCTGTGTTTGTGTGTTTGTGTGTTTGTGTGTTTGTGTGTTTCCGTGTTTGTGTGTTTGTGTTCCTGTGTGTTTAAGTGTTTGTATGTTTGTGTGTTTACGTGTTTGTATGTTTGTGTGTTCGTGTGTTTGTGTGTTCGTGTGTTTGTGTGTTTGTGTGTTTGTGTGTTTGTGCGGTTGTGTGTTTGTGTGTCTGTGTGTTTGTGTGATTGTGTGTTTGTGTGTGAGTGTGTCTGTGTTTGTGTGTTTGTGTATTTGTGTGTTTGTGTGTGAGTGTTTCTGTGTTTGTGTGTTTGTGTGTTTTCGTGTTTTCGTGTTTCTGTATTTGTATTATTGTGTGTTTTTGTGTTTGTGTGTTAGTGTGTTGGCGTGTTTGTGTGTTTGTGTGTTTGTGTGTTTGTGTGTTTGTGTGTTCGTATGTTAGTGTGTTTGTGTGTTCGTGTCTTTGTGTGTTAGTGTGTGAGTGTTTCTGTGTTTGTGTGTTTGTGTATTTGTGTGTTTGAGTGTGAGTGTTTCTGTGTTTGTGTGTCTGTGTGTTTTCCCGTTTCTGTATTTGTATCATTGTGTGTTTGTGTGTTTCTGTGTTAGTGTGTTGGCGTGTTTGTGTGTTTGGGTGTTTGTGTGTTTGTGTGTTCGTGTGTTTGTGTGTTTGTGTGTTTGTGTGTTTGTGTTTTTGTGTGTCTGCGTGTTTGTGTCTTTGTGTGTTTGTGTGTTTGTGTGTTTGTGTGTTTGTCTGTTTGTGTGTTTTCGTGTTTGTGTGTTTGTGTGCTTGAGTGTTTGTGTGTTTTTGTGGTTGTGTGATCGTGTGTTTGTGTGTTTGTGTGTCTGTGTGTTTGTGTGTTTGTGTGTTTGTGTGTTTGTGTGTTTGTGTGTTTGTTTGTTTGTGTGTTTTTGTGTTTGTGTGTTTGTGTGTTTGTGTGTTTGTGTGTTTGTGTGTTTGTGTGTTTGTGTGTTTGTGTGTTTGTGTGTTTGTGTGTTTGTGTGATTGTGTGTTTGTGTGTTTGTGTGTTTGTGTGTTTGTGTGTTTGTGTGTTTGTGTGTTTGTGTGTTTGTGTGTTTGTGTGTTTGTGTGTTTGTGTGTTTGTGTGTTTGTGTGTTTGTGTGTTTGTGTGTTTGTGTGTTTGTGTGTTTGTGTGTTTGTGTGTTTGTGTGTTTGTGTGTTTGTGTGTTTGTGTGTTTGTGTGTTTGTGTGTTTGTGTGTTTGTGTGTTTGTGTGTTTGTGTGTTTGTGTGTTTGTGTGTTTGTGTGTTTGTGTGTTTGTGTGTTCGTGTGTCTGTGCGTTTGTGTTTTTGTGTTGTTTTGTGCCAGTGTAATGGTGTGTTTTTGTGTTCGTGAGTTTGTGTGATCGTGTCATTTCATGTTTGTGTGTTTGTGTGGTTGTGTGGTTGTGTGTTTGTGTGTTTGTGTCTTTGTGCTCTTTGTGTGTTTGTGTGTTTGTGTGGTTGTATGTTCGTGTGTTTGTGTGTTTGTGTGGTTGTGTGTTTGTGTGTGAGTGTTTCTGTGTTTGTGTGTTTGTGTATTTGTGTGTTTGTGTGTATGTGTGTTTGTGTGTTTGTGTGTGAGTGTTTCTGTGTTTTCGTGTTCTCGTGTCTCTGCATTTGTATCATTGTGTGTATGTGTGTTTGTGTGTCAGTGTGTTTGCGTGTTTGTGCGTTTGTGTGTTTGTGTGTTTGTGTGTTTGTGTGTTTGTGTGTTTGTGTGTTTGTGTGTTTGTGTGTTTGTGTGTTTGTGTGTTTGTGTGTTTGTGTGTTTGTGTGTTTGTGTGTTTGTGTGTTTGTGTGTTTGTGTGTTTGTGTGTTTGTGTGTTTGTGTGTTTGTGTGTTTGTGTGTTTGTGTGTTTGTGTGTTTGTGTGTTTGTGTGTTTGTGTGTTTGTGTGTTTGTGTGTTTGTGTGTTTGTGTGTTTGTGTGTTTGTGTGTTTGTGTGTTTGTGTGTTTGTGTGTTTGTGTGTTTGTGTGTTTGTGTGTTTGTGTGTTTGTGTGTTTGTGTGTTTGTGTGTTTGTGTGTTTGTGTGTTTGTGTTTTTGTGTGTTTGTGTGTTTGTGTGTTTGTGTGTTTGTGTGTTTGTGTGTTTGTGTGTTTGTGTGTTTGTGTGTTTGTGTGTTTGTGTGTTTGTGTGTTTGTGTGTTCGTGTGTTTGGGTGCTTGTGTGTTTGTTTGTTCGTAAGTTTGTGTGTTTGTGTGTTCGTGTGTTTGTGTGTCTGTGTGTTTAGGCGTTTGTGTGTTAGTGTGTTCGTGTTTTTCTGGGTTTGTGTGATCGTGCCATTGTGTGTTTGTGTGTTTGTCTGGTTGTGTATTTTTGTGTTTGTGTGTTTGTGTGTTTGTGTGTTCGTGTGTTTCTGGGTTTATATGTTTGTGTGGTGTGTGTTTGTTTCTTTGTGTCTTCGTGTGCTTGTGTTTTTGTATGTTCTCGTGTTTGTATGTTTGTGTATTTGTGTGTTTGTGTGCTTGTGTGTTTGTGCGCTTGTGTGTTCGTGTGTTTGTGTGTTTGTGTAATTGTATGTGTGTCTGTTTGTGTGTGAGTGTTTCTGTGTTTTAGTGTTTTTGTGTTTCTGTATTTGTATTTTTGTGTGTTTGTGTGTTAGTGTGTTCGTCCGTTTGTGTGTTTGTGTGTTTGTGTGTTCGTGTGTCTGTGTGTTCGTGTGTTTGTGTGTTTGTGTGTTTGTGTGTTTGTGTGTTTGTGTGTTTGTGTGTTTGTGTGTTTGTGTGTTTGTGTGTTTGTGTGTTTGTGTGTTTGTGTGTTTGTGTGTTTGTGTGTTTGTGTGTTTGTGTGTTTGTGTGTTTGTGTGTTTGTGTTTTTGTGTGTTTGTGTGTTTGTGTGTTTGTGTGTTTGTGTGTTTGTGTGTTTGTGTGTTTGTGTGTTTGTGTGTTTGTGTGTTTGTGTGTTTGTGTGTTTGTGTGTTCGTGTGTTTGGGTGCTTGTGTGTTTGTTTGTTCGTAAGTTTGTGTGTTTGTGTGTTCGTGTGTTTGTGTGTCTGTGTGTTTAGGCGTTTGTGTGTTAGTGTGTTCGTGTTTTTCTGGGTTTGTGTGATCGTGCCATTGTGTGTTTGTGTGTTTGTCTGGTTGTGTATTTTTGTGTTTGTGTGTTTGTGTGTTTGTGTGTTCGTGTGTTTCTGGGTTTATATGTTTGTGTGGTGTGTGTTTGTTTCTTTGTGTCTTCGTGTGCTTGTGTTTTTGTATGTTCTCGTGTTTGTATGTTTGTGTATTTGTGTGTTTGTGTGCTTGTGTGTTTGTGCGCTTGTGTGTTCGTGTGTTTGTGTGTTTGTGTAATTGTATGTGTGTCTGTTTGTGTGTGAGTGTTTCTGTGTTTTAGTGTTTTTGTGTTTCTGTATTTGTATTTTTGTGTGTTTGTGTGTTAGTGTGTTCGTCCGTTTGTGTGTTTGTGTGTTTGTGTGTTCGTGTGTCTGTGTGTTCGTGTGTTTGTGTGTTTGTGTGTTTGTGTGTTTGTGTGTTTGTGTGTTTGTGTGTTTGTGTGTTTGTGTGTTTGTGTGTTTGTGTGTTTGTGTGTTTCTATGTTTGTGTGTTTGTGTGTTTGTGTGTTTGTGTGATTCCGTGTTTGTGTGTTGGTGTTTATGTGTGTTTAAGTGTATGTATGTTTGTGTGTTTACGTGTTTGCACGTTCGTGTGTTCGTGTGTTTGTGTGTTCATGTGTTTGTGTGTTTGTGTGTTTGTGTGTTTGTGCGTTTGTGTGTTTGTGTGTTTATCTGTTTGTGTGTTTGTGTGTTTGTGTGTTTGTGTGTTTGTGTGTTTGTGTGTTTGTGTGTTTGTGTGTTTGTGTGTTTGTGTGTTTGTGTGTTTGTGTGTTTGTGTGTTTGTGTGTTTGTGTGTTTGTGTGTTTGTGTGTTTGTGTGTTTGTGTGTTTGTGTGTTTGTGTGTTTGTGTGTTTGTGTGTTTGTGTGTTTGTGTGTTTGTGTGTTTGTGTGTTTGTGTGTTTGTGTGTTTGTGTGTTTGTATTGTTTTGTGTGTGTGTGTTTTTTTTGTTTGTTTGGTGGTTCGCATGCTTGTGTGTTTGTGTGTTTGTATGTTTGTGTGTCCGTGTAGTTGTGAGTTTTCGTGCTTGTGTGTTTGTATGTTTGTGTGTTTGTGCGTTTCTGTACTTGGTTGTTTGTGTGTTTGTGTTTGAATGTTTGTGTGTTTGTGTAGTTGCGTGTTCGTGTGTTTGGGTGTTCGTGTGCTTGTGTGTCTGTGTGTTTAGGTGTTTGTGTGTTAGTGTGTTCGTGTTTTTCTGGGTTCGTGTGATCGTGCTATTGTGTGTTTGTGTGTTTGTCTTGTTGTGTATTTGTGTATTTGTGTGTTTGTGTGTTCGTGTGTTTCTGGGTTTATGTGTTTGTGTGGTGTGTGTTTGTTTCTTTGTGTCTTTGTGTGCTTGTGTTTTTGTATGTCCTCGTGTTTGTGTGTTTGTGTGTTCGTGTGTTCGTGTGTTCCTGTGTTTGTGTGTTTGTGTGTTTATGTGTTTGCATGTTTGTGTATTTGTGTGTTTGTGTGTTTGTGTGTTTGTGTGTTCGTGTGTTTGTGTGTTTGTGTAATTGTATGTTTGTCCGTTTGTGTGTGAGTGTTTCTGTGTTTTCGTGTTTTTGTGTTTCTGTATTTGTATTTATGTGTGTTTGTGTGCTAGTGGGTTCGTGTGTTTGTGTGTTTGTGTGTTTGTGTGTTTGTGTGTTTGTGTGTTTGTGTCTTTGGGTGTGTGTGTTTGTTTCTGTGCTTGTGTGTTTGTGAGTTTGTGCGATCGTGTCATTGTGTGTTTTTGTGTTTGTGTGTTTGTGTGTTTGTGTGTCTGTGTGTTTGTGTGTTTGTGTGTTCGTTCGTCTGTGTGTTCGTGTGCTTGTGTGTTTCTATGTTTGTGTGTTTGTGCGTTTTTGTACTTGGTTGTTTGTGTGTTTGTGTTTGAATGTTTGTGTGTTTCTGTAGTTGCGTGTTCGTGTGTTTGGGTGCTTGTGTGTTTGTTTGTTCGTAAGTTTGTGTGTTTGTGTGTTCGTGTGTTTGTGTGTCTGTGTGTTTAGGCGTTTGTGTGTTAGTGTGTTCGTGTTTTTCTGGGTTTGTGTGATCGTGCCATTGTGTGTTTGTGTGTTTGTCTGGTTGTGTATTTGTGTGTTTGTGTGTTTGTGTGTTTGTGTGTTTGTGTGTTTGTGTGTTTGTGTGTTTGTGTGTTCGTGTGTTTCTGGGTTTATATGTTTGTGTGGTGTGTGTTTGTTTCTTTGTGTCTTCGTGTGCTTGTGTTTTTGTATGTTCTCGTGTTTGTATGTTTGTGTATTTGTGTGTTTGTGTGCTTGTGTGTGTGTGTGCTTGTGTGTTCGTGTGTTTGTGTGTTTGTCTAATTGTATGTGTGTCTGTTTGTGTGTGAGTGTTTCTGTGTTTTAGTGTTTTTGTGTTTCTGTATTTGTATTTTTGTGTGTTTGTGTATTAGTGTGTTCGTCCGTTTGTGTGTTCGTGTGTTTGTGTGTTCGTGTGTCTGTGTGTTCGTGTGTTTGTGTGTTTGTGTGTTTGTGTGTTTGTGTGTTTGTGTGTTTGTGTGTTTGTGTGATTCCGTGTTTGTGTGTTGGTGTTTATGTGTGTTTAAGTGTATGTATGTTTGTGTGTTTCCGTGTTTGTATGTTTGTGTGTTCGTGTGTTTGTGTGTTCATGTGTTTGTGTGTTTGTGTGTTTGTGTGTTTGTGTGTTTGTGTGTTTGTGCGTTTGTGTGTTCGTGTGTTTATCTGTTTGTGTGTTTGTGTGTTTGTGTGTTTGTGTGTTTGTGTGTTTGTGTGTTTCTGTGTTTGTGTGCTTGTGTGTTCATGTGTTTGTGTTCCTGTGTGTTTTTGTGTTTGTGAGTTTGTGTGATCGTGTCATTTCGTGTTTGTGTGTTTGTGTGGTTGTGTGGTTGTGTGTTTGTGTGTTTGTGTCTTTGTGCTCTTTGTGTGTTTGTGTGTTTGTGTGGTTGTATGTTCGTGTGTTTGTGTGGTTGTGTGTTTGTGTGTGAGTGTTTCTGTGTTTGTGTGTTTGTGTATTTGTGTGTTTGTGTGTGGATGTTTCTGTGTTTGTGTGTTTGTGTGTTCTCGTGTTTCTGTATTTGTATCATTGTGTGTTTGTGTGTTTGTGTGTTAGTGTGTTTGCGTGTTTGTGCGTTTGTGTGTTTGTGTGTTTGTGTGTTTGTGTGTTTGTGTGTTTGTGTGTTTGTGTGTTTGTGTGTTTGTGTGTTCGTGTGTTTGTGTGTTTGTGTGTTTGTGTGTTTGTGTGTTTGTGTGTTTGTGTGTTTGTGTGTTTGTGTGTTTGTGTGTTTGTGTGTTTGTGTGTTTGTGTGTTTGTGTGTTTGTGTGTTTGTGTTTTTGTGTGTTTGTGTGTTTGTGTATTTGTGTGTTTGTATGTTTGATTGTTTGTGTGTTTGTCTGTTTGTGTGTTTGTGTGTTTGTGTGTTTGTGTGTTTGTGTGTTTGTGTGTTTGTGTGTTTGTGTGTTTGTGTGTTTGTGTGTTTGTGTGTTTGTGTGTTTGTGTGTTTGTGTGTTTGTGTGTTTGTGTGTTTGTGTGTGAGTGTTTCTTTGTTATCGTGTTTGTGTGTTTCCGTGTTTCAGTATTTGGATCATTGTGTGTTTGTGTGTTTGTGTGTTAGTGTGTTCGCGTCTTTGCGTGTTTGTGTGTTCGTGTGTTTGTGTGTTTGTGTGTTTGTGTGTTCGTGTGTTCGTGTGATTAGTTGTTTGTGTGTTTGTGTGTTTGTGTGTTTGTGTGTTTCTGTGTTTGTGTGTTTCTGTGTTTGTGTGCTTGTGTGTTCGTGTGTTTGTGTTCCTGTGTGCTTGTGTTTTTGGGAGTTTGTGTGTTCGTGTGTTTGTGTGTTTGTTTGTCCGTGTGTTTGTGTCCTTGTGTGTTCGTGTGTTTGTGTATTCGTGTGTTAGTGTGTTTGTGTGTTTGTGTGTTTGTGTGCTTGTGTGTTCGTGTGTTTGTGTAATTGTATGTTTGTCTGTTTGTGTGTGAGTGTTTCTTTGTTTTCGTGTTTTTGTGTTTCTGTATTTGTATTTATGTGTGTTTGTGTGTTAGTGTGTTCGTGTGTTTGTGTGTTTGTGTGTTCGTGTGTTTGTGTGTTTGTGTGTTTGTGTGTTTGTGTGTTTGTGTGTTTGGGTGTGTGTGTTTGTTTCTGTGCTTGTGTGTTTGTGAGTTTGTGCGATCTTGTCATTGTGTGTTTTTGTGTTTGTGTGTTTGTGTGTTTGTGTGTCTGTGTGTTTGTGTGTTTGTGTGTTCGTTCGTCTGTGTGTTCGTGTGTTTATGTGTTTGTGTGTTCGTGTGTTTGTGTGTTTGTGTGTTTCTGTGTTTGTGTGTTTGTGTGTTTGTGTGTTTGTGTGTTTCCGTGTTTGTGTGTTTGTGTTCCTGTGTGTTTAAGTGTTTGTATGTTTGTGTGTTTACGTGTTTGTATGTTTGTGTGTTCGTGTGTTTGTGTGTTCGTGTGTTTGTGTGTTTGTGTGTTTGTGTGTTTGTGTGTTTGTGCGGTTGTGTGTTTGTGTGTCTGTGTGTTTGTGTGTTTGTGTGTGAGTGTGTCTGTGTTTGTGTGTTTGTGTATTTGTGTGTTTGTGTGTGAGTGTTTCTGTGTTTGTGTGTTTGTGTGTTTTCGTGTTTTCGTGTTTCTGTATTTGTATTATTGTGTGTTTTTGTGTTTGTGTGTTAGTGTGTTGGCGTGTTTGTGTGTTTGTGTGTTTGTGTGTTTGTGTGTTTGTGTGTTCGTATGTTAGTGTGTTTGTGTGTTCGTGTCTTTGTGTGTTAGTGTGTGAGTGTTTCTGTGTTTGTGTGTTTGTGTATTTGTGTGTTTGAGTGTGAGTGTTTCTGTGTTTGTGTGTCTGTGTGTTTTCCCGTTTCTGTATTTGTATCATTGTGTGTTTGTGTGTTTCTGTGTTAGTGTGTTGGCGTGTTTGTGTGTTTGGGTGTTTGTGTGTTTGTGTGTTCGTGTGTTTCTGGGTTTGTGTCTTTGTGTGGTGTGTGTTTGTTCCTTCGTGTCTTTACGTGCTTGTTTTTTCGTATGTTCTCGTGTTTGTGTGTTCGTGTGTTCGTGTGTTTGTGTGTTTGTGTGTTTGTGTGTTTGTGTTTTTGTGTGTCTGCGTGTTTGTGTCTTTGTGTGTTTGTGTGTTTGTGTGTTTGTGTGTTTGTCTGTTTGTGTGTTTTCGTGTTTGTGTGTTTGTGTGCTTGAGTGTTTGTGTGTTTTTGTGGTTGTGTGATCGTGTGTTTGTGTGTTTGTGTGTCTGTGTGTTTGTGTGTTTGTGTGTTTGTGTGTTTGTGTGTTTGTGTGTTTGTTTGTTTGTGTGTTTTTGTGTTTGTGTGTTTGTGTGTTTGTGTGTTTGTGTGTTTGTGTGTTTGTGTGTTTGTGTGTTTGTGTGTTTGTGTGTTTGTGTGTTTGTGTGATTGTGTGTTTGTGTGTTTGTGTGTTTGTGTGTTTGTGTGTTTGTGTGTTTGTGTGTTTGTGTGTTTGTGTGTTTGTGTGTTTGTGTGTTTGTGTGTTTGTGTGTTTGTGTGTTTGTGTGTTTGTGTGTTTGTGTGTTTGTGTGTTTGTGTGTTTGTGTGTTTGTGTGTTTGTGTGTTTGTGTGTTTGTGTGTTTGTGTGTTTGTGTGTTTGTGTGTTTGTGTGTTTGTGTGTTTGTGTGTTTGTGTGTTTGTGTGTTTGTGTGTTCGTGTGTCTGTGCGTTTGTGTTTTTGTGTTGTTTTGTGCCAGTGTAATTGTGTGTTTTTGTGTTCGTGAGTTTGTGTGATCGTGTCATTTCATGTTTGTGTGTTTGTGTGGTTGTGTGGTTGTGTGTTTGTGTGTTTGTGTCTTTGTGCTCTTTGTGTGTTTGTGTGTTTGTGTGGTTGTATGTTCGTGTGTTTGTGTGTTTGTGTGGTTGTGTGTTTGTGTGTGAGTGTTTCTGTGTTTGTGTGTTTGTGTATTTGTGTGTTTGTGTGTATGTGTGTTTGTGTGTTTCTGTGTTTGTGTGTTCTCGTGTCTCTGCATTTGTATCATTGTGTGTATGTGTGTTTGTGTGTCAGTGTGTTTGCGTGTTTGTGCGTTTGTGTGTTTGTGTGTTTGTGTGTTTGTGTGTTTGTGTGTTTGTGTGTTTGTGTGTTTGTGTGTTTGTGTGTTTGTGTGTTTGTGTGTTTGTGTGTTTGTGTGTTTGTGTGTTTGTGTGTTTGTGTGTTTGTGTGTTTGTGTGTTTGTGTGTTTGTGTGTTTGTGTGTTTGTGTGTTTGTGTGTTTGTGTGTTTGTGTGTTTGTGTGTTTGTGTGTTTGTGTGTTTGTGTGTTTGTGTTTTTGTGTGTTTGTGTGTTTGTGTGTTTGTGTGTTTGTGTGTTTGTGTGTTTGTGTGTTTGTGTGTTTGTGTGTTTGTGTGTTTGTGTGTTTGTGTGTTTGTGTGTTTGTGTGTTTGTGTGTTTGTGTGTTTGTGTGTTCGTGTGTTTGGGTGCTTGTGTGTTTGTTTGTTCGTAAGTTTGTGTGTTTGTGTGTTCGTGTGTTTGTGTGTCTGTGTGTTTAGGCGTTTGTGTGTTAGTGTGTTCGTGTTTTTCTGGGTTTGTGTGATCGTGCCATTGTGTGTTTGTGTGTTTGTCTGGTTGTGTATTTTTGTGTTTGTGTGTTTGTGTGTTTGTGTGTTCGTGTGTTTCTGGGTTTATATGTTTGTGTGGTGTGTGTTTGTTTCTTTGTGTCTTCGTGTGCTTGTGTTTTTGTATGTTCTCGTGTTTGTATGTTTGTGTATTTGTGTGTTTGTGTGCTTGTGTGTTTGTGCGCTTGTGTGTTCGTGTGTTTGTGTGTTTGTGTAATTGTATGTGTGTCTGTTTGTGTGTGAGTGTTTCTGTGTTTTAGTGTTTTTGTGTTTCTGTATTTGTATTTTTGTGTGTTTGTGTGTTAGTGTGTTCGTCCGTTTGTGTGTTTGTGTGTTTGTGTGTTCGTGTGTCTGTGTGTTCGTGTGTTTGTGTGTTTGTGTGTTTGTGTGTTTGTGTGTTTGTGTGTTTGTGTGTTTGTGTGTTTGTGTGTTTGTGTGTTTGTGTGTTTGTGTGTTTGTGTGTTTCTGTGTTTGTGTGTTTGTGTGTTTGTGTGTTTGTGTGATTCCGTGTTTGTGTGTTGGTGTTTATGTGTGTTTAAGTGTATGTATGTTTGTGTGTTTACGTGTTTGCACGTTCGTGTGTTCGTGTGTTTGTGTGTTCATGTGTTTGTGTGTTTGTGTGTTTGTGTGTTTGTGCGTTTGTGTGTTTGTGTGTTTATCTGTTTGTGTGTTTGTGTGTTTGTGTGTTTGTGTGTTTGTGTGTTTGTGTGTTTGTGTGTTTGTGTGTTTGTGTGTTTGTGTGTTTGTGTGTTTGTGTGTTTGTGTGTTTGTGTGTTTGTGTGTTTGTGTGTTTGTGTGTTTGTGTGTTTGTGTGTTTGTGTGTTTGTGTGTTTGTGTGTTTGTGTGTTTGTGTGTTTGTGTGTTTGTGTGTTTGTGTGTTTGTGTGTTTGTGTGTTTGTGTGTTTGTGTGTTTGTGTGTTTGTGTGTTTGTGTGTTTGTATTGTTTTGTGTGTGTGTGTTTTTTTTGTTTGTTTGGTGGTTCGCATGCTTGTGTGTTTGTGTGTTTGTATGTTTGTGTGTCCGTGTAGTTGTGAGTTTTCGTGCTTGTGTGTTTGTATGTTTGTGTGTTTGTGCGTTTCTGTACTTGGTTGTTTGTGTGTTTGTGTTTGAATGTTTGTGTGTTTGTGTAGTTGCGTGTTCGTGTGTTTGGGTGTTCGTGTGCTTGTGTGTCTGTGTGTTTAGGTGTTTGTGTGTTAGTGTGTTCGTGTTTTTCTGGGTTCGTGTGATCGTGCTATTGTGTGTTTGTGTGTTTGTCTTGTTGTGTATTTGTGTATTTGTGTGTTTGTGTGTTCGTGTGTTTCTGGGTTTATGTGTTTGTGTGGTGTGTGTTTGTTTCTTTGTGTCTTTGTGTGCTTGTGTTTTTGTATGTCCTCGTGTTTGTGTGTTTGTGTGTTCGTGTGTTCGTGTGTTCCTGTGTTTGTGTGTTTGTGTGTTTATGTGTTTGCATGTTTGTGTATTTGTGTGTTTGTGTGTTTGTGTGTTTGTGTGCTTGTGTGTTCGTGTGTTTGTGTGTTTGTGTAATTGTATGTTTGTCCGTTTGTGTGTGAGTGTTTCTGTGTTTTCGTGTTTTTGTGTTTCTGTATTTGTATTTATGTGTGTTTGTGTGCTAGTGGGTTCGTGTGTTTGTGTGTTTGTGTGTTTGTGTGTTTGTGTGTTTGTGTGTTTGTGTCTTTGGGTGTGTGTGTTTGTTTCTGTGCTTGTGTGTTTGTGAGTTTGTGCGATCGTGTCATTGTGTGTTTGTGTGTTTGTGTGTTTGTGTGTTTGTGTGTTTGTGTGTTTGTGTGTTTGTGTGTTTGTGTGTTTGTGTGTTTGTGTGTTTGTGTGTTTGTGTGTTTGTGTGTTTGTGTGTTTGTGTGTTTGTGTGTTTGTGTGTTTGTGTGTTTGTGTGTTTGTATTGTTTTGTGTGTGTGTGTTTTTTTTGTTTGTTTGGTGGTTCGCATGCTTGTGTGTTTGTGTGTTTGTATGTTTGTGTGTCCGTGTAGTTGTGAGTTTTCGTGCTTGTGTGTTTGTATGTTTGTGTGTTTGTGCGTTTCTGTACTTGGTTGTTTGTGTGTTTGTGTTTGAATGTTTGTGTGTTTGTGTAGTTGCGTGTTCGTGTGTTTGGGTGTTCGTGTGCTTGTGTGTCTGTGTGTTTAGGTGTTTGTGTGTTAGTGTGTTCGTGTTTTTCTGGGTTCGTGTGATCGTGCTATTGTGTGTTTGTGTGTTTGTCTTGTTGTGTATTTGTGTATTTGTGTGTTTGTGTGTTCGTGTGTTTCTGGGTTTATGTGTTTGTGTGGTGTGTGTTTGTTTCTTTGTGTCTTTGTGTGCTTGTGTTTTTGTATGTCCTCGTGTTTGTGTGTTTGTGTGTTCGTGTGTTCGTGTGTTCCTGTGTTTGTGTGTTTGTGTGTTTATGTGTTTGCATGTTTGTGTATTTGTGTGTTTGTGTGTTTGTGTGTTTGTGTGCTTGTGTGTTCGTGTGTTTGTGTGTTTGTGTAATTGTATGTTTGTCCGTTTGTGTGTGAGTGTTTCTGTGTTTTCGTGTTTTTGTGTTTCTGTATTTGTATTTATGTGTGTTTGTGTGCTAGTGGGTTCGTGTGTTTGTGTGTTTGTGTGTTTGTGTGTTTGTGTGTTTGTGTGTTTGTGTCTTTGGGTGTGTGTGTTTGTTTCTGTGCTTGTGTGTTTGTGAGTTTGTGCGATCGTGTCATTGTGTGTTTTTGTGTTTGTGTGTTTGTGTGTTTGTGTGTCTGTGTGTTTGTGTGTTTGTGTGTTCGTTCGTCTGTGTGTTCGTGTGCTTGTGTGTTTCTATGTTTGTGTGTTTGTGCGTTTTTGTACTTGGTTGTTTGTGTGTTTGTGTTTGAATGTTTGTGTGTTTCTGTAGTTGCGTGTTCGTGTGTTTGGGTGCTTGTGTGTTTGTTTGTTCGTAAGTTTGTGTGTTTGTGTGTTCGTGTGTTTGTGTGTCTGTGTGTTTAGGCGTTTGTGTGTTAGTGTGTTCGTGTTTTTCTGGGTTTGTGTGATCGTGCCATTGTGTGTTTGTGTGTTTGTCTGGTTGTGTATTTGTGTGTTTGTGTGTTTGTGTGTTTGTGTGTTTGTGTGTTTGTGTGTTCGTGTGTTTCTGGGTTTATATGTTTGTGTGGTGTGTGTTTGTTTCTTTGTGTCTTCGTGTGCTTGTGTTTTTGTATGTTCTCGTGTTTGTATGTTTGTGTATTTGTGTGTTTGTGTGCTTGTGTGTGTGTGTGCTTGTGTGTTCGTGTGTTTGTGTGTTTGTCTAATTGTATGGGTGTCTGTTTGTGTGTGAGTGTTTCTGTGTTTTAGTGTTTTTGTGTTTCTGTATTTGTATTTTTGTGTGTTTGTGTATTAGTGTGTTCGTCCGTTTGTGTGTTCGTGTGTTTGTGTGTTCGTGTGTCTGTGTGTTCGTGTGTTTGTGTGTTTGTGTGTTTGTGTGTTTGTGTGTTTGTGTGTTTGTGTGTTTGTGTGTTTGTGTGTTTGTGTGTTTCTGTGTTTGTGTGTTTGTGTGTTTGTGTGATTCCGTGTTTGTGTGTTGGTGTTTATGTGTGTTTAAGTGTATGTATGTTTGTGTGTTTCCGTGTTTGTATGTTTGTGTGTTCGTGTGTTTGTGTGTTCATGTGTTTGTGTGTTTGTGTGTTTGTGTGTTTGTGTGTTTGTGCGTTTGTGTGTTTGTGTGTTTATCTGTTTGTGTGTTTGTGTGTTTGTGTGTTAGTGTGTTTGTGTGTTTGTGTGTTTGTGTGTTTGTGTGTTTGTGTGTTTGTGTGTTTGTGTGTTTGTGTGCTTGTGTGTTCGTGTGTTTGTGTGTTTGTGTGTTTGTGTGTTTGTGTGTTTGTGTGTTTGTGTGTTTGTGTGTTTGTGTGTTTGTGTGTTTGTGTGTTTGTGTGTTTGTGTGTTTGTGTGTTTGTGTGTTTGTGTGTTTGTGTGTTTGTGTGTTTGTGTGTTTGTGTGTTTGTGTGTTTGTGTGTTTGTATGTTCGTGTGTCCGTGTAGTTGTGAGTTTTCGTGCTTGTGTGTTTGTATGTTTGTGTGTTTGTGCGTTTCTGTACTTGGTTGTTTGTGTGTTTGTGTTTGAATGTTTGTGTGTTTGTGTAGTTGCGTGTTCGTGTGTTTGGGTGTTCGTGTGCTTCTGTGTCTGTGTGTTTAGGTGTTTGTGTGTTAGTGTGTTCGTGTTTTTCTGGGTTCGTGTGATCGTGCTATTGTGTGTTTGTGTGTTTGTCTTGTTGTGTATTTGTGTATTTGTGTGTTTGTGTGTTCGTGTGTTTCTGGGTTTATGTGTTTGTGTGGTGTGTGTTTGTTTCTTTGTGTCTTTGTGTGCTTGTGTTTTTG
Organism: Sussaba pulchella; assembly: GCA_963971145.1. Classification (NCBI taxonomy): domain Eukaryota; kingdom Metazoa; phylum Arthropoda; class Insecta; order Hymenoptera; family Ichneumonidae; genus Sussaba; species Sussaba pulchella. The sequence goes on from CAXAQZ010000337.1 coordinate 58,619, forward strand.
TATGTTCTCGTGTTTGTGTGTTCGTGTGTTCGTTTGTTCCTGTGTTTGTGTGTTTGTGTGTTTGTGTGTTTGTGTGTTTGTGTGTTTGTGTGTTTGTGTGTTTGTGTGTTTGTGTGTTTGTGTGTTTGTGTGTTTGTGTGTTTGTGTTTTTGTGTGTTTGTGTGTTTGTGTGTTTGTGTGTTTGTGTGTTTGTGTGTTTGTGTGTTTGTGTGTTTGTGTGTTTGTGTGTTTGTGTGTTTGTGTGTTTGTGTGTTTGTGTGTTTGTGTGTTTGTGTGTTTGTGTGTTTGTGTGTTCGTGTGTTTGGGTGCTTGTGTGTTTGTTTGTTCGTAAGTTTGTGTGTTTGTGTGTTCGTGTGTTTGTGTGTCTGTGTGTTTAGGCGTTTGTGTGTTAGTGTGTTCGTGTTTTTCTGGGTTTGTGTGATCGTGCCATTGTGTGTTTGTGTGTTTGTCTGGTTGTGTATTTTTGTGTTTGTGTGTTTGTGTGTTTGTGTGTTCGTGTGTTTCTGGGTTTATATGTTTGTGTGGTGTGTGTTTGTTTCTTTGTGTCTTCGTGTGCTTGTGTTTTTGTATGTTCTCGTGTTTGTATGTTTGTGTATTTGTGTGTTTGTGTGCTTGTGTGTTTGTGCGCTTGTGTGTTCGTGTGTTTGTGTGTTTGTGTAATTGTATGTGTGTCTGTTTGTGTGTGAGTGTTTCTGTGTTTTAGTGTTTTTGTGTTTCTGTATTTGTATTTTTGTGTGTTTGTGTGTTAGTGTGTTCGTCCGTTTGTGTGTTTGTGTGTTTGTGTGTTCGTGTGTCTGTGTGTTCGTGTGTTTGTGTGTTTGTGTGTTTGTGTGTTTGTGTGTTTGTGTGTTTGTGTGTTTGTGTGTTTGTGTGTTTGTGTGTTTGTGTGTTTGTGTGTTTGTGTGTTTCTGTGTTTGTGTGTTTGTGTGTTTGTGTGTTTGTGTGATTCCGTGTTTGTGTGTTGGTGTTTATGTGTGTTTAAGTGTATGTATGTTTGTGTGTTTACGTGTTTGCACGTTCGTGTGTTCGTGTGTTTGTGTGTTCATGTGTTTGTGTGTTTGTGTGTTTGTGTGTTTGTGCGTTTGTGTGTTTGTGTGTTTATCTGTTTGTGTGTTTGTGTGTTTGTGTGTTTGTGTGTTTGTGTGTTTGTGTGTTTGTGTGTTTGTGTGTTTGTGTGTTTGTGTGTTTGTGTGTTTGTGTGTTTGTGTGTTTGTGTGTTTGTGTGTTTGTGTGTTTGTGTGTTTGTGTGTTTGTGTGTTTGTGTGTTTGTGTGTTTGTGTGTTTGTGTGTTTGTGTGTTTGTGTGTTTGTGTGTTTGTGTGTTTGTGTGTTTGTGTGTTTGTGTGTTTGTGTGTTTGTGTGTTTGTGTGTTTGTATTGTTTTGTGTGTGTGTGTTTTTTTTGTTTGTTTGGTGGTTCGCATGCTTGTGTGTTTGTGTGTTTGTATGTTTGTGTGTCCGTGTAGTTGTGAGTTTTCGTGCTTGTGTGTTTGTATGTTTGTGTGTTTGTGCGTTTCTGTACTTGGTTGTTTGTGTGTTTGTGTTTGAATGTTTGTGTGTTTGTGTAGTTGCGTGTTCGTGTGTTTGGGTGTTCGTGTGCTTGTGTGTCTGTGTGTTTAGGTGTTTGTGTGTTAGTGTGTTCGTGTTTTTCTGGGTTCGTGTGATCGTGCTATTGTGTGTTTGTGTGTTTGTCTTGTTGTGTATTTGTGTATTTGTGTGTTTGTGTGTTCGTGTGTTTCTGGGTTTATGTGTTTGTGTGGTGTGTGTTTGTTTCTTTGTGTCTTTGTGTGCTTGTGTTTTTGTATGTCCTCGTGTTTGTGTGTTTGTGTGTTCGTGTGTTCGTGTGTTCCTGTGTTTGTGTGTTTGTGTGTTTATGTGTTTGCATGTTTGTGTATTTGTGTGTTTGTGTGTTTGTGTGTTTGTGTGCTTGTGTGTTCGTGTGTTTGTGTGTTTGTGTAATTGTATGTTTGTCCGTTTGTGTGTGAGTGTTTCTGTGTTTTCGTGTTTTTGTGTTTCTGTATTTGTATTTATGTGTGTTTGTGTGCTAGTGGGTTCGTGTGTTTGTGTGTTTGTGTGTTTGTGTGTTTGTGTGTTTGTGTGTTTGTGTCTTTGGGTGTGTGTGTTTGTTTCTGTGCTTGTGTGTTTGTGAGTTTGTGCGATCGTGTCATTGTGTGTTTTTGTGTTTGTGTGTTTGTGTGTTTGTGTGTCTGTGTGTTTGTGTGTTTGTGTGTTCGTTCGTCTGTGTGTTCGTGTGCTTGTGTGTTTCTATGTTTGTGTGTTTGTGCGTTTTTGTACTTGGTTGTTTGTGTGTTTGTGTTTGAATGTTTGTGTGTTTCTGTAGTTGCGTGTTCGTGTGTTTGGGTGCTTGTGTGTTTGTTTGTTCGTAAGTTTGTGTGTTTGTGTGTTCGTGTGTTTGTGTGTCTGTGTGTTTAGGCGTTTGTGTGTTAGTGTGTTCGTGTTTTTCTGGGTTTGTGTGATCGTGCCATTGTGTGTTTGTGTGTTTGTCTGGTTGTGTATTTGTGTGTTTGTGTGTTTGTGTGTTTGTGTGTTTGTGTGTTTGTGTGTTCGTGTGTTTCTGGGTTTATATGTTTGTGTGGTGTGTGTTTGTTTCTTTGTGTCTTCGTGTGCTTGTGTTTTTGTATGTTCTCGTGTTTGTATGTTTGTGTATTTGTGTGTTTGTGTGCTTGTGTGTGTGTGTGCTTGTGTGTTCGTGTGTTTGTGTGTTTGTCTAATTGTATGGGTGTCTGTTTGTGTGTGAGTGTTTCTGTGTTTTAGTGTTTTTGTGTTTCTGTATTTGTATTTTTGTGTGTTTGTGTATTAGTGTGTTCGTCCGTTTGTGTGTTCGTGTGTTTGTGTGTTCGTGTGTCTGTGTGTTCGTGTGTTTGTGTGTTTGTGTGTTTGTGTGTTTGTGTGTTTGTGTGTTTGTGTGTTTGTGTGTTTGTGTGTTTGTGTGTTTCTGTGTTTGTGTGTTTGTGTGTTTGTGTGATTCCGTGTTTGTGTGTTGGTGTTTATGTGTGTTTAAGTGTATGTATGTTTGTGTGTTTCCGTGTTTGTATGTTTGTGTGTTCGTGTGTTTGTGTGTTCATGTGTTTGTGTGTTTGTGTGTTTGTGTGTTTGTGTGTTTGTGCGTTTGTGTGTTTGTGTGTTTATCTGTTTGTGTGTTTGTGTGTTTGTGTGTTAGTGTGTTTGTGTGTTTGTGTGTTTGTGTGTTTGTGTGTTTGTGTGTTTGTGTGTTTGTGTGTTTGTGTGCTTGTGTGTTCGTGTGTTTGTGTGTTTGTGTGTTTGTGTGTTTGTGTGTTTGTGTGTTTGTGTGTTTGTGTGTTTGTGTGTTTGTGTGTTTGTGTGTTTGTGTGTTTGTGTGTTTGTGTGTTTGTGTGTTTGTGTGTTTGTGTGTTTGTGTGTTTGTGTGTTTGTGTGTTTGTGTGTTTGTGTGTTTGTATGTTCGTGTGTCCGTGTAGTTGTGAGTTTTCGTGCTTGTGTGTTTGTATGTTTGTGTGTTTGTGCGTTTCTGTACTTGGTTGTTTGTGTGTTTGTGTTTGAATGTTTGTGTGTTTGTGTAGTTGCGTGTTCGTGTGTTTGGGTGTTCGTGTGCTTCTGTGTCTGTGTGTTTAGGTGTTTGTGTGTTAGTGTGTTCGTGTTTTTCTGGGTTCGTGTGATCGTGCTATTGTGTGTTTGTGTGTTTGTCTTGTTGTGTATTTGTGTATTTGTGTGTTTGTGTGTTCGTGTGTTTCTGGGTTTATGTGTTTGTGTGGTGTGTGTTTGTTTCTTTGTGTCTTTGTGTGCTTGTGTTTTTGTATGTTCTCGTGTTTGTGTGTTCGTGTGTTCGTTTGTTCCTGTGTTTGTGTGTTTGTGTGTTTGTGTGTTTATATGTTTGCATGTTTGTGTATTTGTGTGTTTGTGTGTTTGTGTGTTTGTGTGCTTGTGTGTTCGTGTGTTTGTGTGTTTGTGTAATTGTATGTTTGTCTGTTTGTGTGTGAGTGTTTCTGTGTTTTCGTGTTTTTGTGTATCTGTCTTTGTATTTATGTGTGTTTGTGGGTTCGTGTGTTTGTGTGTTTGTGTGTTTGTGTGATTGTGTGTTTGTGTGTTTGTGTGTTTGTGTGTTTGTGTGTTTGGGTGTGTGTGTTTGTTTCTGTGCTTGTGTGTTTGTGAGTTTGTGCGATCGTGTCATTGTGTGTTTTTGTGTTTGTGCGTTTGTGTGTTTGTGTGTCTGTGTGTTTGTGTGTTTGTGTGTTCGTTCGTCTGTGTGTTCGTGTGTTTGTGTGTTTGTGTGTTTATGTGTTTGTGTGTTTCTGTGTTTGTGGGTTTGTGTGTTTGTGTGTTTGTGTGTTTGTGTGTTTGTGTGTTTCTGTGTTTGTGTGTTTGTGTGTTTGTGTGTTTGTGTGTTTGTGTGTTTGTGTGTTTCCGTGTTTGTGTGTTTGTGTTCCTGTGTGTTTAAGTGTTTGTATCTTTGTGTGTTTACTTGTTTGTATGTTTGTGTGTTCGTGTGTTTGTGTGTTCGTGTGTTTGTGTGTTTGTGTGTTTGTGTGGTTGTGTGTTTGTGTGTTTGTGTGTTTGTGTGTTTGTGTGATTGTGTGTTTGTGTGTGAGTGTGTCTGTGTTTGTGTGTTTGTGTATTTGTGTGTTTGTGTGTGAGTGTTTGTGTGTTTGTGTGTTTTCGTGTTTCTGTATTTGTATCATTGTGTGTTTTTGTGTTTGTGTGTTAGTGTGTTGGCGTGTTTGTGTGTTTGTGTGTTTGTGTGTTTGTGTGTTTGTGTGTTTGTGTGTTTGTGTGTTTGTGTGTTTGTGTGTTTGTGTGTTTGTGTGTTCGTGTGTTAGTGTGTTTGTGTGTTCGTGTCTTTGTGTGTTTGTGTGTGAGTGTTTCTGTGTTTGTGTGTTTGTGTATTTGTGTGTTTGTGTGTGAGTGTTTCTGTGTTTGTGTGTTTGTGTGTTTTCGTGTTTCTGTATTTGTATCATTGTGTGTTTGTGTGTTTCTGTGTTAGTGTGTTGGCGTGTTTGTGTGTTTTGGTGTTTGTGTGTTTGTGTGTTCGTGTGTTTCTGGGTTTGTGTCTTTGTGTGGTGTGTGTTTGTTCCTTTGTGTCTTTATGTGCTTGTTTTTTCGTATGTTCTCGTGTTTGTGTGTTCGTGTGTTCGTGTGTTTGTGTGTTTGTGTGTTTGTGTGTTTGTGTTTTTGTGTGTCTGTGTGTTTGTGTCTTCGTGTGTTTGTGTGTTTGTGTGTTTGTCTGTTTGTGTGTTTGTGTGTTTGTGTGTTTGTGTGTTTGTGTGTTTGAGTGTTTGTGTGTTTTTGTGGTTGTGTGATCGTGTGTTTGTGTGTTTGTGTGTTTGTGTGTTTGTGTGTTTGTGTGTCTGTGTGTTTGTGTGTTTGTTTGTTTGTGTGTTCGTGTGTTTGTGTGTTTGTGTGTTTGTGTGTTTGTGTGTTTGTGTGTTTGTGTGTTTTCTGTGTTTGTGTGTTTGTGTGTTTGTGTGTTTGTGTGTTCGTGTGTTTGTGTGTTTGTGTGTTTGTGTGTTTGTGTGTTTGTGTGTTTGTGTGTTTGTGTGTTTGTGTGTTTGTGTGTTCGTGTGTCTGTGCGTTTGTGTTTTTGTGTTGTTTTGTGCCAGTGTAATTGTGTGTTTTTGTGTTTGTGAGTTTGTGTGATCGTGTCATTTCGTGTTTGTGTGTTTGTGTGGTTGTGTGGTTGTGTGTTTGTGTCTTTGTGTCTTTGTGCTCTTTGTGTATTTGTTTGTTTGCGTGGTTGTGTGTTCGTGTGTTTGTGTGTTTGTGTGGTTGTGTGTTTGTGTGTGAGTGTTTCTGTGTTTGTGTGTTTGTGTGTTTGTGTGTTTGTGTATTTGTGTGTTTGTGTGTTTGTGTGTTTGTGTGTTTGTGTGTGAGTGTGTTTGTGTGTTTGTGTGTTTGTGTGTTTGTGTGTTTGTGTGTCTGTGTGTCTGTGTGTTTGTGTTTTTGTGTGTTTGTGTGTTTGTGTATTTGTGTGTTTGTATGTTTGATTGTTTGTGTGTTTGTCTGTTTGTGTGTTTGTGTGTTTGTGTGTTTGTGTGTTTGTGTGTTTGTGTGTTTGTGTGTTTGTGTCTCTGTGCGTTTGTGTGTTTGTATCGTTTTGTGTGTGTGTTTTTTTTTGTTTGTTTGGTGGTTCGCATGCTCGTGTGTTTGTGTGTTTGTATGTTTGTGTGTCCGTGTAGTTGTGAGTTTTCGTGCTTGTGTGTTTGTATGTTTGTGTGTTTGTGCGTTTCTGTACTTGGTTGTTTGTGTGTTTGTGTTTGAATGTTTGTGTGTTTGTGTAGTTGCGTGTTCGTGTGTTTGGGTGCTTGTGTGTTCGTTTGTTCGTAAGTTTGTGTGTTTGTGTGTCTGTGTGTTTGGGTGTTCGTCTGTTTGTGTGTCTGTGTGTTTAGGTGTTTGTGTGTTAGTGTGTTCGTGTTTTTCTGGGTTTGTGTGATCGTGCCATTGTGTGTTTGTGTGTTTGTCTGGTTGTGTATTTGTGTGTTTGTGTGTTTGTGTGTTTGTGTGTCTGTGTGTTCGTGTGTTTCTGGGTTTATATGTTTGTGTGGTGAGTGTTTGTTTCTTTGTGTCTTTGTGTGCTTGTGTTTTTGTATGTTCTCGCGTTTGTATGTTTGTGTATTTGTGTGTTTGTGTGCTTGTGTGTTTGTGTGCTTGTGTGTTTGTGTGTTTGTGTGTTTGGGTGTGTGTGTGTGTTTCTGTGCTTGTGTGTTTGTGAGTTTGTGCGATCGTGTCAATGTGTGTTTTTGTGTTTGTGTGTTTGTGTGTTTGTGTGTCTGTGTGTTCGTGTGTTTGTGTGTTCGTGTGTCTGTGTGTTCGTGTGTTTGTGTGTTTGTGTGTTTGTGTTTGTGTGTTTATGTGTTTGTGTGTTTGTGTGTTTGTGTGTTTGTGTGTTTGTGTGTTTGTGTGTTTGTGTGTTTGTGTGTTTGTGTGTTTGTGTGTTTGTGTGTTTGTGTGTTTGTGTGTTTGTGTGTTTGTGTGTTTGTGTGTTTGTGTGTTTGTGTGTTTGTGTGTTTGTGTGTTTGTGTGTTGGTGTTTATGTGTGTTTAAGTGTTTGTATGTTTGTGTGTTTACGTGTTTGTATGTTTGTGTGTTTGTGTGTTTGTGTGTTCGTGTGCTTGTGTGTTTGTGTGTTTGTGTGTTTGTGTGTGTGTGTGTGATTGTTTGTTTGTGTGTTTGTGTGATCGTGTCATTCCCTGTTTGTGTGTTTGTGTGGTTGTGAGCTTGTGTGTTTGTGTGTTTGTGTACTTGAGCTGTTTGTGTGTTTGTGTGTTTTTATCATTCTGTGTTTGTGTAATTGTGTGCTACCGTGTTCGTGTGTTTGTGTGTTTGTTTGCTTGTGTGTCTGTGTGTTCGTGTGTTTGTGGGTTTGTGTGTTCGTGTGTTTGAGTGTACGTGTGTTTGTGTGTTCGTGTGTTCGTGTGTTCGTGTGTTCGTGTGTTTGTGTGGTTGTGTGATTGTATCAGTGTGTGTTTGGGTGTTACCGTGTTTGTGTGTTTGTGTGCTTGTGTGTCTGTGTGATCGTGTGTTTGTGTGTTTGTGTGTTTGTGTGTGTGTGTGTGATTGTTTGTTTGTGTGTTTGTGTGTTTGTGTATTTTCATGTTCACGTGTTTGTGTGTTTCTGTGCTTGTGTGTTTGTGAGTTTGTGTGATCGTGTCATTCCCTGTTTGTGTGTTTGTGTGGTTGTGTGCTTGTGTGCTTGTGTGTTTGTGTGTTTGTGTGTTTGTGTGTTTGTGTGTTTGTGTGTTTGTGTGTTTGTGTGTTTGTGTGTTTGTGTGTTTGCGTGTTTGTGCGTTCGTGTGTTTGTGTGTTTGTGTGTTTGTGTGTTCGTGCGTTTGTGTGTTCGTGTGTTGGTGTGTTTGTGTGTTTGTGTGTTTGTGTGTTTGTGTGTTTGTGTGTTTGTGTGTTTGTGTGTTTGTGTGTTCGTGTGTTTGTGTGTTTGTGTGTTTGTGTGTTCGTGTGCTTGTGTGTTTGTGTGCTTGAGCTGTTTGTGTGTTTGTGTGTTTTTATCATTCTGTGTTTGTGTAATTGTGTGCTACCGTGTTCGTGTGTTTGTGTGTTTGTTTGCTTGTGTGTCTGTGTGTTCGTGTGTTTGTGGGTTTGTGTGTTCGTGTGTTTGAGTGTACGTGTGTTTGTGTGTTCGTGTGTTCGTGTGTTCGTGTGTTCGTGTGTTTGTGTGGTTGTGTGATTGTATCAGTGTGTGTTTGGGTGTTACCGTGTTTGTGTGTTTGTGTGCTTGTGTGTCTGTGTGGTCGTGTGTTTGTGTGTTTGTGTGTTTGTGTGTTTGTGTGCTCGTGTGTTTGTGTATTTGTGTGTTTACGTGTTTGTGTGTTTGTGAGTTTGTCTGATCGTGTCATTGTGTGTTTGTGTGTTTGTCTGGTTGTGAGTTTGTGTGTTTGTGTGTTTGTGTGATTGTGTGTTTGTGTGTTTGTGTGTTTCTGTGTTTGTGTGTTTGTGTGTTTGTGTGTTTGTGTGTTCGTGTGCTTGTGTGTTTGTGTGTTTGTGTGTTTGTGTGTTTGTGTGTTTGTGTGTTTGTGTGTTTGTGTGTTTGTGTGTTCGTGTGTCTGTGCGTTTGTGTTTTTGTGTTGTTTTGTGCCAGTGTAATTGTGTGTTTTTGTGTTTGTGAGTTTGTGTGATCGTGTCATTTCGTGTTTGTGTGTTTGTGTGGTTGTGTGGTTGTGTGTTTGTGTGTTTGTGTCTTTGTGCTCTTTGTGTATTTGTTTGTTTGCGTGGTTGTGTGTTCGTGTGTTTGTGTGTTTGTGTGGTTGTGTGTTTGTGTGTGAGTGTTTCTGTGTTTGTGTGTTTGTGTTTTTGTGTATTTGTGTGTTTGTGTGTTTGTGTGTTTGTGTGTGAGTGTGTTAGTGTGTTTGTGTGTTTGTGTGTTTGTGTGTTTGTGTGTCTGTGTGTCTGTGTGTTTGTGTTTTTGTGTGTTTGTGTGTTTGTGTATTTGTGTGTTTGTATGTTTGATTGTTTGTGTGTTTGTCTGTTTGTATGTTTGTGTGTTTGTGTGTTTGTGTGTTTGTGTGTTTGTGTGTTTGTGTGTTTGTGTGTTTGTGTCTCTGTGCGTTTGTGTGTTTGTATCGTTTTGTGTGTGTGTTTTTTTTTGTTTGTTTGGTGGTTCGCATGCTCGTGTGTTTGTGTGTTTGTATGTTTGTGTGTCCGTGTAGTTGTGAGTTTTCGTGCTTGTGTGTTTGTATGTTTGTGTGTTTGTGCGTTTCTGTACTTGGTTGTTTGTGTGTTTGTGTTTGAATGTTTGTGTGTTTGTGTAGTTGCGTGTTCGTGTGTTTGGGTGCTTGTGTGTTCGTTTGTTCGTAAGTTTGTGTGCTTGTGTGTCTGTGTGTTTGGGTGTTCGTCTGTTTGTGTGTCTGTGTGTTTAGGTGTTTGTGTGTTAGTGTGTTCGTGTTTTTCTGGGTTTGTGTGATCGTGCCATTGTGTGTTTGTGTGTTTGTCTGGTTGTGTATTTGTGTGTTTGTGTGTTTGTGTGTTTGTGTGTTTGTGTGTCTGTGTGTTCGTGTGTTTCTGGGTTTATATGTTTGTGTGGTGAGTGTTTGTTTCTTTGTGTCTTTGTGTGCTTGTGTTTTTGTATGTTCTCGCGTTTGTATGTTTGTGTATTTGTGTGTTTGTGTGCTTGTGTGTTTGTGTGCTTGTGTGTTTGTGTGTTTGTGTGTTTGTGTGTTTGGGTGTGTGTGTGTGTTTCTGTGCTTGTGTGTTTGTGAGTTTGTGCGATCGTGTCATTGTGTGTTTTTGTGTTTGTGTGTTTGTGTGTTTGTGTGTCTGTGTGTTCGTGTGTTCGTGTGTTCGTGTGTCTGTGTGTTCGTGTGTTTGTGTGTTTGTGTGTTTGTGTTTGTGTGTTTGTGTGTTTGTGTGTTTGTGTGTTTGTGTGTTTGTGTGTTTGTGTGTTTGTGTGTTTGTGTGTTTGTGTGTTTGTGTGTTTGTGTGTTTGTGTGTTTGTGTGTTTGTGTGTTTGTGTGTTTGTGTGTTTGTGTGTTTCCGTGTTTGTTTGTTGGTGTTTATGTGTGTTTAAGTGTTTGTATGTTTGTGTGTTTACGTGTTTGTATGTTTGTGTGTTTGTGTGTTCGTGTGCTTGTGTGTTTGTGTGTTTGTGTGTTTGTGTGTGTGTGTCTGATTGTTTGTTTGTGTGTTTGTGTGTTTGTGTATTTTCATGTTCACGTGTTTGTGTGTTTCTGTGCTTGTGTGTTTGTGAGTTTGTGTTATCGTGTCATTCCCTGTTTGTGTGTTTGTGTGGTTGTGAGCTTGTGTGTTTGTGTGTTTGTGTGCTTGAGCTGTTTGTGTGTTTGTGTGTTTTTATCATTCTGTGTTTGTGTAATTGTGTGCTACCGTGTTCGTGTGTTTGTGTGTTTGTTTGCTTGTGTGTCTGTGTGTTCGTGTGTTTGTGGGTTTGTGTGTTCGTGTGTTTGAGTGTACGTGTGTTTGTGTGTTCGTGTGTTCGTGTGTTCGTGTGTTCGTGTGTTTGTGTGGTTGTGTGATTGTATCAGTATGTGTTTGGGTGTGACCGTGTTTGTGTGTTTGTGTGCTTGTGTGTCTGTGTGATCGTGTGTTTGTGTGTTTGTGTGTTTGTGTGTGTGTGTGTGATTGTTTGTTTGTGTGTTTGTGTGTTTGTGTATTTTCATGTTCACGTGTTTGTGTGTTTCTGTGCTTGTGTGTTTGTGAGTTTGTGTGATCGTGTCATTCCCTGTTTGTGTGTTTGTGTGGTTGTGTGCTTGTGTGCTTGTGTGTTTGTGTGTTTGTGTGTTTGTGTGTTTGTGTGTTTGTGTGTTTGTGTGTTTGTGTGTTTGTGTGTTTGTGTGTTTGTGTGTTTGTGTGTTTGCGTGTTTGTGCGTTCGTGTGTTTGTGTGTTTGTGTGTTTGTGTGTTTGTGTGTTCGTGCGTTTGTGTGTTCGTGTGTTGGTGTGTTTGTGTGTTTGTGTGTTTGTGTGTTTGTGTGTTTGTGAGTTTGTGTGTTTGTGTGTTTGTGTGTTCGTGTGTTTGTGTGTTTGTGTGTTTGTGTGTTCGTGTGCTTGTGTGTTTGTGTGCTTGAGCTGTTTGTGTGTTTGTGTGTTTTTATCATTCTGTGTTTGTGTAATTGTGTGCTAGCGTGTTCGTGTGTTTGTGTGTTTGTTTGCTTGTGTGTCTGTGTGTTCGTGTGTTTGTGGGTTTGTGTGTTCGTGTGTTTGAGTGTACGTGTGTTTGTGTGTTCGTGTGTTCGTGTGTTCGTGTGTTCGTGTGTTTGTGTGGTTGTGTGATTGTATCAGTGTGTGTTTGGGTGTTACCGTGTTTGTGTGTTTGTGTGCTTGTGTGTCTGTGTGGTCGTGTGTTTGTGTGTTTGTGTGTTTGTGTGTTCACGTGTTTGTGTGTTTGTGAGTTTGTCTGATCGTGTCATTGTGTGTTTGTGTGTTTGTCTGGTTGTGAGTTTGTGTGTTTGTGTGTTTGTGTGATTGTGTGTTTGTGTGTTTGTGTGTTTCTGTGTTTGTGTGTTTGTGTGTTTGTGTGTTTGTGTGTTCGTGTGCTTGTGTGTTTGTGTGTTTGTGTGTTTGTGTGTTTGTGTGTTTTTGTGTTTGTATCATTGTGTGTTTGCGTGATTGTGTGTTACCGTGTTTGTCTGTTTGTGTGTTTGTTTGCTTGTGTGTCTGTGTGTTCGTGTGTTTGTGTGTTCCTGTGTTTGTGTGTACGTGTGTTTGTGTATCCGTGTGTTCGTGTGTTTGTGTGGTTGTGCTGTTCGTGTGTTTGTGTGGTTGTGCTGTTCGTGTGTTTGTGTGTTTGTGTAATTGTATCATTGTGTGTTTGTATTTTACCGTGTTTGCGTGTTTTTGTGCTTGTGTGTCTGTGTGGTCGTGTGTTTGTGTGTTTGTGTGTTTGTGTGTTTGTGTGTTGGTGTGTTTGTGTGTTCGTGTGTTTGTGTGTTTGTGTGTTTGTGTGTTTGTGTGTTTGTGTGTTTGTGTGTTTGTGTGTTCGTGTGTTAGTGTGTTTGTGTGTTTGTGTGTTTGTGTGTTTGTGTGTTTGTGTGTTCGTGTGCTTGTGTGTTTGTGTGCTTGAGCTGTTTGTGTGTTCGTGTGTTCGTGTGTCTGTGCGTTTGTGTTTTTGTGTTGTTTTGTGCCGGTGTAATTGTGTGTTTTTGTGTTTGTGAGTTCGTGTGATCGTGTCATTTCGTGTTTGTGTGTTTGTGTGGTTGTGTGGTTGTGTGTTTGTGTGTTTGTGTCTTTGTGCTCTTTGTGTGTTTGTGTGGTTGTATGTTCGTGTGTTCGTGTATTTGTGTGGTTGTGTGTTTGTGTGTGAGTGTTTCTGTGTTTGTGTGTTTGTGTATTTGTGTGTTTGTGTGTGAGTGTTTCTGTGTTTGTGTGTTTGTGTGTTCTCGTGTTTCTGTATTTGTATCATTGTGTGTTGGTGTGTTTGTGTGTTAGTGTGTTTGCATGTTTGTGCGTTTGTGTGTTTGTGTGTTTGTGTGTTTGTGTGTTTGTGTGTTTGTGTGTTTGTGTGTTTGTGTGTTTGTGTGTTTGTGTGTTTGTGTGTTCGTGTGTTTGTGTGTTTGTGTGTTTGTGTGTTTGTGTGTTTGTGTGTTTGTGTGTTTGTGTGTTTGTGTGTTTGTGTGTTTGTGTTTTTGTGTGTTTGTGTGTTTGTGTGTTTGTGTGTTTGTGTATTTGTGTGTTTGTATGTTTGAATGTTTGTGTGTTTGTCTGTTTGTGTGTTTGTGTGTTTGTGTGTTTGTGTGTTTGTGTGTTTGTGTGTTTGTGTGTTTGTGTGTTTGTGTGTTTGTGTGTTTGTGTGTTTGTGTGTGAGTGTTTCTTTGTTATCGTGTTTGTGTGTTTCCGTGTTTCAGTATTTGGATCATTGTGTGTTTGTGTGTTTGTGTGTTAGTGTGTTCGCGTCTGTGCGTGTTTGTGTGTTTGTGTGTTTGTGTGTTTATGTGTTTGTGTGTTCGTGTGTTCACGTGTTTAGTTGTTTGTGTGTTTGTGTGTTTGTGTGTTTGTGTGTTTGTGTGCTTGTGTGTTCGTGTGTTTGTGTTCCTGTGTGTTTGTGTGTTTGGGAGTTTGTGTGTTCGTGTGTTTGTGTGTTTGTTTGTCCGTGTGTTTGTGTCTTTGTGTGTTTGTGTGTTTGTGTATTCGTGTGTTAGTGTGTTTGTGTGTTTGTGTGCTTGTGTGTTCGTGTGTTTGTGTAATTGTATGTTTGTCTGTTTGTGTGTGAGTGTTTCTTTGTTTTCGTGTTTTTGTGTTTCTGTATTTGTATTTATGTGTGTTTGTGTGTTAGTGTGTTCGTGTGTTTGTGTGTTCGTGTGTTTGTGTGTTTGTGTGTTTGTGTGTTTGGGTGTGTGTGTTTCTTTCTGTGCTTGTGTGTTTGTGAGTTTGTGCGATCGTGTCATTGTGTGTTTTTGTGTTTGTGTGTTTGTGTGTTTGTGTGTTTGTGTGTCTGTGTGTTTGTGTGTTTGTGTGTTCGTTCGTCTGTGTGTTCGTGTGTTTGTGTGTTTGTGTGTTTGTGTGTTTGTGTGTTTGTGTGTTTCTGTGTTTGTGTGTTTGTGTGTTTGTGTGTTTGTGTGTTTGTGTGTTTCCGTGTTTGTGTGTTTGTGTTCCTGTGTGTTTAAGTGTTTGTATGTTTGTGTGTTTACGTGTTTGTATGTTTGTGTGTTTGTGTGTTTTCGTGTTTCTGTATTTGTATTATTGTGTGTTTTTGTGTTTGTGTGTTAGTGTGTTGGCATGTTTGTGTGTTTGTGTGTTTGTGTGTTTGTGTGTTTCTGTGTTCGTATGTTAGTGTGTTTGTGTGTTCGTGTCTTTGTGTGTTTGTGTGTGAGTGTTTCTGTGTTTGTGTGTTTGTGTATTTGTGTGTTTGAGTGTGAGTGTTTCTGTGTTTGTGTGTTTGTGTGTTTTCGTGTTTCTGTATTTGTATCATTGTGTGTTTGTGTGTTTCTGTGTTAGTGTGTTGGCGTGTTTGTGTGTTTGGGTGTTTGTGTGTTTGTGTGTTCGTGTGTTTCTGGGTTTGTGTCTTTGTGTGGTGTGTGTTTGTTCCTTCGTGTCTTTACGTGCTTGTTTTTTCGTATGTTGTCGTGTTTGTGTGTTCGTGTGTTCGTGTGTTTGTGTGTTTGTGTGTTTGTGTGTTTGTGTTTTTGTGTGTCTGCGTGTTTGTGTCTTTGTGTGCTTGTGTGTTTGTGTGTTTGTCTGTTTGTGTGTTTGTGTGTTTGTGTGTTTGTGTGTTTGTGTGTTTGAGTGTTTGTGTGTTTTTGTGGTTGTGTGATCGTGTGTTTGTGTGTTTGTGTGTTTGTGTGTCTGTGTGTTTGTGTGTTTGTGTGTTTGTGTGTTTGTTTGTTTTTGTGTTTTTGTGTTTGTGTGTTTGTGCGTTTGTGTGTTTGTGTGTTTGTGTGTTTGTGTGTTTGTGTGTTTGTGTGTTTGTGTGTTTGTGTGTTTGTGTGTTTGTGTGTTTGTGTGTTTGTGTGTTTGTGTGTTTGTGTGTTTGTGTGTTTGTGTGTTTGTGTGTTTGTGTGTTTGTGTGTTTGTGTGTTTGTGTGTTCGTGTGTTTGTGTGTTTGTGTGTTTGTGTGTTTGTGTGTTTGTGTGTTTGTGTGTTTGTGTGTTTGTGTGTTTGTGTGTTTGTGTGTTTGTGTGTTTGTGTGTTTGTGTGTTTGTGTGTTTGTGTGTTTGTGTGTTTGTGTGTTTGTGTGTTTGTGTGTTTGTGTGTTTGTGTGTTTGTGTGTTTGTGTGTTTGTGTGTTTGTGTGTTTGTGTGTTTGTGTGTTTGTGTGTTTGTGTGTTTGTGTGTTTGTGTGTTTGTGTGTTTGTGTGTTTGTGTGCTTGTGTGTTCGTGTGTCTGTGCGTTTGTGTTTTTGTGTTGTTTTGTGCCAGTGTAATTGTGTGTTTTTGTGTTTGTGAGTTTGTGTGTTTGTGTGATCGTGTCATTCCGTGTTTGTGTGTTTGTGTGGTTGTGTGGTTGTGTGTTTGTGTGTTTGTGTCTTTGTGCTCTTTGTGTGTTTGTGTGTTTGTGTGGTTGTATGTTCGTGTGTTTGTGTGTTTGTGTGGTTGTGTGTTTGTGTGTGAGTGTTTCTGTGTTTGTGAGTTTGTGTATTTGTGTGTTTGTGTGTATGTGTGTTTGTGTGTTTGTGTGTGAGTGTTTCTGTGTTTGTGTGTTCTCGTGTCTCTGTATTTGTATCATTGTGTGTTTGTGTGTTTGTGTGTCAGTGTGTTTGCGTGTTTGTGCGTTTGTGTGTTTGTGTGTTTGTGTGTTTGTGTGTTTGTGTGTTTGTGTGTTTGTGTGTTTGTGTGTTTGTGTGTTTGTGTGTTTGTGTGTTTGTGTTTTTGTGTGTTTGTGTGTTTGTGTATTTGTGTATTTGTGTATTTGTATGTTTGATTGTTTGTTTGTTTGTGTGTTTGTGTGTTTGTGTGTTTGTGTGTTTGTGTGTTTGTGTGTTTGTGTGTTTGTGTGTTTGTGTGTTTGTGTGTTTGTGTGTTTTTGAGTTTGTGTGTTTGTGTGTTTGTGTGTTTGTGTGTTTATGTGTTTGTGTGTTTGTCTGGTTGTGTGTTTGTGTGTTTGTGTGTTTGTGTGTTTGTGTGTTTGTGTGTTTGTGTGTTTGTGTGTTTGTGTGTTTGTGTGTTTGTGTGTTTGTGTGTTTGTGTGTTTGTGTGTTTGTGTGTTTGTGTGTTTGTGTGTTTGTGTGTTTGTGTGTTTGTGTGTTTGTGCGCTTGTGTGTTTGTGCGTTTGTGTGTTTGTGTGTTTGTGTGTTTGTGTGTTTGTGTGTTTGTGTGTTTGTGTGTTTGTGTGTTTGTGTGTTTGTGTGTTTGTGCGCTTGTGTGTTTGTGTGTTTGTGTGTTTGTGTGTTTGTGTGTTTGTGTTTTTGTGTGTTTGTGTGTTTGTGTGTTTGTGTGTTTGTGTGTTTGTGTATGTGTGTTTGTGTGTTTGTGTGTTTGTGTGTTTGTGTGTTTGTGTGTTCGTGTGTTTGTGTGTTTGTGTGTTTGTGTGTTTGTGTGTTTGTGTGTTTGTGTGTTTGTGTGTTTGTGTGTTTGTGTGTTTGTGTGTTTGTGTGTTTGTGTGTTTGTGTGTTTGTGTGTTTGTGTGTTTGTGTGTTTGTGTGTTTGTGTGTTTGTGTGTTTGTGTGTTTGTGTGTTTGTGTGTTTGTGTGTTTGTGTGTTTGTGTGTTTGTGTGTTTGTGTGTTTGTGTGTTTGTGTGTTTGTGTGTTTGTGTGTTTGTGTGTTTGTGTGTTTGTGTGTTTGTGTGTTTGTGTGTTTGTGTGTTTGTGTGTTTGTGTGTTTGTGTGTTTGTGTGTTTGTGTGTTTGTGTGTTTGTGTGTTCGTGTGTTTGTGTGTTTGTGTGTTTGTGTGTTTGTGTGTTTGTGTGTTTGTGTGTTTGTGTGTTTGTGTGTTTGTGTGTTTGTGTGTTTGTGTGTTTGTGTGTTTGTGTGTTTGTGTGTTTGTGTGTTTGTGTGTTTGTGTGTTTGTGGGTTTGTGTGTTTGTGTGTTTGTGTGTTTGTGTGTTTGTGTGTTTGTGTGTTTGTGTCTCTGTGCGTTTGTGTGTTTGTATCGTTTTGTGTGTGTGTTTTTTTTTGTTTGTTTGGTGGTTCGCATGCTTGTGCGTTTGTGTGTTTGTATGTTTGTGTGTCCGTGTAGTTGTGAGTTTTCGTGCTTGTGTGTTTGTATGTTTGTGTGTTTGTACGTTTCTGTACTTGGTTGTTTGTGTGTTTGTGTTTGAATGTTTGTGTGTTTCTGTAGTTGCGTGTTCGTGTGTTTGGGTGCTTGTGTGTTTGTTTGTTCGTAAGTTTGTGTGTTTGTGTGTTCGTGTGTTTGTGTGTCTGTGTGTTTAGGCGTTTGTGTGTTAGTGTGTTCGTGTTTTTCTGGGTTTGTGTGATCGTGCCATTGTGTGTTTGTGTGTTTGTCTGGTTGTGTATTTGTGTGTTTGTGTGTTTGTGTGTTTGTGTGTTTGTGTGTTTGTGTGTTTCTGGGTTTTCTATGTTTGTGTGGTGTGTGTTTGTTTCTTTGTGTCTTCGTGTGCTTGTGTTTTTGTATGTTCTCGTGTTTGTATGTTCGTGTATTTGTGTGTTTGTGTGCTTGTGTGTTTGTGTGCTTGTGTGTTCGTGTGTTTGTGTGTTTGTGTAATTGTATGTGTGTCTGTTTGTGTGTGAGTGTTTCTGTGTTTTAGTGTTTTTGTGTTTCTGTATTTGTATTTTTGTGTGTTTGTGTGTTAGTGTGTTCGTCCGTTTGTGTGTTTGTGTGTTCGTGTGTTCGTGTGTCTGTGTGTTCGTGTGTTTGTGTGTTTGTGTGTTTGTGTGTTTGTGTGTTTGTGTGTTTGTGTGTTTGTGTGTTTGTGTGTTTGTGTGTTTGTGTGTTTCTGTGTTTGTGTGTTTGTGTGATTCCGTGTTTGTGTGTTGGTGTTTATGTGTGTTCAAGTGTATGTATGTTTGTGTGTTTACGTGTTTCTATGTTTGTGTGTTCGTGTGTTTGTGTGTTCATGTGTTCGTGTGTTTGTGTGTTTGTGTGTTTGTGCGTTTGTGTGTTTGTGTGTTTATCTGTTTGTGTGTTTGTGTGTTTGTGTGTTTGTGTGTTTGTGTGTTCGTGTGTTTGTGTGCTTGTGTGTTTGTGTGTTTGTGTGTTTGTGTGTTTGTGTGTTTGTGTGTTTGTGTGTTTGTGTGTTTGTGCGTTTCTGTACTTGGTTGTTTGTGTGTTTGTGTTTGAATGTTTGTGTGTTTGTGTAGTTGCGTGTTCGTGTGTTTGGGTGCTTGTGTGTTCGTTTGTTCGTAAGTTTGTGTGTTTGTGTGTCTGTGTGTTTGGGTGTTCGTGTGTTTGTGTGTCTGTGTGTTTAGGTGTTTGTGTGTTAGTGTGTTCGTGTTTTTCTGGGTTTGTGTGATCGTGCCATTGTGTGTTTGTGTGTTTGTCTGGTTGTGTATTTGTGTGTTTGTGTGTTTGTGTGTTTGTGTGTCTGTGTGTTCGTGTGTTTCTGGGTTTATATGTTTGTGTGGTGTGTGTTTGTTTCTTTGTGTCTTTGTGTGCTTGTGTTTTTCTATGTTCTCGCGTTTGTATGTTTGTGTATTTGTGTGTTTGTGTGCTTGTGTGTTTGTGTGCTTGTGTGTTTGTGTGTTTGTGTGTTTGTGTGTTTGGGTGTGTGTGTGTGTTTCTGTGCTTGTGTGTTTGTGAGTTTGTGCGATCGTGTCATTGTGTGTTTTTGTGTTTGTGTGTTTGTGTGTTTGTGTGTCTGTGTGTTCGTGTGTTTGTGTGTTCGTGTGTCTGTGTGTTCGTGTGTTTGTGTGTTTGTGTGTTTGTGTGTTTGTGTTTGTGTGTTTGTGTGTTTTTGTGTTTTTGTGTTTGTGTGTTTGTGTGTTTTTGTGTTTGTGTGTTTGTGTGTTTGTGTGTTTGTGTGTTTGTGTGTTTGTGTGTTTGTGTGTTTGTGTGTTTGTGTGTTTGCGTGTTTGCGTGTTTTTGTTTTCGTGTGATTTTGTGTTCGTGTGTTTGTGTGTTCGTGTGTTTGTGTGTTCGTGTGTTTGTGCGTTCGTGTGTTTGTGTGTTTGTGTGTTTGTGTGTTCGTGTGTTTGTGTGTTTGTGTGTTTGTGTGTTCGTGTGCTTGTGTGTTTGTGTGCTTGAGCTGTTTGTGTGTTTGTGTGTTTTTATCATTCTGTGTTTGTGTAATTGTGTGCTACCGTGTTCGTGTGTTTGTGTGTTTGTTTGCTTGTGTGTCTGTGTGTTCGTGTGTTTGTGGGTTTGTGTGTTCGTGTGTTTGAGTGTACGTGTGTTTGTGTGTTCGTGTGTTCGTGTGTTTGTGTGGTTGTGTGTCTGTGTGGTCGTGTGTTTGTGTGTTTGTGTGTTCGTGTGTTTGTGTGCTCGTGTGTTTGTGTATTTGTGTGTTTACGTGTTTGTGTATTTATGAGTTTGTCTGATCGTGTCATTGTGTGTTTGTGTGTTTGTCTGGTTGTGAGTTTGTGTGTTTGTGTGTTTGTGTGATTGTGTGTTTGTGTGTTTTTGTGTTTTTATCATTGTGTGTTTGTGTGATTGTGTGTTACCGTGTTTGTGTGTTTGTGTGTTTGTTTGCTTGTGTGTCGGTGTGTTCGTGTGTTTGTGTGTTTGTGTTTTTGTGTGTTTGTGTGTTTGTGTGTTTGTGTGTTTGTGTATTTGTGTGTTTGTATGTTTGATTGTTTGGGTGTTTGTCTGTTTGTGTGTTTGTGTGTTTGTGTGTTTGTGTGTTTGTGTGTTTGTGTGTTTGTGTGTTTGTGTGTTTGTGTGTTTGTGTGTTTGTGTGTTTGTGTGTTTGTGTGTTTGTGTGTTTGTGTGTTTGTGTGTTTGTGTGTGAGTGTTTCATTGTTATCGTGTTTGTGTGTTTCCGTGTTTCAGTATTTGGATCATTGTGTGTTTGTGTGTTTGTGTGTTAGTGTCTTCGCGTCTTTGCGTGCTTGTTTGTTTGTGTGTTTGTGTTTGTGTGTCTGTGTGTTCGTGTGTTTCTGGGTTTATATGTTTGTGTGGTGAGTGTTTGTTTCTTTGTGTCTTTGTGTGCTTGTGTTTTTGTATGTTCTCGCGTTTGTATGTTTGTGTATTTGTGTGTTTGTGTGCTTGTGTGTTTGTGTGCTTGTGTGTTTGTGTGCTTGTGTGTTTGTGTGTTTGTGTGTTTGGGTGTGTGTGTGTGTTTCTGTGCTTGTGTGTTTGTGAGTTTGTGCGATCGTGTCATTGTGTGTTTTTGTGTTTGTGTGTTTGTGTGTCTGTGTGTTCGTGTGTTTGTGTGTTCGTATGTCTGTGTGTTCGTGTGTTTGTGTGTTTGGGTGTTTGTGTGTTTGTGTTTGTGTGTTTGTGTGTTTGTGTGTTTGTGTGTTTGTGTGTTTGTGTGTTTGTGTGTTTGTGTGTTTGTGTGTTTCCGTGTTTGTGTGTTGGTGTTTATGTGTGTTTAAGTGTTTGTATGTTTGTGTGTTTACGTGTTTGTATGTTTGTGTGTTTGTGTGTTTGTGTGTTCGTGTGCTTGTGTGTTTGTGTGTTTGTGTGTTTGTGTGTGTGTGTGTGATTGTTTGTTTGTGTGTTTGTGTGTTTGTGTATTTTCATGTTCACGTGTTTGTGTGTTTCTGTGCTTGTGTGTTTGTGAGTTTGTGTGATCGTGTCATTCCCTGTTTGTGTGTTTGTGTGGTTGTGTGCTTGTGTGCTTGTGTGCTTGTGTGTTTGTGTGTATGTGTGTTTGTGTGTTTGTGTGTTTGTGTGTTTGTGTGTTTGTGTGTTTGTGTGTTTGTGTGTTTGTGTGTTTGTGTGTTTGTGTGTTTGCGTGTTTGGGTTTTCGTGTGATTTTGTGTTCGTGTGTTTGTGTGTTCGTGTGTTTGTGCGTTCGTGTGTTTGTGTGTTTGTGTGTTTGTGTGTTCGTGCGTTTGTGTGTTCGTGTGTTGGTGTGTTTGTGTGTTTGTGTGTTTGTGTGTTTGTGTGTTTGTGTGTTCGTGTGTTTGTGTGTTTGTGTGTTTGTGTGTTCGTGTGATTGTGTGTTTGTGTGCTTGAGCTGTTTGTGTGTTTTTATCATTCTGTGTTTGTGTAATTGTGTGCTACCGTGTTCGTGTGTTTGTGTGTTTGTTTGCTTGTGTGTCTGTGTGTTCGTGTGTTTGTGGGTTTGTGTGTTCGTGTGTTTGAGTGTACGTGTGTTTGTGTGTTCGTGTGTTCGTGTGTTCGTGTGTTCGTGTGTTTGTGTGGTTGTGTGATTGTATCAGTGTGTGTTTGGGTGTTACCGTGTTTGTGTGTTTGTGTGCTTGTGTGTCTGTGTGGTCGTGTGTTTGTGTGTTTGTGTGTTCGTGTGTTTGTGTGCTCGTGTGTTTGTGTATTTGTGTGTTTACGTGTTTGTGTGTTTGTGAGTTTGTCTGATCGTGTCATTGTGTGTTTGTGTGTTTGTCTGGTTGTGAGTTTGTGTGTTTGTGTGTTTGTGTGATTGTGTGTTCGTGTGTTTGTCCGTTTCTGTGTTTGTGTGTTTGTGTGTTTGTGTGTTCGTGTGCTTGTGTGTTTGTGTGTTTGTGTGTTTGTGTGTTTGTGTGTTTGTGTGTTTTTGTGTTTGTATCATTGTGTGTTTGTGTGATTGTGTGTTACCGTGTTTGTGTGTTTGTGTGTTTGTTTGCTTGTGTGTCTGTGTGTTCGTGTGTTTGTGTGTTCCTGTGTTTGTGTGTACGTGTGTTGTGTATCCGTGTGTTCGTGTGTTTGTGTGGTTGTGCTGTTCGTGTGTTTGTGTGGTTGTGCTGTTCGTGTGTCTGTGTGTTTGTGTAATTGTATCATTGTGTGTTTGTGTTTTACCGTGTTTGCGTGTTTTTGTGCTTGTGTGTCTGTGTGGTCGTGTGTTTGTGTGTTTGTGTGTTTGTGTGTTTGTGTGTTCGTGTGTTTGTGTGTCCGTGTGTTTGTGTGTTTGTGGGTTCGTGTGTTTGTGTGTTTGTGTGTTTGTGTGTTTGTGTGTTTGTGTGTTTGTGTGTTCGTGTGTTAGTGTGTTTGTGTGTTTGTGTGTTTGTGTGTTTGTGTGTTTGTGTGTTCGTGTGCTTGTGTGTTTGTGTGCTTGAGCTGTTTGTGTGTTTGTGTGTTCGTGTGTCTGTGCGTTTGTGTTTTTGTGTTGTTTTGTGCCGGTGTAATTGTGTGTTTTTGTGTTTGTGAGTTCGTGTGATCGTGTCATTTCGTGTTTGTGTGTTTGTGTGGTTGTGTGGTTGTGCGTTTGTGTGTTAGTGTCTTCGCGTCTTTGCGTGCTTGTGTGTTTGTGTGTTTGTGTTTGTGTGTCTGTGTGTTCGTGTGTTTCTGGGTTTATATGTTTGTGTGGTGAGTGTTTGTTTCTTTGTGTCTTTGTGTGCTTGTGTTTTTGTATGTTCTCGCGTTTGTATGTTTGTGTATTTGTGTGTTTGTGTGCTTGTGTGTTTGTGTGTTTGTGTGTTTGTGTGTTTGTGTGTTTGTGTGTTTGGGTGTGTGTGTGTGTTTCTGTGCTTGTGTGTTTGTGAGTTTGTGCGATCGTGTCATTGTGTGTTTTTGTGTTTGTGTGTTTGTGTGTTTGTGTGTCTGTGTGTTCGTGTGTTTGTGTGTTCGTATGTCTGTGTGTTCGTGTGTTTGTGTGTTTGTGTGTTTGTGTGTTTGTGTGTTTGTGTTTGTGTGTTTGTGTGTTTGTGTGTTTGTGTGTTTGTGTGTTTGTGTGTTTGTGTGTTTGTGTGTTTGTGTGTTTGTGTGTTTCCGTGTTTGTGTGTTGGTGTTTATGTGTGTTTAAGTGTTTGTATGTTTGTGTGTTTACGTGTTTGTATGTTTGTGTGTTTGTGTGTTTGTGTGTTCGTGTGCTTGTGTGTTTGTGTGTTTGTGTGTTTGTGTGTGTGTGTGTGATTGTTTGTTTGTGTGTTTGTGTGTTTGTGTATTTTCATGTTCACGTGTTTGTGTGTTTCTGTGCTTGTGTGTTTGTGAGTTTGTGTGATCGTGTCATTCCCTGTTTGTGTGTTTGTGTGGTTGTGTGCTTGTGTGCTTGTGTGCTTGTGTGTTTGTGTGTATGTGTGTTTGTGTGTTTGTGTGTTTGTGTGTTTGTGTGTTTGTGTGTTTGTGTGTTTGTGTGTTTGTGTGTTTGCGTGTTTGTGTTTTCGTGTGATTTTGTGTTCGAGTGTTTGTGTGTTCGTGTGTTTGTGCGTTCGTGTGTTTGTGTGTTTGTGTGTTTGTGTGTTCGTGCGTTTGTGTGTTCGTGTGTTGGTGTGTTTGTGTGTTTGTGTGTTTGTGTGTTTGTGTGTTTGTGTGTTCGTGTGTTTGTGTGTTTGTGTGTTTGTGTGTTCGTGTGCTTGTGTGTTTGTGTGCTTGAGCTGTTTGTGTGTTTTTATCATTCTGTGTTTGTGTAATTGTGTGCTACCGTGTTCGTGTGTTTGTGTGTTTGTTTGCTTGTGTGTCTGTGTGTTCGTGTGTTTGTGGGTTTGTGTGTTCGTGTGTTTGAGTGTACGTGTGTTTGTGTGTTCGTGTGTTCGTGTGTTCGTGTGTTCGTGTGTTTGTGTGGTTGTGTGATTGTATCAGTGTGTGTTTGGGTGTTACCGTGTTTGTGTGTTTGTGTGCTTGTGTGTCTGTGTGGTCGTGTGTTTGTGTGTTTGTGTGTTTGTGTGTTCGTGTGTTTGTGTGCTCGTGTGTTTGTGTATTTGTGTGTTTACGTGTTTGTGTGTTTGTGAGTTTGTCTGATCGTGTCATTGTGTGTTTGTGTGTTTGTCTGGTTGTGAGTTTGTGTGTTTGTGTGTTTGTGTGATTGTGTGTTCGTGTGTTTGTGTGTTTCTGTGTTTGTGTGTTTGTGTGTTTGTGTGTTCGTGTGCTTGTGTGTTTGTGTGTTTGTGTGTTTGTGTGTGTGTGTGTCATGTGTTTGTATCATTGTGTGTTTGTGTGATTGTGTGTTACCGTGTTTGTGTGTTTGTGTGTTTGTTTGCTTGTGTGTCTGTGTGTTCGTGTGTTTGTGTGTTCCTGTGTTTGTGTGTACGTGTGTTGTGTATCCGTGTGTTCGTGTGTTTGTGTGGTTGTGCTGTTCGTGTGTTTGTGTGGTTGTGCTGTTCGTGTGTCTGTGTGTTTGTGTAATTGTATCATTGTGTGTTTGTGTTTTACCGTGTTTGCGTGTTTTTGTGCTTGTGTGTCTGTGTGGTCGTGTGTTTGTGTGTTTGTGTGTTTGTGTGTTTGTGTGTTCGTGTGTTTGTGTGTTTGTGTGTTCGTGTGTTTGTGTGTTCGTGTGTTTGTGTGTTTGTGTGTTTGTGTGTTTGTGTGTTTGTGTGTTCGTGTGTTAGTGTGTTTGTGTGTTTGTGTGTTTGTGTGTTTGTGTGTTTGTGTGTTTGTGTGTTCGTGTGCTTGTGTGTTTGTGTGCTTGAGCTGTTTGTGTGTTCGTGTGTTCGTGTGTCTGTGCGTTTGTGTTTTTGTGTTGTTTTGTGCCGGTGTAATTGTGTGTTTTTGTGTTTGTGAGTTCGTGTGATCGTGTCATTTCGTGTTTGTGTGTTTGTGTGGTTGTGTGGTTGTGTGTTTGTGTGTTTGTGTCTTTGTGCTCTTTGTGTGTTTGTGTGTTTGTGTGGTTGTATGTTCACGTGTTCGTGTATTTGTGTGGTTGTGTGTTTGTGTGTGAGTGTTGCTGTGTTTGTGTGTTTGTGTATTTGTGTGTTTGTGTGTTTGTGTGTGAGTGTTTCTGTGTTTGTGTGTTTGTGTGTTCTCATGTTTCTGTATTTGTATCATTGTGTGTTTGTGTGTTTGTGTGTTAGTGTGTTTGCGTGTTTGTGCGTTTGTGTGTTTGTGTGTTTGTGTGTTTGTGTGTTTGTGTGTTTGTGTGTTCGTGTGTTTGTGTGTTTGTGTGTTTGTGTGTTTGTGTGTTTGTGTGTTTGTGTGTTTGTGTGTTTGTGTGTTTGTGTGTTCGTGTGTTTGTGTGTTTGTGTTTTTGTGTGTTTGTGTGTTTGTGTGTTTGTGTGTTTGTGTGTTTGTGTGTTTGTGTATTTGTGTGTTTGTATGTTTGATTGTTTGTGTGTTTGTCTGTTTGTGTGTTTGTGTGTTTGTGTGTTTGTGTGTTTGTGTGTTTGTGTGTTTGTGTGTTTGTGTGTTTGTGTGTTTGTGTGTTTGTGTGTTTGTGTGTTTGTGTGTTTGTGTGTTTGTGTGTGAGTGTTTCATTGTTATCGTGTTTGTGTGTTTCCGTGTTTCAGTATTTGGATCATTGTGTGTTTGTGTGTTTGTGTGTTAGTGTCTTCGCGTCTTTGCGTGCTTGTGTGTTTGTGTGTTTGTGTGTTTGTGTGTCTGTGTGTTCGTGTGTTTCTGGGTTTATATGTTTGTGTGGTGAGTGTTTGTTTCTTTGTGTCTTTGTGTGCTTGTGTTTTTGTATGTTCTCGCGTTTGTATGTTTGTGTATTTGTGTGTTTGTGTGGTTGTGTGCTTGTGTGCTTGTGTGCTTGTGTGTTTGTGTGTATGTGTGTTTGTGTGTTTGTGTGTTTGTGTGTTTGTGTGTTTGTGTGTTTGTGTGTTTGTGTGTTTGTGTGTTTGCGTGTTTGTGTTTTCGTGTGATTTTGTGTTCGTGTGTTTGTGTGTTCGTGTGTTTGTGCGTTCGTGTGTTTGTGTGTTTGTGTGTTTGTGTGTTCGTGCGTTTGTGTGTTCGTGTGTTGGTGTGTTTGTGTGTTTGTGTGTTTGTGTGTTTGTGTGTTTGTGTGTTTGTGTGTTCGTGTGTTTGTGTGTTTGTGTGTTTGTGTGTTCGTGTGCTTGTGTGTTTGTGTGCTTGAGCTGTTTGTGTGTTTGTGTGTTTTTGTGTTTGTATCATTGTGTGTTTGTGTGATTGTGTGTTACCGTGTTTGTCTGTTTGTGTGTTTGTTTGCTTGTGTGTCTGTGTGTTCGTGTGTTTGTGTGTTCCTGTGTTTGTGTGTACGTGTGTTTGTGTATCCGTGTGTTCGTGTGTTTGTGTGGTTGTGCTGTTCGTGTGTTTGTGTGGTTGTGCTGTTCGTGTGTTTGTGTGTTTGTGTAATTGTATCATTGTGTGTTTGTATTTTACCGTGTTTGCGTGTTTTTGTGCTTGTGTGTCTGTGTGGTCGTGTGTTTGTGTGTTTGTGTGTTTGTGTGTTTGTGTGTTGGTGTGTTTGTGTGTTCGTGTGTTTGTGTGTTTGTGTGTTTGTGTGTTTGTGTGTTTGTGTGTTTGTGTGTTTGTGTGTTCGTGTGTTAGTGTGTTTGTGTGTTTGTGTGTTTGTGTGTTTGTGTGCTTGAGCTGTTTGTGTGTTCGTGTGTTCGTGTGTCTGTGCGTTTGTGTTTTTGTGTTGTTTTGTGCCCGTGTAATTGTGTGTTTTTGTGTTTGTGAGTTCGTGTGATCGTGTCATTTCGTGTTTGTGTGTTTGTGTGGTTGTGTGGTTGTGTGTTTGTGTGTTTGTGTCTTTGTGCTCTTTGTGTGTTTGTGTGTTTGTGTGGTTGTATGTTCGTGTGTTTGTGTATTTGTGTGGTTGTGTGTTTGTGTGTGAGTGTTTCTGTGTTTGTGTGTTTGTGTATTTGTGTGTTTGTGTGTGAGTGTTTCTGTGTTTGTGTGTTTGTGTGTTCTCGTGTTTCTGTATTTGTATCATTGTGTGTTGGTGTGTTTGTGTGTTAGTGTGTTTGCATGTTTGTGCGTTTGTGTGTTTGTGTGTTTGTGTGTTTGTGTGTTTGTGTGTTTGTGTGTTTGTGTGTTTGTGTGTTTGTGTGTTTGTGTGTTCGTGTGTTTGTGTGTTTGTGTGTTTGTGTGTTTGTGTGTTTGTGTGTTTGTGTGTTTGTGTGTTTGTGTGTTTGTGTGTTTGTGTTTTTGTGTGTTTGTGTGTTTGTGTGTTTGTGTATTTGTGTGTTTGTATGTTTGATTGTTTGTGTGTTTGTCTGTTTGTGTGTTTGTGTGTTTGTGTGTTTGTGTGTTTGTGTGTTTGTGTGTTTGTGTGTTTGTGTGTTTGTGTGTTTGTGTGTTTGTGTGTTTGTGTGTTTGTGTGTGAGTGTTTCTTTGTTATCGTGTTTGTGTGTTTCCGTGTTTCAGTATTTGGATCATTGTGTGTTTGTGTGTTTGTGTGTTAGTGTGTTCGCGTCTGTGCGTGTTTGTGTGTTTGTGTGTTTGTGTGTTTGTGTGTTTGTGTGTTCGTGTGTTCACGTGTTTAGTTGTTTGTGTGTTTGTGTGTTTGTGTGTTTGTGTGTTTGTGTGCTTGTGTGTTCGTGTGTTTGTGTTCCTGTGTGTTTGTGTGTTTGGGAGTTTGTGTGTTCGTGTGTTTGTGTGTTTGTTTGTCCGTGTGTTTGTGTCTTTGTGTGTTTGTGTGTTTGTGTATTCGTGTGTTAGTGTGTTTGTGTGTTTGTGTGCTTGTGTGTTCGTGTGTTTGTGTAATTGTATGTTTGTCTGTTTGTGTGTGAGTGTTTCTTTGTTTTCGTGTTTTTGTGTTTCTGTATTTGTATTTATGTGTGTTTGTGTGTTAGTGTGTTCGTGTGTTTGTGTGTTCGTGTGTTTGTGTGTTTGTGTGTTTGTGTGTTTGTGAGTTTGTGCGATCGTGTCATTGTGTGTTTTTGTGTTTGTGTGTTTGTGTGTTTGTGTGTTTGTGTGTCTGTGTGTTTGTGTGTTTGTGTGTTCGTTCGTCTGTGTGTTCGTGTGTTTGTGTGTTTGTGTGTTTGTGTGTTTGTGTGTTTGTGTGTTTCTGTGTTTGTGTGTTTGTGTGTTTGTGTGTTTGTGTGTTTCCGTGTTTGTGTGTTTGTGTTCCTGTGTGTTCAAGTGTTTGTATGTTTGTGTGTTTACGTGTTTGTATGTTTGTGTGTTTGTGTGTTTTCGTGTTTCTGTATTTGTATTATTGTGTGTTTTTGTGTTTGTGTGTTAGTGTGTTGGCGTGTTTGTGTGTTTGTGTGTTTGTGTGTTTGTGTGTTTGTGTGTTTGTGTGTTTCTGTGTTCGTATGTTAGTGTGTTTGTGTGTTCGTGTCTTTGTGTGTTTGTGTGTGAGTGTTTCTGTGTTTGTGTGTTTGTGTATTTGTGTGTTTGAGTGTGAGTGTTTCTGTGTTTGTGTGTTTGTGTGTTTTCGTGTTTCTGTATTTGTATCATTGTGTGTTTGTGTGTTTCTGTGTTAGTGTGTTGGCGTGTTTGTGTGTTTGGGTGTTTGTGTGTTTGTGTGTTCGTGTGTTTCTGGGTTTGTGTCTTTGTGTGGTGTGTGTTTGTTCCTTCGTGTCTTTACGTGCTTGTTTTTTCGTATGTTGTCGTGTTTGTGTGTTCGTGTGTTCGTGTGTTCGTGTGTTTGTGTGTTTGTGTGTTTGTGTGTTTGTGTTTTTGTGTGTCTGCGTGTTTGTGTCTTTGTGTGCTTGTGTGTTTGTGTGTTTGTCTGTTTGTGTGTTTGTGTGTTTGTGTGTTTGTGTGTTTGAGTGTTTGTGTGTTTTTGTGGTTGTGTGATCGTGTGTTTGTGTGTTTGTGTGTTTGTGTGTCTGTGTGTTTGTGTGTTTGTGTGTTTGTGTGTTTGTTTGTTTTTGTGTTTTTGTGTTTGTGTGTTTGTGCGTTTGTGTGTTTGTGTGTTTGTGTGTTTGTGTGTTTGTGTGTTTGTGTGTTTGTGTGTTTGTGTGTTTGTGTGTTTGTGTGTTTGTGTGTTTGTGTGTTTGTGTGTTTGTGTGTTTGTGTGTTTGTGTGTTTGTGTGTTTGTGTGTTCGTGTGTTTGTGTGTTTGTGTGTTTGTGTGTTTGTGTGTTTGTGTGTTTGTGTGTTTGTGTGTTTGTGTGTTTGTGTGTTTGTGTGTTTGTGTGTTTGTGTGTTTGTGTGTTTGTGTGTTTGTGTGTTTGTGTGTTTGTGTGTTTGTGTGTTTGTGTGTTTGTGTGTTTGTGTGTTTGTGTGTTTGTGTGTTTGTGTGTTTGTGTGTTTGTGTGTTTGTGTGTTTGTGTGTTTGTGTGTTTGTGTGTTTGTGTGTTTGTGTGTTTGTGTGTTTGTTCGTTTGTGTGTTCGTGTGTCTGTGCGTTTGTGTTTTTGTGTTGTTTTGTGCCAGTGTAATTGTGTGTTTTTGTGTTTGTGAGTTTGTGTGATCGTGTCATTCCGTGTTTGTGTGTTTGTGTGGTTGTGTGGTTGTGTGTTTGTGTGTTTGTGTCTTTGTGCTCTTTGTGTGTTTGTGTGTTTGTGTGGTTGTATGTTCGTGTGTTTGTGTGTTTGTGTGGTTGTGTGTTTGTGTGTGAGTGTTTCTGTGTTTGTGAGTTTGTGTATTTGTGTGTTTGTGTGTATGTGTGTTTGTGTGTTTGTGTGTGAGTGTTTCTGTGTTTGTGTGTTCTCGTGTCTCTGTATTTGTATCATTGTGTGTTTGTGTGTTTGTGTGTCAGTGTGTTTGCGTGTTTGTGCGTTTGTGTGTTTGTGTATTTGTGTGTTTGTGTGTTTGTGTGTTTGTGTGTTTGTGTGTTTGTGTGTTTGTGTGTTTGTGTGTTTGTGTGTTTGTGTGTTTGTGTTTTTGTGTGTTTGTGTGTTTGTGTATTTGTGTATTTGTGTATTTGTATGTTTGATTGTTTGTTTGTTTGTGTGTTTGTGTGTTTGTGTGTTTGTGTGTTTGTGTGTTTGTGTGTTTGTGTGTTTGTGTGTTTGTGTGTTTGTGTGTTTTTGAGTTTGTGTGTTTGTGTGTTTGTGTGTTTGTGTGTTTATGTGTTTGTGTGTTTGTCTGGTTGTGTGTTTGTGTGTTTGTGTGTTTGTGTGTTTGTGTGTTTGTGTGTTTGTGTGTTTGTGTGTTTGTGTGTTTGTGTGTTTGTGTGTTTGTGTGTTTGTGTGCTTGTGTGTTTGTGTGTTTGTGTGTTTGTGTGTTTGTGTGTTTGTGCGCTTGTGTGTTTGTGCGTTTGTGTGTTTGTGTGTTTGTGTGTTTGTGTGTTTGTGTGTTTGTGTGTTTGTGTGTTTGTGTGTTTGTGTGTTTGTGTGTTTGTGTGTTTGTGCGCTTGTGTGTTTGTGTGTTTGTGTGTTTGTGTGTTTGTGTGTTTGTGTTTTTGTGTGTTTGTGTGTTTGTGTGTTTGTGTGTTTGTGTGTTTGTGTGTTTGTGTATGTGTGTTTGTGTGTTTGTGTGTTTGTGTGTTTGTGTGTTTGTGTGTTTGTGTGTTCGTGTGTTTGTGTGTTTGTGTGTTTGTGTGTTTGTGTGTTTGTGTGTTTGTGTGTTTGTGTGTTTGTGTGTTTGTGTGTTTGTGTGTTTGTGTGTTTGTGTGTTTGTGTGTTTGTGTGTTTGTGTGTTTGTGTGTTTGTGTGTTTGTGTGTTTGTGTGTTTGTGTGTTTGTGTGTTTGTGTGTTTGTGTGTTTGTGTGTTTGTGTGTTTGTGTGTTTGTGTGTTTGTGTGTTTGTGTGTTTGTGTGTTTGTGTGTTTGTGTGTTTGTGTGTTTGTGTGTTTGTGTGTTTGTGTGTTTGTGTGTTTGTGTGTTTGTGTGTTTGTGTGTTTGTGTGTTTGTGTGTTTGTGTGTTTGTGTGTTCGTGTGTTTGTGTGTTTGTGTGTTTGTGTGTTTGTGTGTTTGTGTGTTTGTGTGTTTGTGTGTCTGTGGGTTTGTGTGTTTGTGTGTTTGTGTGTTTGTGTGTTTGTGTGTTTGTGTGTTTGTGTCTCTGTGCGTTTGTGTGTTTGTATCGTTTTGTGTGTGTGTTTTTTTTTGTTTGTTTGGTGGTTCGCATGCTTGTGTGTTTGTGTGTTTGTATGTTTGTGTGTCCGTGTAGTTGTGAGTTTTCGTGCTTGTGTGTTTGTATGTTTGTGTGTTTGTACGTTTCTGTACTTGGTTGTTTGTGTGTTTGTGTTTGAATGTTTGTGTGTTTCTGTAGTTGCGTGTTCGTGTGTTTGGGTGCTTGTGTGTTTGTTTGTTCGTAAGTTTGTGTGTTTGTGTGTTCGTGTGTTTGTGTGTCTGTGTGTTTAGGCGTTTGTGTGTTAGTGTGTTCGTGTTTTTCTGGGTTTGTGTGATCGTGCCATTGTGTGTTTGTGTGTTTGTCTGGTTGTGTATTTGTGTGTTAGTGTGTTTGCATGTTTGTGCGTTTGTGTGTTTGTGTGTTTGTGTGTTTGTGTGTTTGTGTGTTTGTGTGTTTGTGTGTTTGTGTGTTTGTGTGTTTGTGTGTTCGTGTGTTTGTGTGTTTGTGTGTTTGTGTGTTTGTGTGTTTGTGTGTTTGTGTGTTTGTGTGTTTGTGTGTTTGTGTGTTTGTGTTTTTGTGTGTTTGTGTGTTTGTGTGTTTGTGTATTTGTGTGTTTGTATGTTTGATTGTTTGTGTGTTTGTCTGTTTGTGTGTTTGTGTGTTTGTGTGTTTGTGTGTTTGTGTGTTTGTGTGTTTGTGTGTTTGTGTGTTTGTGTGTTTGTGTGTTTGTGTGTTTGTGTGTTTGTGTGTTTGTGTGTGAGTGTTTCTTTGTTATCGTGTTTGTGTGTTTCCGTGTTTCAGTATTTGGATCATTGTGTGTTTGTGTGTTTGTGTGTTAGTGTGTTCGCGTCTGTGCGTGTTTGTGTGTTTGTGTGTTTGTGTGTTTGTGTGTTTGTGTGTTCGTGTGTTCACGTGTTTAGTTGTTTGTGTGTTTGTGTGTTTGTGTGTTTGTGTGTTTGTGTGCTTGTGTGTTCGTGTGTTTGTGTTCCTGTGTGTTTGTGTGTTTGGGAGTTTGTGTGTTCGTGTGTTTGTGTGTTTGTTTGTCCGTGTGTTTGTGTCTTTGTGTGTTTGTGTGTTTGTGTATTCGTGTGTTAGTGTGTTTGTGTGTTTGTGTGCTTGTGTGTTCGTGTGTTTGTGTAATTGTATGTTTGTCTGTTTGTGTGTGAGTGTTTCTTTGTTTTCGTGTTTTTGTGTTTCTGTATTTGTATTTATGTGTGTTTGTGTGTTAGTGTGTTCGTGTGTTTGTGTGTTCGTGTGTTTGTGTGTTTGTGTGTTTGTGTGTTTGTGAGTTTGTGCGATCGTGTCATTGTGTGTTTTTGTGTTTGTGTGTTTGTGTGTTTGTGTGTTTGTGTGTCTGTGTGTTTGTGTGTTTGTGTGTTCGTTCGTCTGTGTGTTCGTGTGTTTGTGTGTTTGTGTGTTTGTGTGTTTGTGTGTTTGTGTGTTTGTGTGTTTCTGTGTTTGTGTGTTTGTGTGTTTGTGTGTTTGTGTGTTTGTGTGTTTCCGTGTTTGTGTGTTTGTGTTCCTGTGTGTTCAAGTGTTTGTATGTTTGTGTGTTTACGTGTTTGTATGTTTGTGTGTTTGTGTGTTTTCGTGTTTCTGTATTTGTATTATTGTGTGTTTTTGTGTTTGTGTGTTAGTGTGTTGGCGTGTTTGTGTGTTTGTGTGTTTGTGTGTTTGTGTGTTTGTGTGTTTCTGTGTTCGTATGTTAGTGTGTTTGTGTGTTCGTGTCTTTGTGTGTTTGTGTGTGAGTGTTTCTGTGTTTGTGTGTTTGTGTATTTGTGTGTTTGAGTGTGAGTGTTTCTGTGTTTGTGTGTTTGTGTGTTTTCGTGTTTCTGTATTTGTATCATTGTGTGTTTGTGTGTTTCTGTGTTAGTGTGTTGGCGTGTTTGTGTGTTTGGGTGTTTGTGTGTTTGTGTGTTCGTGTGTTTCTGGGTTTGTGTCTTTGTGTGGTGTGTGTTTGTTCCTTCGTGTCTTTACGTGCTTGTTTTTTCGTATGTTGTCGTGTTTGTGTGTTCGTGTGTTCGTGTGTTTGTGTGTTTGTGTGTTTGTGTGTTTGTGTTTTTGTGTGTCTGCGTGTTTGTGTCTTTGTGTGCTTGTGTGTTTGTGTGTTTGTCTGTTTGTGTGTTTGTGTGTTTGTGTGTTTGTGTGTTTGAGTGTTTGTGTGTTTTTGTGGTTGTGTGATCGTGTGTTTGTGTGTTTGTGTGTTTGTGTGTCTGTGTGTTTGTGTGTTTGTGTGTTTGTGTGTTTGTGTGTTTGTGTGTTTGTGTGTTTGTGTGTTTGTGTGTTTGTGTGTTTGTGTGTTTGTGTGTTTGTGTGTTTGTGTGTTCGTGTGTTTGTGTGTTTGTGTGTTTGTGTGTTTGTGTGTTTGTGTGTTTGTGTGTTTGTGTGTTTGTGTGTTTGTGTGTTTGTGTGTTTGTGTGTTTGTGTGTTTGTGTGTTTGTGTGTTTGTGTGTTTGTGTGTTTGTGTGTTTGTGTGTTTGTGTGTTTGTGTGTTTGTGTGTTTGTGTGTTTGTGTGTTTGTGTGTTTGTGTGTTTGTGTGTTTGTGTGTTTGTGTGTTTGTGTGTTTGTGTGTTTGTGTGTTTGTGTGTTTGTGTGTTTGTGTGTTTGTTCGTTTGTGTGTTCGTGTGTCTGTGCGTTTGTGTTTTTGTGTTGTTTTGTGCCAGTGTAATTGTGTGTTTTTGTGTTTGTGAGTTTGTGTGATCGTGTCATTCCGTGTTTGTGTGTTTGTGTGGTTGTGTGGTTGTGTGTTTGTGTGTTTGTGTCTTTGTGCTCTTTGTGTGTTTGTGTGTTTGTGTGGTTGTATGTTTGTGTGGTTGTGTGTTTGTGTGTGAGTGTTTCTGTGTTTGTGAGTTTGTGTATTTGTGTGTTTGTGTGTATGTGTGTTTGTGTGTTTGTGTGTGAGTGTTTCTGTGTTTGTGTGTTCTCGTGTCTCTGTATTTGTATCATTGTGTGTTTGTGTGTTTGTGTGTCAGTGTGTTTGCGTGTTTGTGCGTTTGTGTGTTTGTGTGTTTGTGTGTTTGTGTGTTTGTGTGTTTGTGTGTTTGTGTGTTTGTGTGTTTGTGTGTTTGTGTGTTTGTGTGTTTGTGTGTTTGTGTTTTTGTGTGTTTGTGTGTTTGTGTATTTGTGTATTTGTGTATTTGTATGTTTGATTGTTTGTTTGTTTGTGTGTTTGTGTGTTTGTGTGTTTGTGTGTTTGTGTGTTTGTGTGTTTGTGTGTTTTTGAGTTTGTGTGTTTGTGTGTTTGTGTGTTTGTGTGTTTATGTGTTTGTGTGTTTGTCTGGTTGTGTGTTTGTGTGTTTGTGTGTTTGTGTGTTTGTGTGTTTGTGTGTTTGTGTGTTTGTGTGTTTGTGTGTTTGTGTGTTTGTGTGTTTGTGTGTTTGTGTGTTTGTGTGTTTGTGTGTTTGTGTGTTTGTGTGTTTGTGTGTTTGTGTGTTTGTGCGCTTGTGTGTTTGTGCGTTTGTGTGTTTGTGTGTTTGTGTGTTTGTGTGTTTGTGTGTTTGTGTGTTTGTGTGTTTGTGTGTTTGTGTGTTTGTGTGTTTGTGTGTTTGTGTGTTTGTGTGTTTGTGCGCTTGTGTGTTTGTGTGTTTGTGTGTTTGTGTGTTTGTGTGTTTGTGTTTTTGTGTGTTTGTGTGTTTGTGTGTTTGTGTGTTTGTGTGTTTGTGTATGTGTGTTTGTGTGTTTGTGTGTTTGTGTGTTTGTGTGTTTGTGTGTTTGTGTGTTCGTGTGTTTGTGTGTTTGTGTGTTTGTGTGTTTGTGTGTTTGTGTGTACGTGTGTTTGTGTGTTTGTGTGTTTGTGTGTTTGTGTGTTTGTGTGTTTGTGTGTTTGTGTGTTTGTGTGTTTGTGTGTTTGTGTGTTTGTGTGTTTGTGAGTTTGTGTGTTTGTGTGTTTGTGTGTTTGTGTGTTTGTGTGTTTGTGTGTTTGTGTGTTTGTGTGTTTGTGTGTTTGTGTGTTTGTGTGTTTGTGTGTTTGTGTGTTTGTGTGTTTGTGTGTTTGTGTGTTTGTGTGTTTGTGTGTTTGTGTGTTTGTGTGTTTGTGTGTTTGTGTGTTTGTGTGTTTGTGTGTTTGTGTGTTCGTGTGTTTGTATGTTTGTGTGTTTGTGTGTTTGTGTGTTTGTGTGTTTGTGTGTTTGTGTGTCTGTGGGTTTGTGTGTTTGTGTGTTTGTGTGTTTGTGTGTTTGTGTGTTTGTGTGTTTGTGTCTCTGTGCGTTTGTGTGTTTGTATCGTTTTGTGTGTGTGTTTTTTTTTGTTTGTTTGGTGGTTCGCATGCTTGTGTGTTTGTGTGTTTGTATGTTTGTGTGTCCGTGTAGTTGTGAGTTTTCGTGCTTGTGTGTTTGTATGTTTGTGTGTTTGTACGTTTCTGTACTTGGTTGTTTGTGTGTTTGTGTTTGAATGTTTGTGTGTTTCTGTAGTTGCGTGTTCGTGTGTTTGGGTGCTTGTGTGTTTGTTTGTTCGTAAGTTTGTGTGTTTGTGTGTTCGTGTGTTTGTGTGTCTGTGTGTTTAGGCGTTTGTGTGTTAGTGTGTTCGTGTTTTTCTGGGTTTGTGTGATCGTGCCATTGTGTGTTTGTGTGTTTGTCTGGTTGTGTATTTGTGTGTTTGTGTGTTTGTGTGTTTGTGTGTTTGTGTGTTTCTGGGTTTTCTATGTTTGTGTGGTGTGTGTTTGTTTCTTTGTGTCTTCGTGTGCTTGTGTTTTTGTATGTTCTCGTGTTTGTATGTTCGTGTATTTGTGTGTTTGTGTGCTTGTGTGTTTGTGTGCTTGTGTGTTCGTGTGTTTGTGTGTTTGTGTAATTGTATGTGTGTCTGTTTGTGTGTGAGTGTTTCTGTGTTTTAGTGTTTTTGTGTTTCTGTATTTGTATTTTTGTGTGTTTGTGTGTTAGTGTGTTCGTCCGTTTGTGTGTTTGTGTGTTCGTGTGTTCGTGTGTCTGTGTGTTCGTGTGTTTGTGTGTTTGTGTGTTTGTGTGTTTGTGTGTTTGTGTGTTTGTGTGTTTGTGTGTTTGTGTGTTCGTGTGTTTCTGTGTTTGTGTGTTTGTGTGATTCCGTGTTTGTGTGTTCGTGTGTTTGTGTGCTTGTGTGTTTGTGTGTTTGTGTGTTTGTGTGTTTGTGTGTTTGTGTGTTTGTGTGTTTGTGTGTTTGTGCGTTTCTGTACTTGGTTGTTTGTGTGTTTGTGTTTGAATGTTTGTGTGTTTGTGTAGTTGCGTGTTCGTGTGTTTGGGTGCTTGTGTGTTCGTTTGTTCGTAAGTTTGTGTGTTTGTGTGTCTGTGTGTTTGGGTGTTCGTGTGTTTGTGTGTCTGTGTGTTTAGGTGTTTGTGTGTTAGTGTGTTCGTGTTTTTCTGGGTTTGTGTGATCGTGCCATTGTGTGTTTGTGTGTTTGTCTGGTTGTGTATTTGTGTGTTTGTGTGTTTGTGTGTTTGTGTGTCTGTGTGTTCGTGTGTTTCTGGGTTTATATGTTTGTGTGGTGTGTGTTTGTTTCTTTGTGTCTTTGTGTGCTTGTGTTTTTGTATGTTCTCGCGTTTGTATGTTTGTGTATTTGTGTGTTTGTGTGCTTGTGTGTTTGTGTGCTTGTGTGTTTGTGTGTTTGTGTGTTTGTGTGTTTGGGTGTGTGTGTGTGTTTCTGTGCTTGTGTGTTTGTGAGTTTGTGCGATCGTGTCATTGTGTGTTTTTGTGTTTGTGTGTTTGTGTGTTTGTGTGTCTGTGTGTTCGTGTGTTTGTGTGTTTGTGTGTCTGTGTGTTCGTGTGTTTGTGTGTTTGTGTGTTTGTGTGTTTGTGTTTGTGTGTTTGTGTGTTTTTGTGTTTGTGTGTTTGTGTGTTTTTGTGTTTGTGTGTTTGTGTGTTTGTGTGTTTGTGTGTTTGTGTGTTTGTGTGTTTGTGTGTTTGTGTGTTTGTGTGTTTGTGTGTTTGTGTGTTTGTGTGTTTGTGTGTTTGCGTGTTTGCGTGTTTTTGTTTTCGTGTGATTTTGTGTTCGTGTGTTTGTGTGTTCGTGTGTTTGTGTGTTCGTGTGTTTGTGCGTTCGTGTGTTTGTGTGTTTGTGTGTTTGTGTGTTCGTGTGTTTGTGTGTTTGTGTGTTTGTGTGTTCGTGTGCTTGTGTGTTTGTGTGCTTGAGCTGTTTGTGTGTTTGTGTGTTTTTATCATTCTGTGTTTGTGTAATTGTGTGCTACCGTGTTCGTGTGTTTGTGTGTTTGTTTGCTTGTGTGTCTGTGTGTTCGTGTGTTTGTGGGTTTGTGTGTTCGTGTGTTTGAGTGTACGTGTGTTTGTGTGTTCGTGTGTTCGTGTGTTTGTGTGGTTGTGTGTCTGTGTGGTCGTGTGTTTGTGTGTTTGTGTGTTCGTGTGTTTGTGTGCTCGTGTGTTTGTGTATTTGTGTGTTTACGTGTTTGTGTATTTATGAGTTTGTCTGATCGTGTCATTGTGTGTTTGTGTGTTTGTCTGGTTGTGAGTTTGTGTGTTTGTGTGTTTGTGTGATTGTGTGTTTGTGTGTTTTTGTGTTTTTATCATTGTGTGTTTGTGTGATTGTGTGTTACCGTGTTTGTGTGTTTGTGTGTTTGTTTGCTTGTGTGTCTGTGTGTTCGTGTGTTTGTGTGTTTGTGTTTTCCTGCGTTTGTGTGTACGTGTGTTTGTGTATCCGTGTGTTCGTGTGTTTGTGTGGTTGTGCTGTTCGTGTGTTTGTGTGGTTGTGCTGTTCGTGTGTTTGTGTGGTTGTACTGTTCGTGTGTTTGTGTGTTTGTGTTTTACCGTGTTTGCGTGTTTTTGTGCTTGTGTGTCTGTGTGGTCGTGTGTTTGTGTGTTTGTGTGTTTGTGTGTTTGTGTGTTCGTGTGTTTGTGTGTTCGTGTGTTTGTGTGTTTGTGTGTTTGTGTGTTTGTGTGTTTGTGTGTTTGTGTGTTCGTGTGTTAGTGTGTTTGTGTGTTTGTGTGTTTGTGTGTTTGTGTGTTCGTGTGCTTGTGTGTTTGTGTGCTTGAGCTGTTTGTGTGTTCGTGTGTTCGTGTGTCTGTGCGTTTGTGTTTTTGTGTTGTTTTGTGCCGGTGTGATTGTGTGTTTTTGTGTTTGTGAGTTCGTGTGATCGTGTCATTTCGTGTTTGTGTGTTTGTGTGGTTGTGTGGTTGTGTGTTTGTGTGTTTGTGTCTTTGTGCTCTTTGTGTGTTTGTGTGTTTGTGTGGTTGTATGTTCACGTGTTCGTGTATTTGTGTGGTTGTGTGTTTGTGTGTGAGTGTTTCTGTGTTTGTGTGTTTGTGTATTTGTGTGTTTGTGTGTTTGTGTGTGAGTGTTCCTGTGTTTGTGTGTTTGTGTGTTCTCATGTTTCTGTATTTGTATCATTGTGTGTTTGTGTGTTTGTGTGTTAGTGTGTTTGCGTGTTTGTGCGTTTGTGTGTTTGTGTGTTTGTGTGTTTGTGTGTTTGTGTGTTTGTGTGTTTGTGTGTTTGTGTGTTCGTGTGTTTGTGTGTTTGTGTGTTTGTGTGTTTGTGTGTTTGTGTGTTTGTGTGTTTGTGTGTTTGTGTGTTTGTGTGTTTGTGTGTTCGTGTGTTTGTGTGTTTGTCTTTTTGTGTGTTTGTGTGTTTGTGTGTTTGTGTGTTTGTGTGTTTGTGTGTTTGTGTATTTGTGTGTTTGTATGTTTGATTGTTTGTGTGTTTGTCTGTTTGTGTGTTTGTGTGTTTGTGTGTTTGTGTGTTTGTGTGTTTGTGTGTTTGTGTGTTTGTGTGTTTGTGTGTTTGTGTGTTTGTGTGTTTGTGTGTTTGTGTGTTTGTGTGTTTGTGTGTTTGTGTGTTTGTGTGTTTGTGTGTGAGTGTTTCATTGTTATCGTGTTTGTGTGTTTCCGTGTTTCAGTATTTGGATCATTGTGTGTTTGTGTGTTTGTGTGTTAGTGTCTTCGCGTCTTTGCGTGCTTGTTTGTTTGTGTGTTTGTGTTTGTGTGTCTGTGTGTTCGTGTGTTTCTGGGTTTATATGTTTGTGTGGTGAGTGTTTGTTTCTTTGTGTCTTTGTGTGCTTGTGTTTTTGTATGTTCTCGCGTTTGTATGTTTGTGTATTTGTGTGTTTGTGTGCTTGTGTGTTTGTGTGCTTGTGTGTTTGTGTGTTTGTGTGTTTGGGTGTGTGTGTGTGTTTCTGTGCTTGTGTGTTTGTGAGTTTGTGTGTCTGTGTGTTCGTGTGTTTGTGTGTTCGTATGTCTGTGTGTTCGTGTGTTTGTGTGTTTGTGTGTTTGTGTGTTTGTGTGTTTGTGTGTTTGTGTTTGTGTGTTTGTGTGTTTGTGTGTTTGTGTGTTTGTGTGTTTGTGTGTTTGTGTGTTTGTGTGTTTGTGTGTTTCCGTGTTTGTGTGTTGGTGTTTATGTGTGTTTAAGTGTTTGTATGTTTGTGTGTTTACGTGTTTGTATGTTTGTGTGTTTGTGTGTTTGTGTGTTCGTGTGCTTGTGTGTTTGTGTGTTTGTGTGTTTGTGTGTGTGTGTGTGATTGTTTGTTTGTGTGTTTGTGTGTTTGTGTATTTTCATGTTCACGTGTTTGTGTGTTTCTGTGCTTGTGTGTTTGTGAGTTTGTGTGATCGTGTCATTCCCTGTTTGTGTGTTTGTGTGGTTGTGTGGTTGTGTGCTTGTGTGCTTGTGTGTTTGTGTGTATGTGTGTTTGTGTGTTTGTGTGTTTGTGTGTTTGTGTGTTTGTGTGTTTGTGTGTTTGTGTGTTTGTGTGTTTGCGTGTTTGGGTTTTCGTGTGATTTTGTGTTCGTGTGTTTGTGTGTTCGTGTGTTTGTGCGTTCGTGTGTTTGTGTGTTTGTGTGTTTGTGTGTTCGTGCGTTTGTGTGTTCGTGTGTTGGTGTGTTTGTGTGTTTGTGTGTTTGTGTGTTTGTGTGTTTGTGTGTTCGTGTGTTTGTGTGTTTGTGTGTTTGTGTGTTCGTGTGATTGTGTGTTTGTGTGCTTGAGCTGTTTGTGTGTTTTTATCATTCTGTGTTTGTGTAATTGTGTGCTACCGTGTTCGTGTGTTTGTGTGTTTGTTTGCTTGTGTGTCTGTGTGTTCGTGTGTTTGTGGGTTTGTGTGTTCGTGTGTTTGAGTGTACGTGTGTTTGTGTGTTCGTGTGTTCGTGTGTTCGTGTGTTCGTGTGTTTGTGTGGTTGTGTGATTGTATCAGTGTGTGTTTGGGTGTTACCGTGTTTGTGTGTTTGTGTGCTTGTGTGTCTGTGTGGTCGTGTGTTTGTGTGTTTGTGTGTTCGTGTGTTTGTGTGCTCGTGTGTTTGTGTATTTGTGTGTTTACGTGTTTGTGTGTTTGTGAGTTTGTCTGATCGTGTCATTGTGTGTTTGTGTGTTTGTCTGGTTGTGAGTTTGTGTGTTTGTGTGTTTGTGTGATTGTGTGTTCGTGTGTTTGT
This sequence comes from Sussaba pulchella, assembly GCA_963971145.1. NCBI lineage: Eukaryota > Metazoa > Arthropoda > Insecta > Hymenoptera > Ichneumonidae > Sussaba > Sussaba pulchella. Next base: position 97,848 of record CAXAQZ010000337.1, read on the forward strand.
TCGTTTCTGTGTTTGTGTGTTTGTGTGTTTGTGTGTTCGTGTGCTTGTGTGTTTGTGTGTTTGTGTGTTTGTGTGTTTGTGTGTTTGTGTGTTTTTGTGTTTGTATCATTGTGTGTTTGTGTGATTGTGTGTTACCGTGTTTGTGTGTTTGTGTGTTTGTTTGCTTGTGTGTCTGTGTGTTCGTGTGTTTGTGTGTTCCTGTGTTTGTGTGTACGTGTGTTGTGTATCCGTGTGTTCGTGTGTTTGTGTGGTTGTGCTGTTCGTGTGTTTGTGTGGTTGTGCTGTTCGTGTGTCTGTGTGTTTGTGTAATTGTATCATTGTGTGTTTGTGTTTTACCGTGTTTGCGTGTTTTTGTGCTTGTGTGTCTGTGTGGTCGTGTGTTTGTGTGTTTGTGTGTTTGTGTGTTTGTGTGTTCGTGTGTTTGTGTGTCCGTGTGTTTGTGTGTTTGTGGGTTCGTGTGTTTGTGTGTTTGTGTGTTTGTGTGTTTGTGTGTTTGTGTGTTCGTGTGTTAGTGTGTTTGTGTGTTTGTGTGTTTGTGTGTTTGTGTGTTTGTGTGTTCGTGTGCTTGTGTGTTTGTGTGTTTGAGTGTGAGTGTTTCTGTGTTTGTGTGTTTGTGTGTTTTCGTGTTTCTGTATTTGTATCATTGTGTGTTTGTGTGTTTCTGTGTTAGTGTGTTGGCGTGTTTGTGTGTTTGGGTGTTTGTGTGTTTGTGTGTTCGTGTGTTTCTGGGTTTGTGTCTTTGTGTGGTGTGTGTTTGTTCCTTCGTGTCTTTACGTGCTTGTTTTTTCGTATGTTGTCGTGTTTGTGTGTTCGTGTGTTCGTGTGTTTGTGTGTTTGTGTGTTTGTGTGTTTGTGTTTTTGTGTGTCTGCGTGTTTGTGTCTTTGTGTGCTTGTGTGTTTGTGTGTTTGTCTGTTTGTGTGTTTGTGTGTTTGTGTGTTTGTGTGTTTGAGTGTTTGTGTGTTTTTGTGGTTGTGTGATCGTGTGTTTGTGTGTTTGTGTGTTTGTGTGTCTGTGTGTTTGTGTGTTTGTGTGTTTGTGTGTTTGTTTGTTTTTGTGTTTTTGTGTTTGTGTGTTTGTGCGTTTGTGTGTTTGTGTGTTTGTGTGTTTGTGTGTTTGTGTGTTTGTGTGTTTGTGTGTTTGTTCGTTTGTGTGTTCGTGTGTCTGTGCGTTTGTGTTTTTGTGTTGTTTTGTGCCAGTGTAATTGTGTGTTTTTGTGTTTGTGAGTTTGTGTGATCGTGTCATTCCGTGTTTGTGTGTTTGTGTGGTTGTGTGGTTGTGTGTTTGTGTGTTTGTGTCTTTGTGCTCTTTGTGTGTTTGTGTGTTTGTGTGGTTGTATGTTCGTGTGTTTGTGTGTTTGTGTGGTTGTGTGTTTGTGTGTGAGTGTTTCTGTGTTTGTGAGTTTGTGTATTTGTGTGTTTGTGTGTATGTGTGTTTGTGTGTTTGTGTGTGAGTGTTTCTGTGTTTGTGTGTTCTCGTGTCTCTGTATTTGTATCATTGTGTGTTTGTGTGTTTGTGTGTCAGTGTGTTTGCGTGTTTGTGCGTTTGTGTGTTTGTGTGTTTGTGTGTTTGTGTGTTTGTGTGTTTGTGTGTTTGTGTGTTTGTGTGTTTGTGTGTTTGTGTGTTTGTGTGTTTGTGTGTTTGTGTGTTTGTGTTTTTGTGTGTTTGTGTGTTTGTGTATTTGTGTATTTGTGTATTTGTATGTTTGATTGTTTGTTTGTTTGTGTGTTTGTGTGTTTGTGTGTTTGTGTGTTTGTGTGTTTGTGTGTTTGTGTGTTTGTGTGTTTGTGTGTTTTTGAGTTTGTGTGTTTGTGTGTTTGTGTGTTTGTGTGTTTATGTGTTTGTGTGTTTGTCTGGTTGTGTGTTTGTGTGTTTGTGTGTTTGTGTGTTTGTGTGTTTGTGTGTTTGTGTGTTTGTGTGTTTGTGTGTTTGTGTGTTTGTGTGTTTGTGTGTTTGTGTGTTTGTGTGTTTGTGTGTTTGTGTGTTTGTGTGTTTGTGTGTTTGTGTGTTTGTGTGTTTGTGTGTTTGTGCGCTTGTGTGTTTGTGCGTTTGTGTGTTTGTGTGTTTGTGTGTTTGTGTGTTTGTGTGTTTGTGTGTTTGTGTGTTTGTGTGTTTGTGTGTTTGTGCGCTTGTGTGTTTGTGTGTTTGTGTGTTTGTGTGTTTGTGTGTTTGTGTTTTTGTGTGTTTGTGTGTTTGTGTGTTTGTGTGTTTGTGTGTTTGTGTGTTTGTGTATGTGTGTTTGTGTGTTTGTGTGTTTGTGTGTTTGTGTGTTTGTGTGTTTGTGTGTTCGTGTGTTTGTGTGTTTGTGTGTTTGTGTGTTTGTGTGTTTGTGTGTACGTGTGTTTGTGTGTTTGTGTGTTTGTGTGTTTGTGTGTTTGTGTGTTTGTGTGTTTGTGTGTTTGTGTGTTTGTGTGTTTGTGTGTTTGTGAGTTTGTGTGTTTGTGTGTTTGTGTGTTTGTGTGTTTGTGTGTTTGTGTGTTTGTGTGTTTGTGTGTTTGTGTGTTTGTGTGTTTGTGTGTTTGTGTGTTTGTGTGTTTGTGTGTTTGTGTGTTTGTGTGTTTGTGTGTTTGTGTGTTTGTGTGTTTGTGTGTTTGTGTGTTTGTGTGTTTGTGTGTTCGTGTGTTTGTGTGTTTGTGTGTTTGTGTGTTTGTGTGTTTGTGTGTTTGTGTGTTTGTGTGTCTGTGGGTTTGTGTGTTTGTGTGTTTGTGTGTTTGTGTGTTTGTGTGTTTGTGTGTTTGTGTCTCTGTGCGTTTGTGTGTTTGTATCGTTTTGTGTGTGTGTTTTTTTTGTTTGTTTGGTGGTTCGCATGCTTGTGTGTTTGTGTGTTTGTATGTTTGTGTGTCCGTGTAGTTGTGAGTTTTCGTGCTTGTGTGTTTGTATGTTTGTGTGTTTGTACGTTTCTGTACTTGGTTGTTTGTGTGTTTGTGTTTGAATGTTTGTGTGTTTCTGTAGTTGCGTGTTCGTGTGTTTGGGTGCTTGTGTGTTTGTTTGTTCGTAAGTTTGTGTGTTTGTGTGTTCGTGTGTTTGTGTGTCTGTGTGTTTAGGCGTTTGTGTGTTAGTGTGTTCGTGTTTTTCTGGGTTTGTGTGATCGTGCCATTGTGTGTTTGTGTGTTTGTCTGGTTGTGTATTTGTGTGTTTGTGTGTTTGTGTGTTTGTGTGTTTGTGTGTTTCTGGGTTTTCTATGTTTGTGTGGTGTGTGTTTGTTTCTTTGTGTCTTCGTGTGCTTGTGTTTTTGTATGTTCTCGTGTTTGTATGTTCGTGTATTTGTGTGTTTGTGTGCTTGTGTGTTTGTGTGCTTGTGTGTTCGTGTGTTTGTGTGTTTGTGTAATTGTATGTGTGTCTGTTTGTGTGTGAGTGTTTCTGTGTTTTAGTGTTTTTGTGTTTCTGTATTTGTATTTTTGTGTGTTTGTGTGTTAGTGTGTTCGTCCGTTTGTGTGTTTGTGTGTTCGTGTGTTCGTGTGTCTGTGTGTTCGTGTGTTTGTGTGTTTGTGTGTTTGTGTGTTTGTGTGTTTGTGTGTTTGTGTGTTTGTGTGTTTGTGTGTTTGTGTGTTCGTGTGTTTCTGTGTTTGTGTGTTTGTGTGATTCCGTGTTTGTGTGTTCGTGTGTTTGTGTGCTTGTGTGTTTGTGTGTTTGTGTGTTTGTGTGTTTGTGTGTTTGTGTGTTTGTGTGTTTGTGTGTTTGTGTGTTTGTGTGTTTGTGCGTTTCTGTACTTGGTTGTTTGTGTGTTTGTGTTTGAATGTTGTGTGTTTGTGTAGTTGCGTGTTCGTGTGTTTGGGTGCTTGTGTGTTCGTTTGTTCGTAAGTTTGTGTGTTTGTGTGTCTGTGTGTTTGGGTGTTCGTGTGTTTGTGTGTCTGTGTGTTTAGGTGTTTGTGTGTTAGTGTGTTCGTGTTTTTCTGGGTTTGTGTGATCGTGCCATTGTGTGTTTGTGTGTTTGTCTGGTTGTGTATTTGTGTGTTTGTGTGTTTGTGTGTTTGTGTGTCTGTGTGTTCGTGTGTTTCTGGGTTTATATGTTTGTGTGGTGTGTGTTTGTTTCTTTGTGTCTTTGTGTGCTTGTGTTTTTGTATGTTCTCGCGTTTGTATGTTTGTGTATTTGTGTGTTTGTGTGCTTGTGTGTTTGTGTGCTTGTGTGTTTGTGTGTTTGTGTGTTTGTGTGTTTGGGTGTGTGTGTGTGTTTCTGTGCTTGTGTGTTTGTGAGTTTGTGCGATCGTGTCATTGTGTGTTTTTGTGTTTGTGTGTTTGTGTGTTTGTGTGTCTGTGTGTTCGTGTGTTTGTGTGTTTGTGTGTCTGTGTGTTCGTGTGTTTGTGTGTTTGTGTGTTTGTGTGTTTGTGTTTGTGTGTTTGTGTGTTTTTGTGTTTGTGTGTTTGTGTGTTTTTGTGTTTGTGTGTTTGTGTGTTTGTGTGTTTGTGTGTTTGTGTGTTTGTGTGTTTGTGTGTTTGTGTGTTTGTGTGTTTGTGTGTTTGTGTGTTTGTGTGTTTGCGTGTTTGCGTGTTTTTGTTTTCGTGTGATTTTGTGTTCGTGTGTTTGTGTGTTCGTGTGTTTGTGTGTTCGTGTGTTTGTGCGTTCGTGTGTTTGTGTGTTTGTGTGTTTGTGTGTTCGTGTGTTTGTGTGTTTGTGTGTTTGTGTGTTCGTGTGCTTGTGTGTTTGTGTGCTTGAGCTGTTTGTGTGTTTGTGTGTTTTTATCATTCTGTGTTTGTGTAATTGTGTGCTACCGTGTTCGTGTGTTTGTGTGTTTGTTTGCTTGTGTGTCTGTGTGTTCGTGTGTTTGTGGGTTTGTGTGTTCGTGTGTTTGAGTGTACGTGTGTTTGTGTGTTCGTGTGTTCGTGTGTTTGTGTGGTTGTGTGTCTGTGTGGTCGTGTGTTTGTGTGTTTGTGTGTTCGTGTGTTTGTGTGCTCGTGTGTTTGTGTATTTGTGTGTTTACGTGTTTGTGTATTTATGAGTTTGTCTGATCGTGTCATTGTGTGTTTGTGTGTTTGTCTGGTTGTGAGTTTGTGTGTTTGTGTGTTTGTGTGATTGTGTGTTTGTGTGTTTTTGTGTTTTTATCATTGTGTGTTTGTGTGATTGTGTGTTACCGTGTTTGTGTGTTTGTGTGTTTGTTTGCTTGTGTGTCTGTGTGTTCGTGTGTTTGTGTGTTTGTGTTTTCCTGCGTTTGTGTGTACGTGTGTTTGTGTATCCGTGTGTTCGTGTGTTTGTGTGGTTGTGCTGTTCGTGTGTTTGTGTGGTTGTGCTGTTCGTGTGTTTGTGTGGTTGTACTGTTCGTGTGTTTGTGTGTTTGTGTTTTACCGTGTTTGCGTGTTTTTGTGCTTGTGTGTCTGTGTGGTCGTGTGTTTGTGTGTTTGTGTGTTTGTGTGTTTGTGTGTTCGTGTGTTTGTGTGTTCGTGTGTTTGTGTGTTTGTGTGTTTGTGTGTTTGTGTGTTTGTGTGTTTGTGTGTTCGTGTGTTAGTGTGTTTGTGTGTTTGTGTGTTTGTGTGTTTGTGTGTTCGTGTGCTTGTGTGTTTGTGTGCTTGAGCTGTTTGTGTGTTCGTGTGTTCGTGTGTCTGTGCGTTTGTGTTTTTGTGTTGTTTTGTGCCGGTGTAATTGTGTGTTTTTGTGTTTGTGAGTTCGTGTGATCGTGTCATTTCGTGTTTGTGTGTTTGTGTGGTTGTGTGGTTGTGTGTTTGTGTGTTTGTGTCTTTGTGCTCTTTGTGTGTTTGTGTGTTTGTGTGGTTGTATGTTCACGTGTTCGTGTATTTGTGTGGTTGTGTGTTTGTGTGTGAGTGTTTCTGTGTTTGTGTGTTTGTGTATTTGTGTGTTTGTGTGTTTGTGTGTGAGTGTTCCTGTGTTTGTGTGTTTGTGTGTTCTCATGTTTCTGTATTTGTATCATTGTGTGTTTGTGTGTTTGTGTGTTAGTGTGTTTGCGTGTTTGTGCGTTTGTGTGTTTGTGTGTTTGTGTGTTTGTGTGTTTGTGTGTTTGTGTGTTTGTGTGTTCGTGTGTTTGTGTGTTTGTGTGTTTGTGTGTTTGTGTGTTTGTGTGTTTGTGTGTTTGTGTGTTTGTGTGTTTGTGTGTTTGTGTGTTCGTGTGTTTGTGTGTTTGTGTTTTTGTGTGTTTGTGTGTTTGTGTGTTTGTGTGTTTGTGTGTTTGTGTGTTTGTGTATTTGTGTGTTTGTATGTTTGATTGTTTGTGTGTTTGTCTGTTTGTGTGTTTGTGTGTTTGTGTGTTTGTGTGTTTGTGTGTTTGTGTGTTTGTGTGTTTGTGTGTTTGTGTGTTTGTGTGTTTGTGTGTTTGTGTGTTTGTGTGTTTGTGTGTTTGTGTGTTTGTGTGTTTGTGTGTTTGTGTGTTTGTGTGTGAGTGTTTCATTGTTATCGTGTTTGTGTGTTTCCGTGTTTCAGTATTTGGATCATTGTGTGTTTGTGTGTTTGTGTGTTAGTGTCTTCGCGTCTTTGCGTGCTTGTTTGTTTGTGTGTTTGTGTTTGTGTGTCTGTGTGTTCGTGTGTTTCTGGGTTTATATGTTTGTGTGGTGAGTGTTTGTTTCTTTGTGTCTTTGTGTGCTTGTGTTTTTGTATGTTCTCGCGTTTGTATGTTTGTGTATTTGTGTGTTTGTGTGCTTGTGTGTTTGTGTGCTTGTGTGTTTGTGTGTTTGTGTGTTTGGGTGTGTGTGTGTGTTTCTGTGCTTGTGTGTTTGTGAGTTTGTGCGATCGTGTCATTGTGTGTTTTTGTGTTTGTGTGTTTGTGTGTTTGTGTGTCTGTGTGTTCGTGTGTTTGTGTGTTCGTATGTCTGTGTGTTCGTGTGTTTGTGTGTTTGTGTGTTTGTGTGTTTGTGTGTTTGTGTTTGTGTGTTTGTGTTTGTGTGTTTGTGTGTTTGTGTGTTTGTGTGTTTGTGTGTTTGTGTGTTTGTGTGTTTGTGTGTTTGTGTGTTTCCGTGTTTGTGTGTTGGTGTTTATGTGTGTTTAAGTGTTTGTATGTTTGTGTGTTTACGTGTTTGTATGTTTGTGTGTTTGTGTGTTTGTGTGTTCGTGTGCTTGTGTGTTTGTGTGTTTGTGTGTTTGTGTGTGTGTGTGTGATTGTTTGTTTGTGTGTTTGTGTGTTTGTGTATTTTCATGTTCACGTGTTTGTGTGTTTCTGTGCTTGTGTGTTTGTGAGTTTGTGTGATCGTGTCATTCCCTGTTTGTGTGTTTGTGTGGTTGTGTGGTTGTGTGCTTGTGTGCTTGTGTGTTTGTGTGTATGTGTGTTTGTGTGTTTGTGTGTTTGTGTGTTTGTGTGTTTGTGTGTTTGTGTGTTTGTGTGTTTGTGTGTTTGCGTGTTTGGGTTTTCGTGTGATTTTGTGTTCGTGTGTTTGTGTGTTCGTGTGTTTGTGCGTTCGTGTGTTTGTGTGTTTGTGTGTTTGTGTGTTTGTGTGTTCGTGCGTTTGTGTGTTCGTGTGTTGGTGTGTTTGTGTGTTTGTGTGTTTGTGTGTTTGTGTGTTTGTGTGTTCGTGTGTTTGTGTGTTTGTGTGTTTGTGTGTTCGTGTGATTGTGTGTTTGTGTGCTTGAGCTGTTTTTGTGTTTTTATCATTCTGTGTTTGTGTAATTGTGTGCTACCGTGTTCGTGTGTTTGTGTGGTTGTTTGCTTGTGTGTCTGTGTGTTCGTGTGTTTGTGGGTTTGTGTGTTCGTGTGTTTGAGTGTACGTGTGTTTGTGTGTTCGTGTGTTCGTGTGTTCGTGTGTTCGTGTGTTTGTGTGGTTGTGTGATTGTATCAGTGTGTGTTTGGGTGTTACCGTGTTTGTGTGTTTGTGTGCTTGTGTGTCTGTGTGGTCGTGTGTTTGTGTGTTTGTGTGTTCGTGTGTTTGTGTGCTCGTGTGTTTGTGTATTTGTGTGTTTACGTGTTTGTGTGTTTGTGAGTTTGTCTGATCGTGTCATTGTGTGTTTGTGTGTTTGTCTGGTTGTGAGTTTGTGTGTTTGTGTGTTTGTGTGATTGTGTGTTCGTGTGTTTGTTCGTTTCTGTGTTTGTGTGTTTGTGTGTTTGTGTGTTCGTGTGCTTGTGTGTTTGTGTGTTTGTGTGTTTGTGTGTTTGTGTGTTTGTGTGTTTTTGTGTTTGTATCATTGTGTGTTTGTGTGATTGTGTGTTACCGTGTTTGTGTGTTTGTGTGTTTGTTTGCTTGTGTGTCTGTGTGTTCGTGTGTTTGTGTGTTCCTGTGTTTGTGTGTACGTGTGTTGTGTATCCGTGTGTTCGTGTGTTTGTGTGGTTGTGCTGTTCGTGTGTTTGTGTGGTTGTGCTGTTCGTGTGTCTGTGTGTTTGTGTAATTGTATCATTGTGTGTTTGTGTTTTACCGTGTTTGCGTGTTTTTGTGCTTGTGTGTCTGTGTGGTCGTGTGTTTGTGTGTTTGTGTGTTTGTGTGTTTGTGTGTTCGTGTGTTTGTGTGTCCGTGTGTTTGTGTGTTTGTGGGTTCGTGTGTTTGTGTGTTTGTGTGTTTGTGTGTTTGTGTGTTTGTGTGTTCGTGTGTTAGTGTGTTTGTGTGTTTGTGTGTTTGTGTGTTTGTGTGTTTGTGTGTTTGTGTGTTCGTGTGCTTGTGTGTTTGTGTGCTTGAGCTGTTTGTGTGTTTGTGTGTTCGTGTGTCTGTGCGTTTGTGTTTTTGTGTTGTTTTGTGCCGGTGTAATTGTGTGTTTTTGTGTTTGTGAGTTCGTGTGATCGTGTCATTTCGTGTTTGTGTGTTTGTGTGGTTGTGTGGTTGTGCGTTTGTGTGTTAGTGTCTTCGCGTCTTTGCGTGCTTGTGTGTTTGTGTGTTTGTGTTTGTGTGTCTGTGTGTTCGTGTGTTTCTGGGTTTATATGTTTGTGTGGTGAGTGTTTGTTTCTTTGTGTCTTTGTGTGCTTGTGTTTTTGTATGTTCTCGCGTTTGTATGTTTGTGTATTTGTGTGTTTGTGTGCTTGTGTGTTTGTGTGTTTGTGTGCTTGTGTGTTTGTGTGTTTGTGTGTTTGGGTGTGTGTGTGTGTTTCTGTGCTTGTGTGTTTGTGAGTTTGTGCGATCGTGTCATTGTGTGTTTTTGTGTTTGTGTGTTTGTGTGTTTGTGTGTCTGTGTGTTCGTGTGTTTGTGTGTTCGTATGTCTGTGTGTTCGTGTGTTTGTGTGTTTGTGTGTTTGTGTGTTTGTGTTTGTGTGTTTGTGTGTTTGTGTGTTTGTGTGTTTGTGTGTTTGTGTGTTTGTGTGTTTGTGTGTTTGTGTGTTTGTGTGTTTCCGTGTTTGTGTGTTGGTGTTTATGTGTGTTTAAGTGTTTGTATGTTTGTGTGTTTAAGTGTTTGTATGTTTGTGTGTTTGTGTGTTTGTGTGTTCGTGTGCTTGTGTGTTTGTGTGTTTGTGTGTTTGTGTGTGTGTGTGTGATTGTTTGTTTGTGTGTTTGTGTGTTTGTGTATTTTCATGTTCACGTGTTTGTGTGTTTCTGTGCTTGTGTGTTTGTGAGTTTGTGTGATCGTGTCATTCCCTGTTTGTGTGTTTGTGTGGTTGTGTGCTTGTGTGCTTGTGTGCTTGTGTGCTTGTGTGTTTGTGTGTATGTGTGTTTGTGTGTTTGTGTGTTTGTGTGTTTGTGTGTTTGTGTGTTTGTGTGTTTGTGTGTTTGTGTGTTTGCGTGTTTGTGTTTTCGTGTGATTTTGTGTTCGAGTGTTTGTGTGTTCGTGTGTTTGTGCGTTCGTGTGTTTGTGTGTTTGTGTGTTTGTGTGTTCGTGCGTTTGTGTGTTCGTGTGTTGGTGTGTTTGTGTGTTTGTGTGTTTGTGTGTTTGTGTGTTTGTGTGTTCGTGTGTTTGTGTGTTTGTGTGTTTGTGTGTTCGTGTGCTTGTGTGTTTGTGTGCTTGAGCTGTTTGTGTGTTTTTATCATTCTGTGTTTGTGTAATTGTGTGCTACCGTGTTCGTGTGTTTGTGTGTTTGTTTGCTTGTGTGTCTGTGTGTTCGTGTGTTTGTGGGTTTGTGTGTTCGTGTGTTTAAGTGTACGTGTGTTTGTGTGTTCGTGTGTTCGTGTGTTCGTGTGTTCGTGTGTTTGTGTGGTTGTGTGATTGTATCAGTGTGTGTTTGGGTGTTACCGTGTTTGTGTGTTTGTGTGCTTGTGTGTCTGTGTGGTCGTGTGTTTGTGTGTTTGTGTGTTCGTGTGTTTGTGTGCTCGTGTGTTTGTGTATTTGTGTGTTTACGTGTTTGTGTGTTTGTGAGTTTGTCTGATCGTGTCATTGTGTGTTTGTGTGTTTGTCTGGTTGTGAGTTTGTGTGTTTGTGTGTTTGTGTGATTGTGTGTTCGTGTGTTTGTGTGTTTCTGTGTTTGTGTGTTTGTGTGTTTGTGTGTTCGTGTGCTTGTGTGTTTGTGTGTTTGTGTGTTTGTGTGTTTGTGTGTTTGTGTGTTTTTGTGTTTGTATCATTGTGTGTTTGTGTGATTGTGTGTTACCGTGTTTGTGTGTTTGTGTGTTTGTTTGCTTGTGTGTCTGTGTGTTCGTGTGTTTGTGTGTTCCTGTGTTTGTGTGTACGTGTGTTGTGTATCCGTGTGTTCGTGTGTTTGTGTGGTTGTGCTGTTCGTGTGTTTGTGTGGTTGTGCTGTTCGTGTGTCTGTGTGTTTGTGTAATTGTATCATTGTGTGTTTGTGTTTTACCGTGTTTGCGTGTTTTTGTGGTTGTGTGTCTGTGTGGTCGTGTGTTTGTGTGTTTGTGTGTTTGTGTGTTTGTGTGTTCGTGTGTTTGTGTGTCCGTGTGTTTGTGTGTTTGTGGGTTCGTGTGTTTGTGTGTTTGTGTGTTTGTGTGTTTGTGTGTTTGTGTGTTTGTGTGTTCGTGTGTTAGTGTGTTTGTGTGTTTGTGTGTTTGTGTGTTTGTGTGTTCGTGTGCTTGTGTGTTTGTGTGCTTGAGCTGTTTGTGTGTTTGTGTGTTCGTGTGTCTGTGCGTTTGTGTTTTTGTGTTGTTTTGTGCCGGTGTAATTGTGTGTTTTTGTGTTTGTGAGTTCGTGTGATCGTGTCATTTCGTGTTTGTGTGTTTGTGTGGTTGTGTGGTTGTGTGTTTGTGTGTTAGTGTCTTCGCGTCTTTGCGTGCTTGTGTGTTTGTGTGTTTGTGTTTGTGTGTCTGTGTGTTCGTGTGTTTCTGGGTTTATATGTTTGTGTGGTGAGTGTTTGTTTCTTTGTGTCTTTGTGTGCTTGTGTTTTTGTATGTTCTCGCGTTTGTATGTTTGTGTATTTGTGTGTTTGTGTGCTTGTGTGTTTGTGTGTTTGTGTGTTTGTGTGTTTGTGTGTTTGTGTGTTTGGGTGTGTGTGTGTGTTTCTGTGCTTGTGTGTTTGTGAGTTTGTGCGATCGTGTCATTGTGTGTTTTTGTGTTTGTGTGTTTGTGTGTTTGTGTGTCTGTGTGTTCGTGTGTTTGTGTGTTCGTATGTCTGTGTGTTCGTGTGTTTGTGTGTTTGTGTGTTTGTGTGTTTGTGTGTTTGTGTTTGTGTGTTTGTGTGTTTGTGTGTTTGTGTGTTTGTGTGTTTGTGTGTTTGTGTGTTTGTGTGTTTGTGTGTTTGTGTGTTTCCGTGTTTGTGTGTTGGTGTTTATGTGTGTTTAAGTGTTTGTATGTTTGTGTGTTTACGTGTTTGTATGTTTGTGTGTTTGTGTGTTCGTGTGCTTGTGTGTTTGTGTGTTTGTGTGTTTGTGTGTGTGTGTGTGATTGTTTGTTTGTGTGTTTGTGTGTTTGTGTATTTTCATGTTCACGTGTTTGTGTGTTTCTGTGCTTGTGTGTTTGTGAGTTTGTGTGATCGTGTCATTCCCTGTTTGTGTGTTTGTGTGGTTGTGTGCTTGTGTGCTTGTGTGCTTGTGTGTTTGTGTGTATGTGTGTTTGTGTGTTTGTGTGTTTGTGTGTTTGTGTGTTTGTGTGTTTGTGTGTTTGTGTGTTTGTGTGTTTGCGTGTTTGTGTTTTCGTGTGATTTTGTGTTCGAGTGTTTGTGTGTTCGTGTGTTTGTGCGTTCGTGTGTTTGTGTGTTTGTGTGTTTGTGTGTTCGTGCGTTTGTGTGTTCGTGTGTTGGTGTGTTTGTGTGTTTGTGTGTTTGTGTGTTTGTGTGTTTGTGTGTTCGTGTGTTTGTGTGTTTGTGTGTTTGTGTGTTCGTGTGCTTGTGTGTTTGTGTGCTTGAGCTGTTTTTGTGTTTTTATCATTCTGTGTTTGTGTAATTGTGTGCTACCGTGTTCGTGTGTTTGTGTGTTTGTTTGCTTGTGTGTCTGTGTGTTCGTGTGTTTGTGGGTTTGTGTGTTCGTGTGTTTGAGTGTACGTGTGTTTGTGTGTTCGTGTGTTCGTGTGTTCGTGTGTTCGTGTGTTTGTGTGGTTGTGTGATTGTATCAGTGTGTGTTTGGGTGTTACCGTGTTTGTGTGTTTGTGTGCTTGTGTGTCTGTGTGGTCGTGTGTTTGTGTGTTTGTGTGTTCGTGTGTTTGTGTGCTCGTGTGTTTGTGTATTTGTGTGTTTACGTGTTTGTGTGTTTGTGAGTTTGTCTGATCGTGTCATTGTGTGTTTGTGTGTTTGTCTGGTTGTGAGTTTGTGTGTTTGTGTGTTTGTGTGATTGTGTGTTCGTGTGTTTGTGTGTTTCTGTGTTTGTGTGTTTGTGTGTTTGTGTGTTCGTGTGCTTGTGTGTTTGTGTGTTTGTGTGTTTGTGTGTTTGTGTGTTTGTGTGTTTTTGTGTTTGCATCATTGTGTGTTTGTGTGATTGTGTGTTACCGTGTTTGTGTGTTTGTGTGTTTGTTTGCTTGTGTGTCTGTGTGTTCGTGTGTTTGTGTGTTCCTGTGTTTGTATCATTGTGTGTTTGTGTGATTGTGTGTTACCGTGTTTGTGTGTTTGTGTGTTTGTTTGCTTGTGTGTCTGTGTGTTCGTGTGTTTGTGTGTTCCTGTGTTTGTGTGTACGTGTGTTGTGTATCCGTGTGTTCGTGTGTTTGTGTGGTTGTGCTGTTCGTGTGTTTGTGTGGTTGTGCTGTTCGTGTGTCTGTGTGTTTGTGTAATTGTATCATTGTGTGTTTGTGTTTTACCGTGTTTGCGTGTTTTTGTGCTTGTGTGTCTGTGTGGTCGTGTGTTTGTGTGTTTGTGTGTTTGTGTGTTTGTGTGTTCGTGTGTTTGTGTGTCCGTGTGTTTGTGTGTTTGTGGGTTCGTGTGTTTGTGTGTTTGTGTGTTTGTGTGTTTGTGTGTTTGTGTGTTTGTGTGTTCGTGTGTTAGTGTGTTTGTGTGTTTGTGTGTTTGTGTGTTTGTGTGTTTGTGTGTTTGTGTGTTCGTGTGCTTGTGTGTTTGTGTGCTTGAGCTGTTTGTGTGTTTGTGTGTTCGTGTGTCTGTGCGTTTGTGTTTTTGTGTTGTTTTGTGCCGGTGTAATTGTGTGTTTTTGTGTTTGTGAGTTCGTGTGATCGTGTCATTTCGTGTTTGTGTGTTTGTGTGGTTGTGTGGTTGTGCGTTTGTGTGTTAGTGTCTTCGCGTCTTTGCGTGCTTGTGTGTTTGTGTGTTTGTGTTTGTGTGTCTGTGTGTTCGTGTGTTTCTGGGTTTATATGTTTGTGTGGTGAGTGTTTGTTTCTTTGTGTCTTTGTGTGCTTGTGTTTTTGTATGTTCTCGCGTTTGTATGTTTGTGTATTTGTGTGTTTGTGTGCTTGTGTGTTTGTGTGTTTGTGTGCTTGTGTGTTTGTGTGTTTGTGTGTTTGGGTGTGTGTGTGTGTTTCTGTGCTTGTGTGTTTGTGAGTTTGTGCGATCGTGTCATTGTGTGTTTTTGTGTTTGTGTGTTTGTGTGTTTGTGTGTCTGTGTGTTCGTGTGTTTGTGTGTTCGTATGTCTGTGTGTTCGTGTGTTTGTGTGTTTGTGTGTTTGTGTGTTTGTGTTTGTGTGTTTGTGTGTTTGTGTGTTTGTGTGTTTGTGTGTTTGTGTGTTTGTGTGTTTGTGTGTTTGTGTGTTTGTGTGTTTGTGTGTTTCCGTGTTTGTGTGTTGGTGTTTATGTGTGTTTAAGTGTTTGTATGTTTGTGTGTTTACGTGTTTGTATGTTTGTGTGTTTGTGTGTTTGTGTGTTCGTGTGCTTGTGTGTTTGTGTGTTTGTGTGTTTGTGTGTGTGTGTGTGATTGTTTGTTTGTGTGTTTGTGTGTTTGTGTATTTTCATGTTCACGTGTTTGTGTGTTTCTGTGCTTGTGTGTTTGTGAGTTTGTGTGATCGTGTCATTCCCTGTTTGTGTGTTTGTGTGGTTGTGTGCTTGTGTGCTTGTGTGCTTGTGTGTTTGTGTGTATGTGTGTTTGTGTGTTTGTGTGTTTGTGTGTTTGTGTGTTTGTGTGTTTGTGTGTTTGTGTGTTTGTGTGTTTGTGTGTTTGTGTGTTTGCGTGTTTGTGTTTTCGTGTGATTTTGTGTTCGAGTGTTTGTGTGTTCGTGTGTTTGTGCGTTCGTGTGTTTGTGTGTTTGTGTGTTTGTGTGTTCGTGCGTTTGTGTGTTCGTGTGTTGGTGTGTTTGTGTGTTTGTGTGTTTGTGTGTTTGTGTGTTTGTGTGTTCGTGTGTTTGTGTGTTTGTGTGTTTGTGTGTTCGTGTGCTTGTGTGTTTGTGTGCTTGAGCTGTTTGTGTGTTTTTATCATTCTGTGTTTGTGTAATTGTGTGCTACCGTGTTCGTGTGTTTGTGTGTTTGTTTGCTTGTGTGTCTGTGTGTTCGTGTGTTTGTGGGTTTGTGTGTTCGTGTGTTTGAGTGTACGTGTGTTTGTGTGTTCGTGTGTTCGTGTGTTCGTGTGTTCGTGTGTTTGTGTGGTTGTGTGATTGTATCAGTGTGTGTTTGGGTGTTACCGTGTTTGTGTGTTTGTGTGCTTGTGTGTCTGTGTGGTCGTGTGTTTGTGTGTTTGTGTGTTCGTGTGTTTGTGTGCTCGTGTGTTTGTGTATTTGTGTGTTTACGTGTTTGTGTGTTTGTGAGTTTGTCTGATCGTGTCATTGTGTGTTTGTGTGTTTGTCTGGTTGTGAGTTTGTGTGTTTGTGTGTTTGTGTGATTGTGTGTTCGTGTGTTTGTGTGTTTCTGTGTTTGTGTGTTTGTGTGTTTGTGTGTTCGTGTGCTTGTGTGTTTGTGTGTTTGTGTGTTTGTGTGTTTGTGTGTTTTTGTGTTTGTATCATTGTGTGTTTGTGTGATTGTGTGTTACCGTGTTTGTGTGTTTGTGTGTTTGTTTGCTTGTGTGTCTGTGTGTTCGTGTGTTTGTGTGTTCCTGTGTTTGTGTGTACGTGTGTTGTGTATCCGTGTGTTCGTGTGTTTGTGTGGTTGTGCTGTTCGTGTGTTTGTGTGGTTGTGCTGTTCGTGTGTCTGTGTGTTTGTGTAATTGTATCATTGTGTGTTTGTGTTTTACCGTGTTTGCGTGTTTTTGTGCTTGTGTGTCTGTGTGGTCGTGTGTTTGTGTGTTTGTGTGTTTGTGTGTTTGTGTGTTCGTGTGTTTGTGTGTCCGTGTGTTTGTGTGTTTGTGGGTTCGTGTGTTTGTGTGTTTGTGTGTTTGTGTGTTTGTGTGTTTGTGTGTTTGTGTGTTCGTGTGTTAGTGTGTTTGTGTGTTTGTGTGTTTGTGTGTTTGTGTGTTTGTGTGTTCGTGTGCTTGTGTGTTTGTGTGCTTGAGCTGTTTGTGTGTTTGTGTGTTCGTGTGTCTGTGCGTTTGTGTCTTTGTGTTGTTTTGTGCCGGTGTAATTGTGTGTTTTTGTGTTTGTGAGTTCGTGTGATCGTGTCATTTCGTGTTTGTGTGTTTGTGTGGTTGTGTGGTTGTGTGTTTGTGTGTTAGTGTCTTCGCGTCTTTGCGTGCTTGTGTGTTTGTGTGTTTGTGTTTGTGTGTCTGTGTGTTCGTGTGTTTCTGGGTTTATATGTTTGTGTGGTGAGTGTTTGTTTCTTTGTGTCTTTGTGTGCTTGTGTTTTTGTATGTTCTCGCGTTTGTATGTTTGTGTGTTTGTGTGTTTGTTTGCTTGTGTGTCTGTGTGTTCGTGTGTTTGTGTGTTCCTGTGTTTGTGTGTACGTGTGTTGTGTATCCGTGTGTTCGTGTGTTTGTGTGGTTGTGCTGTTCGTGTGTTTGTGTGGTTGTGCTGTTCGTGTGTCTGTGTGTTTGTGTAATTGTATCATTGTGTGTTTGTGTTTTACCGTGTTTGCGTGTTTTTGTGCTTGTGTGTCTGTGTGGTCGTGTGTTTGTGTGTTTGTGTGTTTGTGTGTTTGTGTGTTCGTGTGTTTGTGTGTCCGTGTGTTTGTGTGTTTGTGGGTTCGTGTGTTTGTGTGTTTGTGTGTTTGTGTGTTTGTGTGTTTGTGTGTTTGTGTGTTCGTGTGTTAGTGTGTTTGTGTGTTTGTGTGTTTGTGTGTTTGTGTGTTTGTGTGTTCGTGTGCTTGTGTGTTTGTGTGCTTGAGCTGTTTGTGTGTTTGTGTGTTCGTGTGTCTGTGCGTTTGTGTCTTTGTGTTGTTTTGTGCCGGTGTAATTGTGTGTTTTTGTGTTTGTGAGTTCGTGTGATCGTGTCATTTCGTGTTTGTGTGTTTGTGTGGTTGTGTGGTTGTGTGTTTGTGTGTTAGTGTCTTCGCGTCTTTGCGTGCTTGTGTGTTTGTGTGTTTGTGTTTGTGTGTCTGTGTGTTCGTGTGTTTCTGGGTTTATATGTTTGTGTGGTGAGTGTTTGTTTCTTTGTGTCTTTGTGTGCTTGTGTTTTTGTATGTTCTCGCGTTTGTATGTTTGTGTATTTGTGTGTTTGTGTGCTTGTGTGTTTGTGTGTTTGTGTGTTTGTGTGTTTGTGTGTTTGGGTGTGTGTGTGTGTTTCTGTGCTTGTGTGTTTGTGAGTTTGTGCGATCGTGTCATTGTGTGTTTTTGTGTTTGTGTGTTTGTGTGTTTGTGTGTCTGTGTGTTCGTGTGTTTGTGTGTTCGTATGTCTGTGTGTTCGTGTGTTTGTGTGTTTGTGTGTTTGTGTGTTTGTGTGTTTGTGTTTGTGTGTTTGTGTGTTTGTGTGTTTGTGTGTTTGTGTGTTTGTGTGTTTGTGTGTTTGTGTGTTTGTGTGTTTGTGTGTTTCCGTGTTTGTGTGTTGGTGTTTATGTGTGTTTAAGTGTTTGTATGTTTGTGTGTTTACGTGTTTGTATGTTTGTGTGTTTGTGTGTTCGTGTGCTTGTGTGTTTGTGTGTTTGTGTGTTTGTGTGTTTGTGTGTGTGTGTGTGATTGTTTGTTTGTGTGTTTGTGTGTTTGTGTATTTTCATGTTCACGTGTTTGTGTGTTTCTGTGCTTGTGTGTTTGTGAGTTTGTGTGATCGTGTCATTCCCTGTTTGTGTGTTTGTGTGGTTGTGTGCTTGTGTGCTTGTGTGCTTGTGTGTTTGTGTGTATGTGTGTTTGTGTGTTTGTGTGTTTGTGTGTTTGTGTGTTTGTGTGTTTGTGTGTTTGTGTGTTTGTGTGTTTGCGTGTTTGTGTTTTCGTGTGATTTTGTGTTCGAGTGTTTGTGTGTTCGTGTGTTTGTGCGTTCGTGTGTTTGTGTGTTTGTGTGTTTGTGTGTTCGTGCGTTTGTGTGTTCGTGTGTTGGTGTGTTTGTGTGTTTGTGTGTTTGTGTGTTTGTGTGTTTGTGTGTTCGTGTGTTTGTGTGTTTGTGTGTTTGTGTGTTCGTGTGCTTGTGTGTTTGTGTGCTTGAGCTGTTTGTGTGTTTTTATCATTCTGTGTTTGTGTAATTGTGTGCTACCGTGTTCGTGTGTTTGTGTGTTTGTTTGCTTGTGTGTCTGTGTGTTCGTGTGTTTGTGGGTTTGTGTGTTCGTGTGTTTGAGTGTACGTGTGTTTGTGTGTTCGTGTGTTCGTGTGTTCGTGTGTTCGTGTGTTTGTGTGGTTGTGTGATTGTATCAGTGTGTGTTTGGGTGTTACCGTGTTTGTGTGTTTGTGTGCTTGTGTGTCTGTGTGGTCGTGTGTTTGTGTGTTTGTGTGTTCGTGTGTTTGTGTGCTCGTGTGTTTGTGTATTTGTGTGTTTACGTGTTTGTGTGTTTGTGAGTTTGTCTGATCGTGTCATTGTGTGTTTGTGTGTTTGTCTGGTTGTGAGTTTGTGTGTTTGTGTGTTTGTGTGATTGTGTGTTCGTGTGTTTGTGTGTTTCTGTGTTTGTGTGTTTGTGTGTTTGTGTGTTCGTGTGCTTGTGTGTTTGTGTGTTTGTGTGTTTGTGTGTTTGTGTGTTTTTGTGTTTGCATCATTGTGTGTTTGTGTGATTGTGTGTTACCGTGTTTGTGTGTTTGTGTGTTTGTTTGCTTGTGTGTCTGTGTGTTCGTGTGTTTGTGTGTTCCTGTGTTTGTGTGTACGTGTGTTGTGTATCCGTGTGTTCGTGTGTTTGTGTGGTTGTGCTGTTCGTGTGTTTGTGTGGTTGTGCTGTTCGTGTGTCTGTGTGTTTGTGTAATTGTATCATTGTGTGTTTGTGTTTTACCGTGTTTGCGTGTTTTTGTGCTTGTGTGTCTGTGTGGTCGTGTGTTTGTGTGTTTGTGTGTTTGTGTGTTCGTGTGTTTGTGTGTCCGTGTGTTTGTGTGTTTGTGGGTTCGTGTGTTTGTGTGTTTGTGTGTTTGTGTGTTTGTGTGTTTGTGTGTTCGTGTGTTAGTGTGTTTGTGTGTTTGTGTGTTTGTGTGTTTGTGTGTTTGTGTGTTCGTGTGCTTGTGTGTTTGTGTGCTTGAGCTGTTTGTGTTTTTGTGTGTTCGTGTGTCTGTGCGTTTGTGTTTTTGTGTTGTTTTGTGCCGGTGTAATTGTGTGTTTTTGTGTTTGTGAGTTCGTGTGATCGTGTCATTTTGTGTTTGTGTGTTTGTGTGGTTGTGTGGTTGTGTGTTTGTGTGTTTGTGTCTTTGTGCTCTTTGTGTGTTTGTGTGTTTGTGTGGTTGTATGTTCGTGTGTTTGTGTATTTTTGTGGTTGTGTGTTTGTGTGTGAGTGTTTCTGTGTTTGTGTGTTTGTGTATTTGTGTGTTTGTGTGTGAGTGTTTCTGTGTTTGTGTGTTTGTGTGTTCTCGTGTTTCTGTATTTGTATCATTGTGTGTTGGTGTGTTTGTGTGTTAGTGTGTTTGCGTGTTTGTGCGTTTGTGTGTTTGTGTGTTTGTGTGTTTGTGTGTTTGTGTGTTTGTGTGTTTGTGTGTTTGTGTGTTTGTGTGTTCGTGTGTTTGTGTGTTTGTGTGTTTATGTGTTTGTGTGTTTGTGTGTTTGTGTGTTTGTGTGTTTGTGTGTTTGTGTGTTTGTGTGTTTGTGTTTTTGTGTGTTTGTGTGTTTGTGTGTTTGTGTGTTTGTGTATTTGTGTGTTTGTATGTTTGATTGTTTGTGTGTTTGTCTGTTTGTGTGTTTGTGTGTTTGTGTGTTTGTGTGTTTGTGTGTTTGTGTGTTTGTGTGTTTGTGTGTTTGTGTGTTTGTGTGTTTGTGTGTGAGTGTTTCTTTGTTATCGTGTTTGTGTGTTTCCGTGTTTCAGTATTTGGATCATTGTGTGTTTGTGTGTTTGTGTGTTAGTGTGTTCGCGTCTTTGCGTGTTTGTGTGTTTGTGTGTTTGTGTGTTTGTGTGTTCGTGTGTTCACGTGTTTAGTTGTTTGTGTGTTTGTGTGTTTGTGTGTTTGTGTGTTTGTGTGTTTGTATGCTTGTGTGTTCGTGTGTTTGTGTTCCTGTGTGTTTGTGTGTTTGGGAGTTTGTGTGTTTGTGTGTTTGTGTGTTTTTGTGTTTGTGTGTTTGTGTGCTTGTGTGTTTGTGTGTTTGTGTGTTTGTGTGTTTGTGTGTTTGTGTGTTTGTGTGTTTGTGCGTTTCTGTACTTGGTTGTTTGTGTGTTTGTGTTTGAATGTTTGTGTGTTTGTGTAGTTGCGTGTTCGTGTGTTTGGGTGCTTGTGTGTTCGTTTGTTCGTAAGTTTGTGTGTTTGTGTGTCTGTGTGTTTGGGTGTTCGTGTGTTTGTGTGTCTGTGTGTTTAGGTGTTTGTGTGTTTGGGAGTTTGTGTGTTCGTGTGTTTGTATGTTTGTTTGTCCGTGTGTTTGTGTCTTTGTGTGTTCGTGTGTTTGTGTATTCGTGTGTTAGTGTGTTTGTGTGTTTGTGTGCTTGTGTGTTCGTGTGTTTGTGTGTTTGTGTAATTGTATGTTTGTCTGTTTGTGTGTGAGTGTTTCTTTGTTTTCGTGTTTTTGTGTTTCTGTATTTGTATTTATGTGTGTTTGTGTGTTAGTGTGTTCGTGTGTTTGTGTGTTTGTGTGTTCGTGTGTTTGTGTGTTTGTGTGTTTGTGTGTTTGGGTGTGTGTGTTTCTTTCTGTGCTTGTGTGTTTGTGAGTTTGTGCGATCGTGTCATTGTGTGTTTTTGTGTTTGTGTGTTTGTGTGTTTGTGTGTCTGTGTGTTTGTGTGTTTGTGTGTTCGTTTGTCTGTGTGTTCGTGTGTTTGTGTGTTTGTGTGTTTGTGTGTTTGTGTGTTTCTGTGTTTGTGTGTTTGTGTGTTTGTGTGTTTGTGTGTTTGTGTGTTTCCGTGTTTGTGTGTTTGTGTTCCTGTGTGTTTAAGTGTTTGTATGTTTGTGTGTTTACGTGTTTGTATGTTTGTGTGTTCTCGTGTTTGTGTGTTCGTGTGTTTGTGTGTTTGTGTGTTTGTGTGTTTGTGTGGTTGTGTGTTTGTGTGTCTGTGTGTTCGTGTGATTGTGTGTTTGTGTGTGAGTGTGTCTGCGTTTGTGTGTTTGTGTGTTTGTGTGTGAGTGTTTCTGTGTTTGTGTGTTTGTGTGTTTTCGTGTTTCTGTATTTGTATTATTGTGTGTTTTTGTGTTTGTGTGTTAGTGTGTTGGCGTGTTTGTGTGTTTGTGTGTTTGTGTGTTTGTGTGTTCGTATGTTAGTGTGTTTGTGTGTTCGTGTCTTTGTGTGTTTGTGTGTGAGTGTTTCTGTGTTTGTGTGTTTGTGTATTTGTGTGTTTGAGTGTGAGTGTTTCTGTGTTTGTGTGTTTGTGTGTTTTCGTGTTTCTGTATTTGTATCATTGTGTGTTTGTGTGTTTCTGTGTTAGTGTGTTGGCGTGTTTGTGTGTTTGGGTGTTTGTGTGTTTGTGTGTTCGTGTGTTTCTGGGTTTGTGTCTTTGTGTGGTGTGTGTTTGTTCCTTCGTGTCTTTACGTGCTTGTTTTTTTGTATGTTGTCGTGTTTGTGTGTTCGTGTGTTCGTGTGTTTGTGTGTTTGTGTGTTTGTGTGTTTGTGTTTTTGTGTGTCTGCGTGTTTGTGTCTTTGTGTGTTTGTGTGTTTGTGTGTTTGTCTGTTTGTGTGTTTGTGTGTTTGTGTGTTTGAGTGTTTGTGTGTTTTTGTGGTTGTGTGATCGTGTGTTTGTGTGTTTGTGTGTTTGTTTGCTTGTGTGTCTGTGTGTTCGTGTGTTTGTGTGTTCCTGTGTTTGTGTGTACGTGTGTTTGTGTATCCGTGTGTTCGTGTGTTTGTGTGGTTGTGCTGTTCGTGTGTTTGTGTGGTTGTGCTGTTCGTGTGTCTGTGTGTTTGTGTAATTGTATCATTGTGTGTTTGTGTTTTACCGTGTTTGCGTGTTTTTGTGCTTGTGTGTCTGTGTGGTCGTGTGTTTGTGTGTTTGTGTGTTTGTGTGTTTGTGTGTTCGTGTGTTTGTGTGTCCGTGTGTTTGTGTGTTTGTGGGTTCGTGTGTTTGTGTGTTTGTGTGTTTGTGTGTTTGTGTGTTTGTGTGTTCGTGTGTTAGTGTGTTTGTGTGTTTGTGTGTTTGTGTGTTTGTGTGTTCGTGTGCTTGTGTGTTTGTGTGCTTGAGCTGTTTGTGTGTTTGTGTGTTCGTGTGTCTGTGCGTTTGTGTTTTTGTGTCGTTTTGTGCCGGTGTAATTGTGTGTTTTTGTGTTTGTGAGTTCGTGTGATCGTGTCATTTCGTGTTTGTGTGTTTGTGTGGTTGTGTGGTTGTGTGTTTGTGTGTTTGTGTCTTTGTGCTCTTTGTGTGTTTGTGTGTTTGTGTGGTTGTATGTTCGTGTGTTCGTGTATTTTTGTGGTTGTGTGTTTGTGTGTGAGTGTTTCTGTGTTTGTGTGTTTGTGTATTTGTGTGTTTGTGTGTGAGTGTTTCTGTGTTTGTGTGTTTGTGTGTTCTCGTGTTTCTGTATTTGTATCATTGTGTGTTGGTGTGTTTGTGTGTTAGTGTGTTTGCGTGTTTGTGCGTTTGTGTGTTTGTGTGTTTGTGTGTTTGTGTGTTTGTGTGTTTGTGTGTTTGTGTGTTTGTGTGTTTGTGTGTTTGTGTGTTCGTGTGTTTGTGTGTTTGTGTGTTTATGTGTTTGTGTGTTTGTGTGTTTGTGTGTTTGTGTGTTTGTGTGTTTGTGTGTTTGTGTGTTTGTGTGTTTGTGTTTTTGTGTGTTTGTAGGTTTGTGTGTTTGTGTGTTTGTGTATTTGTGTGTTTGTATGTTTGATTGTTTGTGTGTTTGTCTGTTTGTGTGTTTGTGTGTTTGTGTGTTTGTGTGTTTGTGTGTTTGTGTGTTTGTGTGTTTGTGTGTTTGTGTGTTTGTGTGTTTGTGTGTGAGTGTTTCTTTGTTATCGTGTTTGTGTGTTTCCGTGTTTCAGTATTTGGATCATTGTGTGTTTGTGTGTTTGTGTGTTAGTGTGTTCGCGTCTTTGCGTGTTTGTGTGTTTGTGTGTTTGTGTGTTTGTGTGTTCGTGTGTTCACGTGTTTAGTTGTTTGTGTGTTTGTGTGTTTGTGTGTTTGTGTGTTTGTGTGTTTGTGTGTTTGTGTGTTTGTGTGCTTGTGTGTTCGTGTGTTTGTGTTCCTGTGTGTTTGTGTGTTTGGGAGTTTGTGTGTTCGTGTGTTTGTGTGTTTGTTTGTCCGTGTGTTTGTGTCTTTGTGTGTTCGTGTATTTGTGTATTCGTGTGTTAGTGTGTTTGTGTGTTTGTGTGCTTGTGTGTTCGTGTGTTTGTGTAATTGTATGTTTGTCTGTTTGTGTGTGAGTGTTTCTTTGTTTTCGTGTTTTTGTGTTTCTGTATTTGTATTTATGTGTGTTTGTGTGTTAGTGTGTTCGTGTGTTTGTGTGTTCGTGTGTTTGTGTGTTTGTGTGTTTGTGTGTTTGGGTGTGTGTGTTTCTTTCTGTGCTTGTGTGTTTGTGAGTTTGTGCGATCGTGTCATTGTGTGTTTTTGTGTTTGTGTGTTTGTGTGTTTGTGTGTCTGTGTGTTTGTGTGTTTGTGTGTTTGTGTGTTTGTGTGTTTGTGTGTTCGTGTGCTTGTGTGTTTGTGTGCTTGAGCTGTTTGTGTGTTTGTGTGTTCGTGTGTCTGTGCGTTTGTGTTTTTGTGTTGTTTTGTGCCGGTGTAATTGTGTGTTTTTGTGTTTGTGAGTTCGTGTGATCGTGTCATTTCGTGTTTGTGTGTTTGTGTGGTTGTGTGGTTGTGTGTTTGTGTGTTTGGGTCTTTGTGCTCTTTGTGTGTTTGTGTGTTTGTGTGGTTGTATGTTCGTGTGTTCGTGTATTTGTGTGGTTGTGTGTTTGTGTGTGAGTGTTTCTGTGTTTGTGTGTTTGTGTATTTGTGTGTTTGTGTGTTTGTGTGTGAGTGTTTCTGTGTTTGTGTGTTTGTGTGTTCTCGTGTTTCTGTATTTGTATCATTGTGTGTTTGTGTGTTTGTGTGTTAGCGTGTTTGCGTGTTTGTGCGTTTGTGTGTTTGTGTGTTTGTGTGTTTGTGTGTTTGTGTGTTTGTGTGTTTGTGTGTTTGTGTGTCTGTGTGTTCGTGTGTTTGTGTGTTTGTGTGTTTGTGTGTTTGTGTGTTTGTGTGTTTGTGTGTTTGTCTGTTTGTGTGTTTGTGTGTTTGTGTGTTTGTGTGTTTGTGTTTTTGTGTGTTTGTGTGTTTGTGTGTTTGTGTATTTGTGTGTTTGTATGTTTGATTGTTTGTGTGTTTGTCTGTTTGTGTGTTTGTGTGTTTGTGTGTTTGTGTGTTTGTGTGTTTGTGTGTTTGTGTGTTTGTGTGTTTGTGTGTTTGTGTGTTTGTGTGTTTGTGTGTTTGTGTGTTTGTGTGTTTGTGTGTGAGTGTTTCATTGTTATCGTGTTTGTGTGTTTCCGTGTTTCAGTATTTGGATCATTGTGTGTTTGTGTGTTTGTGTGTTAGTGTCTTCGCGTCTTTGCGTGCTTGTGTGTTTGTGTGTTTGTGTGTTTGTGTGTTTGTGTGTTTGTGTGTTTTTGTGTTTGTGTGTTCGTGTGTTCGTGTGTTTAGTTGTTTGTGTGTTTGTTTGTTTGTGTGTTTGTGTGTTTGTGTGTTTGTGTGTTTGTGTGTTTGTGTGTTTCTGTGTTTGTGTGCTTGTGTATTCGTGTGTTTGTGTTCCTGTGTTTTTGTGTGTTTGGGAGTTTGTGTGTTCGTGTGTTTGTGTGTTTGTTTGTCCGTGTGTTTGTGTCTTTGTGTGTTCGTGTGTTTGTGTATTCGTGTGTTAGTGTGTTTGTGTGTTTGTGTGCTTGTGTGTTCGTGTGTTTGTGTGTTTGTGTAATTGTATGTTTGTCTGTTTGTGTGTGAGTGTTTCTTTGTTTTCGTGTTTTTGTGTTTCTGTATTTGTATTTATGTGTGTTTGTGTGTTAGTGTGTTCGTGTGTTTGTGTGTTCGTGTGCTTGTGTGTTTGTGAGTTTGTGCGATCGTGTCATTGTGTGTTTTTGTGTTTGTGTGTTTGTGTGTTTGTGTGTTTGTGTGTTTGTGTGTTTGTGTGTTTGTGTGTTTGTGTGTTTGTGTGTTTGTGTGTTTGTGTGTTTGTGTGTTTGTGTGTTTGTGTGTTTGTGTGTTCGTTCGTCTGTGTGTTCGTGTGTTTGTGTGTTTGTGTGTTTGTGTGTTTGTGCGATCGTGTCATTGTGTGTTTTTGTGTTTGTGTGTTTGTGTGTTTGTGTGTCTGTGTGTTTGTGTGTTTGTGTGTTCGTTCGTCTGTGTGTTCGTGTGTTTGTGTGTTTGTGTGTTTGTGTGTTTGTGTGTTTGTGTGTTTGTGTGTTTGTGTGTTTGTGTGTTCGTGTGTTTGTGTGTTCGTGTGTTTGTGTGTTTGTGGGTTTGTGTGTTTGTGTGTCTGTGTGTTTGTGTGTTTGTGTGTTTGTGTGTTTGTGTGTTTGTGTGTTCGTGTGTTAGTGTGTTTGTGTGTTCGTGTGCTTGTGTGTTTGTGTGCTTGAGCTGTTTGTGTGTTTGTGTGTTCGTGTGTCTGTGCGTTTGTGTTTTTGTGTTGTTTTGTGCCGGTGTAATTGTGTGTTTTTGTGTTTGTGAGTTCGTGTGATCGTGTCATTTCGTGTTTGTGTGTTTGTGTGGTTGTGTAGTTGTGTGTTTGTGTGTTTGTGTCTTTGTGCTCTTTGTGTGTTTGTGTGTTTGTGTGTTTGTGTGGTTGTATGTTCGTGTGTTCGTGTATTTTTGTGGTTGTGTGTTTGTGTGTGAGTGTTTCTGTGTTTGTGTGTTTGTGTATTTGTGTGTTTGTGTGTGAGTGTTTCTGTGTTTGTGTGTTTGTGTGTTCTCGTGTTTCTGTATTTGTATTATTGTGTGTTGGTGTGTTTGTGTGTTAGTGTGTTTGCGTGTTTGTGCGTTTGTGTGTTTGTGTGTTTGTGTGTTTGTGTGTTTGTGTGTTTGTGTGTTTGTGTGTTTGTGTGTTTGTGTGTTTGTGTGTTCGTGTGTTTGTGTGTTTGTGTGTTTGTGTGTTTGTGTGTTTGTTCGTTTGTGTGTTTGTGTGTTCGTGTGTTTGTGTGTGAGTGTTTCTTTGTTATCGTGTTTGTGTGTTTCCGTGTTTCAGTATTTGGATCATTGTGTGTTTGTGTGTTTGTGTATTAGTGTGTTCGCGTCTTTGCGTGTTTGTGTGTTTGTGTGTTTGTGTGTTTGTGTGTTCGTGTGTTCACGTGTTTAGTTGTTTGTGTGTTTGTGTGTTTGTGTGTTTGTGTGTTTGTGTGTTTGTGTGTTTGTGTGCTTGTGTGTTCGTGTGTTTGTGTTCCTGTGTGTTTGTGTGTTTGGGAGTTTGTGTGTTCGTGTGTTTGTGTGTTTGTTTGTCCGTGTGTTTGTGTCTTTGTGTGTTCGTGTATTTGTGTATTCGTGTGTTAGTGTGTTTGTGTGCTTGTGTGTTCGTGTGTTTGTGTAATTGTATGTTTGTCTGTTTGTGTGTGAGTGTTTCTTTGTTTTCGTGTTTTTGTGTTTCTGTATTTGTATTTATGTGTGTTTGTGTGTTAGTGTGTTCGTGTGTTTGTGTGTTCGTGTGTTTGTGTGTTTGTGTGTTTGTGTGTTTGGGTGTGTGTGTTTCTTTCTGTGCTTGTGTGTTTGTGAGTTTGTGCGATCGTGTCATTGTGTGTTTTTGTGTTTGTGTGTTTGTGTGTTTGTGTGTTTGTGTGTTTGTGTGTTTGTGTGTTCGTGTGCTTGTGTGTTTGTGTGCTTGAGCTGTTTGTGTGTTTGTGTGTTCGTGTGTCTGTGCGTTTGTGTTTTTGTGTTGTTTTGTGCCGGTGTAATTGTGTGTTTTTGTGTTTGTGAGTTCGTGTGATCGTGTCATTTCGTGTTTGTGTGTTTGTGTGGTTGTGTGGTTGTGTGTTTGTGTGTTTGGGTCTTTGTGCTCTTTGTGTGTTTGTGTGTTTGTGTGGTTGTATGTTCGTGTGTTCGTGTATTTGTGTGGTTGTGTGTTTGTGTGTGAGTGTTTCTGTGTTTGTGTGTTTGTGTATTTGTGTGTTTGTGTGTTTGTGTGTGAGTGTTTCTGTGTTTGTGTGTTTGTGTGTTCTCGTGTTTCTGTATTTGTATCATTGTGTGTTTGTGTGTTTGTGTGTTAGCGTGTTTGCGTGTTTGTGCGTTTGTGTGTTTGTGTGTTTGTGTGTTTGTGTGTTTGTGTGTTTGTGTGTTTGTGTGTTTGTGTGTCTGTGTGTTCGTGTGTTTGTGTGTTTGTGTGTTTGTGTGTTTGTGTGTTTGTGTGTTTGTGTGTTTGTCTGTTTGTGTGTTTGTGTGTTTGTGTGTTTGTGTTTTTGTGTGTTTGTGTGTTTGTGTGTTTGTGTATTTGTGTGTTTGTATGTTTGATTGTTTGTGTGTTTGTCTGTTTGTGTGTTTGTGTGTTTGTGTGTTCGTGTGTTTGTGTGTTTGTGTGTTTGTGTGTTTGTGTGTTTGTGTGTTTGTGTGTTTGTGTGTTTGTGTGTTTGTGTGTTTGTGTGTTTGTGTGTTTGTGTGTTTGTGTGTTTGTGTGTGAGTGTTTCATTGTTATCGTGTTTGTGTGTTTCCGTGTTTCAGTATTTGGATCATTGTGTGTTTGTGTGTTTGTGTGCTAGTGTCTTCGCGTCTTTGCGTGCTTGTGTGTTTGTGTGTTTGTGTGTTTGTGTGTTTGTGTGTTTGTGTGTTTGTGTGTTTGTGTGTTTGTGTGTTCGTGTGTTCGTGTGTTTAGTTGTTTGTGTGTTTGTTTGTTTGTGTGTTTGTGTGTTTGTGTGTTTGTGTGTTTGTGTGTTTCTGTGTTTGTGTGCTTGTGTATTCGTGTGTTTGTGTTCCTGTGTTTTTGTGTGTTTGGGAGTTTGTGTGTTCGTGTGTTTGTGTGTTTGTTTGTCCGTGTGTTTGTGTCTTTGTGTGTTCGTGTGTTTGTGTATTCGTGTGTTAGTGTGTTTGTGTGTTTGTGTGCTTGTGTGTTCGTGTGTTTGTGTGTTTGTGTAATTGTATGTTTGTCTGTTTGTGTGTGAGTGTTTCTTTGTTTTCGTGTTTTTGTGTTTCTGTATTTGTATTTATGTGTGTTTGTGTGTTAGTGTGTTCGTGTGCTTGTGTGTTTGTGAGTTTGTGCGATCGTGTCATTGTGTGTTTTTGTGTTTGTGTGTTTGTGTGTTTGTGTGTTTGTGTGTTTGTGTGTTTGTGTGTTTGTGTGTTTGTGTGTTTGTGTGTTTGTGTGTTTGTGTGTTTGTGTGTTTGTGTGTTCGTTCGTCTGTGTGTTCGTGTGTTTGTGTGTTTGTGTGTTTGTGTGTTTGTGCGATCGTGTCATTGTGTGTTTTCGTGTTTGTGTGTTTGTGTGTTTGTGTGTCTGTGTGTTTGTGTGTTTGTGTGTTCGTTCGTCTGTGTGTTCGTGTGTTTGTGTGTTTGTGTGTTTGTGTGTTTGTGTGTTTGTGTGTTTGTGTGTTTGTGTGTTTGTGTGTTTGTGTGTTCGTGTGTTTGTGTGTTCGTGTGTTTGTGTGTTTGTGGGTTTGTGTGTTTGTGTGTTTGTGTGTTTGTGTGTTTGTGTGTTTGTGTGCTTGAGCTGTTTGTGTGTTTGTGTGTTCGTGTGTCTGTGCGTTTGTGTTTTTGTGTTGTTTTGTGCCGGTGTAATTGTGTGTTTTTGTGTTTGTGAGTTCGTGTGATCGTGTCATTTCGTGTTTGTGTGTTTGTGTGGTTGTGTGGTTGTGTGTTTGTGTGTTTGTGTCTTTGTGCTCTTTGTGTGTTTGTGTGTTTGTGTGTTTGTGTGGTTGTATGTTCGTGTGTTCGTGTATTTTTGTGCTTGTGTGTTTGTGTGTGAGTGTTTCTGTGTTTGTGTGTTTGTGTATTTGTGTGTTTGTGTGTGAGTGTTTCTGTGTTTGTGTGTTTGTGTGTTCTCGTGTTTCTGTATTTGTATCATTGTGTGTTGGTGTGTTTGTGTGTTAGTGTGTTTGCGTGTTTGTGCGTTTGTGTGTTTGTGTGTTTGTGTGTTTGTGTGTTTGTGTGTTTGTGTGTTTGTGTGTTTGTGTGTTCGTGTGTTTGTGTGTTTGTGTGTTTGTGTGTTTGTGTGTTTGTTCGTTTGTGTGTTTGTGTGTTTGTGTGTTTGTGTGTTTGTGTGTTTGTGTGTTTGTGTTTTTGTGTGTTTGTGTGTTTGTGTGTTTGTGTGTTTGTGTATTTGTGTGTTTGTATGTTTGATTGTTTGTGTGTTTGTCTGTTTGTGTGTTTGTGTGTTTGTGTGTTTGTGTGTTTGTGTGTTTGTGTGTTTGTGTGTTTGTGTGTGAGTGTTTCTTTGTTATCGTGTTTGTGTGTTTCCGTGTTTCAGTATTTGGATCATTGTGTGTTTGTGTGTTTGTGTGTTAGTGTGTTCGCGTGTTTGTGTGTTAGTGTGTTTGCGTCTTTGCGTGTTTGTGTGTTTGTGTGTTTGTGTGTTTGTGTGTTTGTGTGTTCGTGTGTTCACGTGTTTAGTTGTTTGTGTGTTTGTGTGTTTGTGTGTTTGTGTGTTTGTGTGTCTGTGTGCTTGTGTGTTCGTGTGTTTGTGTTCCTGTGTGTTTGTGTGTTTGGGAGTTTGTGTGTTCGTGTGTTTGTGTGTTTGTTTGTCCGTGTGTTTGTGTCTTTGTGTGTTCGTGTGTTTGTGTATTCGTGTGTTAGTGTGTTTGTGTGTTTGTGTGCTTGTGTGTTCGTGTGTTTGTGTGTTTGTGTAATTGTATGTTTGTCTGTTTGTGTGTGAGTGTTTCTTTGTTTTCGTGTTTTTGTGTTTCTGTATTTGTATTTATGTGTGTTTGTGTGTTAGTGTGTTCGTGTGTTTGTGTGTTTGTGTGTTTGTGTGTTTGTGTGTTTGGGTGTGTGTGTTTCTTTCTGTGCTTGTGTGTTTGTGAGTTTGTGCGATCGTGTCATTGTGTGTTTTTGTGTTTGTGTGTTTGTGTGTTTGTGTGTCTGTGTGTTTGTGTGTTTGTGTGTTCGTTTGTCTGTGTGTTCGTGTGTTTGTGTGTTTGTGTGTTTGTGTGTTTGTGTGTTTCTGTGTTTGTGTGTTTGTGTGTTTGTGTGTTTGTGTGTTTGTGTGTTTCCGTGTTTGTGTGTTTGTGTTCCTGTGTGTTTAAGTGTTTGTATGTTTGTGTGTTTACGTGTTTGTATGTTTGTGTGTTCTCGTGTTTGTGTGTTCGTGTGTTTGTGTGTTTGTGTGTTTGTGTGTTTGTGTGTTTGTGTGGTTGTGTGTTTGTGTGTCTGTGTGTTCGTGTGATTGTGTGTTTGTGTGTGAGTGTGTCTGCGTTTGTGTGTTTGTGTGTTTGTGTGTGAGTGTTTCTGTGTTTGTGTGTTTGTGTGTTTTCGTGTTTCTGTATTTGTATTATTGTGTGTTTTTGTGTTTGTGTGTTAGTGTGTTGGCGTGTTTGTGTGTTTGTGTGTTTGTGTGTTTGTGTGTTCGTATGTTAGTGTGTTTGTGTGTTCGTGTCTTTGTGTGTTTGTGTGTGAGTGTTTCTGTGTTTGTGTGTTTGTGTATTTGTGTGTTTGAGTGTGAGTGTTTCTGTGTTTGTGTGTTTGTGTGTTTTCGTGTTTCTGTATTTGTATCATTGTGTGTTTGTGTGTTTCTGTGTTAGTGTGTTGGCGTGTTTGTGTGTTTGGGTGTTTGTGTGTTTGTGTGTTCGTGTGTTTCTGGGTTTGTGTCTTTGTGTGGTGTGTGTTTGTTCCTTCGTGTCTTTACGTGCTTGTTTTTTTGTATGTTGTCGTGTTTGTGTGTTCGTGTGTTCGTGTGTTTGTGTGTTTGTGTGTTTGTGTGTTTGTGTTTTTGTGTGTCTGCGTGTTCGTGTCTTTGTGTGTTTGTGTGTTTGTGTGTTTGTCTGTTTGTGTGTTTGTGTGTTTGTGTGTTTGTGTGTTTGAGTGTTTGTGTGTTTTTGTGGTTGTGTGATCGTGTGTTTGTGTGTTTGTGTGTTTGTTTGCTTGTGTGTCTGTGTGTTCGTGTGTTTGTGTGTTCCTGTGTTTGTGTGTACGTGTGTTTGTGTATCCGTGTGTTCGTGTGTTTGTGTGGTTGTGCTGTTCGTGTGTTTGTGTGGTTGTGCTGTTCGTGTGTCTGTGTGTTTGTGTAATTGTATCATTGTGTGTTTGTGATTTACCGTGTTTGGGTGTTTTTGTGCTTGTGTGTCTGTGTGGTCGTGTGTTTGTGTGTTTGTGTGTTTGTGTGTTTGTGTGTTCGTGTGTTTGTGTGTCCGTGTTTTTGTGTGTTTGTGGGTTCGTGTGTTTGTGTGTTTGTGTGTTTGTGTGTTTGTGTGTTTGTGTGTTCGTGTGTTAGTGTGTTTGTGTGTTTGTGTGTTTGTGTGTTTGTGTGTTTGTGTGTTTGTGTGTTTGTGTGTTTGTGTGTTCGTGTGCTTGTGTGTTTGTGTGCTTGAGCTGTTTGTGTGTTTGTGTGTTCGTGTGTCTGTGCGTTTGTGTTTTTGTGTTGTTTTGTGCCGGTGTAATTGTGTGTTTTTGTGTTTGTGAGTTCGTGTGATCGTGTCATTTCGTGTTTGTGTGTTTGTGTGGTTGTGTGGTTGTGTGTTTGTGTGTTTGTGTCTTTGTGCTCTTTGTGTGTTCGTGTGTTTGTGTGGTTGTATGTTCGTGTGTTCGTGTGTTCGTGTATTTTTGTGCTTGTGTGTTTGTGTGTGAGTGTTTCTGTGTTTGTGTGTTTGTGTATTTGTGTGTTTGTGTGTGAGTGTTTCTGTGTTTGTGTGTTTGTGTGTTCTCGTGTTTCTGTATTTGTATCATTGTGTGTTGGTGTGTTTGTGTGTTAGTGTGTTTGCGTGTTTGTGCGTTTGTGTGTTTGTGTGTTTGTGTGTTTGTGTGTTTGTGTGTCTGTGTGTTTGTGTGTTTGTGTGTTCGTGTGTTTGTGTGTTTGTGTGTTTGTGTGTTTGTGTGTTTGTTCGTTTGTGTGTTTGTGTGTTTGTGTGTTTGTGTGTTTGTGTGTTTGTGTGTTTGTGTTTTTGTGTGTTTGTGTGTTTGTGTGTTTGTGTGTTTGTGTATTTGTGTGTTTGTATGTTTGATTGTTTGTGTGTTTGTCTGTTTGTGTGTTTGTGTGTTTGTGTGTTTGTGTGTTTGTGTGTTTGTGTGTTTGTGTGTTTGTGTGTTTGTGTGTGAGTGTTTCTTTGTTATCGTGTTTGTGTGTTTCCGTGTTTCAGTATTTGGATCATTGTGTGTTTGTGTGTTTGTGTGTTAGTGTGTTCGCGTGTTTGTGTGTTAGTGTGTTTGCGTCTTTGCGTGTTTGTGTGTTTGTGTGTTTGTGTGTTTGTGTGTTCGTGTGTTCACGTGTTTAGTTGTTTGTGTGTTTGTGTGTTTGTGTGTTTGTGTGTTTGTGTGTCTGTGTGCTTGTGTGTTCGTGTGTTTGTGTTCCTGTGTGTTTGTGTGTTTGGGAGTTTGTGTGTTCGTGTGTTTGTGTGTTTGTTTGTCCGTGTGTTTGTGTCTTTGTGTGTTCGTGTGTTTGTGTATTCGTGTGTTAGTGTGTTTGTGTGTTTGTGTGCTTGTGTGTTCGTGTGTTTGTGTGTTTGTGTAATTGTATGTTTGTCTGTTTGTGTGTGAGTGTTTCTTTGTTTTCGTGTTTTTGTGTTTCTGTATTTGTATTTATGTGTGTTTGTGTGTTAGTGTGTTCGTGTGTTTGTGTGTTTGTGTGTTTGTGTGTTTGTGTGTTTGGGTGTGTGTGTTTCTTTCTGTGCTTGTGTGTTTGTGAGTTTGTGCGATCGTGTCATTGTGTGTTTTTGTGTTTGTGTGTTTGTGTGTTTGTGTGTCTGTGTGTTTGTGTGTTTGTGTGTTCGTTTGTCTGTGTGTTCGTGTGTTTGTGTGTTTGTGTGTTTGTGTGTTTGTGTGTTTCTGTGTTTGTGTGTTTGTGTGTTTGTGTGTTTGTGTGTTTGTGTGTTTCCGTGTTTGTGTGTTTGTGTTCCTGTGTGTTTAAGTGTTTGTATGTTTGTGTGTTTACGTGTTTGTATGTTTGTGTGTTCTCGTGTTTGTGTGTTCGTGTGTTTGTGTGTTTGTGTGTTTGTGTGTTTGTGTGTTTGTGTGGTTGTGTGTTTGTGTGTCTGTGTGTTCGTGTGATTGTGTGTTTGTGTGTGAGTGTGTCTGCGTTTGTGTGTTTGTGTGTTTGTGTGTGAGTGTTTCTGTGTTTGTGTGTTTGTGTGTTTTCGTGTTTCTGTATTTGTATTATTGTGTGTTTTTGTGTTTGTGTGTTAGTGTGTTGGCGTGTTTGTGTGTTTGTGTGTTTGTGTGTTTGTGTGTTCGTATGTTAGTGTGTTTGTGTGTTCGTGTCTTTGTGTGTTTGTGTGTGAGTGTTTCTGTGTTTGTGTGTTTGTGTATTTGTGTGTTTGAGTGTGAGTGTTTCTGTGTTTGTGTGTTTGTGTGTTTTCGTGTTTCTGTATTTGTATCATTGTGTGTTTGTGTGTTTCTGTGTTAGTGTGTTGGCGTGTTTGTGTGTTTGGGTGTTTGTGTGTTTGTGTGTTCGTGTGTTTCTGGGTTTGTGTCTTTGTGTGGTGTGTGTTTGTTCCTTCGTGTCTTTACGTGCTTGTTTTTTTGTATGTTGTCGTGTTTGTGTGTTCGTGTGTTCGTGTGTTTGTGTGTTTGTGTGTTTGTGTGTTTGTGTTTTTGTGTGTCTGCGTGTTCGTGTCTTTGTGTGTTTGTGTGTTTGTGTGTTTGTCTGTTTGTGTGTTTGTGTGTTTGTGTGTTTGTGTGTTTGAGTGTTTGTGTGTTTTTGTGGTTGTGTGATCGTGTGTTTGTGTGTTTGTGTGTTTGTTTGCTTGTGTGTCTGTGTGTTCGTGTGTTTGTGTGTTCCTGTGTTTGTGTGTACGTGTGTTTGTGTATCCGTGTGTTCGTGTGTTTGTGTGGTTGTGCTGTTCGTGTGTTTGTGTGGTTGTGCTGTTCGTGTGTCTGTGTGTTTGTGTAATTGTATCATTGTGTGTTTGTGATTTACCGTGTTTGCGTGTTTTTGTGCTTGTGTGTCTGTGTGGTCGTGTGTTTGTGTGTTTGTGTGTTTGTGTGTTTGTGTGTTCGTGTGTTTGTGTGTCCGTGTTTTTGTGTGTTTGTGGGTTCGTGTGTTTGTGTGTTTGTGTGTTTGTGTGTTTGTGTGTTTGTGTGTTCGTGTGTTAGTGTGTTTGTGTGTTTGTGTGTTTGTGTGTTTGTGTGTTTGTGTGTTTGTGTGTTTGTGTGTTCGTGTGCTTGTGTGTTTGTGTGCTTGAGCTGTTTGTGTGTTTGTGTGTTCGTGTGTCTGTGCGTTTGTGTTTTTGTGTTGTTTTGTGCCGGTGTAATTGTGTGTTTTTGTGTTTGTGAGTTCGTGTGATCGTGTCATTTCGTGTTTGTGTGTTTGTGTGGTTGTGTGGTTGTGTGTTTGTGTGTTTGTGTCTTTGTGCTCTTTGTGTGTTCGTGTGTTTGTGTGGTTGTATGTTCGTGTGTTCGTGTATTTTTGTGGTTGTGTGTTTGTGTGTGAGTGTTTCTGTGTTTGTGTGTTTGTGTATTTGTGTGTTTGTGTGTGAGTGTTTCTGTGTTTGTGTGTTTGTGTGTTCTCGTGTTTCTGTAT
Source organism: Sussaba pulchella (assembly GCA_963971145.1). Classification (NCBI taxonomy): domain Eukaryota; kingdom Metazoa; phylum Arthropoda; class Insecta; order Hymenoptera; family Ichneumonidae; genus Sussaba; species Sussaba pulchella. The sequence goes on from CAXAQZ010000337.1 coordinate 131,789, forward strand.
TTGTATCATTGTGTGTTGGTGTGTTTGTGTGTTAGTGTGTTTGCGTTTTTGTGCGTTTGTGTGTTTGTGTGTTTGTGTGTTTGTGTGTTTGTGTGTTTGTGTGTTTGTGTGTTTGTGTGTTCGTGTGTTTGTGTGTTTGTGTGTTTATGTGTTTGTGTGTTTGTGTGTTTGTGTGTTTGTGTGTTTGTGTGTTTGTGTGTTTGTGTGTTTGTGTTTTTGTGTGTTTGTGTGTTTGTGTGTTTGTGTGTTTGTGTATTTGTGTGTTTGTATGTTTGATTGTTTGTGTGTTTGTCTGTTTGTGTGTTTGTGTGTTTGTGTGTTTGTGTGTTTGTGTGTTTGTGTGTTTGTGTGTTTGTTTGTGAGTGTTTCTTTGTTATCGTGTTTGTGTGTTTCCGTGTTTCAGTATTTGGATCATTGTGTGTTTGTGTGTTTGTGTGTTAGTGTGTTCGCGTCTTTGCGTGTTTGTGTGTTTGTGTGTTTGTGTGTTTGTGTGTTCGTGTGTTCACGTGTTTAGTTGTTTGTGTGTTTGTGTGTTTGTGTGTTTGTGTGTTTGTGTGTTTGTGTGTTTGTGTGTTTGTGTGCTTGTGTGTTCGTGTGTTTGTGTTCCTGTGTGTTTGTGTGTTTGGGAGTTTGTGTGTTCGTGTGTTTGTGTGTTTGTTTGTCCGTGTGTTTGTGTCTTTGTGTGTTCGTGTATTTGTGTATTCGTGTGTTAGTGTGTTTGTGTGTTTGTGTGCTTGTGTGTTCGTGTGTTTGTGTAATTGTATGTTTGTCTGTTTGTGTGTGAGTGTTTCTTTGTTTTCGTGTTTTTGTGTTTCTGTATTTGTATTTATGTGTGTTTGTGTGTTAGTGTGTTCGTGTGTTTGTGTGTTCGTGTGTTTGTGTGTTTGTGTGTTTGTGTGTTTGGGTGTGTGTGTTTCTTTCTGTGCTTGTGTGTTTGTGAGTTTGTGCGATCGTGTCATTGTGTGTTTTTGTGTTTGTGTGTTTGTGTGTTTGTGTGTCTGTGTGTTTGTGTGTTTGTGTGTTCGTTCGTCTGTGTGTTCGTGTGTTTGTGTGTTTGTGTGTTTGTGTGTTTGTGTGTTTCTGTGTTTGTGTTTTTGTGTGTTTGTGTGTTTGTGTGTTTGTGTGTTTGTGTGTTTCCGTGTTTGTGTGTTTGTGTTCCTGTGTGTTTAAGTGTTTGTATGTTTGTGTGTTTACGTGTTTGTATGTTTGTGTGTTCGTGTGTTTGTGTGTTCGTGTGTTTGTGTGTTTGTGTGTTTGTGTGTTTGTGTGGTTGTGTGTTTGTGTGTCTGTGTGTTTGTGTGTTTGTGTGTTTGTGTGTGAGTGTTTCTGTGTTTGTGTGTTTGTGTGTTTTCGTGTTTCTGTATTTGTATTATTGTGTGTTTTTGTGTTTGTGTGTTAGTGTGTTGGCGTGTTTGTGTGTTTGTGTGTTTGTGTGTTTGTGTGTTTGTGTGTTCGTATGTTAGTGTGTTTGTGTCTTCGTGTCTTTGTGTGTTTGTGTGTGAGTGTTTCTGTGTTTGTGTGTTTGTGTATTTGTGTGTTTGAGTGTGAGTGTTTCTGTGTTTGTGTGTTTGTGTGTTTTCGTGTTTCTGTATTTGTATCATTGTGTGTTTGTGTGTTTCTGTGTTAGTGTGTTGGCGTGTTTGTGTGTCTGCGTGTTTGTGTCTTTGTGTGTTTGTGTGTTTGTGTGTTTGTCTGTTTGTGTGTTTGTGTGTTTGTGTGTTTGTGTGTTTGTGTGTTTGAGTGTTTGTGTGTTTGTGTGTTTGTGTGTTTGTGTGTTTGTGTGTTTGTGTGTTTGTGTGTTCGTGTGTCTGTGCGTTTGTGTTTTTGTGTTGTTTTGTGCCAGTGTAATTGTGTGTTTTTGTGTTTGTGAGTTTGTGTGATCGTGTCATTCCGTGTTTGTGTGTTTGTGTGGTTGTGTGGTTGTGTGTTTGTGTGTTTGTGTCTTTGTGCTCTTTGTGTGTTTGTGTGTTTGTGTGGTTGTATGTTCGTGTGTTTGTGTGTTTGTGTGGTTGTGTGTTTGTGTGTGAGTGTTTGTGTGTGAGTGTTTCTGTGTTTGTGTGTTCGTGTATTTGTGTGTTTGTGTGTATGTGTGTTTGTGTGTTTGTGTGTGAGTGTTTCTGTGTTTGTGTGTTCTCGTGTCTCTGTATTTGTATCATTGTGTGTTTGTGTGTTTGTGCGTCAGTGTGTTTGCGTGTTTGTGCGTTTGTGTGTTTGTGTGTTTGTGTGTTTGTGTGTTTGTGTGTTTGTGTGTTTGTGTGTTTGTGTGTTTGTGTGTTTGTGTGTTTGTGTGTTTGTGTGTTTGTGTTTTTGTGTGTTTGTGTGTTTGTGTGTTTGTGTATTTGTGTATTTGTGTATTTGTATGTTTGATTGTTTGTCTGTTTGTGTGTTTGTGTGTTTGTGTGTTTGTGTGTTTGTGTGTTTGTGTGTTTGTGTGTTTGTGTGTTTGTGTGTTTGTGTGTTTGTGTGTTTGTGTGTTTGTGTGTTTGTGTGTTTGTGTGTTTGTGTGTTTTTGAGTTTGTGTGTTTGTGTGTTTGTGTGTTTGTGTGTTTATGTGTTTGTGTGTTTGTCTGGTTGTGTGTTTGTGTGTTTGTGTGTTTGTGTGTTTGTGTGTTTGTGTGTTTGTGTGTTTGTGTGTTTGTGTGTTTGTGTGTTTGTGTGTTTGTGTGTTTGTGTGTTTGTGTGTTTGTGTGTTTGTGTGTTTGTGTGTTTGTGCGCTTGTGTGTTTGTGCGTTTGTGCGTTTGTGAGTTTGTGTGTTTGTGTGTTTGTGTGTTTGTGTGTTTGTGTGTTTGTGTGTTTGTGTGTTTGTGTGTTTGTGTGTTTGTGTGTTTGTGCGCTTGTGTGTTTGTGTGTTTGTGTGTTTGTGTGTTTGTGTGTTTGTGTGTTTGTGTGTTTGTGTGTTTGTGTGTTTGTGTGTTTGTGTGTTTGTGTGTATGTGTGTTTGTGTGTTTGTGTGTTTGTGTGTTTGTGTGTTTGTGTGTTTGTGTGTTCGTGTGTTTGTGTGTTTGTGTGTTTGTGTGTTTGTGTGTTTGTGTGTTTGTGTGTTTGTGTGTTTGTGTGTTTGTGTGTTTGTGTGTTTGTGTGTTTGTGTGTTTGTGTGTTTGTGTGTTTGTGTGTTTGTGTGTTTGTGTATTTGTGTGTTTGTGTGTTTGTGTGTTTGTGTGTTTGTGTGTTTGTGTGTTTGTGTGTTTGTGTGTTTGTGTGTTTGTGTGTTTGTGTGTTTGTGTGTTTGTGTGTTTGTGTGTTTGTGTGTTTGTGTGTTTGTGTGTTTGTGTGTTTGTGTGTTTGTGTGTTTGTGTGTTTGTGTGTTTGTGTGTTTGTGTGTTTGTGTGTTTGTGTGTTTGTGTGTTTGTGTGTTTGTGTGTTTGTGTGTTTGTGTGTTTGTGTGTTTGTGTGTTTGTGTGTTTGTGTGTTTGTGTGTTTGTGTGTTTGTGTGTTTGTGTGTTTGTGTGTTTGTGTGTTTGTGTGTCGTGTGTTTGTGTGTTTGTGTGTTTGTGTGTTTGTGTGTTTGTGTGTTTGTGTGTTTGTGTGTTTGTGTGTTTGTGTGTTTGTGTGTTTGTGTGTTTGTGTGTTTGTGTGTTTGTGTGTTTGTGTGTTTGTGTGTTTGTGTGTTTGTATGTTTGTGTGTTTGTGGGTTTGTGTGTTTGTGTGTTTTCGTGTTTGTGTGTTTGTGTGTTTGTGTGTTTGTGTGTTTGTGTCTCTGTGCGTTTGTGTGTTTGTATCGTTTTGTGTGTGTGTTTTTTTTTGTTTGTTTGGTGGTTCGCATGCTTGTGTGTTTGTGTGTTTGTATGTTTGTGTGTCCGTGTAGTTGTGAGTTTTCGTGCTTGTATGTTTGTATGTTTGTGTGTTTGTGCGTTTCTGTACTTGGTTGTTTGTGTGTTTGTGTTTGAATGTTTGTGTGTTTCTGTAGTTGCGTGTTCGTGTGTTTGGGTGCTTGTGTGTTTGTTTGTTCGTAAGTTTGTGTGTTTGTGTGTTCGTGTGTTTGTGTGTCTGTGTGTTTAGGCGTTTGTGTGTTAGTGTGTTCGTGTTTTTCTGGGTTTGTGTGATCGTGCTATTGTGTGTTTGTGTGTTTGTCTGGTTGTGTATTTGTGTGTTTGTGTGTTTGTGTGTTTGTGTGTTTGTGTGTTTGTGTGTTTCTGGGTTTATATGTTTGTGTGGTGTGTGTTTGTTTCTTTGTGTCTTCGTGTGCTTGTGTTTTTGTATGTTCTCGTGTTTGTATGTTTGTGTATTTGTCTGTTTGTGTGCTTGTGTGTTTGTGTACTTGTGTGTTCGTGTGTTTGTGTGTTTGTGTAATTGTATGTGTGTCTGTTTGTGTGTGAGTGTTTCTGTGTTTTAGTGTTTTTGTGTTTCTGTATTTGTATTTTTGTGTGTTTGTGTGTTAGTGTGTTCGTCCGTTTGTGTGTTTGTGTGTTCGTGTGTTCGTGTGTCTGTGTGTTCGTGTGTTTGTGTGTTTGTGTGTTTGTGTGTTTGTGTGTTTGTGTGTTTGTGTGTTTGTGTGTTTCTGTGTTTGTGTGTTTGTGTGATTCCGTGTTTGTGTGTTTGTGTGTTTGTGTGTTTGTGTGTTTGTGTGTTTGTGTGCTTGTGTGTTTGTGTGTTTGTGTGTTTGTGTGTTTGTGTGTTTGTGTGTTTGTGTGTTTGTGCGTTTCTGTACTTGGTTGTTTGTGTGTTTGTGTTTGAATGTTTGTGTGTTTGTGTAGTTGCGTGTTCGTGTGTTTGGGTGCTTGTGTGTTCGTTTGTTCGTAAGTTTGTGTGTTTGTGTGTCTGTGTGTTTGGGTGTTCGTGTGTTTGTGTGTCTGTGTGTTTAGGTGTTTGTGTGTTAGTGTGTTCGTGTTTTTCTGGGTTTGTGTGATCGTGCCATTCTGTGTTTGTGTGTTTGTCTGGTTGTGTATTTGTGTGTTTGTGTGTTTGTGTGTTTGTGTGTTTGTGTGTCTGTGTGTTCGTGTGTTTCTGGGTTTATATGTTTGTGTGGTGTGTGTTTGTTTCTTTGTGTCTTTGTGTGCTTGTGTTTTTGTATGTTCTCGCGTTTGTATGTTTGTGTATTTGTGTGCTTGTGTGTTTGTGTGCTTGTGTGTTTGTGTGTTTGTGTGTTTGGGTGTGTGTGTGTGTTTCTGTGCTTGTGTGTTTGTGAGTTTGTGCGATCGTGTCATTGTGTGTTTTTGTGTTTGTGTGTTTGTGTATCTGTGTGTTCGTGTGTTAGTGTGTTTGTGTGTTTGTGTGTTTGTGTGTTCGTGTGTTTGTGTGTTTGTGTGTTTGTGTGTTTGTGTGTTTGTGTGTTTGTGTGTTTGTGTGTTTGTGTGTTCGTGTGTTAGTGTGTTTGTGTGTTTGTGTGTTTGTGTGTTTGTGTGTTCGTGTGCTTGTGTGTTTGTGTGCTTGAGCTGTTTGTGTGTTTGTGTGTTCGTGTGTCTGTGCGTTTGTGTTTTTGTGTTGTTTTGTGCCGGTGTAATTGTGTGTTTTTGTGTTTGTGAGTTCGTGTGATCGTGTCATTTCGTGTTTGTGTGTTTGTGTGGTTGTGTGGTGGTGTGTTTGTGTGTTTGGGTCTTTGTGCTCTTCGTGTGTTTGTGTGTTTGTGTGGTTGTATGTTCGTGTGTTCGTGTATTTGTGTGGTTGTGTGTTTGTGTGTGAGTGTTTCTGTGTTTGTGTGTTTGTGTATTTGTGTGTTTGTGTGTTTGTGTGTGAGTGTTTTTGTGTTTGTGTGTTTGTGTGTTCTCGTGTTTCTGTATTTGTATCATTGTGTGTTTGTGTGTTTGTGTGTTAGCGTGTTTGCGTGTTTGTGCGTTTGTGTGTTTGTGTGTTTGTGTGTTTGTGTGTTTGTGTGTTTGTGTGTTTGTGTGTTTGTGTGTTCGTGTGTTTGTGTGTTTGTGTGTTTGTGTGTTTGTGTGTTTGTGTGTTTGTGTGTTTGTGTGTTTGTGTGTTTGTGTGTTTGTGTGTTTGTGTTTTTGTGTGTTTGTGTGTTTGTGTGTTTGTGTATTTGTGTGTTTGTATGTTTGATTGTTTGTGTGTTTGTCTGTTTGTGTGTTTGTGTGTTTGTGTGTTTGTGTGTTTGTGTGTTTGTGTGTTTGTGTGTTTGTGTGTTTGTGTGTTTGTGTGTTTGTGTGTTTGTGTGTTTGTGTGTTTGTGTGTTTGTGTGTTTGTGTGTGAGTGTTTCATTGTTATCGTGTTTGTGTGTTTCCGTGTTTCAGTATTTGGATCATTGTGTGTTTGTGTGTTTGTGTGTTAGTGTCTTCGCGTCTTTGCGTGCTTGTGTGTTTGTGTGTTTGTGTGTTTGTGTGTTTGTGTGTTTGTGTGTTTGTGTGTTCGTGTGTTCGTGTGTTTAGTTGTTTGTGTGTTTGTTTGTTTGTGTGTTTGTGTGTTTGTGTGTTTGTGTGTTTGTGTGTTTGTGTGTTTCTGTGTTTGTGTGCTTGTGTATTCGTGTGTTTGTGTTCCTGTGTTTTTGTGTGTTTGGGAGTTTGTGTGTTCGTGTGTTTGTGTGTTTGTTTGTCCGTGTGTTTGTGTCTTTGTGTGTTCGTGTGTTTGTGTATTCGTGTGTTAGTGTGTTTGTGTGTTTGTGTGCTTGTGTGTTCGTGTGTTTGTGTGTTTGTGTAATTGTATGTTTGTCTGTTTGTGTGTGAGTGTTTCTTTGTTTTCGTGTTTTTGTGTTTCTGTATTTGTATTTATGTGTGTTTGTGTGTTAGTGTGTTCGTGTGTTTGTGTGTTCGTGTGCTTGTGTGTTTGTGAGTTTGTGCGATCGTGTCATTGTGTGTTTTTGTGTTTGTGTGTTTGTGTGTTTGTGTGTTTGTGTGTTTGTGTGTTTGTGTGGTTGTGTGTTTGTGTGTTTGTGTGTTTGTGTGTTTGTGTGTTCGTTCGTCTGTGTGTTCGTGTGTTTGTGTGTTTGTGTGTTTGTGTGTTTGTGCGATCGTGTCATTGTGTGTTTTTGTGTTTGTGTGTTTGTGTGTTTGTGTGTCTGTGTGTTTGTGTGTTTGTGTGTTCGTGTGTTTGTGTGTTCGTGTGTTTGTGTGTTTGTGGGTTTGTGTGTTTGTGTGTTTGTGTGTTTGTGTGTTTGTGTGTTTGTGTGTTTGTGTGTTTGTGTGTTTGTGTGTTCGTGTGTTAGTGTGTTTGTGTGTTTGTGTGTTTGTGTGTTTGTGTGTTTGTGTGTTTGTGTGTTCGTGTGCTTGTGTGTTTGTGTGCTTGAGCTGTTTGTGTGTTTGTGTGTTCGTGTGTCTGTGCGTTTGTGTTTTTGTGTTGTTTTGTGCCGGTGTAATTGTGTGTTTTTGTGTTTGTGAGTTCGTGTGATCGTGTCATTTCGTGTTTGTGTGTTTGTGTGGTTGTGTGGTTGTGTGTTTGTGTGTTTGTGTGTTTGTGTCTTTGTGCTCTTTGTGTGTTTGTGTGTTTGTGTGTTTGTGTGTTTGTGTGGTTGTATGTTCGTGTGTTCGTGTATTTTTGTGGTTGTGTGTTTGTGTGTGAGTGTTTCTGTGTTTGTGTGTTTGTGTATTTGTGTGTTTGTGTGTGAGTGTTTCTGTGTTTGTGTGTTTGTGTGTTCTCGTGTTTCTGTATTTGTATCATTGTGTGTTGGTGTGTTTGTGTGTTAGTGTGTTTGCGTGTTTGTGCGTTTGTGTGTTTGTGTGTTTGTGTGTTTGTGTGTTTGTGTGTTTGTGTGTTTGTGTGTTTGTGTGTTTGTGTGTTTGTGTGTTCGTGTGTTTGTGTGTTTGTGTGTTTGTGTGTTTGTGTGTTTGTGTGTTTGTGTGCTTGAGCTGTTTGTGTGTTTGTGTTTTCGTGTGTCTGTGCGTTTGTGTTTTTGTGTTGTTTTGTGCCGGTGTAATTGTGTGTTTTTGTGTTTGTGAGTTCGTGTGATCGTGTCATTTCGTGTTTGTGTGTTTGTGTGGTTGTGTGGTTGTGTGTTTGTGTGTTTGTGTCTTTGTGCTCTTTGTGTGTTTGTGTGTTTGTGTGTTTGTGTGTTTGTGTGGTTGTATGTTCGTGTGTTCGTGTATTTTTGTGGTTGTGTGTTTGTGTGTGAGTGTTTCTGTGTTTGTGTGTTTGTGTATTTGTGTGTTTGTGTGTGAGTGTTTCTGTGTTTGTGTGTTTGTGTGTTCTCGTGTTTCTGTATTTGTATCATTGTGTGTTGGTGTGTTTGTGTGTTAGTGTGTTTGCGTGTTTGTGCGTTTGTGTGTTTGTGTGTTTGTGTGTTTGTGTGTTTGTGTGTTTGTGTGTTTGTGTGTTTGTGTGTTTGTGTGTTCGTGTGTTTGTGTGTTTGTGTGTTTGTGTGTTTGTGTGTTTGTGTGTTTGTGTGTTTGTGTGTTTGTGTGTTTGTGTGTTTGTGTGTTTGTGTGTTTGTGTTTTTGTGTGTTTGTGTGTTTGTGTGTTTGTGTGTTTGTGTATTTGTGTGTTTGTATGTTTGATTGTTTGTGTGTTTGTCTGTTTGTGTGTTTGTGTGTTTGTGTGTTTGTGTGTTTGTGTGTTTGTGTGTTTGTGTGTTTGTGTGTTTGTGTGTTTGTGTGTTTGTGTGTTTGTGTGTTTGTGTGTGAGTGTTTCTTTGTTATCGTGTTTGTGTGTTTCCGTGTTTCAGTATTTGGATCATTGTGTGTTTGTGTGTTTGTGTGTTAGTGTGTTCGCGTGTTTGTGTGTTAGTGTGTTCGCGTCTTTGCGTGTTTGTGTGTTTGTGTGTTTGTGTGTTTGTGTGTTTGTGTGTTCGTGTGTTCACGTGTTTAGTTGTTTGTGTGTTTGTGTGTTTGTGTGTTTGTGTGTTTGTGTGTCTGTGTGCTTGTGTGTTCGTGTGTTTGTGTTCCTGTGTGTTTGTGTGTTTGGGAGTTTGTGTGTTCGTGTGTTTGTGTGTTTGTTTGTCCGTGTGTTTGTGTCTTTGTGTGTTCGTGTGTTTGTGTATTCGTGTGTTAGTGTGTTTGTGTGTTTGTGTGCTTGTGTGTTCGTGTGTTTGTGTGTTTGTGTAATTGTATGTTTGTCTGTTTGTGTGTGAGTGTTTCTTTGTTTTCGTGTTTTTGTGTTTCTGTATTTGTATTTATGTGTGTTTGTGTGTTAGTGTGTTCGTGTGTTTGTGTGTTCGTGTGTTTGTGTGTTTGTGTGTTTGTGTGTTTGGGTGTGTGTGTTTCTTTCTGTGCTTGTGTGTTTGTGAGTTTGTGCGATCGTGTCATTGTGTGTTTTTGTGTTTGTGTGTTTGTGTGTTTGTGTGTCTGTGTGTTTGTGTGTTTGTGTGTTCGTTTGTCTGTGTGTTCGTGTGTTTGTGTGTTTGTGTGTTTGTGTGTTTTTGTGTTTCTGTGTTTGTGTGTTTGTGTGTTTGTGTGTTTGTATGTTTCCGTGTTTGTGTGTTTGTGTTCCTGTGTGTTTAAGTGTTTGTATGTTTGTGTGTTTACGTGTTTGTATGTTTGTGTGTTCTCGTGTTTGTGTGTTCGTGTGTTTGTGTGTTTGTGTGTTTGTGTGTTTGTGTGGTTGTGTGTTTGTGTGTCTGTGTGTTTGTGTGATTGTGTGTTTGTGTGTGAGTGTGTCTGCGTTTGTGTGTTTGTGTGTTTGTGTGTGAGTGTTTCTGTGTTTGTGTGTTTGTGTGTTTTCGTGTTTCTGTATTTGTATTATTGTGTGTTTTTGTGTTTGTGTGTTAGTGTGTTGGCGTGTTTGTGTGTTTGTGTGTTTGTGTGTTTGTGTGTTCGTATGTTAGTGTGTTTGTGTGTTCGTGTCTTTGTGTGTTTGTGTGTGAGTGTTTCTGTGTTTGTGTGTTTGTGTATTTGTGTGTTTGAGTGTGAGTGTTTCTGTGTTTGTGTGTTTGTGTGTTTTCGTGTTTCTGTATTTGTATCATTGTGTGTTTGTGTGTTTCTGTGTTAGTGTGTTGGCGTGTTTGTGTGTTTGGGTGTTTGTGTGTTTGTGTGTTCGTGTGTTTCTGGGTTTGTGTCTTTGTGTGGTGTGTGTTTGTTCCTTCGTGTCTTTACGTCCTTGTTTTTTTGTATGTTGTCGTGTTTGTGTGTTCGTGTGTTTGTGTGTTTGTGTGTTTGTGTGTTTGTGTGTTTGTGTTTTTGTGTGTCTGCGTCTTTGTGTCTTTGTGTGTTTGTGTGTTTGTGTGTTTGTGTGTTTGTCTGTTTGTGTGTTTGTGTGTTTGTGTGTTTGTGTGTTTGTGTGTTTGAGTGTTTGTGTGTTTTTGTGGTTGTGTGATCGTGTGTTTGTGTGTTTGTGTGTTTGTGTGTCTGTGTGTTTGTGTGTTTGTGTGTTTGTGTGTTTGTTTGTTTTTGTGTTTTTGTGTTTGTGTGTTTGTGCGTTTGTGTGTTTGTGTGTTTGTGTGTTTGTGTGTTTGTGTGTTTGTGTGTTTGTGTGTTTGTGTGTTTGTGTGTTTGTGTGTTTGTGTGTTTGTGTGTTTGTGTGTTTGTGTGTTTGTGTGTTTGTGTGTTTGTGTGTTCGTGTGTTCGTGTGTTTGTGTGTTTGTGTATTTGTGTGTTTGTGTGTTTGTGTGTTTGTGTGTTTGTGTGTTTGTGTGTTTGTGTGTTTGTGTGTTTGTGTGTTTGTGTGTTTGTGTGTTTGTGTGTTTGTGTGTTTGTGTGTTTGTGTGTTTGTGTGTTTGTGTGTTTGTGTGTTTGTGTGTTTGTGTGTTTCTGTGTTCGTGTGTCTGTGCGTTTGTGTTTTTGTGTTGTTTTGTGCCAGTGTAATTGTGTGTTTTTGTGTTTGTGAGTTTGTGTGATCGTGTCATTCCGTGTTTGTGTGTTTGTGTGGTTGTGTGGTTGTGTGTTTGTGTGTTTGTGTCTTTGTGCTCTTTGTGTGTTTGTGTGTTTGTGTGGTTGTATGTTCGTGTGTTTGTGTGTTTGTGTGGTTGTGTGTTTGTGTGTGAGTGTTTCTGTGTTTGTGTGTTCGTGTATTTGTGTGTTTGTGTGTATGTGTGTTTGTGTGTTTGTGTGTGAGTGTTTCTGTGTTTGTGTGTTCTCGTGTCTCTGTATTTGTATCATTGTGTGTTTGTGTGTTTGTGTGTCAGTGTGTTTGCGTGTTTGTGCGTTTATGTGTTTGTGTGTTTGTGTGTTTGTGTGTTTGTGTGTTTGTGTGTTTGTGTGTTTGTGTGTTTGTGTGTTTGTGTTTTTGTGTGTTTGTGTGTTTGTGTGTTTGTGTATTTGTGTATTTGTGTATTTGTATGTTTGATTGTTTGTCTGTTTGTGTGTTTGTGTGTTTGTGTGTTTGTGTGTTTGTGTGTTTGTGTGTTTGTGTGTTTGTGTGTTTGTGTGTTTGTGTGTTTGTGTGTTTGTGTGTTTGTGTGTTTGTGTGTTTGTGTGTTTTTGAGTTTGTGTGTTTGTGTGTTTGTGTGTTTGTGTGTTTATGTGTTTGTGTGTTTGTCTGGTTGTGTGTTTGTGTGTTTGTGTGTTTGTGTGTTTGTGTGTTTGTGTGTTTGTGTGTTTGTGTGTTTGTGTGTTTGTGTGTTTGTGTGTTTGTGTGTTTGTGTGTTTGTGTGTTTGTGTGTTTGTGTGTTTGTGTGTTTGTGTGTTTGTGTGTTTGTGCGCTTGTGTGTTTGTGCGTTTGTGAGTTTGTGTGTTTGTGTGTTTGTGTGTTTGTGTGTTTGTGTGTTTGTGTGTTTGTGTGTTTGTGCGCTTGTGTGTTTGTGTGTTTGTGTGTTTGTGTGTTTGTGTGTTTGTGTGTTTGTGTTTTTGTGTGTTTGTGTGTTTGTGTGTTTGTGTGTTTGTGTGTTTGTGTGTTTGTGTGTTTGTGTGTATGTGTGTTTGTGTGTTTGTGTGTTTGTGTGTTTGTGTGTTTGTGTGTTCGTGTGTTTGTGTGTTTGTGTGTTTGTGTGTTTGTGTGTTTGTGTGTTTGTGTGTTTGTGTGTTTGTGTGTTTGTGTGTTTGTGTGTTTGTGTGTTTGTGTGTTTGTGTGTTTGTGTGTTTGTGTGTTTGTGTGTTTGTGTGTTTGTGTGTTTGTGTGTTTGTGTGTTTGTGTGTTTGTGTGTTTGTGTGTTTGTGTGTTTGTGTGTTTGTGTGTTTGTGTGTTTGTGTGTTTGTGTGTTTGTGTGTTTGTGTGTTTGTGTGTTTGTGTGTTTGTGTGTTTGTGTGTTTGTGTGTTTGTGTGTTTGTGTGTTTGTGTGTTTGTGTGTTTGTGTGTTTGTGTGTTTGTGTGTTTGTGTGTTTGTGTGTTTGTGTGTTCGTGTGTTTGTGTGTTTGTGTGTTTGTGTGTTTGTGTGTTTGTGTGTTTGTGTGTTTGTGTGTTTGTGTGTTTGTGTGTTTGTGTGTTTGTGTGCTTGTGTGTTTGTGTGTTTGTGTGTTTGTGTGTTTGTGTGTTTGTGTGTTTGTGGGTTTGTGTGTTTGTGTGTTTGTGTGTTTGTGTGTTTGTGTGTTTGTGTGTTTGTGTGTTTGTGTGTTTGTGTGTTTGTGTGTTTGTGTGTTTGTGTGTTTGTCTGTTTGTGTGTTTGTGTGTTTGTGTGTTTGTGTGTTTGTGTGTTTGTTTGTGAGTGTTTCTTTGTTATCGTGTTTGTGTGTTTCCGTGTTTCAGTATTTGGATCATTGTGTGTTTGTGTGTTTGTGTGTTAGTGTGTTCGCGTCTTTGCGTGTTTGTGTGTTTGTGTGTTTGTGTGTTTGTGTGTTCGTGTGTTCACGTAATTAGTTGTTTGTGTGTTTGTGTGTTTGTGTGTTTGTGTGTTTGTGTGTTTGTGTGTTTGTGTGCTTGTGTGTTCGTGTGTTTGTGTTCCTGTGTGTTTGTGTGTTTGGGAGTTTGTGTGTTCGTGTGTTTGTGTGTTTGTTTGTCCGTGTGTTTGTGTCTTTGTGTGTTCGTGTATTTGTGTATTCGTGTGTTAGTGTGTTTGTGTGTTTGTGTGCTTGTGTGTTCGTGTGTTTGTGTAATTGTATGTTTGTCTGTTTGTGTGTGAGTGTTTCTTTGTTTTCGTGTTTTTGTGTTTCTGTATTTGTATTTATGTGTGTTTGTGTGTTAGTGTGTTCGTGTGTTTGTGTGTTCGTGTGTTTGTGTGTTTGTGTGTTTGTGTGTTTGGGTGTGTGTGTTTCTTTCTGTGCTTGTGTGTTTGTGAGTTTGTGCGATCGTGTCATTGTGTGTTTTTGTGTTTGTGTGTTTGTGTGTTTGTGTGTCTGTGTGTTTGTGTGTTTGTGTGTTCGTTTGTCTGTGTGTTCGTGTGTTTGTGTGTTTGTGTGTTTGTGTGTTTGTGTGTTTCTGTGTTTGTGTGTTTGTGTGTTTGTGTGTTTGTGTGTTTGTGTGTTTGTGTGTTTCCGTGTTTGTGTGTTTGTGTGTTTGTGTGTTCGTGTGTTTGTGTGTTTGTGTGTTTGTGTGTTTGTGTGGTTGTGTGTTTGTGTGTCTGTGTGTTTTTGTGATTGTGTGTTTGTGTGTGAGTGTGTCTGTGTTTGTGTGTTTGTGTGTTTGTGTGTGAGTGTTTCTGTGTTTGTGTGTTTGTGTGTTTTCGTGTTTCTGTATTTGTATTATTGTGTGTTTTTGTGTTTGTGTGTTAGTGTGTTGGCGTGTTTGTGTGTTTGTGTGTTTGTGTGTTTGTGTGTTTGTGTGTTCGTATGTTAGTGTGTTTGTGTCTTCGTGTCTTTGTGTGTTTGTGTGTGAGTGTTTCTGTGTTTGTGTGTTTGTGTATTTGTGTGTTTGAGTGTGAGTGTTTCTGTGTTTGTGTGTTTGTGTGTTTTCGTGTTTCTGTATTTGTATCATTGTGTGTTTGTGTGTTTCTGTGTTAGTGTGTTGGCGTGTTTGTGTGTTTGGGTGTTTGTGTGTTTGTGTGTTCGTGTGTTTCTGGGTTTGTGTCTTTGTGTGGTGTGTGTTTGTTCCTTCGTGTCTTTACGTGCTTGTTTTTTTGTATGTTGTCGTGTTTGTGTGTTCGTGTGTTCTCGTGTTTGTGTGTTTGTGTGTTTGTGTGTTTGTGTTTTTGTGTGTCTGCGTGTTTGTGTCTTTGTGTGTTTGTGTGTTTGTGTGTTTGTCTGTTTGTGTGTTTGTGTGTTTGTGTGTTTGTGTGTTTGTGTATTTGAGTGTTTGTGTGTTTGTGTGTTTGTGTGTTTGTGTGTTTGTGTGTTTGTGTGTTTGTGTGTTCGTGTGTCTGTGCGTTTGTGTTTTTGTGTTGTTTTGTGCCAGTGTAATTGTGTGTTTTTGTGTTTGTGAGTTTGTGTGATCGTGTCATTCCGTGTTTGTGTGTTTGTGTGGTTGTGTGGTTGTGTGTTTGTGTGTTTGTGTCTTTGTGCTCTTTGTGTGTTTGTGTGTTTGTGTGGTTGTATGTTCGTGTGTTTGTGTGTTTGTGTGGTTGTGTGTTTGTGTGTGAGTGTTTCTGTGTTTGTGTGTTTGTGTATTTGTGTGTTTGTGTGTATGTGTGTTTGTGTGTTTGTGTGTGAGTGTTTCTGTGTTTGTGTGTTCTCGTGTCTCTGTATTTGTATCATTGTGTGTTTGTGTGTTTGTGCGTCAGTGTGTTTGCGTGTTTGTGCGTTTGTGTGTTTGTGTGTTTGTGTGTTTGTGTGTTTGTGTGTTCGTGTGTTTGTGTGTTTGTGTGTTTGTGTTTTTGTGTGTTTGTGTGTTTGTGTGTTTGTGTATTTGTGTATTTGTGTATTTGTATGTTTGATTGTTTGTCTGTTTGTGTGTTTGTGTGTTTGTGTGTTTGTGTGTTTGTGTGTTTGTGTGTTTGTGTGTTTGTGTGTTTGTGTGTTTGTGTGTTTGTGTGTTTGTGTGTTTGTGTGTTTGTGTGTTTGTGTGTTTGTGTGTTTTTGAGTTTGTGTGTTTGTGTGTTTGTGTGTTTGTGTGTTTATGTGTTCGTGTGTTTGTCTGGTTGTGTGTTTGTGTGTTTGTGTGTTTGTGTGTTTGTGTGTTTGTGTGTTTGTGTGTTTGTGTGTTTGTGTGTTTGTGTGTTTGTGTGTTTGTGTGTTTGTGCGCTTGTGTGTTTGTGCGTTTGTGCGTTTGTGAGTTTGTGTGTTTGTGTGTTTGTGTGTTTGTGTGTTTGTGTGTTTGTGTGTTTGTGTGTTTGTGTGTTTGTGTGTTTGTGTGTTTGTGCGCTTGTGTGTTTGTGTGTTTGTGTGTTTGTGTGTTTGTGTGTTTGTGTGTTTGTGTGTTTGTGTGTTTGTGTGTTTGTGTGTTTGTGTGTATGTGTGTTTGTGTGTTTGTGTGTTTGTGTGTTTGTGTGTTTGTGTGTTCGTGTGTTTGTGTGTTTGTGTGTTTGTGTGTTTGTGTGTTTGTGTGTTTGTGTGTCTGTGTGTTTGTGTGTTTGTGTGTTTGTGTGTTTGTGTGTTTGTGTGTTTGTGTGTTTGTGTGTTTGTGTGTTTGTGTGTTTGTGTATTTGTGTGTTTGTGTGTTTGTGTGTTTGTGTGTTTGTGTGTTTGTGTGTTTGTGTGTTTGTGTGTTTGTGTGTTTGTGTGTTTGTGTGTTTGTGTGTTTGTGTGTTTGTGTGTTTGTGTGTTTGTGTGTTTGTGTGTTTGTGTGTTCGTGTGTTTGTGTGTTTGTGTGTTTGTGTGTTTGTGTGTTTGTGTGTTTGTGTGTTTGTGTGTTTGTGTGTTTGTGTGTTTGTGTGTTTGTGTGTTTGTGTGTTTGTGTGTTTGTGTGTTTGTGTGTTTGTGTGTTTGTGTGTTTGTGTGTTTGTGTGTTTGTGTGTTTGTGTGTCGTGTGTGAGTGTGTCTGTGTTTGTGTGTTTGTGTGTTTGTGTGTGAGTGTTTCTGTGTTTGTGTGTTTGTGTGTTTTCGTGTTTCTGTATTTGTATTATTGTGTGTTTTTGTGTTTGTGTGTTAGTGTGTTGGCGTGTTTGTGTGTTTGTGTGTTTGTGTGTTTGTGTGTTTGTGTGTTCGTATGTTAGTGTGTTTGTGTCTTCGTGTCTTTGTGTGTTTGTGTGTGAGTGTTTCTGTGTTTGTGTGTTTGTGTATTTGTGTGTTTGAGTGTGAGTGTTTCTGTGTTTGTGTGTTTGTGTGTTTTCGTGTTTCTGTATTTGTATCATTGTGTGTTTGTGTGTTTCTGTGTTAGTGTGTTGGCGTGTTTGTGTGTTTGGGTGTTTGTGTGTTTGTGTGTTCGTGTGTTTCTGGGTTTGTGTCTTTGTGTGGTGTGTGTTTGTTCCTTCGTGTCTTTACGTGCTTGTTTTTTTGTATGTTGTCGTGTTTGTGTGTTCGTGTGTTCGTGTGTTTGTGTGTTTGTGTGTTTGTGTGTTTGTGTTTTTGTGTGTCTGCGTGTTTGTGTCTTTGTGTGTTTGTGTGTTTGTGTGTTTGTCTGTTTGTGTGTTTGTGTGTTTGTGTGTTTGTGTGTTTGTGTATTTGAGTGTTTGTGTGTTTGTGTGTTTGTGTGTTTGTGTGTTTGTGTGTTTGTGTGTTTGTGTGTTTGTGTGTTCGTGTGTCTGTGCGTTTGTGTTTTTGTGTTGTTTTGTGCCAGTGTAATTGTGTGTTTTTGTGTTTGTGAGTTTGTGTGATCGTGTCATTCCGTGTTTGTGTGTTTGTGTGGTTATGTGGTTGTGTGTTTCTGTGTTTGTGTCTTTGTGCTCTTTGTGTGTTTGTGTGTTTGTGTGGTTGTATGTTCGTGTGTTTGTGTGTTTGTGTGGTTGTGTGTTTGTGTGTGAGTGTTTCTGTGTTTGTATCATTGTGTGTTTGTGTGTTTGTGCGTCAGTGTGTTTGCGTGTTTGTGCGTTTGTGTGTTTGTGTGTTTGTGTGTTTGTGTGTTCGTGTGTTTGTGTGTTTGTGTGTTTGTGTTTTTGTGTGTTTGTGTGTTTGTGTGTTTGTGTATTTGTGTATTTGTGTATTTGTATGTTTGATTGTTTGTCTGTTTGTGTGTTTGTGTGTTTGTGTGTTTGTGTGTTTGTGTGTTTGTGTGTTTGTGTGTTTGTGTGTTTGTGTGTTTGTGTGTTTGTGTGTTTGTGTGTTTGTGTGTTTGTGTGTTTGTGTGTTTTTGAGTTTGTGTGTTTGTGTGTTTGTGTGTTTGTGTGTTTATGTGTTCGTGTGTTTGTCTGGTTGTGTGTTTGTGTGTTTGTGTGTTTGTGTGTTTGTGTGTTTGTGTGTTTGTGTGTTTGTGTGTTTGTGTGTTTGTGTGTTTGTGTGTTTGTGTGTTTGTGTGTTTGTGTGTTTGTGTGTTTGTGCGCTTGTGTGTTTGTGCGTTTGTGCGTTTGTGAGTTTGTGTGTTTGTGTGTTTGTGTGTTTGTGTGTTTGTGTGTTTGTGTGTTTGTGTGTTTGTGTGTTTGTGTGTTTGTGTGTTTGTGCGCTTGTGTGTTTGTGTGTTTGTGTGTTTGTGTGTTTGTGTGTTTGTGTGTTTGTGTGTTTGTGTGTTTGTGTGTTTGTGTGTTTGTGTGTTTGTGTGTTTGTGTGTATGTGTGTTTGTGTGTTTGTGTGTTTGTGTGTTTGTGTGTTTGTGTGTTCGTGTGTTTGTGTGTTTGTGTGTTTGTGTGTTTGTGTGTTTGTGTGTTTGTGTGTTTGTGTGTTTGTGTGTTTGTGTGTTTGTGTGTTTGTGTGTTTGTGTGTTTGTGTGTTTGTGTGTTTGTGTGTTTGTGTATTTGTGTGTTTGTGTGTTTGTGTGTTTGTGTGTTTGTGTGTTTGTGTGTTTGTGTGTTTGTGTGTTTGTGTGTTTGTGTGTTTGTGTGTTTGTGTGTTTGTGTGTTTGTGTGTTTGTGTGTTTGTGTGTTTGTGTGTTTGTGTGTTTGTGTGTTTGTGTGTTTGTGTGTTTGTGTGTTTGTGTGTTTGTGTGTTTGTGTGTTTGTGTGTTTGTGTGTTTGTGTGTTTGTGTGTTTGTGTGTTTGTGTGTTTGTGTGTTTGTGTGTTTGTGTGTTTGTGTGTTTGTGTGTTTGTGTGTTTGTGTGTTTGTGTGTCGTGTGTGAGTGTGTCTGTGTTTGTGTGTTTGTGTGTGAGTGTTTCTGTGTTTGTGTGTTTGTGTGTTTTCGTGTTTCTGTATTTGTATTATTGTGTGTTTTTGTGTTTGTGTGTTAGTGTGTTGGCGTGTTTGTGTGTTTGTGTGTTTGTGTGTTTGTGTGTTTGTGTGTTCGTATGTTAGTGTGTTTGTGTCTTCGTGTCTTTGTGTGTTTGTGTGTGAGTGTTTCTGTGTTTGTGTGTTTGTGTATTTGTGTGTTTGAGTGTGAGTGTTTCTGTGTTTGTGTGTTTGTGTGTTTTCGTGTTTCTGTATTTGTATCATTGTGTGTTTGTGTGTTTCTGTGTTAGTGTGTTGGCGTGTTTGTGTGTTTGGGTGTTTGTGTGTTTGTGTGTTCGTGTGTTTCTGGGTTTGTGTCTTTGTGTGGTGTGTGTTTGTTCCTTCGTGTCTTTACGTGCTTGTTTTTTTGTATGTTGTCGTGTTTGTGTGTTCGTGTGTTCGTGTGTTTGTGTGTTTGTGTGTTTGTGTGTTTGTGTTTTTGTGTGTCTGCGTGTTTGTGTCTTTGTGTGTTTGTGTGTTTGTGTGTTTGTCTGTTTGTGTGTTTGTGTGTTTGTGTGTTTGTGTGTTTGTGTGTTTGTGTATTTGAGTGTTTGTGTGTTTGTGTGTTTGTGTGTTTGTGTGTTTGTGTGTTTGTGTGTTTGTGTGTTTGTGTGTTCGTGTGTCTGTGCGTTTGTGTTTTTGTGTTGTTTTGTGCCAGTGTAATTGTGTGTTTTTGTGTTTGTGAGTTTGTGTGATCGTGTCATTCCGTGTTTGTGTGTTTGTGTGGTTGTGTGGTTGTGTGTTTGTGTGTTTGTGTCTTTGTGCTCTTTGTGTGTTTGTGTGTTTGTGTGGTTGTATGTTCGTGTGTTTGTGTGTTTGTGTGGTTGTGTGTTTGTGTGTGAGTGTTTCTGTGTTTGTGTGTTTGTGTATTTGTGTGTTTGTGTGTATGTGTGTTTGTGTGTTTGTGTGTGAGTGTTTCTGTGTTTGTGTGTTCTCGTGTCTCTGTATTTGTATCATTGTGTGTTTGTGTGTTTGTGCGTCAGTGTGTTTGCGTGTTTGTGCGTTTGTGTGTTTGTGTGTTTGTGTGTTTGTGTGTTCGTGTGTTTGTGTGTTTGTGTGTTTGTGTTTTTGTGTGTTTGTGTGTTTGTGTGTTTGTGTATTTGTGTATTTGTGTATTTGTATGTTTGATTGTTTGTCTGTTTGTGTGTTTGTGTGTTTGTGTGTTTGTGTGTTTGTGTGTTTGTGTGTTTGTGTGTTTGTGTGTTTGTGTGTTTGTGTGTTTGTGTGTTTGTGTGTTTGTGTGTTTGTGTGTTTGTGTGTTTGTGTGTTTGTGTGTTTGTGTGTTTTTGAGTTTGTGTGTTTGTGTGTTTGTGTGTTTGTGTGTTTATGTGTTCGTGTGTTTGTCTGGTTGTGTGTTTGTGTGTTTGTGTGTTTGTGTGTTTGTGTGTTTGTGTGTTTGTGTGTTTGTGTGTTTGTGTGTTTGTGTGTTTGTGTGTTTGTGTGTTTGTGTGTTTGTGTGTTTGTGTGTTTGTGTGTTTGTGCGCTTGTGTGTTTGTGCGTTTGTAAGTTTGTGAGTTTGGGTGTTTGTGTGTTTGTGTGTTTGTGTGTTTGTGTGTTTGTGTGTTTGTGTGTTTGTGTGTTTGTGTGTTTGTGCGCTTGTGTGTTTGTGTGTTTGTGTGTTTGTGTGTTTGTGTGTTTGTGTGTTTGTGTGTTTGTGTGTTTGTGTGTTTGTGTGTTTGTGTGTTTGTGTGTTTGTGTGTATGTGTGTTTTTGTGTTTGTGTGTTTGTGTGTTTGTGTGTTTGTGTGTTCGTGTGTTTGTGTGTTTGTGTGTTTGTGTGTTTGTGTGTTTGTGTGTTTGTGTGTTTGTGTGTTTGTGTGTTTGTGTGTTTGTGTGTTTGTGTGTTTGTGTGTTTGTGTGTTTGTGTGTTTGTGTATTTGTGTGTTTGTGTGTTTGTGTGTTTGTGTGTTTGTGTGTTTGTGTGTTTGTGTGTTTGTGTGTTTGTGTGTTTGTGTGTTTGTGTGTTTGTGTGTTTGTGTGTTTGTGTGTTTGTGTGTTTGTGTGTTTGTGTGTTTGTGTGTTTGTGTGTTTGTGTGTTTGTGTGTTTGTGTGTTTGTGTGTTTGTGTGTTTGTGTGTTTGTGTGTTTGTGTGTTTGTGTGTTTGTGTGTTTGTGTGTTTGTGTGTTTGTGTGTTTGTGTGTTTGTGTGTTTGTGTGTTTGTGTGTTTGTGTGTTTGTGTGTTTGTGTGTTTGTGTGTCGTGTGTTTGTGTGTTTGTGTGTTTGTGTGTTTGTGTGTTTGTGTGTTTGTGTGTTTGTGTGTTTGTGTGTTTGTGTGTTTGTGTGTTTGTGTGTTTGTGTGTTTGTGTGTTTGTGTGTTTGTGTGTTTGTGTGTTTGTGTGTTTGTGTGTTTGTGTGTTTGTGTGTTTGTGTGTTTGTGTGTATGTGTGTTTGTGTGTTTGTGTGTTTGTGTGTTTGTGTGTTTGTGTGTTCGTGTGTTTGTGTGTTTGTGTGTTTGTGTGTTTGTGTGTTTGTGTGTTTGTGTGTTTGTGTGTTTGTGTGTTTGTGTGTTTGTGTGTTTGTGTGTTTGTGTGTTTGTGTGTTTGTGCGTTTGTGTATTTGTGTGTTTGTGTGTTTGTGTGTTTGTGTGTTTGTGTGTTTGTGTGTTTGTGTGTTTGTGTGTTTGTGTGTTTGTGTGTTTGTGTGTTTGTGTGTTTGTGTGTTTGTGTGTTTGTGTGTTTGTGTGTTTGTGTGTTTGTGTGTTTGTGTGTTTGTGTGTTTGTGTGTTTGTGTGTTTGTGTGTTTGTGTGTTTGTGTGTTTGTGTGTTTGTGTGTTTGTGTGTTTGTGTGTTTGTGTGTTTGTGTGTTTGTGTGTTTGTGTGTTTGTGTGTCGTGTGTTTGTGTGTTTGTGTGTTTGTGTGTTTGTGTGTTTGTGTGTTTGTGTGTTTGTGTGTTTGTGTGTTTGTGTGTTTGTGTGTTTGTGTGTTTGTGTGTTTGTGTGTTTGTGTGTTTGTGTGTTTGTGTGTTTGTGTGTTTGTGTGTTTGTGTGTTTGTGTGTTTGTATGTTTGTGTGTTTGTGGGTTTGTGTGTTTGTGTGTTTGTGTGTTTGTGTGTTTGTGTGTTTGTGTGTTTGTGTGTTTGTGTCTCTGTGCGTTTGTGTGTTTGTATCGTTTTGTGTGTGTGTTTTTTTTTGTTTGTTTGGTGGTTCGCATGCTTGTGTGTTTGTGTGTTTGTATGTTTGTGTGTCCGTGTAGTTGTGAGTTTTCGTGCTTGTATGTTTGTATGTTTGTGAGTTTGTGCGTTTCTGTACTTGGTTGTTTGTGTGTTTGTGTTTGAATGTTTGTGTGTTTCTGTAGTTGCGTGTTCGTGTGTTTGGGTGCTTGTGTGTTTGTTTGTTCGTAAGTTTGTGTGTTTGTGTGTTCGTGTGTTTGTGTGTCTGTGTGTTTAGGCGTTTGTGTGTTAGTGTGTTCGTGTTTTTCTGGGTTTGTGTGATCGTGCTATTGTGTGTTTGTGTGTTTGTCTGGTTGTGTATTTGTGTGTTTGTGTGTTTGTGTGTTTGTGTGTTTGTGTGTTTGTGTGTTTCTGGGTTTATATGTTTGTGTGGTGTGTGTTTGTTTCTTTGTGTCTTCGTGTGCTTGTGTTTTTGTATGTTCTCGTGTTTGTATGTTTGTGTATTTGTCTGTTTGTGTGCTTGTGTGTTTGTGTACTTGTGTGTTCGTGTGTTTGTGTGTTTGTGTAATTGTATGTGTGTCTGTTTGTGTGTGAGTGTTTCTGTGTTTTAGTGTTTTTGTGTTTCTGTATTTGTATTTTTGTGTGTTTGTGTGTTAGTGTGTTCGTCCGTTTGTGTGTTTGTGTGTTCGTGTGTTCGTGTGTCTGTGTGTTCGTGTGTTTGTGTGTTTGTGTGTTTGTGTGTTTGTGTGTTTGTGTGTTTGTGTGTTTGTGTGTTTCTGTGTTTGTGTGTTTGTGTGATTCCGTGTTTGTGTGTTTGTGTGTTTGTGTGTTTGTGTGTTTGTGTGCTTGTGTGTTTGTGTGTTTGTGTGTTTGTGTGTTTGTGTGTTTGTGTGTTTGTGTGTTTGTGTGTTTGTGCGTTTCTGTACTTGGTTGTTTGTGTGTTTGTGTTTGAATGTTTGTGTGTTTGTGTAGTTGCGTGTTCGTGTGTTTGGGTGCTTGTGTGTTCGTTTGTTCGTAAGTTTGTGTCTTTGTGTGTCTGTGTGTTTGGGTGTTCGTGTGTTTGTGTGTCTGTGTGTTTAGGTGTTTGTGTGTTAGTGTGTTCGTGTTTTTCTGGGTTTGTGTGATCGTGCCATTCTGTGTTTGTGTGTTTGTCTGGTTGTGTATTTGTGTGTTTGTGTGTTTGTGTGTTTGTGTGTCTGTGTGTTCGTGTGTTTCTGGGTTTATATGTTTGTGTGGTGTGTGTTTGTTTCTTTGTGTCTTTGTGTGCTTGTGTTTTTGTATGTTCTCGCGTTTGTATGTTTGTGTATTTGTGTGTTTGTGTGCTTGTGTGTTTGTGTGCTTGTGTGTTTGTGTGTTTGTGTGTTTGGGTGTGTGTGTGTGTTTCTGTGCTTGTGTGTTTGTGAGTTTGTGCGATCGTGTCATTGTGTGTTTTTGTGTTTGTGTGTTTGTGTGTTTGTGTGTCTGTGTGTTCGTGTGTTAGTGTGTTTGTGTGTTTGTGTGTTTGTGTGTTCGTGTGTTTGTGTGTTTGTGTGTTTGTGTGTTTGTGTGTTTGTGTGTTTGTGTGTTTGTGTGTTTGTGTGTTCGTGTGTTAGTGTGTTTGTGTGTTTGTGTGTTTGTGTGTTCGTGTGCTTGTGTGTTTGTGTGCTTGAGCTGTTTGTGTGTTTGTGTGTTCGTGTGTCTGTGCGTTTGTGTTTTTGTGTTGTTTTGTGCCGGTGTAATTGTGTGTTTTTGTGTTTGTGAGTTCGTGTGATCGTGTCATTTCGTGTTTGTGTGTTTGTGTGGTTGTGTGGTTGTGTGTTTGTGTGTTTGGGTCTTTGTGCTCTTTGTGTGTTTGTGTGTTTGTGTGGTTGTATGTTCGTGTGTTCGTGTGTTTGTGTGGTTGTGTGTTTGTGTGTGAGTGTTTCTGTGTTTGTGTGTTTGTGTATTTGTGTGTTTGTGTGTTTGTGTGTGAGTGTTTCTGTGTTTGTGTGTTTGTGTGTTCTCGTGTTTCTGTATTTGTATCATTGTGTGTTTGTGTGTTTGTGTGTTAGCGTGTTTGCGTGTTTGTGCGTTTGTGTGTTTGTGTGTTTGTGTGTTTGTGTGTTTGTGTGTTTGTGTGTTTGTGTGTTTGTGTGTTTGTGTGTTCGTGTGTTTGTGTGTTTGTGTGTTTGTGTGTTTGTGTGTTTGTGTGTTTGTGTGTTTGTGTGTTTGTGTGTTTGTGTTTTTGTGTGTTTGTGTGTTTGTGTGTTTGTGTATTTGTGTGTTTGTATGTTTGATTGTTTGTGTGTTTGTCTGTTTGTGTGTTTGTGTGTTTGTGTGTTTGTGTGTTTGTGTGTTTGTGTGTTTGTGTGTTTGTGTGTTTGTGTGTTTGTGTGTTTGTGTGTTTGTGTGTTTGTGTGTTTGTGTGTTTGTGTGTGAGTGTTTCATTGTTATCGTGTTTGTGTGTTTCCGTGTTTCAGTATTTGGATCATTGTGTGTTTGTGTGTTTGTGTGTTAGTGTCTTCGCGTCTTTGCGTGCTTGTGTGTTTGTGTGTTTGTGTGTTTGTGTGTTTGTGTGTTTGTGTGTTTGTGTGTTCGTGTGTTCGTGTGTTTAGTTGTTTGTGTGTTTGTTTGTTTGTGTGTTTGTGTGTTTGTGTGTTTGTGTGTTTGTGTGTTTGTGTGTTTCTGTGTTTGTGTGCTTGTGTATTCGTGTGTTTGTGTTCCTGTGTTTTTGTGTGTTTGGGAGTTTGTGTGTTCGTGTTTTTGTGTGTTTGTTTGTCCGTGTGTTTGTGTCTTTGTGTGTTCGTGTGTTTGTGTATTCGTGTGTTAGTGTGTTTGTGTGTTTGTGTGCTTGTGTGTTCGTGTGTTTGTGTGTTTGTGTAATTGTATGTTTGTCTGTTTGTGTGTGAGTGTTTCTTTGTTTTCGTGTTTTTGTGTTTCTGTATTTGTATTTATGTGTGTTTGTGTGTTAGTGTGTTCGTGTGTTTGTGTGTTCGTGTGCTTCTGTGTTTGTGAGTTTGTGCGATCGTGTCATTGTGTGTTTTTGTGTTTGTGTGTTTGTGTGTTTGTGTGTTTGTGTGTTTGTGTGTTTGTGTGTTTGTGTGTTTGTGTGTTTGTGTGTTTGTGTGTTCGTTCGTCTGTGTGTTCGTGTGTTTGTGTGTTTGTGTGTTTGTGTGTTTGTGCGATCGTGTCATTGTGTGTTTTTGTGTTTGTGTGTTTGTGTGTTTGTGTGTCTGTGTGTTTGTGTGTTTGTGTGTTCGTGTGTTTGTGTGTTCGTGTGTTTGTGTGTTTGTGGGTTTGTGTGTTTGTGTGTTTGTGTGTTTGTGTGTTTGTGTGTTTGTGTGTTTGTGTGTTCGTGTGTTCGTGTGTTTGTGTGTTTGTGTGTTTGTGTGTTTGTGTGTTTGTGTGTTTGTGTGTTCGTGTGCTTGTGTGTTTGTGTGCTTGAGCTGTTTGTGTGTTTGTGTGTTCGTGTGTCTGTGCGTTTGTGTTTTTGTGTTGTTTTGTGCCGGTGTAATTGTGTGTTTTTGTGTTTGTGAGTTCGTGTGATCGTGTCATTTCGTGTTTGTGTGTTTGTGTGGTTGTGTGGTTGTGTGTTTGTGTGTTTGTGTCTTTGTGCTCTTTGTGTGTTTGTGTGTTTGTGTGTTTGTGTGTTTGTGTGGTTGTATGTTCGTGTGTTCGTGTATTTTTGTGGTTGTGTGTTTGTGTGTGAGTGTTTCTGTGTTTGTGTGTTTGTGTATTTGTGTGTTTGTGTGTGAGTGTTTCTGTGTTTGTGTGTTTGTGTGTTCTCGTGTTTCTGTATTTGTATCATTGTGTGTTGGTGTGTTTGTGTGTTAGTGTGTTTGCGTGTTTGTGCGTTTGTGTGTTTGTGTGTTTGTGTGTTTGTGTGTTTGTGTGTTTGTGTGTTTGTGTGTTTGTGTGTTCGTGTGTTTGTGTGTTTGTGTGTTTGTGTGTTTGTGTGTTTGTGTGTTTGTGTGTTTGTGTGTTTGTGTGTTTGTGTGTTTGTGTGTTTGTGTGTTTGTGTGTTTGTGTTTTTGTGTGTTTGTGTGTTTGTGTGTTTGTGTGTTTGTGTGTTTGTGTATTTGTGTGTTTGTATGTTTGATTGTTTGTGTGTTTGTCTGTTTGTGTGTTTGTGTGTTTGTGTGTTTGTGTGTTTGTGTGTTTGTGTGTTTGTGTGTTTGTGTGTTTGTGTGTTTGTGTGTTTGTGTGTTTGTGTGTTTGTGTGTTTGTGTGTTTGTGTGTTTGTGTGTTTGTCTGTTTGTGTGTTTGTGTGTTTGTGTGTTTGTGTGTTTGTGTGTTTGTTTGTGAGTGTTTCTTTGTTATCGTGTTTGTGTGTTTCCGTGTTTCAGTATTTGGATCATTGTGTGTTTGTGTGTTTGTGTGTTAGTGTGTTCGCGTCTTTGCGTGTTTGTGTGTTTGTGTGTTTGTGTGTTTGTGTGTTCGTGTGTTCACGTAATTAGTTGTTTGTGTGTTTGTGTGTTTGTGTGTTTGTGTGTTTGTGTGTTTGTGTGTTTGTGTGCTTGTGTGTTCGTGTGTTTGTGTTCCTGTGTGTTTGTCTGTTTGGGAGTTTGTGTGTTCGTGTGTTTGTGTGTTTGTTTGTCCGTGTGTTTGTGTCTTTGTGTGTTCGTGTATTTGTGTATTCGTGTGTTAGTGTGTTTGTGTGTTTGTGTGCTTGTGTGTTCGTGTGTTTGTGTAATTGTATGTTTGTCTGTTTGTGTGTGAGTGTTTCTTTGTTTTCGTGTTTTTGTGTTTCTGTATTTGTATTTATGTGTGTTTGTGTGTTAGTGTGTTCGTGTGTTTGTGTGTTCGTGTGTTTGTGTGTTTGTGTGTTTGTGTGTTTGTGTGTTTGGGTGTGTGTGTTTCTTTCTGTGCTTGTGTGTTTCTGAGTTTGTGCGATCGTGTCATTGTGTGTTTTTGTGTTTGTGTGTTTGTGTGTTTGTGTGTCTGTGTGTTTGTGTGTTTGTGTGTTCGTTCGTCTGTGTGTTCGTGTGTTTGTGTGTTTGTGTGTTTGTGTGTTTGTGTGTTTCTGTGTTTGTGTGTTTGTGTGTTTGTGTGTTTGTGTGTTTGTGTGTTTGTGTGTTTCCGTGTTTGTGTGTTTGTGTTCCTGTGTGTTTAAGTGTTTGTATGTTTGTGTGTTTACGTGTTTGTATGTTTGTGTGTTCGTGTGTTTGTGTGTTCGTGTGTTTGTGTGTTTGTGTGTTTGTGTGTTTGTGTGGTTGTGTGTTTGTGTGTCTGTGTGTTTTTGTGATTGTGTGTTTGTGTGTGAGTGTGTCTGTGTTTGTGTGTTTGTGTGTTTGTGTGTGAGTGTTTCTGTGTTTGTGTGTTTGTGTGTTTTCGTGTTTCTGTATTTGTATTATTGTGTGTTTTTGTGTTTGTGTGTTAGTGTGTTGGCGTGTTTGTGTGTTTGTGTGTTTGTGTGTTTGTGTGTTTGTGTGTTCGTATGTTAGTGTGTTTGTGTCTTCGTGTCTTTGTGTGTTTGTGTGTGAGTGTTTCTGTGTTTGTGTGTTTGTGTATTTGTGTGTTTGAGTGTGAGTGTTTCTGTGTTTGTGTGTTTGTGTGTTTTCGTGTTTCTGTATTTGTATCATTGTGTGTTTGTGTGTTTGTGTGTTTGTGTGTTTGTGTGTATGTGTGTTTGTGTGTTTGTGTGTTTGTGTGTTTGTGTGTTTGTGTGTTCGTGTGTTTGTGTGTTTGTGTGTTTGTGTGTTTGTGTGTTTGTGTGTTTGTGTGTTTGTGTGTTTGTGTGTTTGTGTGTTTGTGTGTTTGTGTGTTTGTGTGTTTGTGTGTTTGTGTGTTTGTGTGTTTGTGTATTTGTGTGTTTGTGTGTTTGTGTGTTTGTGTGTTTGTGTGTTTGTGTGTTTGTGTGTTTGTGTGTTTGTGTGTTTGTGTGTTTGTGTGTTTGTGTGTTTGTGTGTTTGTGTGTTTGTGTGTTTGTGTGTTTGTGTGTTTGTGTGTTTGTGTGTTTGTGTGTTTGTGTGTTTGTGTGTTTGTGTGTTTGTGTGTTTGTGTGTTTGTGTGTTTGTGTGTTTGTGTGTTTGTGTGTTTGTGTGTTTGTGTGTTTGTGTGTTTGTGTGTTTGTGTGTTTGTGTGTTTGTGTGTTTGTGTGTTTGTGTGTTTGTGTGTTTGTGTGTTTGTGTGTCGTGTGTGAGTGTGTCTGTGTTTGTGTGTTTGTGTGTTTGTGTGTGAGTGTTTCTGTGTTTGTGTGTTTGTGTGTTTTCGTGTTTCTGTATTTGTATTATTGTGTGTTTTTGTGTTTGTGTGTTAGTGTGTTGGCGTGTTTGTGTGTTTGTGTGTTTGTGTGTTTGTGTGTTTGTGTGTTCGTATGTTAGTGTGTTTGTGTCTTCGTGTCTTTGTGTGTTTGTGTGTGAGTGTTTCTGTGTTTGTGTGTTTGTGTATTTGTGTGTTTGAGTGTGAGTGTTTCTGTGTTTGTGTGTTTGTGTGTTTTCGTGTTTCTGTATTTGTATCATTGTGTGTTTGTGTGTTTCTGTGTTAGTGTGTTGGCGTGTTTGTGTGTTTGGGTGTTTGTGTGTTTGTGTGTTCGTGTGTTTCTGGGTTTGTGTCTTTGTGTGGTGTGTGTTTGTTCCTTCGTGTCTTTACGTGCTTGTTTTTTTGTATGTTGTCGTGTTTGTGTGTTCGTGTGTTCGTGTGTTTGTGTGTTTGTGTGTTTGTGTGTTTGTGTTTTTGTGTGTCTGCGTGTTTGTGTCTTTGTGTGTTTGTGTGTTTGTGTGTTTGTCTGTTTGTGTGTTTGTGTGTTTGTGTGTTTGTGTGTTTGTGTATTTGAGTGTTTGTGTGTTTGTGTGTTTGTGTGTTTGTGTGTTTGTGTGTTTGTGTGTTTGTGTGTTTGTGTGTTCGTGTGTCTGTGCGTTTGTGTTTTTGTGTTGTTTTGTGCCAGTGTAATTGTGTGTTTTTGTGTTTGTGAGTTTGTGTGATCGTGTCATTCCGTGTTTGTGTGTTTGTGTGGTTGTGTGGTTGTGTGTTTGTGTGTTTGTGTCTTTGTGCTCTTTGTGTGTTTGTGTGTTTGTGTGGTTGTATGTTCGTGTGTTTGTGTGTTTGTGTGGTTGTGTGTTTGTGTGTGAGTGTTTCTGTGTTTGTATCATTGTGTGTTTGTGTGTTTGTGCGTCAGTGTGTTTGCGTGTTTGTGCGTTTGTGTGTTTGTGTGTTTGTGTGTTTGTGTGTTTGTGTGTTCGTGTGTTTGTGTGTTTGTGTGTTTGTGTTTTTGTGTGTTTGTGTGTTTGTGTATTTGTGTATTTGTGTATTTGTATGTTTGATTGTTTGTCTGTTTGTGTGTTTGTGTGTTTGTGTGTTTGTGTGTTTGTGTGTTTGTGTGTTTGTGTGTTTGTGTGTTTGTGTGTTTGTGTGTTTGTGTGTTTGTGTGTTTGTGTGTTTGTGTGTTTTTGAGTTTGTGTGTTTGTGTGTTTGTGTGTTTGTGTGTTTATGTGTTCGTGTGTTTGTCTGGTTGTGTGTTTGTGTGTTTGTGTGTTTGTGTGTTTGTGTGTTTGTGTGTTTGTGTGTTTGTGTGTTTGTGTGTTTGTGTGTTTGTGTGTTTGTGTGTTTGTGTGTTTGTGTGTTTGTGTGTTTGTGCGCTTGTGTGTTTGTGCGTTTGTGCGTTTGTGAGTTTGTGTGTTTGTGTGTTTGTGTGTTTGTGTGTTTGTGTGTTTGTGTGTTTGTGTGTTTGTGTGTTTGTGTGTTTGTGCGCTTGTGTGTTTGTGTGTTTGTGTGTTTGTGTGTTTGTGTGTTTGTGTGTTTGTGTGTTTGTGTGTTTGTGTGTTTGTGTGTTTGTGTGTATGTGTGTTTGTGTGTTTGTGTGTTTGTGTGTTTGTGTGTTTGTGTGTTCGTGTGTTTGTGTGTTTGTGTGTTTGTGTGTTTGTGTGTTTGTGTGTTTGTGTGTTTGTGTGTTTGTGTGTTTGTGTGTTTGTGTGTTTGTGTGTTTGTGTGTTTGTGTGTTTGTGTGTTTGTGTGTTTGTGTGTTTGTGTATTTGTGTGTTTGTGTGTTTGTGTGTTTGTGTGTTTGTGTGTTTGTGTGTTTGTGTGTTTGTGTGTTTGTGTGTTTGTGTGTTTGTGTGTTTGTGTGTTTGTGTGTTTGTGTGTTTGTGTGTTTGTGTGTTTGTGTGTTTGTGTGTTTGTGTGTTTGTGTGTTTGTGTGTTTGTGTGTTTGTGTGTTTGTGTGTTTGTGTGTTTGTGTGTTTGTGTGTTTGTGTGTTTGTGTGTTTGTGTGTTTGTGTGTTTGTGTGTTTGTGTGTTTGTGTGTTTGTGTGTTTGTGTGTTTGTGTGTTTGTGTGTTTGTGTGTCGTGTGTAAGTGTGTCTGTGTTTGTGTGTTTGTGTGTTTGTGTGTGAGTGTTTCTGTGTTTGTGTGTTTGTGTGTTTTCGTGTTTCTGTATTTGTATTATTGTGTGTTTTTGTGTTTGTGTGTTAGTGTGTTGGCGTGTTTGTGTGTTTGTGTGTTTGTGTGTTTGTGTGTTTGTGTGTTCGTATGTTAGTGTGTTTGTGTCTTCGTGTCTTTGTGTGTTTGTGTGTGAGTGTTTCTGTGTTTGTGTGTTTGTGTATTTGTGTGTTTGAGTGTGAGTGTTTCTGTGTTTGTGTGTTTGTGTGTTTTCGTGTTTCTGTATTTGTATCATTGTGTGTTTGTGTGTTTCTGTGTTAGTGTGTTGGCGTGTTTGTGTGTTTGGGTGTTTGTGTGTTTGTGTGTTCGTGTGTTTCTGGGTTTGTGTCTTTGTGTGGTGTGTGTTTGTTCCTTCGTGTCTTTACGTGCTTGTTTTTTTGTATGTTGTCGTGTTTGTGTGTTCGTGTGTTCGTGTGTTTGTGTGTTTGTGTGTTTGTGTGTCTGTGCGTTTGTGTTTTTGTGTTGTTTTGTGCCAGTGTAATTGTGTGTTTTTGTGTTTGTGAGTTTGTGTGATCGTGTCATTCCGTGTTTGTGTGTTTGTGTGGTTGTGTGGTTGTGTGTTTGTGTGTTTGTGTCTTTGTGCTCTTTGTGTGTTTGTGTGTTTGTGTGGTTGTATGTTCGTGTGTTTGTGTGTTTGTGTGGTTGTGTGTTTG
Source organism: Sussaba pulchella (assembly GCA_963971145.1). Lineage (NCBI taxonomy): Eukaryota > Metazoa > Arthropoda > Insecta > Hymenoptera > Ichneumonidae > Sussaba > Sussaba pulchella. The sequence continues at coordinate 161,664 of CAXAQZ010000337.1, forward strand.
TGTGTGAGTGTTTCTGTGTTTGTGTGTTTGTGTATTTGTGTGTTTGTGTGTATGTGTGTTTGTGTGTTTGTGTGTGAGTGTTTCTGTGTTTGTGTGTTCTCGTGTCTCTGTATTTGTATCATTGTGTGTTTGTGTGTTTGTGCGTCAGTGTGTTTGCGTGTTTGTGCGTTTGTGTGTTTGTGTGTTTGTGTGTTTGTGTGTTCGTGTGTTTGTGTGTTTGTGTGTTTGTGTTTTTGTGTGTTTGTGTGTTTGTGTGTTTGTGTATTTGTGTATTTGTGTATTTGTATGTTTGATTGTTTGTCTGTTTGTGTGTTTGTGTGTTTGTGTGTTTGTGTGTTTGTGTGTTTGTGTGTTTGTGTGTTTGTGTGTTTGTGTGTTTGTGTGTTTGTGTGTTTGTGTGTTTGTGTGTTTGTGTGTTTGTGTGTTTGTGTGTTTGTGTGTTTGTGTGTTTGTGTGTTTTTGAGTTTGTGTGTTTGTGTGTTTGTGTGTTTGTGTGTTTGTGTGTTTATGTGTTCGTGTGTTTGTCTGGTTGTGTGTTTGTGTGTTTGTGTGTTTGTGTGTTTGTGTGTTTGTGTGTTTGTGTGTTTGTGTGTTTGTGTGTTTGTGTGTTTGTGTGTTTGTGTGTTTGTGTGTTTGTGTGTTTGTGTGTTTGTGTGTTTGTGTGTTTGTGTGTTTGTGCGCTTGTGTGTTTGTGCGTTTGTGCGTTTGTGAGTTTGTGTGTTTGTGTGTTTGTGTGTTTGTGTGTTTGTGTGTTTGTGTGTTTGTGTGTTTGTGTGTTTGTGTGTTTGTGCGCTTGTGTGTTTGTGTGTTTGTGTGTTTGTGTGTTTGTGTGTTTGTGTGTTTGTGTGTTTGTGTGTTTGTGTGTTTGTGTGTTTGTGTGTTTGTGTGTTTGTGTGTTTGTGTGTATGTGTGTTTGTGTGTTTGTGTGTTTGTGTGTTTGTGTGTTTGTGTGTTCGTGTGTTTGTGTGTTTGTGTGTTTGTGTGTTTGTGTGTTTGTGTGTTTGTGTGTTTGTGTGTTTGTGTGTTTGTGTGTTTGTGTGTTTGTGTGTTTGTGTGTTTGTGTGTTTGTGTGTTTGTGTATTTGTGTGTTTGTGTGTTTGTGTGTTTGTGTGTTTGTGTGTTTGTGTGTTTGTGTGTTTGTGTGTTTGTGTGTTTGTGTGTTTGTGTGTTTGTGTGTTTGTGTGTTTGTGTGTTTGTGTGTTTGTGTGTTTGTGTGTTTGTGTGTTTGTGTGTTTGTGTGTTTGTGTGTTTGTGTGTTTGTGTGTTTGTGTGTTTGTGTGTTTGTGTGTTTGTGTGTTTGTGTGTTTGTGTGTTTGTGTGTTTGTGTGTTTGTGTGTTTGTGTGTTTGTGTGTTTGTGTGTTTGTGTGTCGTGTGTTTGTGTGTTTGTGTGTTTGTGTGTTTGTGTGTTTGTGTGTTTGTGTGTTTGTGTGTTTGTGTGTTTGTGTGTTTGTGTGTTTGTGTGTTTGTGTGTTTGTGTGTTTGTGTGTTTGTGTGTTTGTGTGTTTGTGTGTTTGTGTGTTTGTGTGTTTGTGTGTTTGTGTGTTTGTGTGTTTGTGTGTTTGTGTGTTTGTGTGTTTGTGTGTTCGTGTGTTTGTGTGTTTGTGTGTTTGTGTGTTTGTGTGTTTGTGTGTTTGTGTGTTTGTGTGTTTGTGTGTTTGTGTGTTTGTGTGTTTGTGTGTTTGTGTGTTTGTGTGTTTGTGTGTTTGTGTGTTTGTGTGTTTGTGTATTTGTGTGTTTGTGTGTTTGTGTGTTTGTGTGTTTGTGTGTTTGTGTGTTTGTGTGTTTGTGTGTTTGTGTGTTTGTGTGTTTGTGTGTTTGTGTGTTTGTGTGTTTGTGTGTTTGTGTGTTTGTGTGTTTGTGTGTTTGTGTGTTTGTGTGTTTGTGTGTTTGTGTGTTTGTGTGTTTGTGTGTTTGTGTGTTTGTGTGTTTGTGTGTTTGTGTGTTTGTGTGTTTGTGTGTTTGTGTGTTTGTGTGTTTGTGTGTTTGTGTGTTTGTGTGTTTGTGTGTTTGTGTGTCGTGTGTTTGTGTGTTTGTGTGTTTGTGTGTTTGTGTGTTTGTGTGTTTGTGTGTTTGTGTGTTTGTGTGTTTGTGTGTTTGTGTGTTTGTGTGTTTGTGTGTTTGTGTGTTTGTGTGTTTGTGTGTTTGTGTGTTTGTGTGTTTGTGTGTTTGTATGTTTGTGTGTTTGTGGGTTTGTGTGTTTGTGTGTTTGTGTGTTTGTGTGTTTGTGTGTTTGTGTGTTTGTGTGTTTGTGTCTCTGTGCGTTTGTGTGTTTGTATCGTTTTGTGTGTGTGTTTTTTTTTGTTTGTTTGGTGGTTCGCATGCTTGTGTGTTTGTGTGTTTGTATGTTTGTGTGTCCGTGTAGTTGTGAGTTTTCGTGCTTGTATGTTTGTATGTTTGTGAGTTTGTGCGTTTCTGTACTTGGTTGTTTGTGTGTTTGTGTTTGAATGTTTGTGTGTTTCTGTAGTTGCGTGTTCGTGTGTTTGGGTGCTTGTGTGTTTGTTTGTTCGTAAGTTTGTGTGTTTGTGTGTTCGTGTGTTTGTGTGTCTGTGTGTTTAGGCGTTTGTGTGTTAGTGTGTTCGTGTTTTTCTGGGTTTGTGTGATCGTGCTATTGTGTGTTTGTGTGTTTGTCTGGTTGTGTATTTGTGTGTTTGTGTGTTTGTGTGTTTGTGTGTTTGTGTGTTTGTGTGTTTCTGGGTTTATATGTTTGTGTGGTGTGTGTTTGTTTCTTTGTGTCTTCGTGTGCTTGTGTTTTTGTATGTTCTCGTGTTTGTATGTTTGTGTATTTGTCTGTTTGTGTGCTTGTGTGTTTGTGTACTTGTGTGTTCGTGTGTTTGTGTGTTTGTGTAATTGTATGTGTGTCTGTTTGTGTGTGAGTGTTTCTGTGTTTTAGTGTTTTTGTGTTTCTGTATTTGTATTTTTGTGTGTTTGTGTGTTAGTGTGTTCGTCCGTTTGTGTGTTTGTGTGTTCGTGTGTTCGTGTGTCTGTGTGTTCGTGTGTTTGTGTGTTTGTGTGTTTGTGTGTTTGTGTGTTTGTGTGTTTGTGTGTTTGTGTGTTTCTGTGTTTGTGTGTTTGTGTGATTCCGTGTTTGTGTGTTTGTGTGTTTGTGTGTTTGTGTGTTTGTGTGCTTGTGTGTTTGTGTGTTTGTGTGTTTGTGTGTTTGTGTGTTTGTGTGTTTGTGTGTTTGTGTGTTTGTGCGTTTCTGTACTTGGTTGTTTGTGTGTTTGTGTTTGAATGTTTGTGTGTTTGTGTAGTTGCGTGTTCGTGTGTTTGGGTGCTTGTGTGTTCGTTTGTTCGTAAGTTTGTGTCTTTGTGTGTCTGTGTGTTTGGGTGTTCGTGTGTTTGTGTGTCTGTGTGTTTAGGTGTTTGTGTGTTAGTGTGTTCGTGTTTTTCTGGGTTTGTGTGATCGTGCCATTCTGTGTTTGTGTGTTTGTCTGGTTGTGTATTTGTGTGTTTGTGTGTTTGTGTGTTTGTGTGTTTGTGTGTCTGTGTGTTCGTGTGTTTCTGGGTTTATATGTTTGTGTGGTGTGTGTTTGTTTCTTTGTGTCTTTGTGTGCTTGTGTTTTTGTATGTTCTCGCGTTTGTATGTTTGTGTATTTGTGTGTTTGTGTGCTTGTGTGTTTGTGTGCTTGTGTGTTTGTGTGTTTGTGTGTTTGGGTGTGTGTGTGTGTTTCTGTGCTTGTGTGTTTGTGAGTTTGTGCGATCGTGTCATTGTGTGTTTTTGTGTTTGTGTGTTTGTGTGTTTGTGTGTCTGTGTGTTCGTGTGTTAGTGTGTTTGTGTGTTTGTGTGTTTGTGTGTTCGTGTGTTTGTGTGTTTGTGTGTTTGTGTGTTTGTGTGTTTGTGTGTTTGTGTGTTTGTGTGTTTGTGTGTTCGTGTGTTAGTGTGTTTGTGTGTTTGTGTGTTTGTGTGTTCGTGTGCTTGTGTGTTTGTGTGCTTGAGCTGTTTGTGTGTTTGTGTGTTCGTGTGTCTGTGCGTTTGTGTTTTTGTGTTGTTTTGTGCCGGTGTAATTGTGTGTTTTTGTGTTTGTGAGTTCGTGTGATCGTGTCATTTCGTGTTTGTGTGTTTGTGTGGTTGTGTGGTTGTGTGTTTGTGTGTTTGGGTCTTTGTGCTCTTTGTGTGTTTGTGTGTTTGTGTGGTTGTATGTTCGTGTGTTCGTGTGTTTGTGTGGTTGTGTGTTTGTGTGTGAGTGTTTCTGTGTTTGTGTGTTTGTGTATTTGTGTGTTTGTGTGTTTGTGTGTGAGTGTTTCTGTGTTTGTGTGTTTGTGTGTTCTCGTGTTTCTGTATTTGTATCATTGTGTGTTTGTGTGTTTGTGTGTTAGCGTGTTTGCGTGTTTGTGCGTTTGTGTGTTTGTGTGTTTGTGTGTTTGTGTGTTTGTGTGTTTGTGTGTTTGTGTGTTTGTGTGTTTGTGTGTTCGTGTGTTTGTGTGTTTGTGTGTTTGTGTGTTTGTGTGTTTGTGTGTTTGTGTGTTTGTGTGTTTGTGTGTTTGTGTTTTTGTGTGTTTGTGTGTTTGTGTGTTTGTGTATTTGTGTGTTTGTATGTTTGATTGTTTGTGTGTTTGTCTGTTTGTGTGTTTGTGTGTTTGTGTGTTTGTGTGTTTGTGTGTTTGTGTGTTTGTGTGTTTGTGTGTTTGTGTGTTTGTGTGTTTGTGTGTTTGTGTGTTTGTGTGTTTGTGTGTTTGTGTGTGAGTGTTTCATTGTTATCGTGTTTGTGTGTTTCCGTGTTTCAGTATTTGGATCATTGTGTGTTTGTGTGTTTGTGTGTTAGTGTCTTCGCGTCTTTGCGTGCTTGTGTGTTTGTGTGTTTGTGTGTTTGTGTGTTTGTGTGTTTGTGTGTTTGTGTGTTCGTGTGTTCGTGTGTTTAGTTGTTTGTGTGTTTGTTTGTTTGTGTGTTTGTGTGTTTGTGTGTTTGTGTGTTTGTGTGTTTGTGTGTTTCTGTGTTTGTGTGCTTGTGTATTCGTGTGTTTGTGTTCCTGTGTTTTTGTGTGTTTGGGAGTTTGTGTGTTCGTGTTTTTGTGTGTTTGTTTGTCCGTGTGTTTGTGTCTTTGTGTGTTCGTGTGTTTGTGTATTCGTGTGTTAGTGTGTTTGTGTGTTTGTGTGCTTGTGTGTTCGTGTGTTTGTGTGTTTGTGTAATTGTATGTTTGTCTGTTTGTGTGTGAGTGTTTCTTTGTTTTCGTGTTTTTGTGTTTCTGTATTTGTATTTATGTGTGTTTGTGTGTTAGTGTGTTCGTGTGTTTGTGTGTTCGTGTGCTTGTGTGTTTGTGAGTTTGTGCGATCGTGTCATTGTGTGTTTTTGTGTTTGTGTGTTTGTGTGTTTGTGTGTTTGTGTGTTTGTGTGTTTGTGTGTTTGTGTGTTTGTGTGTTTTCGTGTTTGTGTGTTTGTGTGTTCGTTCGTCTGTGTGTTCGTGTGTTTGTGTGTTTGTGTGTTTGTGTGTTTGTGCGATCGTGTCATTGTGTGTTTTTGTGTTTGTGTGTTTGTGTGTTTGTGTGTCTGTGTGTTTGTGTGTTTGTGTGTTCGTGTGTTTGTGTGTTCGTGTGTTTGTGTGTTTGTGGGTTTGTGTGTTTGTGTGTTTGTGTGTTTGTGTGTTTGTGTGTTTGTGTGTTTGTGTGTTCGTGTGTTAGTGTGTTTGTGTGTTTGTGTGTTTGTGTGTTTGTGTGTTTGTGTGTTTGTGTGTTCGTGTGCTTGTGTGTTTGTGTGCTTGAGCTGTTTGTGTGTTTGTGTGTTCGTGTGTCTGTGCGTTTGTGTTTTTGTGTTGTTTTGTGCCGGTGTAATTGTGTGTTTTTGTGTTTGTGAGTTCGTGTGATCGTGTCATTTCGTGTTTGTGTGTTTGTGTGGTTGTGTGGTTGTGTGTTTGTGTGTTTGTGTCTTTGTGCTCTTTGTGTGTTTGTGTGTTTGTGTGTTTGTGTGTTTGTGTGGTTGTATGTTCGTGTGTTCGTGTATTTTTGTGGTTGTGTGTTTGTGTGTGAGTGTTTCTGTGTTTGTGTGTTTGTGTATTTGTGTGTTTGTGTGTGAGTGTTTCTGTGTTTGTGTGTTTGTGTGTTCTCGTGTTTCTGTATTTGTATCATTGTGTGTTGGTGTGTTTGTGTGTTAGTGTGTTTGCGTGTTTGTGCGTTTGTGTGTTTGTGTGTTTGTGTGTTTGTGTGTTTGTGTGTTTGTGTGTTTGTGTGTTTGTGTGTTCGTGTGTTTGTGTGTTTGTGTGTTTGTGTGTTTGTGTGTTTGTGTGTTTGTGTGTTTGTGTGTTTGTGTGTTTGTGTGTTTGTGTGTTTGTGTGTTTGTGTGTTTGTGTTTTTGTGTGTTTGTGTGTTTGTGTGTTTGTGTGTTTGTGTGTTTGTGTATTTGTGTGTTTGTATGTTTGATTGTTTGTGTGTTTGTCTGTTTGTGTGTTTGTGTGTTTGTGTGTTTGTGTGTTTGTGTGTTTGTGTGTTTGTGTGTTTGTGTGTTTGTGTGTTTGTGTGTTTGTGTGTTTGTGTGTTTGTGTGTGAGTGTTTCTTTGTTATCGTGTTTGTGTGTTTCCGTGTTTCAGTATTTGGATCATTGTGTGTTTGTGTGTTTGTGTGTTAGTGTGTTCGCGTGTTTGTGTGTTAGTGTGTTCGCGTCTTTGCGTGTTTGTGTGTTTGTGTGTTTGTGTGTTTGTGTGTTTGTGTGTTCGTGTGTTCACGTGTTTAGTTGTTTGTGTGTTTGTGTGTTTGTGTGTTTGTGTGTTTGTGTGTCTGTGTGCTTGTGTGTTCGTGTGTTTGTGTTCCTGTGTGTTTGTGTGTTTGGGAGTTTGTGTGTTCGTGTGTTTGTGTGTTTGTTTGTCCGTGTGTTTGTGTCTTTGTGTGTTCGTGTGTTTGTGTATTCGTGTGTTAGTGTGTTTGTGTGTTTGTGTGCTTGTGTGTTCGTGTGTTTGTGTGTTTGTGTAATTGTATGTTTGTCTGTTTGTGTGTGAGTGTTTCTTTGTTTTCGTGTTTTTGTGTTTCTGTATTTGTATTTATGTGTGTTTGTGTGTTAGTGTGTTCGTGTGTTTGTGTGTTCGTGTGTTTGTGTGTTTGTGTGTTTGTGTGTTTGGGTGTGTGTGTTTCTTTCTGTGCTTGTGTGTTTGTGAGTTTGTGCGATCGTGTCATTGTGTGTTTTTGTGTTTGTGTGTTTGTGTGTTTGTGTGTTTGTGTGTCTGTGTGTTTGTGTGTTTGTGTGTTCGTTTGTCTGTGTGTTCGTGTGTTTGTGTGTTTGTGTGTTTGTGTGTTTGTGTGTTTCTGTGTTTGTGTGTTTGTGTGTTTGTGTGTTTGTGTGTTTCCGTGTTTGTGTGTTTGTGTTCCTGTGTGTTTAAGTGTTTGTATGTTTGTGTGTTTACGTGTTTGTATGTTTGTGTGTTCTCGTGTTTGTGTGTTCGTGTGTTTGTGTGTTTGTGTGTTTGTGTGGTTGTGTGTTTGTGTGTCTGTGTGTTTGTGTGATTGTGTGTTTGTGTGTGAGTGTGTCTGCGTTTGTGTGTTTGTGTGTTTGTGTGTGAGTGTTTCTGTGTTTGTGTGTTTGTGTGTTTTCGTGTTTCTGTATTTGTATTATTGTGTGCTTTTGTGTTTGTGTGTTAGTGTGTTGGCGTGTTTGTGTGTTTGTGTGTTTGTGTGTTTGTGTGTTCGTATGTTAGTGTGTTTGTGTGTTCGTGTCTTTGTGTGTTTGTGTGTGAGTGTTTCTGTGTTTGTGTGTTTGTGTATTTGTGTGTTTGAGTGTGAGTGTTTCTGTGTTTGTGTGTTTGTGTGTTTTCGTGTTTCTGTATTTGTATCATTGTGTGTTTGTGTGTTTCTGTGTTAGTGTGTTGGCGTGTTTGTGTGTTTGGGTGTTTGTGTGTTTGTGTGTTCGTGTGTTTCTGGGTTTGTGTCTTTGTGTGGTGTGTGTTTGTTCCTTCGTGTCTTTACGTCCTTGTTTTTTTGTATGTTGTCGTGTTTGTGTGTTCGTGTGTTTGTGTGTTTGTGTGTTTGTGTGTTTGTGTGTTTGTGTGTTTGTCTGTTTGTGTGTTTGTGTGTTTGTGTGTTTGTGTGTTTGTGTGTTTGAGTGTTTGTGTGTTTTTGTGGTTGTGTGATCGTGTGTTTGTGTGTTTGTGTGTTTGTGTGTCTGTGTGTTTGTGTGTTTGTGTGTTTGTGTGTTTGTTTGTTTTTGTGTTTTTGTGTTTGTGTGTTTGTGCGTTTGTGTGTTTGTGTGTTTGTGTGTTTGTGTGTTTGTGTGTTTGTGTGTTTGTATGTTTGTGTGTTTGTGTGTTTGTGTGTTTGTGTGTTTGTGTGTTTGTGTGTTTGTGTGTTCGTGTGTTCGTGTGTTTGTGTGTTTGTGTATTTGTGTGTTTGTGTGTTTGTGTGTTTGTGTGTTTGTGTGTTTGTGTGTTTGTGTGTTTGTGTGTTTGTGTGTTTGTGTGTTTGTGTGTTTGTGTGTTTGTGTGTTTGTGTGTTTGTGTGTTTCTGTGTTCGTGTGTCTGTGCGTTTGTGTTTTTGTGTTGTTTTGTGCCAGTGTAATTGTGTGTTTTTGTGTTTGTGAGTTTGTGTGATCGTGTCATTCCGTGTTTGTGTGTTTGTGTGGTTGTGTGGTTGTGTGTTTGTGTGTTTGTGTCTTTGTGCTCTTTGTGTGTTTGTGTGTTTGTGTGGTTGTATGTTCGTGTGTTTGTGTGTTTGTGTGGTTGTGTGTTTGTGTGTGAGTGTTTCTGTGTTTGTGTGTTTGTGTATTTGTGTGTTTGTGTGTATGTGTGTTTGTGTGTTTGTGTGTGAGTGTTTCTGTGTTTGTGTGTTCTCGTGTCTCTGTATTTGTATCATTGTGTGTTTGTGTGTTTGTGTGTCAGTGTGTTTGCGTGTTTGTGCGTTTATGTGTTTGTGTGTTTGTGTGTTTGTGTGTTTGTGTGTTTGTGTGTTTGTGTGTTTGTGTGTTTGTGTGTTTGTGTTTTTGTGTGTTTGTGTGTTTGTGTGTTTGTGTATTTGTGTATTTGTGTATTTGTATGTTTGATTGTTTGTCTGTTTGTGTGTTTGTGTGTTTGTGTGTTTGTGTGTTTGTGTGTTTGTGTGTTTGTGTGTTTGTGTGTTTGTGTGTTTGTGTGTTTGTGTGTTTGTGTGTTTGTGTGTTTTTGAGTTTGTGTGTTTGTGTGTTTGTGTGTTTGTGTGTTTGTGTGTTTATGTGTTTGTGTGTTTGTCTGGTTGTGTGTTTGTGTGTTTGTGTGTTTGTGTGTTTGTGTGTTTGTGTGTTTGTGTGTTTGTGTGTTTGTGTGTTTGTGTGTTTGTGTGTTTGTGTGTTTGTGTGTTTGTGTGTTTGTGTGTTTGTGTGTTTGTGCGCTTGTGTGTTTGTGCGTTTGTGAGTTTGTGTGTTTGTGTGTTTGTGTGTTTGTGTGTTTGTGTGTTTGTGTGTTTGTGTGTTTGTGCGCTTGTGTGTTTGTGTGTTTGTGTGTTTGTGTGTTTGTGTGTTTGTGTGTTCGTGTTTTTGTGTGTTTGTGTGTTTGTGTGTTTGTGTGTTTGTGTGTTTGTGTGTTTGTGTGTTTGTGTGTATGTGTGTTTGTGTCTTTGTGTGTTTGTGTGTTTGTGTGTTTGTGTGTTCGTGTGTTTGTGTGTTTGTGTGTTTGTGTGTTTGTGTGTTTGTGTGTTTGTGTGTTTGTGTGTTTGTGTGTTTGTGTGTTTGTGTGTTTGTGTGTTTGTGTGTTTGTGTCTCTGTGCGTTTAGGTGTTTGTGTGTTAGTGTGTTCGTGTTTTTCTGGGTTTGTGTGATCGTGCCATTCTGTGTTTGTGTGTTTGTCTGGTTGTGTATTTGTGTGTTTGTGTGTTTGTGTGTTTGTGTGTTTGTGTGTCTGTGTGTTCGTGTGTTTCTGGGTTTATATGTTTGTGTGGTGTGTGTTTGTTTCTTTGTGTCTTTGTGTGCTTGTGTTTTTGTATGTTCTCGCGTTTGTATGTTTGTGTATTTGTGTGTTTGTGTGCTTGTGTGTTTGTGTGCTTGTGTGTTTGTGTCATTGTGTGTTTTTGTGTTTGTGTGTTTGTGTGTTTGTGTGTCTGTGTGTTCGTGTGTTAGTGTGTTTGTGTGTTTGTGTGTTTGTGTGTTCGTGTGTTTGTGTGTTTGTGTGTTTGTGTGTTTGTGTGTTTGTGTGTTTGTGTGTTTGTGTGTTTGTGTGTTCGTGTGTTAGTGTGTTTGTGTGTTTGTGTGTTTGTGTGTTTGTGTGTTCGTGTGCTTGTGTGTTTGTGTGCTTGAGCTGTTTGTGTGTTTGTGTGTTCGTGTGTCTGTGCGTTTGTGTTTTTGTGTTGTTTTGTGCCGGTGTAATTGTGTGTTTTTGTGTTTGTGAGTTCGTGTGATCGTGTCATTTCGTGTTTGTGTGTTTGTGTGGTTGTGTGGTTGTGTGTTTGTGTGTTTGGGTCTTTGTGCTCTTTGTGTGTTTGTGTGTTTGTGTGGTTGTATGTTCGTGTGTTCGTGTATTTGTGTGGTTGTGTGTTTGTGTGTGAGTGTTTCTGTGTTTGTGTGTTTGTGTATTTGTGTGTTTGTGTGTGAGTGTTTCTGTGTTTGTGTGTTTGTGTGTTCTCGTGTTTCTGTATTTGTATCATTGTGTGTTTGGGTGTTTGTGTGTTAGCGTGTTTGCGTGTTTGTGCGTTTGTGTGTTTGTGTGTTTGTGTGTTTGTGTGTTTGTGTGTTTGTGTGTTTGTGTGTTCGTGTGTTTGTGTGTTTGTGTGTTTGTGTGTTTGTGTGTTTGTGTGTTTGTGTGTTTGTGTGTTTGTGTGTTTGTGTGTTTGTGTGTTTGTGTGTTTGTGTTTTTGTGTGTTTGTGTGTTTGTGTGTTTGTGTGTTTGTTTATTTGTGTGTTTGTATGTTTGATTGTTTGTGTGTTTGTGTGTTTGTCTGTTTGTGTGTTTGTGTGTTTGTGTGTTTGTGTGTTTGTGTGTTTGTGTGTTTGTGTGTTTGTGTGTTTGTGTGTTTGTGTGTTTGTGTGTGAGTGTTTCTTTGTTATCGTGTTTGTGTGTTTCCGTGTTTCAGTATTTGGATCATTGTGTGTTTGTGTGTTTGTGTGTTAGTGTGTTCGCGTGTTTGTGTGTTAGTGTGTTCGCGTCTTTGCGTGTTTGTGTGTTTGTGTGTTTGTGTGTTTGTGTGTTTGTGTGTTTGTGTGTTCGTGTGTTCACGTGTTTAGTTGTTTGTGTGTTTGTGTGTTTGTGTGTTTGTGTGTTTGTGTGTTTGTGTGTCTGTGTGCTTGTGTGTTCGTGTGTTTGTGTTCCTGTGTGTTTGTGTGTTTGGGAGTTTGTGTGTTCGTGTGTTTGTGTGTTTGTTTGTCCGTGTGTTTGTTTGTCCGTGTGTTTGTGTCTTTGTGTATTCGTGTGTTAGTGTGTTTGTGTGTTTGTGTGCTTGTGTGTTCGTGTGTTTGTGTGTTTGTGTAATTGTATGTTTGTCTGTTTGTGTGTGAGTGTTTCTTTGTTTTCGTGTTTTTGTGTTTCTGTATTTGTATTTATGTGTGTTTGTGTGTTAGTGTGTTCGTGTGTTTGTGTGTTCGTGTGTTTGTGTGTTTGTGTGTTTGTGTGTTTGGGTGTGTGTGTTTCTTTCTGTGCTTGTGTGTTTGTGAGTTTGTGCGATCGTGTCATTGTGTGTTTTTGTGTTTGTGTGTTTGTGTGTTTGTGTGTCTGTGTGTTTGTGTGTTTGTGTGTTCGTTTGTCTGTGTGTTCGTGTGTTTGTGTGTTTGTGTGTTTGTGTGTTTGTGTGTTTCTGTGTTTGTGTGTTTGTGTGTTTGTGTGTTTGTATGTTTCCGTGTTTGTGTGTTTGTGTTCCTGTGTGTTTAAGTGTTTGTATGTTTGTGTGTTTACGTGTTTGTATGTTTGTGTGTTCTCGTGTTTGTGTGTTCGTGTGTTTGTGTGTTTGTGTGTTTGTGTGTTTGTGTGGTTGTGTGTTTGTGTGTCTGTGTGTTTGTGTGATTGTGTGTTTGTGTGTGAGTGTGTCTGCGTTTGTGTGTTTGTGTGTTTGTGTGTGAGTGTTTCTGTGTTTGTGTGTTTGTGTGTTTTCGTGTTTCTGTATTTGTATTATTGTGTGTTTTTGTGTTTGTGTGTTAGTGTGTTGGCGTGTTTGTGTGTTTGTGTGTTTGTGTGTTTGTGTGTTCGTATGTTAGTGTGTTTGTGTGTTCGTGTCTTTGTGTGTTTGTGTGTGAGTGTTTCTGTGTTTGTGTGTTTGTGTATTTGTGTGTTTGAGTGTGAGTGTTTCTGTGTTTGTGTGTTTGTGTGTTTTCGTGTTTCTGTATTTGTATCATTGTGTGTTTGTGTGTTTCTGTGTTAGTGTGTTGGCGTGTTTGTGTGTTTGGGTGTTTGTGTGTTTGTGTGTTCGTGTGTTTCTGGGTTTGTGTCTTTGTGTGGTGTGTGTTTGTTCCTTCGTGTCTTTACGTCCTTGTTTTTTTGTATGTTGTCGTGTTTGTGTGTTCGTGTGTTTGTGTGTTTGTGTGTTTGTGTGTTTGTGTGTTTGTGTGTTTGTGTTTTTGTGTGTCTGCGTGTTTGTGTCTTTGTGTGTTTGTGTGTTCGTGTGTTTGTCTGTTTGTGTGTTTGTGTGTTTGTGTGTTTGTGTGTTTGTGTGTTTGAGTGTTTGTGTGTTTTTGTGGTTGTGTGATCGTGTGTTTGTGTGTTTGTGTGTTTGTGTGTCTGTGTGTTTGTGTGTTTGTGTGTTTGTGTGTTTGTGTGTTTGTTTGTTTTTGTGTTTTTGTGTTTGTGTGTTTGTGCGTTTGTGTGTTTGTGTGTTTGTGTGTTTGTGTGTTCGTGTGTTTGTGTGTTTGTGTGTTTGTGTGTTTGTGTGTTTGTGTGTTTGTGTGTTTGTGTGTTTGTGTGTTCGTGTGTTCGTGTGTTTGTGTGTTTGTGTATTTGTGTGTTTGTGTGTTTGTGTGTTTGTGTGTTTGTGTGTTTGTGTGTTTGTGTGTTTGTGTGTTTGTGTGTTTGTGTGTTTGTGTGTTTGTGTGTTTGTGTGTTTGTGTGTTTGTGTGTTTGTGTGTTTGTGTGTTTGTGTGTTTCTGTGTTCGTGTGTCTGTGCGTTTGTGTTTTTGTGTTGTTTTGTGCCAGTGTAATTGTGTGTTTTTGTGTTTGTGAGTTTGTGTGATCGTGTCATTCCGTGTTTGTGTGTTTGTGTTGTTGTGTGGTTGTGTGTTTGTGTGTTTGTGTCTTTGTGCTCTTTGTGTGTTTGTGTGTTTGTGTGGTTGTATGTTCGTGTGTTTGTGTGTTTGTGTGGTTGTGTGTTTGTGTGTGAGTGTTTCTGTGTTTGTGTGTTTGTGTATTTGTGTGTTTGTGTGTATGTGTGTTTGTGTGTTTGTGTGTGAGTGTTTCTGTGTTTGTGTGTTCTCGTGTCTCTGTATTTGTATCATTGTGTGTTTGTGTGTTTGTGTGTTTGTGTGTTTGTGTGTTTGTGTGTTTGTGTGTTTGTGTGTTTGTGTGTTTGTGTGTTTGTGTGTTTGTGTGTTTGTGTGTTTGTGTGTTTGTGTGTTTGTGTGTTTGTGTGTTTGTGCGCTTGTGTGTTTGTGCGTTTGTGAGTTTGTGTGTTTGTGTGTTTGTGTGTTTGTGTGTTTGTGTGTTTGTGTGTTTGTGTGTTTGTGCGCTTGTGTGTTTGTGTGTTTGTGTGTTTGTGTGTTTGTGTGTTTGTGTGTTTGTGTTTTTGTGTGTTTGTGTGTTTGTGTGTTTGTGTGTTTGTGTGTTTGTGTGTTTGTGTGTATGTGTGTTTGTGTGTTTGTGTGTTTGTGTGTTTGTGTGTTTGTGTGTTTGTGTGTTTGTGTGTTTGTGTGTTTGTGTGTTTGTGTGTTTGTGTGTTTGTGTGTTTGTGTGTTTGTGTGTTTGTGTGTTTGTGTGTTTGTGTGTTTGTGTGTTTGTGTGTTTGTGTGTTTGTGTGTTTGTGTGTTTGTGTGTTTGTGTGTTTGTGTGTTTGTGTGTTTGTGTGTTTGTGTGTTTGTGTGTTTGTGTGTTTGTGTGTTTGTGTGTTTGTGTGTTTGTGTGTTTGTGTGTTTGTGTGTTTGTGTGTTTGTGTGTTTGTGTGTTTGTGTGTTTGTGTGTTTGTGTGTTTGTGTGTTTGTGTGTTTGTGTGTTTGTGTGTTTGTGTGTTTGTGTGTTTGTGTGTTTGTGTGTTCGTGTGTTTGTGTGTTTGTGTGTTTGTGTGTTTGTGTGTTTGTGTGTTTGTGTGTTTGTGTGTTTGTGTGTTTGTGTGTTTGTGTGTTTGTGTGCTTGTGTGTTCGTGTGTTTGTGTGTTTGTGTGTTTGTGTGTTTGTGTGTTTGTGGGTTTGTGTGTTTGTGTGTTTGTGTGTTTGTGTGTTTGTGTGTTTGTGTGTTTGTGTGTTTGTGTGTTTGTGTGTTTGTGTGTTTGTGTGTTTGTCTGTTTGTGTGTTTGTGTGTTTGTGTGTTTGTGTGTTTGTGTGTTTGTGTGTTTGTTTGTGAGTGTTTCTTTGTTATCGTGTTTGTGTGTTTCCGTGTTTCAGTATTTGGATCATTGTGTGTTTGTGTGTTTGTGTGTTAGTGTGTTCGCGTCTTTGCGTGTTTGTGTGTTTGTGTGTTTGTGTGTTTGTGTGTTTGTGTGTTTGTGTGTTTGTGTGTTTGTGTGTTTGTGTGTTTGTGTGTTTCTGTGTTCGTGTGTCTGTGCGTTTGTGTTTTTGTGTTGTTTTGTGCCAGTGTAATTGTGTGTTTTTGTGTTTGTGAGTTTGTGTGATCGTGTCATTCCGTGTTTGTGTGTTTGTGTTGTTGTGTGGTTGTGTGTTTGTGTGTTTGTGTCTTTGTGCTCTTTGTGTGTTTGTGTGTTTGTGTGGTTGTATGTTCGTGTGTTTGTGTGTTTGTGTGGTTGTGTGTTTGTGTGTGAGTGTTTCTGTGTTTGTGTGTTTGTGTATTTGTGTGTTTGTGTGTATGTGTGTTTGTGTGTTTGTGTGTGAGTGTTTCTGTGTTTGTGTGTTCTCGTGTCTCTGTATTTGTATCATTGTGTGTTTGTGTGTTTGTGTGTTTGTGTGTTTGTGTGTTTGTGTGTTTGTGTGTTTGTGTGTTTGTGTGTTTGTGTGTTTGTGTGTTTGTGTGTTTGTGTGTTTGTGTGTTTGTGTGTTTGTGTGTTTGTGTGTTTGTGCGCTTGTGTGTTTGTGCGTTTGTGAGTTTGTGTGTTTGTGTGTTTGTGTGTTTGTGTGTTTGTGTGTTTGTGTGTTTGTGTGTTTGTGCGCTTGTGTGTTTGTGTGTTTGTGTGTTTGTGTGTTTGTGTGTTTGTGTGTTTGTGTTTTTGTGTGTTTGTGTGTTTGTGTGTTTGTGTGTTTGTGTGTTTGTGTGTTTGTGTGTATGTGTGTTTGTGTGTTTGTGTGTTTGTGTGTTTGTGTGTTTGTGTGTTTGTGTGTTTGTGTGTTTGTGTGTTTGTGTGTTTGTGTGTTTGTGTGTTTGTGTGTTTGTGTGTTTGTGTGTTTGTGTGTTTGTGTGTTTGTGTGTTTGTGTGTTTGTGTGTTTGTGTGTTTGTGTGTTTGTGTGTTTGTGTGTTTGTGTGTTTGTGTGTTTGTGTGTTTGTGTGTTTGTGTGTTTGTGTGTTTGTGTGTTTGTGTGTTTGTGTGTTTGTGTGTTTGTGTGTTTGTGTGTTTGTGTGTTTGTGTGTTTGTGTGTTTGTGTGTTTGTGTGTTTGTGTGTTTGTGTGTTTGTGTGTTTGTGTGTTTGTGTGTTTGTGTGTTTGTGTGTTTGTGTGTTCGTGTGTTTGTGTGTTTGTGTGTTTGTGTGTTTGTGTGTTTGTGTGTTTGTGTGTTTGTGTGTTTGTGTGTTTGTGTGTTTGTGTGTTTGTGTGCTTGTGTGTTTGTGTGTTTGTGTGTTTGTGTGTTTGTGTGTTTGTGTGTTTGTGGGTTTGTGTGTTTGTGTGTTTGTGTGTTTGTGTGTTTGTGTGTTTGTGTGTTTGTGTGTTTGTGTGTTTGTGTGTTTGTGTGTTTGTGTGTTTGTCTGTTTGTGTGTTTGTGTGTTTGTGTGTTTGTGTGTTTGTGTGTTTGTGTGTTTGTTTGTGAGTGTTTCTTTGTTATCGTGTTTGTGTGTTTCCGTGTTTCAGTATTTGGATCATTGTGTGTTTGTGTGTTTGTGTGTTAGTGTGTTCGCGTCTTTGCGTGTTTGTGTGTTTGTGTGTTTGTGTGTTTGTGTGTTCGTGTGTTCACGTGTTTAGTTGTTTGTGTGTTTGTGTGTTTGTGTGTTTGTGTGTTTGTGTGTTTGTGTGTTTGTGTGCTTGTGTGTTCGTGTGTTTGTGTTCCTGTGTGTTTGTGTGTTTGGGAGTTTGTGTGTTCGTGTGTTTGTGTGTTTGTTTGTCCGTGTGTTTGTGTCTTTGTGTGTTCGTGTATTTGTGTATTCGTGTGTTAGTGTGTTTGTGTGTTTGTGTGCTTGTGTGTTCGTGTGTTTGTGTAATTGTATGTTTGTCTGTTTGTGTGTGAGTGTTTCTTTGTTTTCGTGTTTTTGTGTTTCTGTATTTGTATTTATGTGTGTTTGTGTGTTAGTGTGTTCGTGTGTTTGTGTGTTCGTGTGTTTGTGTGTTTGTGTGTTTGTGTGTTTGGGTGTGTGTGTTTCTTTCTGTGCTTGTGTGTTTGTGAGTTTGTGCGATCGTGTCATTGTGTGTTTTTGTGTTTGTGTGTTTGTGTGTTTGTGTG
Organism: Sussaba pulchella; assembly: GCA_963971145.1. Classification (NCBI taxonomy): domain Eukaryota; kingdom Metazoa; phylum Arthropoda; class Insecta; order Hymenoptera; family Ichneumonidae; genus Sussaba; species Sussaba pulchella. The sequence continues at coordinate 178,214 of CAXAQZ010000337.1, forward strand.
TCTGTGTGTTTGTGTGTTTGTGTGTTCGTTCGTCTGTGTGTTCGTGTGTTTGTGTGTTTGTGTGTTTGTGTGTTTGTGTGTTTCTGTGTTTGTGTGTTTGTGTGTTTGTGTGTTTGTGTGTTTGTGTGTTTGTGTGTTTCCGTGTTTGTGTGTTTGTGTTCCTGTGTGTTTAAGTGTTTGTATGTTTGTGTGTTTACGTGTTTGTATGTTTGTGTGTTCGTGTGTTTGTGTGTTCGTGTGTTTGTGTGTTTGTGTGTTTGTGTGTTTGTGTGGTTGTGTGTTTGTGTGTCTGTGTGTTTGTGTGATTGTGTGTTTGTGTGTGAGTGTGTCTGTGTTTGTGTGTTTGTGTGTTTGTGTGTGAGTGTTTCTGTGTTTGTGTGTTTGTGTGTTTTCGTGTTTCTGTATTTGTATTATTGTGTGTTTTTGTGTTTGTGTGTTAGTGTGTTGGCGTGTTTGTGTGTTTGTGTGTTTGTGTGTTTGTGTGTTTGTGTGTTCGTATGTTAGTGTGTTTGTGTCTTCGTGTCTTTGTGTGTTTGTGTGTGAGTGTTTCTGTGTTTGTGTGTTTGTGTATTTGTGTGTTTGAGTGTGAGTGTTTCTGTGTTTGTGTGTTTGTGTGTTTTCGTGTTTCTGTATTTGTATCATTGTGTGTTTGTGTGTTTCTGTGTTAGTGTGTTGGCGTGTTTGTGTGTTTGGGTGTTTGTGTGTTTGTGTGTTCGTGTGTTTCTGGGTTTGTGTCTTTGTGTGGTGTGTGTTTGTTCCTTCGTGTCTTTACGTGCTTGTTTTTTTGTATGTTGTCGTGTTTGTGTGTTCGTGTGTTCGTGTGTTTGTGTGTTTGTGTGTTTGTGTGTTTGTGTGTTTGTGTTTTTGTGTGTCTGCGTGTTTGTGTCTTTGTGTGTTTGTGTGTTTGTGTGTTTGTCTGTTTGTGTGTTTGTGTGTTTGTGTGTTTGTGTGTTTGTGTGTTTGTGTGTTTGAGTGTTTGTGTGTTTGTGTGTTTGTGTGTTTGTGTGTTTGTGTGTTTGTGTGTTTGTGTGTTCGTGTGTCTGTGCATTTGTGTTTTTGTGTTGTTTTGTGCCAGTGTAATTGTGTGTTTTTGTGTTTGTGAGTTTGTGTGATCGTGTCATTCCGTGTTTGTGTGTTTGTGTGGTTGTGTGGTTGTGTGTTTGTGTGTTTGTGTCTTTGTGCTCTTTGTGTGTTTGTGTGTTTGTGTGGTTGTATGTTCGTGTGTTTGTGTGTTTGTGTGGTTGTGTGTTTGTGTGTGAGTGTTTCTGTGTTTGTGTGTTTGTGTATTTGTGTGTTTGTGTGTATGTGTGTTTGTGTGTTTGTGTGTGAGTGTTTCTGTGTTTGTGTGTTCTCGTGTCTCTGTATTTGTATCATTGTGTGTTTGTGTGTTTGTGCGTCAGTGTGTTTGCGTGTTTGTGCGTTTGTGTGTTTGTGTGTTTGTGTGTTTGTGTGTTTGTGTGTTTGTGTTTTTGTGTGTTTGTGTGTTTGTGTGTTTGTGTATTTGTGTATTTGTGTATTTGTATGTTTGATTGTTTGTCTGTTTGTGTGTTTGTGTGTTTGTGTGTTTGTGTGTTTGTGTGTTTGTGTGTTTGTGTGTTTGTGTGTTTGTGCGTTTGTGTGTTTGTGTGTTTGTGTGTTTGTGTGTTTGTGTGTTTGTGTGTTTGTGTGTTTGTGTGTTTTTGAGTTTGTGTGTTTGTGTGTTTGTGTGTTTGTGTGTTTATGTGTTTGTGTGTTTGTCTGGTTGTGTGTTTGTGTGTTTGTGTGTTTGTGTGTTTGTGTGTTTGTGTGTTTGTGTGTTTGTGTGTTTGTGTGTTTGTGTGTTTGTGTGTTTGTGTGTTTGTGTGTTTGTGTGTTTGTGTGTTTGTGTGTTTGTGCGCTTGTGTGTTTGTGCGTTTGTGCGTTTGTGAGTTTGTGTGTTTGTGTGTTTGTGTGTTTGTGTGTTTGTGTGTTTGTGTGTTTGTGTGTTTGTGTGTTTGTGCGCTTGTGTGTTTGTGTGTTTGTGTGTTTGTGTGTTTGTGTGTTTGTGTGTTTGTGTGTTTGTGTGTTTGTGTGTTTGTGTGTTTGTGTGTTTGTGTGTTTGTGTGTTTGTGTGTATGTGTGTTTGTGTGTTTGTGTGTTTGTGTGTTTGTGTGTTTGTGTGTTTGTGTGTTCGTGTGTTTGTGTGTTTGTGTGTTTGTGTGTTTGTGTGTTTGTGTGTTTGTGTGTTTGTGTGTTTGTGTGTTTGTGTGTTTGTGTGTTTGTGTGTTTGTGTGTTTGTGTGTTTGTGTGTTTGTGTGTTTGTGTATTTGTGTGTTTGTGTGTTTGTGTGTTTGTGTGTTTGTGTGTTTGTGTGTTTGTGTGTTTGTGTGTTTGTGTGTTTGTGTGTTTGTGTGTTTGTGTGTTTGTGTGTTTGTGTGTTTGTGTGTTTGTGTGTTTGTGTGTTTGTGTGTTTGTGTGTTTGTGTGTTTGTGTGTTTGTGTGTTTGTGTGTTTGTGTGTTTGTGTGTTTGTGTGTTTGTGTGTTTGTGTGTTTGTGTGTTTGTGTGTTTGTGTGTTTGTGTGTTTGTGTGTTTGTGTGTTTGTGTGTTTGTGTGTTTGTGTGTTTGTGTTTTTGTGTGTTTGTGTGTTTGTGTGTTTGTGTGTTTGTTTATTTGTGTGTTTGTATGTTTGATTGTTTGTGTGTTTGTGTGTTTGTCTGTTTGTGTGTTTGTGTGTTTGTGTGTTTGTGTGTTTGTGTGTTTGTGTGTTTGTGTGTTTGTGTGTTTGTGTGTTTGTGTGTTTGTGTGTTTGTGTGTTTGTGTGTTTGTGTGTGAGTGTTTCTTTGTTATCGTGTTTGTGTGTTTCCGTGTTTCAGTATTTGGATCATTGTGTGTTTGTGTGTTTGTGTGTTAGTGTGTTCGCGTGTTTGTGTGTTAGTGTGTTCGCGTCTTTGCGTGTTTGTGTGTTTGTGTGTTTGTGTGTTTGTGTGTTTGTGTGTTTGTGTGTTTGTGTGTTCGTGTGTTCACGTGTTTAGTTGTTTGTGTGTTTGTGTGTTTGTGTGTTTGTGTGTTTGTGTGTTTGTGTGTCTGTGTGCTTGTGTGTTCGTGTGTTTGTGTTCCTGTGTGTTTGTGTGTTTGGGAGTTTGTGTGTTCGTGTGTTTGTGTGTTTGTTTGTCCGTGTGTTTGTGTCTTTGTGTGTTCGTGTGTTTGTGTATTCGTGTGTTAGTGTGTTTGTGTGTTTGTGTGCTTGTGTGTTCGTGTGTTTGTGTGTTTGTGTAATTGTATGTTTGTCTGTTTGTGTGTGAGTGTTTCTTTGTTTTCGTGTTTTTGTGTTTCTGTATTTGTATTTATGTGTGTTTGTGTGTTAGTGTGTTCGTGTGTTTGTGTGTTCGTGTGTTTGTGTGTTTGTGTGTTTGTGTGTTTGGGTGTGTGTGTTTCTTTCTGTGCTTGTGTGTTTGTGAGTTTGTGCGATCGTGTCATTGTGTGTTTTTGTGTTTGTGTGTTTGTGTGTTTGTGTGTCTGTGTGTTTGTGTGTTTGTGTGTTCGTTTGTCTGTGTGTTCGTGTGTTTGTGTGTTTGTGTGTTTGTGTGTTTGTGTGTTTCTGTGTTTGTGTGTTTGTGTGTTTGTGTGTTTGTATGTTTCCGTGTTTGTGTGTTTGTGTTCCTGTGTGTTTAAGTGTTTGTATGTTTGTGTGTTTACGTGTTTGTATGTTTGTGTGTTCTCGTGTTTGTGTGTTCGTGTGTTTGTGTGTTTGTGTGTTTGTGTGTTTGTGTGTTTGTGTGGTTGTGTGTTTGTGTGTCTGTGTGTTTGTGTGATTGTGTGTTTGTGTGTGAGTGTGTCTGCGTTTGTGTGTTTGTGTGTTTGTGTGTGAGTGTTTCTGTGTTTGTGTGTTTGTGTGTTTTCGTGTTTCTGTATTTGTATTATTGTGTGTTTTTGTGTTTGTGTGTTAGTGTGTTGGCGTGTTTGTGTGTTTGTGTGTTTGTGTGTTTGTGTGTTCGTATGTTAGTGTGTTTGTGTGTTCGTGTCTTTGTGTGTTTGTGTGTGAGTGTTTCTGTGTTTGTGTGTTTGTGTATTTGTGTGTTTGAGTGTGAGTGTTTCTGTGTTTGTGTGTTTGTGTGTTTTCGTGTTTCTGTATTTGTATCATTGTGTGTTTGTGTGTTTCTGTGTTAGTGTGTTGGCGTGTTTGTGTGTTTGGGTGTTTGTGTGTTTGTGTGTTCGTGTGTTTCTGGGTTTGTGTCTTTGTGTGGTGTGTGTTTGTTCCTTCGTGTCTTTACGTCCTTGTTTTTTTGTATGTTGTCGTGTTTGTGTGTTCGTGTGTTTGTGTGTTTGTGTGTTTGTGTGTTTGTGTGTTTGTGTTTTTGTGTGTCTGCGTGTTTGTGTCTTTGTGTGTTTGTGTGTTCGTGTGTTTGTCTGTTTGTGTGTTTGTGTGTTTGTGTGTTTGTGTGTTTGAGTGTTTGTGTGTTTTTGTGGTTGTGTGATCGTGTGTTTGTGTGTTTGTGTGTTTGTGTGTCTGTGTGTTTGTGTGTTTGTGTGTTTGTGTGTTTGTTTGTTTTTGTGTTTTTGTGTTTGTGTGTTTGTGCGTTTGTGTGTTTGTGTGTTTGTGTGTTTGTGTGTTTGTGTGTTTGTGTGTTTGTGTGTTTGTGTGTTTGTGTGTTTGTGTGTTTGTGTGTTTGTGTGTTTGTGTGTTTGTGTGTTCGTGTGTTCGTGTGTTTGTGTGTTTGTGTATTTGTGTGTTTGTGTGTTTGTGTGTTTGTGTGTTTGTGTGTTTGTGTGTTTGTGTGTTTGTGTGTTTGTGTGTTTGTGTGTTTGTGTGTTTGTGTGTTTGTGTGTTTGTGTGTTTGTGTGTTTGTGTGTTTGTGTGTTTGTGTGTTTGTGTGTTTCTGTGTTCGTGTGTCTGTGCGTTTGTGTTTTTGTGTTGTTTTGTGCCAGTGTAATTGTGTGTTTTTGTGTTTGTGAGTTTGTGTGATCGTGTCATTCCGTGTTTGTGTGTTTGTGTCGTTGTGTGGTTGTGTGTTTGTGTGTTTGTGTCTTTGTGCTCTTTGTGTGTTTGTGTGTTTGTGTGGTTGTATGTTCGTGTGTTTGTGTGTTTGTGTGGTTGTGTGTTTGTGTGTGAGTGTTTCTGTGTTTGTGTGTTTGTGTATTTGTGTGTTTGTGTGTATGTGTGTTTGTGTGTTTGTGTGTGAGTGTTTCTGTGTTTGTGTGTTCTCGTGTCTCTGTATTTGTATCATTGTGTGTTTGTGTGTTTGTGTGTCAGTGTGTTTGCGTGTTTGTGCGTTTATGTGTTTGTGTGTTTGTGTGTTTGTGTGTTTGTGTGTTTGTGTGTTTGTGTGTTTGTGTGTTTGTGTTTTTGTGTGTTTGTGTGTTTGTGTGTTTGTGTATTTGTGTATTTGTGTATTTGTATGTTTGATTGTTTGTCTGTTTGTGTGTTTGTGTGTTTGTGTGTTTGTGTGTTTGTGTGTTTGTGTGTTTGTGTGTTTGTGTGTTTGTGTGTTTGTGTGTTTGTGTGTTTGTGTGTTTGTGTGTTTGTGTGTTTGTGTGTTTTTGAGTTTGTGTGTTTGTGTGTTTGTGTGTTTGTGTGTTTATGTGTTTGTGTGTTTGTCTGGTTGTGTGTTTGTGTGTTTGTGTGTTTGTGTGTTTGTGTGTTTGTGTGTTTGTGTGTTTGTGTGTTTGTGTGTTTGTGTGTTTGTGTGTTTGTGTGTTTGTGTGTTTGTGTGTTTGTGTGTTTGTGTGTTTGTGTGTTTGTGCGCTTGTGTGTTTGTGCGTTTGTAAGTTTGTGTGTTTGTGTGTTTGTGTGTTTGTGTGTTTGTGTGTTTGTGCGCTTGTGTGTTTGTGTGTTTGTGTGTTTGTGTGTTTGTGTGTTTGTGTGTTTGTGTTTTTGTGTGTTTGTGTGTTTGTGTGTTTGTGTGTTTGTGTGTTTGTGTGTTTGTGTGTATGTGTGTTTGTGTGTTTGTGTGTTTGTGTGTTTGTGTGTTTGTGTGTTCGTGTGTTTGTGTGTTTGTGTGTTTGTGTGTTTGTGTGTTTGTGTGTTTGTGTGTTTGTGTGTTTGTGTGTTTGTGTGTTTGTGTGTTTGTGTGTTTGTGTGTTTGTGTGTTTGTGTGTTTGTGTGTTTGTGTGTTTGTGTGTTTGTGTGTTTGTGTGTTTGTGTGTTTGTGTGTTTGTGTGTTTGTGTGTTTGTGTGTTTGTGTGTTTGTGTGTTTGTGTGTTTGTGTGTTTGTGTGTTTGTGTGTTTGTGTGTTTGTGTGTTTGTGTGTTTGTGTGTTTGTGTGTTTGTGTGTTTGTGTGTTTGTGTGTTTGTGTGTTTGTGTGTTTGTGTGTTTGTGTGTTTGTGTGTTTGTGTGTTTGTGTGTTTGTGTGTTTGTGTGTTTGTGTGTTTGTGTGTTTGTGTGTTTGTGTGTTTGTGTGTTTGTGTGTTTGTGTGTTTGTGTGTTTGTGTGTTTGTGTGTTTGTGTGTTTGTGTGTTTGTGTGTTTGTGTGTTTGTGTGTTTGTGTGTTTGTGTGTTTGTGTGTTTGTGTGTTTGTGTGCTTGTGTGTTTGTGTGTTTGTGTGTTTGTGTGTTTGTGTGTTTGTGTGTTTGTGGGTTTGTGTGTTTGTGTGTTTGTGTGTTTGTGTGTTTGTGTGTTTGTGTGTTTGTGTGTTTGTGTGTTTGTGTGTTTGTGTGTTTGTGTGTTTGTGTGTTTGTGTGTTTGTGTGTTTGTGTGTTTGTGTGTTTGTGTGTTTGTGTGTTTGTTTGTGAGTGTTTCTTTGTTATCGTGTTTGTGTGTTTCCGTGTTTCAGTATTTGGATCATTGTGTGTTTGTGTGTTTGTGTGTTAGTGTGTTAGTGTGTTCGCGTCTTTGCGTGTTTGTGTGTTTGTGTGTTTGTGTGTTTGTGTGTTCGTGTGTTCACGTGTTTAGTTGTTTGTGTGTTTGTGTGTTTGTGTGTTTGTGTGTTTGTGTGTTTGTGTGTTTGTGTGTTTGTGTGCTTGTGTGTTCGTGTGTTTGTGTTCCTGTGTGTTTGTGTGTTTGGGAGTTTGTGTGTTCGTGTGTTTGTGTGTTTGTTTGTCCGTGTGTTTGTGTCTTTGTGTGTTCGTGTATTTGTGTATTCGTGTGTTAGTGTGTTTGTGTGTTTGTGTGCTTGTGTGTTCGTGTGTTTGTGTAATTGTATGTTTGTCTGTTTGTGTGTGAGTGTTTCTTTGTTTTCGTGTTTTTGTGTTTCTGTATTTGTATTTATGTGTGTTTGTGTGTTAGTGTGTTCGTGTGTTTGTGTGTTCGTGTGTTTGTGTGTTTGTGTGTTTGTGTGTTTGGGTGTGTGTGTTTCTTTCTGTGCTTGTGTGTTTGTGAGTTTGTGCGATCGTGTCATTGTGTGTTTTTGTGTTTGTGTGTTTGTGTGTTTGTGTGTCTGTGTGTTTGTGTGTTCGTTCGTCTGTGTGTTCGTGTGTTTGTGTGTTTGTGTGTTTGTGTGTTTGTGTGTTTCTGTGTTTGTGTGTTTGTGTGTTTGTGTGTTTGTGTGTTTGTGTGTTTGTGTGTTTCCGTGTTTGTGTGTTTGTGTTCCTGTGTGTTTAAGTGTTTGTATGTTTGTGTGTTTACGTGTTTGTATGTTTGTGTGTTCGTGTGTTTGTGTGTTCGTGTGTTTGTGTGTTTGTGTGTTTGTGTGTTTGTGTGGTTGTGTGTTTGTGTGTCTGTGTGTTTGTGTGATTGTGTGTTTGTGTGTGAGTGTGTCTGTGTTTGTGTGTTTGTGTGTTTGTGTGTGAGTGTTTCTGTGTTTGTGTGTTTGTGTGTTTTCGTGTTTCTGTATTTGCATTATTGTGTGTTTTTGTGTTTGTGTGTTAGTGTGTTGGCGTGTTTGTGTGTTTGTGTGTTTGTGTGTTTGTGTGTTTGTGTGTTCGTATGTTAGTGTGTTTGTGTCTTCGTGTCTTTGTGTGTTTGTGTGTGAGTGTTTCTGTGTTTGTGTGTTTGTGTATTTGTGTGTTTGAGTGTGAGTGTTTCTGTGTTTGTGTGTTTGTGTGTTTTCGTGTTTCTGTATTTGTATCATTGTGTGTTTGTGTGTTTCTGTGTTAGTGTGTTGGCGTGTTTGTGTGTTTGGGTGTTTGTGTGTTTGTGTGTTCGTGTGTTTCTGGGTTTGTGTCTTTGTGTGGTGTGTGTTTGTTCCTTCGTGTCTTTACGTGCTTGTTTTTTTGTATGTTGTCGTGTTTGTGTGTTCGTGTGTTCGTGTGTTTGTGTGTTTGTGTGTTTGTGTGTTTGTGTGTTTGTGTTTTTGTGTGTCTGCGTGTTTGTGTCTTTGTGTGTTTGTGTGTTTGTGTGTTTGTCTGTTTGTGTGTTTGTGTGTTTGTGTGTTTGTGTGTTTGTGTGTTTGTGTGTTTGAGTGTTTGTGTGTTTGTGTGTTTGTGTGTTTGTGTGTTTGTGTGTTTGTGTGTTTGTGTGTTCGTGTGTCTGTGCGTTTGTGTTTTTGTGTTGTTTTGTGCCAGTGTAATTGTGTGTTTTTGTGTTTGTGAGTTTGTGTGATCGTGTCATTCCGTGTTTGTGTGTTTGTGTGGTTGTGTGGTTGTGTGTTTGTGTGTTTGTGTCTTTGTGCTCTTTGTGTGTTTGTGTGTTTGTGTGGTTGTATGTTCGTGTGTTTGTGTGTTTGTGTGGTTGTGTGTTTGTGTGTGAGTGTTTCTGTGTTTGTGTGTTTGTGTATTTGTGTGTTTGTGTGTATGTGTGTTTGTGTGTTTGTGTGTGAGTGTTTCTGTGTTTGTGTGTTCTCGTGTCTCTGTATTTGTATCATTGTGTGTTTGTGTGTTTGTGCGTCAGTGTGTTTGCGTGTTTGTGCGTTTGTGTGTTTGTGTGTTTGTGTGTTTGTGTGTTTGTGTGTTTGTGTGTTTGTGTGTTTGTGTGTTTGTGTTTTTGTGTGTTTGTGTGTTTGTGTGTTTGTGTATTTGTGTATTTGTGTATTTGTATGTTTGATTGTTTGTCTGTTTGTGTGTTTGTGTGTTTGTGTGTTTGTGTGTTTGTGTGTTTGTGTGTTTGTGTGTTTGTGTGTTTGTGTGTTTGTGTGTTTGTGTGTTTGTGTGTTTGTGTGTTTGTGTGTTTGTGTGTTTGTGTGTTTGTGTGTTTGTGTGTTTTTGAGTTTGTGTGTTTGTGTGTTTGTGTGTTTGTGTGTTTATGTGTTCGTGTGTTTGTCTGGTTGTGTGTTTGTGTGTTTGTGTGTTTGTGTGTTTGTGTGTTTGTGTGTTTGTGTGTTTGTGTGTTTGTGTGTTTGTGTGTTTGTGTGTTTGTGTGTTTGTGTGTTTGTGTGTTTGTGTGTTTGTGCGCTTGTGTGTTTGTGCGTTTGTGCGTTTGTGAGTTTGTGTGTTTGTGTGTTTGTGTGTTTGTGTGTTTGTGTGTTTGTGTGTTTGTGTGTTTGTGTGTTTGTGTGTTTGTGCGCTTGTGTGTTTGTGTGTTTGTGTGTTTGTGTGTTTGTGTGTTTGTGTGTTTGTGTGTTTGTGTGTTTGTGTGTTTGTGTGTTTGTGTGTTTGTGTGTTTGTGTGTTTGTGTGTTTGTGTGTATGTGTGTTTGTGTGTTTGTGTGTTTGTGTGTTTGTGTGTTTGTGTGTTTGTGTGTTCGTGTGTTTGTGTGTTTGTGTGTTTGTGTGTTTGTGTGTTTGTGTGTTTGTGTGTTTGTGTGTTTGTGTGTTTGTGTGTTTGTGTGTTTGTGTGTTTGTGTGTTTGTGTGTTTGTGTGTTTGTGTGTTTGTGTGTTTGTGTGTTTGTGTGTTTGTGTGTTTGTGTGTTTGTGTGTTTGTGTGTTTGTGTGTTTGTGTGTTTGTGTGTTTGTGTGTTTGTGTGTTTGTGTGTTTGTGTGTTTGTGTGTTTGTGTGTTTGTGTGTTTGTGTGTTTGTGTGTTTGTGTGTTTGTGTGTTTGTGTGTTTGTGTGTTTGTGTGTTTGTGTGTTTGTGTGTTTGTGTGTTTGTGTGTTTGTGTGTTTGTGTGTTTGTGTGTTTGTGTGTTTGTGTGTTTGTGTGTTTGTGTGTTTGTGTGTTTGTGTGTTTGTGTGTTTGTGTGTTTGTGTGTCGTGTGTTTGTGTGTTTGTGTGTTTGTGTGTTTGTGTGTTTGTGTGTTTGTGTGTTTGTGTGTTTGTGTGTTTGTGTGTTTGTGTGTTTGTGTGTTTGTGTGTTTGTGTGTTTGTGTGTTTGTGTGTTTGTGTGTTTGTGTGTTTGTGTGTTTGTGTGTTTGTATGTTTGTGTGTTTGTGGGTTTGTGTGTTTGTGTGTTTGTGTGTTTGTGTGTTTGTGTGTTTGTGTGTTTGTGTCTCTGTGCGTTTGTGTGTTTGTATCGTTTTGTGTGTGTGTTTTTTTTTGTTTGTTTGGTGGTTCGCATGCTTGTGTGTTTGTGTGTTTGTATGTTTGTGTGTCCGTGTAGTTGTGAGTTTTCGTGCTTGTATGTTTGTATGTTTGTGTGTTTGTGCGTTTCTGTACTTGGTTGTTTGTGTGTTTGTGTTTGAATGTTTGTGTGTTTCTGTAGTTGCGTGTTCGTGTGTTTGGGTGCTTGTGTGTTTGTTTGTTCGTAAGTTTGTGTGTTTGTGTGTTCGTGTGTTTGTGTGTCTGTGTGTTTAGGCGTTTGTGTGTTAGTGTGTTCGTGTTTTTCTGGGTTTGTGTGATCGTGCTATTGTGTGTTTGTGTGTTTGTCTGGTTGTGTATTTGTGTGTTTGTGTGTTTGTGTGTTTGTGTGTTTGTGTGTTTGTGTGTTTCTGGGTTTATATGTTTGTGTGGTGTGTGTTTGTTTCTTTGTGTCTTCGTGTGCTTGTGTTTTTGTATGTTCTCGTGTTTGTATGTTTGTGTATTTGTCTGTTTGTGTGCTTGTGTGTTTGTGTACTTGTGTGTTCGTGTGTTTGTGTGTTTGTGTAATTGTATGTGTGTCTGTTTGTGTGTGAGTGTTTCTGTGTTTTAGTGTTTTTGTGTTTCTGTATTTGTATTTTTGTGTGTTTGTGTGTTAGTGTGTTCGTCCGTTTGTGTGTTTGTGTGTTCGTGTGTTCGTGTGTCTGTGTGTTCGTGTGTTTGTGTGTTTGTGTGTTTGTGTGTTTGTGTGTTTGTGTGTTTGTGTGTTTGTGTGTTTCTGTGTTTGTGTGTTTGTGTGATTCCGTGTTTGTGTGTTTGTGTGTTTGTGTGTTTGTGTGTTTGTGTGCTTGTGTGTTTGTGTGTTTGTGTGTTTGTGTGTTTGTGTGTTTGTGTGTTTGTGTGTTTGTGTGTTTGTGTGTTTGTGCGTTTCTGTACTTGGTTGTTTGTGTGTTTGTGTTTGAATGTTTGTGTGTCTGTGTGTTCGTGTGTTTCTGGGTTTATATGTTTGTGTGGTGTGTGTTTGTTTCTTTGTGTCTTTGTGTGCTTGTGTTTTTGTATGTTCTCGCGTTTGTATGTTTGTGTATTTGTGTGTTTGTGTGCTTGTGTGTTTGTGTGCTTGTGTGTTTGTGTGTTTGTGTGTTTGGGTGTGTGTGTGTGTTTCTGTGCTTGTGTGTTTGTGAGTTTGTGCGATCGTGTCATTGTGTGTTTTTGTGTTTGTGTGTTTGTGTGTTTGTGTGTCTGTGTGTTCGTGTGTTAGTGTGTTTGTGTGTTTGTGTGTTTGTGTGTTCGTGTGTTTGTGTGTTTGTGTGTTTGTGTGTTTGTGTGTTTGTGTGTTTGTGTGTTTGTGTGTTTGTGTGTTCGTGTGTTAGTGTGTTTGTGTGTTTGTGTGTTTGTGTGTTTGTGTGTTCGTGTGCTTGTGTGTTTATGTGCTTGAGCTGTTTGTGTGTTTGTGTGTTCGTGTGTCTGTGCGTTTGTGTTTTTGTGTTGTTTTGTGCCGGTGTAATTGTGTGTTTTTGTGTTTGTGAGTTCGTGTGATCGTGTCATTTCGTGTTTGTGTGTTTGTGTGGTTGTGTGGTTGTGTGTTTGTGTGTTTGGGTCTTTGTGCTCTTTGTGTGTTTGTGTGTTTGTGTGGTTGTATGTTCGTGTGTTCGTGTATTTGTGTGGTTGTGTGTTTGTGTGTGAGTGTTTCTGTGTTTGTGTGTTTGTGTATTTGTGTGTTTGTGTGTTTGTGTGTGAGTGTTTCTGTGTTTGTGTGTTTGTGTGTTCTCGTGTTTCTGTATTTGTATCATTGTGTGTTTGTGTGTTTGTGTGTTTGTGTGTTAGCGTGTTTGCGTGTTTGTGCGTTTGTGTGTTTGTGTGTTTGTGTGTTTGTGTGTTTGTGTGTTTGTGTGTTTGTGTGTTTGTGTGTTCGTGTGTTTGTGTGTTTGTGTGTTTGTGTGTTTGTGTGTTTGTGTGTTTGTGTGTTTGTGTGTTTGTGTGTTTGTGTGTTTGTGTGTTTGTGTTTTTGTGTGTTTGTGTGTTTGTGTGTTTGTGTATTTGTGTGTTTGTATGTTTGATTGTTTGTGTGTTTGTCTGTTTGTGTGTTTGTGTGTTTGTGTGTTTGTGTGTTTGTGTGTTTGTGTGTTTGTGTGTTTGTGTGTTTGTGTGTTTGTGTGTTTGTGTGTTTGTGTGTTTGTGTGTTTGTGTGTTTGTGTGTTTGTGTGTTTGTGTGTGAGTGTTTCATTGTTATCGTGTTTGTGTGTTTCCGTGTTTCAGTATTTGGATCATTGTGTGTTTGTGTGTTTGTGTGTTAGTGTCTTCGCGTCTTTGCGTGCTTGTGTGTTTGTGTGTTTGTGTGTTTGTGTGTTTGTGTGTTTGTGTGTTCGTGTGTTCGTGTGTTTAGTTGTTTGTGTGTTTGTTTGTTTGTGTGTTTGTGTGTTTGTGTGTTTGTGTGTTTGTGTGTTTGTGTGTTTCTGTGTTTGTGTGCTTGTGTATTCGTGTGTTTGTGTTCCTGTGTTTTTGTGTGTTTGGGAGTTTGTGTGTTCGTGTTTTTGTGTGTTTGTTTGTCCGTGTGTTTGTGTCTTTGTGTGTTCGTGTGTTTGTGTATTCGTGTGTTAGTGTGTTTGTGTGTTTGTGTGCTTGTGTGTTCGTGTGTTTGTGTGTTTGTGTAATTGTATGTTTGTCTGTTTGTGTGTGAGTGTTTCTTTGTTTTCGTGTTTTTGTGTTTCTGTATTTGTATTTATGTGTGTTTGTGTGTTAGTGTGTTCGTGTGTTTGTGTGTTCGTGTGCTTGTGTGTTTGTGAGTTTGTGCGATCGTGTCATTGTGTGTTTTTGTGTTTGTGTGTTTGTGTGTTTGTGTGTTTGTGTGTTTGTGTGTTTGTGTGTTTGTGTGTTTGTGTGTTTGTGTGTTTGTGTGTTTGTGTGTTTGTGTGTTTGTGTGTTTGTGTGTTTGTGTGTTCGTTCGTCTGTGTGTTCGTGTGTTTGTGTGTTTGTGTGTTTGTGTGTTTGTGCGATCGTGTCATTGTGTGTTTTTGTGTTTGTGTGTTTGTGTGTTTGTGTGTCTGTGTGTTTGTGTGTTTGTGTGTTCGTGTGTTTGTGTGTTCGTGTGTTTGTGTGTTTGTGGGTTTGTGTGTTTGTGTGTTTGTGTGTTTGTGTGTTTGTGTGTTTGTGTGTTTGTGTGTTCGTGTGTTAGTGTGTTTGTGTGTTTGTGTGTTTGTGTGTTTGTGTGTTTGTGTGTTTGTGTGTTCGTGTGCTTGTGTGTTTGTGTGCTTGAGCTGTTTGTGTGTTTGTGTGTTCGTGTGTCTGTGCGTTTGTGTTTTTGTGTTGTTTTGTGCCGGTGTAATTGTGTGTTTTTGTGTTTGTGAGTTCGTGTGATCGTGTCATTTCGTGTTTGTGTGTTTGTGTGGTTGTGTGGTTGTGTGTTTGTGTGTTTGTGTCTTTGTGCTCTTTGTGTGTTTGTGTGTTTGTGTGTTTGTGTGTTTGTGTGGTTGTATGTTCGTGTGTTCGTGTATTTTTGTGGTTGTGTGTTTGTGTGTGAGTGTTTCTGTGTTTGTGTGTTTGTGTATTTGTGTGTTTGTGTGTGAGTGTTGCTGTGTTTGTGTGTTTGTGTGTTCTCGTGTTTCTGTATTTGTATCATTGTGTGTTGGTGTGTTTGTGTGTTAGTGTGTTTGCGTGTTTGTGCGTTTGTGTGTTTGTGTGTTTGTGTGTTTGTGTGTTTGTGTGTTTGTGTGTTTGTGTGTTTGTGTGTTTGTGTGTTCGTGTGTTTGTGTGTTTGTGTGTTTGTGTGTTTGTGTGTTTGTGTGTTTGTGTGTTTGTGTGTTTCTGTGTTTGTGTGTTTGTGTGTTTGTGTGTTTGTGTTTTTGTGTGTTTGTGTGTTTGTGTGTTTGTGTGTTTGTGTATTTGTGTGTTTGTATGTTTGATTGTTTGTGTGTTTGTCTGTTTGTGTGTTTGTGTGTTTGTGTGTTTGTGTGTTTGTGTGTTTGTGTGTTTGTGTGTTTGTGTGTTTGTGTGTTTGTGTGTTTGTGTGTTTGTGTGTGAGTGTTTCTTTGTTATCGTGTTTGTGTGTTTCCGTGTTTCAGTATTTGGATCATTGTGTGTTTGTGTGTTTGTGTGTTAGTGTGTTCGCGTGTTTGTGTGTTAGTGTGTTCGCGTCTTTGCGTGTTTGTGTGTTTGTGTGTTTGTGTGTTTGTGTGTTTGTGTGTTTGTGTGTTCGTGTGTTCACGTGTTTAGTTGTTTGTGTGTTTGTGTGTTTGTGTGTTTGTGTGTTTGTGTGTCTGTGTGCTTGTGTGTTCGTGTGTTTGTGTTCCTGTGTGTTTGTGTGTTTGGGAGTTTGTGTGTTCGTGTGTTTGTGTGTTTGTTTGTCCGTGTGTTTGTGTCTTTGTGTGTTCGTGTGTTTGTGTATTCGTGTGTTAGTGTGTTTGTGTGTTTGTGTGCTTGTGTGTTCGTGTGTTTGTGTGTTTGTGTAATTGTATGTTTGTCTGTTTGTGTGTGAGTGTTTCTTTGTTTTCGTGTTTTTGTGTTTCTGTATTTGTATTTATGTGTGTTTGTGTGTTAGTGTGTTCGTGTGTTTGTGTGTTCGTGTGTTTGTGTGTTTGTGTGTTTGTGTGTTTGGGTGTGTGTGTTTCTTTCTGTGCTTGTGTGTTTGTGAGTTTGTGCGATCGTGTCATTGTGTGTTTTTGTGTTTGTGTGTTTGTGTGTTTGTGTGTCTGTGTGTTTGTGTGTTTGTGTGTTCGTTTGTCTGTGTGTTCGTGTGTTTGTGTGTTTGTGTGTTTGTGTGTTTGTGTGTTTCTGTGTTTGTGTGTTTGTGTGTTTGTGTGTTTGTGTGTTTGTGTGTTTCCGTGTTTGTGTGTTTGTGTTCCTGTGTGTTTAAGTGTTTGTATGTTTGTGTGTTTACGTGTTTGTATGTTTGTGTGTTCTCGTGTTTGTGTGTTCGTGTGTTTGTGTGTTTGTGTGTTTGTGTGTTTGTGTGGTTGTGTGTTTGTGTGTCTGTGTGTTTGTGTGATTGTGTGTTTGTGTGTGAGTGTGTCTGCGTTTGTGTGTTTGTGTGTTTGTGTGTGAGTGTTTCTGTGTTTGTGTGTTTGTGTGTTTTCGAGTTTCTGTATTTGTATTATTGTGTGTTTTTGTGTTTGTGTGTTAGTGTGTTGGCGTGTTTGTGTGTTTGTGTGTTTGTGTGTTTGTGTGTTCGTATGTTAGTGTGTTTGTGTGTTCGTGTCTTTGTGTGTTTGTGTGTGAGTGTTTCTGTGTTTGTGTGTTTGTGTATTTGTGTGTTTGAGTGTGAGTGTTTCTGTGTTTGTGTGTTTGTGTGTTTTCGTGTTTCTGTATTTGTATCATTGTGTGTTTGTGTGTTTCTGTGTTAGTGTGTTGGCGTGTTTGTGTGTTTGGGTGTTTGTGTGTTTGTGTGTTCGTGTGTTTCTGGGTTTGTGTCTTTGTGTGGTGTGTGTTTGTTCCTTCGTGTCTTTACGTCCTTGTTTTTTTGTATGTTGTCGTGTTTGTGTGTTCGTGTGTTTGTGTGTTTGTGTGTTTGTGTGTTTGTGTGTTTGTGTTTTTGTGTGTCTGCGTGTTTGTGTCTTTGTGTGTTTGTGTGTTTGTGTGTTTGTCTGTTTGTGTGTTTGTGTGTTTGTGTGTTTGTGTGTTTGTGTGTTTGAGTGTTTGTGTGTTTTTGTGGTTGTGTGATCGTGTGTTTGTGTGTTTGTGTGTTTGTGTGTTTGTGTGTCTGTGTGTTTGTGTGTTTGTGTGTTTGTGTGTTTGTTTGTTTTTGTGTTTTTGTGTTTGTGTGTTTGTGCGTTTGTGTGTTTGTGTGTTTGTGTGTTTGTGTGTTTGTGTGTTTGTGTGTTTGTGTGTTTGTGTGTTTGTGTGTTTGTGTGTTTGTGTGTTTGTGTGTTTGTGTGTTTGTGTGTTCGTGTGTTCGTGTGTTTGTGTGTTTGTGTGTTTGTGTGTTTGTGTGTTTGTGTGTTTGTGTGTTTGTGTGTTTGTGTGTTTGTGTGTTTGTGTGTTTGTGTGTTTGTGTGTTTGTGTGTTTGTGTGTTTGTGTGTTTGTGTGTTTGTGTGTTTGTGTGTTTCTGTGTTCGTGTGTCTGTGCGTTTGTGTTTTTGTGTTGTTTTGTGCCAGTGTAATTGTGTGTTTTTGTGTTTGTGAGTTTGTGTGATCGTGTCATTCCGTGTTTGTGTGTTTGTGTGGTTGTGTGGTTGTGTGTTTGTGTGTTTGTGTCTTTGTGCTCTTTGTGTGTTTGTGTGTTTGTGTGGTTGTATGTTCGTGTGTTTGTGTGTTTGTGTGGTTGTGTGTTTGTGTGTGAGTGTTTCTGTGTTTGTGTGTTTGTGTATTTGTGTGTTTGTGTGTATGTGTGTTTGTGTGTTTGTGTGTGAGTGTTTCTGTGTTTGTGTGTTCTCGTGTCTCTGTATTTGTATCATTGTGTGTTTGTGTGTTTGTGTGTCAGTGTGTTTGCGTGTTTGTGCGTTTATGTGTTTGTGTGTTTGTGTGTTTGTGTGTTTGTGTGTTTGTGTGTTTGTGTGTTTGTGTTTTTGTGTGTTTGTGTGTTTGTGTGTTTGTGAATTTGTGTATTTTTGGTATTTGTATGTTTGATTGTTTGTCTGTTTGTGTGTTTGTGTGTTTGTGTGTTTGTGTGTTTGTGTGTTTGTGTGTTTGTGTGTTTGTGTGTTTGTGTGTTTGTGTGTTTGTGTGTTTGTGTGTTTGTGTGTTTGTGTGTTTGTGTGTTTGTGTGTTTTTGAGTTTGTGTGTTTGTGTGTTTGTGTGTTTGTGTGTTTATGTGTTTGTGTGTTTGTCTGGTTGTGTGTTTGTGTGTTTGTGTGTTTGTGTGTTTGTGTGTTTGTGTGTTTGTGTGTTTGTGTGTTTGTGTGTTTGTGTGTTTGTGTGTTTGTGTGTTTGTGTGTTCGTGTGTTTGTGTGTTTGTGTGTTTGTGCGCTTGTGTGTTTGTGCGTTGGTGAGTTTGTGTGTTTGTGTGTTTGTGTGTTTGTGTGTTTGTGTGTTTGTGTGTTTGTGTGTTTGTGCGCTTGTGTGTTTGTGTGTTTGTGTGTTTGTGTGTTTGTGTGTTTGTGTGTTCGTGTTTTTGTGTGTTTGTGTGTTTGTGTGTTTGTGTGTTTGTGTGTTTGTGTGTTTGTGTGTATGTGTGTTTGTGTCTTTGTGTGTTTGTGTGTTTGTGTGTTTGTGTGTTTGTGTGTTCGTGTGTTCGTGTGTTTGTGTGTTTGTGTGTTTGTGTGTTTGTGTGTTTGTGTGTTTGTGTGTTTGTGTGTTTGTGTGTTTGTGTGTTTGTGTGTTTGTGTGTTTGTGTGTTTGTGTGTTTGTGTGTTTGTGTGTTTGTGTGTTTGTGTGTTTGTGTGTTTGTGTGTTTGTGTGTTTGTGTGTTTGTGTGTTTGTGTGTTTGTGTGTTTGTGTGTTTGTGTGTTTGTGTGTTTGTGTGTTTGTGTGTTTGTGTGTTTGTGTGTTTGTGTGTTTGTGTGTTTGTGTGTTTGTGTGTTTGTGTGTTTGTGTGTTTGTGTGTTTGTGTGTTTGTGTGTTTGTGTGTTTGTGTGTTTGTGTGTTTGTGTGTTTGTGTGTTTGTGTGTTTGTGTGTTTGTGTGTTTGTGTGTTTGTGTGTTCGTGTGTTTGTGTGTTTGTGTGTTTGTGTGTTTGTGTGTTTGTGTGTTTGTGTGTTTGTGTGTTTGTGTGTTTGTGTGTTTGTGTGTTTGTGTGTTTGTGTGCTTGTGTGTTTGTGTGTTTGTGTGTTTGTGTGTTTGTGTGTTTGTGTGTTTGTGGGTTTGTGTGTTTGTGTGTTTGTGTGTTTGTGTGTTTGTGTGTTTGTGTGTTTGTGTGTTTGTGTGTTTGTGTGTTTGTGTGTTTGTGTGTTTGTGTCTCTGTAGGTTTGTGTGTTTGTATCGTTTTGTTTGTTTGGTGGTTCGCATGCTTGTGTGTTTGTGTGTTTGTATGTTTGTGTGTCCGTGTAGTTGTGAGTTTTCGTGCTTGTATGTTTGTATGTTTGTGTGTTTGTGCGTTTCTGTACTTGGTTGTTTGTGTGTTTGTGTTTGAATGTTTGTGTGTTTCTGTAGTTGCGTGTTCGTGTGTTTGGGTGCTTGTGTGTTTGTTTGTTCGTAAGTTTGTGTGTTTGTGTGTTCGTGTGTTTGTGTGTCTGTGTGTTTAGGCGTTTGCGTGTTAGTGTGTTCGTGTTTTTCTGGGTTTGTGTGATCGTGCCATTGTGTGTTTGTGTGTTTGTCTGGTTGTGTATTTGTGTGTTTGTGTGTTTGTGTGTTTGTGTGTTTGTGTGTTTGTGTGTTTCTGGGTTTATATGTTTGTGCGGTGTGTGTTTGTTTCTTTGTGTCTTCGTGTGCTTGTGTTTTTGTATGTTCTCGTGTTTGTATGTTTGTGTATTTGTCTGTTTGTGTGCTTGTGTGTTTGTGTACTTGTGTGTTCGTGTGTTTGTGTGTTTGTGTAATTGTATGTGTGTCTGTTTGTGTGTGAGTGTTTCTGTGTTTTAGTGTTTTTGTGTTTCTGTATTTGTATTTTTGTGTGTTTGTGTGTTAGTGTGTTCGTCCGTTTGTGTGTTTGTGTGTTCGTGTGTTCGTGTGTCTGTGTGTTCGTGTGTTTGTGTGTTTGTGTGTTTGTGTGTTTGTGTGTTTGTGTGTTTGTGTGTTTGTGTGTTTGTGTGTTTGTGTGTTTCTGTGTTTGTGTGTTTGTGTGATTCCGTGTTTGTGTGTTTGTGTGTTTGTGTGTTTGTGTGTTTGTGTGTTTGTGTGCTTGTGTGTTTGTGTGTTTGTGTGTTTGTGTGTTTGTGTGTTTGTGTGTTTGTGCGTTTCTGTACTTGGTTGTTTGTGTGTTTGTGTTTGAATGTTTGTGTGTTTGTGTAGTTGCGTGTTCGTGTGTTTGGGTGCTTGTGTGTTCGTTTGTTCGTAAGTTTGTGTGTTTGTGTGTCTGTGTGTTTGGGTGTTCGTGTGTTTGTGTGTCTGTGTGTTTAGGTGTTTGTGTGTTAGTGTGTTCGTGTTTTTCTGGGTTTGTGTGATCGTGCCATTCTGTGTTTGTGTGTTTGTCTGGTTGTGTATTTGTGTGTTTGTGTGTTTGTGTGTTTGTGTGTCTGTGTGTTCGTGTGTTTCTGGGTTTATATGTTTGTGTGGTGTGTGTTTGTTTCTTTGTGTCTTTGTGTGCTTGTGTTTTTGTATGTTCTCGCGTTTGTATGTTTGTGTATTTGTGTGTTTGTGTGCTTGTGTGTTTGTGTGCTTGTGTGTTTGTGTGTTTGTGTGTTTGGGTGTGTGTGTGTGTTTCTGTGCTTGTGTGTTTGTGAGTTTGTGCGATCGTGTCATTGTGTGTTTTTGTGTTTGTGTGTTTGTGTGTCTGTGTGTTCGTGTGTTTGTGTGTTCGTGTGTCTGTGTGTTCGTGTGTTTGTGTGTTTGTGTGTTTGTGTGTTTGTGTTTGTGTGTTTGTGTGTTTTTGTGTTTGTGTGTTTGTGTGTTTGTGTGTTTGTCTGTTTGTGTGTTTGTGTGTTTGTGTGTTTGCGTGTTTGCGTGTTTGTGTTTTCGTGTGATTTTGTGTTCGTGTGTTTGTGTGTTCGTGTGTTTGTGTGTTCGTGTGTTTGTTCGTTCGTGTGTTTGTGTGTTTGTGTGTTTGTGTGTTTGTGTGTTCGTGCGTTTGTGTGTTCGTGTGTTGGTGTGTTTGTGTGTTTGTGTGTTTGTGTGTTTGTGTGTTTGTGTGTTTGTGCGTTTGTGTGTTCGTGTGTTTGTGGGTTTGTGTGTTTGTGTGTTCGTGTGCTTGTGTGTTTGTGTGCTTGAGCTGTTTGTGTGTTTGTGTGTTTTCATCATTCTGTGTTTGTGTAATTGTGTGCTACCGTGTTCGTGTGTTTGTGTGTTTGTTTGCTTGTGTGTCTGTGAGTTCGTGTGTTTGTGGGTTTGTGTGTTCGTGTGTTTGAGTGTACGTGTGTTTGTGTGTTCGTGTGTTCGTGTGTTCGTGTGTTTGTGTGTTTGTGTGGTTGTGTGATTGTATCACTGTGTGTTTGGGTGTTACCGTGTTTGTGTGTTTGTGTGCTTGTGTGTCTGTGTGGTCGTGTGTTTGTGTGTTTGTGTGTTTGTGTGCTCGTGTGTTTGTGTATTTGTGTGTTTACGTGTTTGTGTATTTATGAGTTTGTCTGATCGTGTCATTGTGTGTTTGTGTGTTTGTCTGGTTGTGAGTTTGTACGTTTGTGTGTTTGTGTGATTGTGTGTTTGTGTGTTTTTGTGTTTGTATCATTGTGTGTTTGTGTGATTGTTTGTTACCGTGTTTGTGTGTTTGTGTAGTTGTTTGCTTGTGTGTCTGTGTGTTCGTGTGTTTGTGTGTTTGTGTTTTCCTGTGTTTGTGTGTACGTGTGTTTGTGTATCCGTGTGTTCGTGTGTTTGTGTGGTTGTGCTGTTCGTGTGTTTGTGTGGTTGTGCTGTTCGTGTGTTTGTGTGTTTGTGTAATTGTATCATTGTGTGTTTGTGTTTTACCGTGTTTGCGTGTTTCTGTGCTTGTGTGTCTGTGTGGTCGTGTGTTTGTGTGTTTGTGTGTTTGTGTGTTTGTGTATTCGTGTGTTTGTGTGTTCGTGTGTTTGTGTGTTTGTGTGTTTGTGTGTTTGTGTCTTTGTGTGTTTGTGTGTTCGTGTGTTAGTGTGTTTGTGTGTTTGTGTGTTTGTGTGTTTGTGTGTTCGTGTGCTTGTGTGTTTGTGTGCTTGAGCTGTTTGTGTGTTTGTGTGTTCGTGTGTCTGTGCGTTTGTGTTTTTGGGTTGTTTTGTGCCGGTGTAATTGTGTGTTTTTGTGTTTGTGAGTTCGTGTGATCGTGTCATTTCGTGTTTGTGTGTTTGTGTGGTTGTGTGGTTGTGTGTTTGTGTGTTTGGGTCTTTGTGCTCTTTGTGTGTTTGTGTGTTTGTGTGGTTGTATGTTCGTGTGTTCGTGTATTTGTGTGGTTGTGTGTTTGTGTGTGAGTGTTTCTGTGTTTGTGTGTTTGTGTATTTGTGTGTTTGTGTGTTTGTGTGTGAGTGTTTCTGTGTTTGTGTGTTCTCGTGTTTCTGTATTTGTATCATTGTGTGTTTGTGTGTTTGTGTGTTAGCGTGTTTGCGTGTTTGTGCGTTTGTGTGTTTGTGTGTTTGTGTGTTTGTGTGTTTGTGTGTTTGTGTGTTTGTGTGTTTGTGTGTTTGTGTGTTTGTGTGTTTGTGTGTTTGTGTGTTTGTGTGTTTGTGTTTTTGTGTGTTTGTGTGTTTGTGTGTTTGTGTATTTGTGTGTTTGTATGTTTGATTGTTTGTGTGTTTGTCTGTTTGTGTGTTTGTGTGTTTGTGTGTTTGTGTGTTTGTGTGTTTGTGTGTTTGTGTGTTTGTGTGTTTGTGTGTTTGTGTGTTTGTGTGTTTGTGTGTTTGTGTGTGAGTGTTTCATTGTTATCGTGTTTGTGTGTTTCCGTGTTTCAGTATTTGGATCATTGTGTGTTTGTGTGTTTGTGTGTTAGTGTCTTCGCGTCTTTGCGTGCTTGTGTGTTTGTGTGTTTGTGTGTTTGTGTGTTTGTGTGTTTGTGTGTTCGTGTGTTCGTGTGTTTAGTTGTTTGTGTGTTTGTTTGTTTGTGTGTTTGTGTGTTTGTGTGTTTGTGTGTTTGTGTGTTTGTGTGTTTGTGTGTTTCTGTGTTTGTGTGCTTGTGTATTCGTGTGTTTGTGTTCCTGTGTTTTTGTGTGTTTGGGAGTTTGTGTGTTCGTGTGTTTGTGTGTTTGTTTGTCCGTGTGTTTGTGTCTTTGTGTGTTCGTGTGTTTGTGTATTCGTGTGTTAGTGTGTTTGTGTGTTTGTGTGCTTGTGTGTTCGTGTGTTTGTGTGTTTGTGTAATTGTATGTTTGTCTGTTTGTGTGTGAGTGTTTCTTTGTTTTCGTGTTTTTGTGTTTCTGTATTCGTATTTATGTGTGTTTGTGTGTTAGTGTGTTCGTGTGTTTGTGTGTTCGTGTGCTTGTGTGTTTGTGAGTTTGTGCGATCGTGTCATTGTGTGTTTTTGTGTTTGTGTGTTTGTGTGTTTGTGTGTCTGTGTGTTTGTGTGTTTGTGTGTTCGTTCGTCGATGTGTTCGTGTGTTTGTGTGTTTGTGTGTTTGTGTGTTTGTGTGTTTCTGTGTTTGTGTGTTTGTGTGTTTGTGTGTTTGTGTGTTTCCGTGTTTGTGTGTTTGTGTTCCTGTGTGTTTAAGCGTTTGTATGTTTGTGTGTTTACGTGTTTGTATGTTTGCGTGTTCGTGTGTTTGTGTGTTCGTGTGTTTGTGTGTTTGTATGTTTGTGTGTTTACGTGTTTGTATGTTTGTGTGTTCGTGTGTTTGTGTGTCCGTGTGTTTGTGTGTTTGTGTGTTTGTGTGTTTGTGTGGTTGTGTGTTTGTGTGTCTGTGTGTTTGTGTGATTGTGTGTTTGTGTGTGAGTGTGTCTGTGTTTGTGTGTTTGTGTATTTGTGTGTTTGTGTGTGAGTGTTTCTGTGTTTGTGTGTTCGTTCGTCTGTGTGTTCGTGTGTTTGTGTGTTTGTGTGTTTGTGTGTTTGTGTGTTTGTGTGTTTGTGTGTTTGTGTGTTTGTGTGTCCGTGTGTTTGTGTGTTCGTGTGTTTGTGTGTTTGTGGGTTTGTGTGTTTGTGTGTTTGTGTGTTTGTGTGTTTGTGTGTTTGTGTGTTCGTGTGTTAGTGTGTTTGTGTGTTTGTGTGTTTGTGTGTTTGTGTGTTTGTGTGTTTGTGTGTTCGTGTGCTTGTGTGTTTGTGTGCTTGAGCTGTTTGTGTGTTTGTGTGTTCGTGTGTCTGTGCGTTTGTGTTTTTGTGTTGTTTTGTGCCGGTGTAATTGTGTGTTTTTGTGTTTGTGAGTTCGTGTGATCGTGTCATTTCGTGTTTGTGTGTTTGTGTGGTTGTGTGGTTGTGTGTTTGTGTGTTTGTGTCTTTGTGCTCTTTGTGTGTTTGTGTGTTTGTGTGTTTGTGTGTTTGTGTGGTTGTATGTTCGTGTGTTCGTGTATTTTTGTGGTTGTGTGTTTGTGTGTGAGTGTTTCTGTGTTTGTGTATTTGTGTGTTTGTGTGTGAGTGTTTCTGTGTTTGTGTGTTTGTGTGTTCTCGTGTTTCTGTATTTGTATCATTGTGTGTTGGTGTGTTTGTGTGTTAGTGTGTTTGCGTGTTTGTGCGTTTGTGTGTTTGTGTGTTTGTGTGTTTGTGTGTTTGTGTGTTTGTGTGTTTGTGTGTTTGTGTGTTTGTGTGTTCGTGTGTTTGTGTGTTTGTGTGTTTGTGTGTTTGTGTGTTTGTGTGTTTGTGTGTTTGTGTGTTTGTGTGTTTGTGTGTTTGTGTGTTTGTGTGTTTGTGTTTTTGTGTGTTTGTGTGTTTGTGTGTTTGTGTGTTTGTGTATTTGTGTGTTTGTATGTTTGATTGTTTGTGTGTTTGTCTGTTTGTGTGTTTGTGTGTTTGTGTGTTTGTGTGTTTGTGTGTTTGTGTGTTTGTGTGTTTGTGTGTTTGTGTGTTTGTGTGCTTGTGTGTTTGTGTGTTTGTGTGTGAGTGTTTCTTTGTTATCGTGTTTGTGTGTTTCCGTGTTTCAGTATTTGGATCATTGTGTGTTTGTGTGTTTGTGTGTTAGTGTGTTCGCGTGTTTGTGTGTTAGTGTGTTCGCGTCTTTGCGTGTTTGTGTGTTTGTGTGTTTGTGTGTTTGTGTGTTTGTGTGTTCGTGTGTTCACGTGTTTAGTTGTTTGTGTGTTTGTGTGTTTGTGTGTTTGTGTGTTTGTGTGTCTGTGTGCTTGTGTGTTCGTGTGTTTGTGTTCCTGTGTGTTTGTGTGTTTGGGAGTTTGTGTGTTCGTGTGTTTGTGTGTTTGTTTGTCCGTGTGTTTGTGTCTTTGTGTGTTCGTGTGTTTGTGTATTCGTGTGTTAGTGTGTTTGTGTGTTTGTGTGCTTGTGTGTTCGTGTGTTTGTGTGTTTGTGTAATTGTATGTTTGTCTGTTTGTGTGTGAGTGTTTCTTTGTTTTCGTGTTTTTGTGTTTCTGTATTTGTATTTATGTGTGTTTGTGTGTTAGTGTGTTCGTGTGTTTGTGTGTTCGTGTGTTTGTGTGTTTGTGTGTTTGTGTGTTTGGGTGTGTGTGTTTCTTTCTGTGCTTGTGTGTTTGTGAGTTTGTGCGATCGTGTCATTGTGTGTTTTTGTGTTTGTGTGTTTGTGTGTTTGTGTGTCTGTGTGTTTGTGTGTTTGTGTGTTCGTTTGTCTGTGTGTTCGTGTGTTTGTGTGTTTGTGTGTTTGTGTGTTTGTGTGTTTCTGTGTTTGTGTGTTTGTGTGTTTGTGTGTTTGTGTGTTTGTGTGTTTGTGTGTTTGTGTTCCTGTGTGTTTAAGTGTTTGTATGTTTGTGTGTTTACGTGTTTGTATGTTTGTGTGTTCTCGTGTTTGTGTGTTCGTGTGTTTGTGTGTTTGTGTGTTTGTGTGTTTGTGTGGTTGTGTGTCTGTGTGTTTGTGTGATTGTGTGTTTGTGTGTGAGTGTGTCTGCGTTTGTGTGTTTGTGTGTTTGTGTGTGAGTGTTTCTGTGTTTGTGTGTTTGTGTGTTTTCGTGTTTCTGTATTTGTATTATTGTGTGTTTTTGTGTTTGTGTGTTAGTGTGTTGGCGTGTTTGTGTGTTTGTGTGTTTGTGTGTTTGTGTGTTTGTGTGTTCGTATGTTAGTGTGTTTGTGTGTTCGTGTCTTTGTGTGTTTGTGTGTGAGTGTTTCTGTGTTTGTGTGTTTGTGTATTTGTGTGTTTGAGTGTGAGTGTTTCTGTGTTTGTGTGTTTGTGTGTTTGTGTGTTTTCGTGTTTCTGTATTTGTATCATTGTGTGTTTGTGTGTTTCTGTGTTAGTGTGTTGGCGTGTTTGTGTGTTTGGGTGTTTGTGTGTTTGTGTGTTCGTGTGTTTCTGGGTTTGTGTCTTTGTGTGGTGTGTGTTTGTTCCTTCGTGTCTTTACGTGCTTGTTTTTTTGTATGTTGTCGTGTTTGTGTGTTCGTGTGTTCGTGTGTTTGTGTAATTGTGTGTTTGTGTGTTTGTGTTTTTGTGTGTCTGCGTGTTTGTGTCTTTGTGTGTTTGTGTGTTTGTGTGTTTGTCTGTTTGTGTGTTTGTGTGTTTGTGTGTTTGTGTGTTTGAGTGTTTGTGTGTTTTTGTGGTTGTGTGATCGTGTGTTTGTGTGTTTGTGTTTTTGTGTGTCTGCGTGTTTGTGTCTTTGTGTGTTTGTGTGTTTGTGTGTTTGTCTGTTTGTGTGTTTGTGTGTTTGTGTGTTTGTGTGTTTGAGTGTTTGTGTGTTTTTGTGGTTGTGTGATCGTGTGTTTGTGTGTTTGTGTGTTTGTGTGTCTGTGTGTTTGTGTGTTTGTGTGTTTGTGTGTTTGTTTGTTTTTGTGTTTTTGTGTTTGTGTGTTTGTGCGTTTGTGTGTTTGTGTGTTTGTGTGTTTGTGTGTTTGTGTGTTTGTGTGTTTGTGTGTTTGTGTGTTTGTGTGTTTGTGTGTTTGTGTGGTTGTGTGTTTGTGTGTTTGTGTGTTTGTGTGTTCGTGTGTTCGTGTGTTTGTGTGTTTGTGTATTTGTGTGTTTGTGTGTTTGTGTGTTTGTGTGTTTGTGTGTTTGTGTGTTTGTGTGTTTGTGTGTTTGTGTGTTTGTGTGTTTGTGTGTTTGTGTGTTTGTGTGTTTGTGTGTTTGTGTGTTTGTGTGTTTGTGTGTTTGTGTGTTTCTGTGTTCGTGTGTCTGTGCGTTTGTGTTTTTGTGTTGTTTTGTGCCAGTGTAATTGTGTGTTTTTGTGTTTGTGAGTTTGTGTGATCGTGTCATTCCGTGTTTGTGTGTTTGTGTGGTTGTGTGGTTGTGTGTTTGTGTGTTTGTGTCTTTGTGCTCTTTGTGTGTTTGTGTGTTTGTGTGGTTGTATGTTCGTGTGTTTGTGTGTTTGTGTGGTTGTGTGTTTGTGTGTGAGTGTTTCTGTGTTTGTGTGTTTGTGTATTTGTGTGTTTGTGTGTATGTGTGTTTGTGTGTTTGTGTGTGAGTGTTTCTGTGTTTGTGTGTTCTCGTGTCTCTGTATTTGTATCATTGTGTGTTTGTGTGTTTGTGTGTCAGTGTGTTTGTGTGTTTGTGCGTTTATGTGTTTGTGTGTTTGTGTGTTTGTGTGTTTGTGTGTTTGTGTGTTTGTGTGTTTGTGTTTTTGTGTGTTTGTGTGTTTGTGTGTTTGTGTATTTGTGTATTTGTGTATTTGTATGTTTGATTGTTTGTCTGTTTGTGTGTTTGTGTGTTTGTGTGTTTGTGTGTTTGTGTGTTTGTGTGTTTGTGTGTTTGTGTGTTTGTGTATTTGTGTGTTTGTATGTTTGATTGTTTGTGTGTTTGTGTGTTTGTGTGTTTGTGTGTTTGTGTGTTTGTGTGTTTGTGTGTTTGTGTGTTTGTGTGTTTGTGTGTTTGTGTGTTTGTGTGTTTGTGTGTTTGTGTGTGAGTGTTTCTTTGTTATCGTGTTTGTGTGTTTCCGTGTTTCAGTATTTGGATCATTGTGTGTTTGTGTGTTTGTGTGTTAGTGTGTTCGCGTCTTTGCGTGTTTGTGTGTTTGTGTGTTTGTGTGTTTGTGTGTTCGTGTGTTCACGTGTTTAGTTGTTTGTGTGTTTGTGTGTTTGTGTGTTTGTGTGTTTGTGTGTTTGTGTGTTTGTGTGTTTGTGTGTTTGTGTGCTTGTGTGTTCGTGTGTTTGTGTTCCTGTGTGTTTGTGTGTTTGGGAGTTTGTGTGTTCGTGTGTTTGTGTGTTTGTTTGTCCGTGTGTTTGTGTCTTTGTGTGTTCGTGTATTTGTGTATTCGTGTGTTAGTGTGTTTGTGTGTTTGTGTGCTTGTGTGTTCGTGTGTTTGTGTAATTGTATGTTTGTCTGTTTGTGTGTGAGTGTTTCTTTGTTTTCGTGTTTTTGTGTTTCTGTATTTGTATTTATGTGTGTTTGTGTGTTAGTGTGTTCGTGTGTTTGTGTGTTTGTGTGTTTGTGTGTTTGGGTGTGTGTGTTTCTTTCTGTGCTTGTGTGTTTGTGAGTTTGTGCGATCGTGTCATTGTGTGTTTTTGTGTTTGTGTGTTTGTGTGTTTGTGTGTCTGTGTGTTTGTGTGTTTGTGTGTTCGTTCGTCTGTGTGTTCGTGTGTTTGTGTGTTTGTGTGTTTGTGTGTTTGTGTGTTTCTGTGTTTGTGTGTTTGTGTGTTTGTGTGTTTGTGTGTTTGTGTGTTTGTGTGTTTCCGTGTTTGTGTGTTTGTGTTCCTGTGTGTTTAAGTGTTTGTATGTTTGTGTGTTTACGTGTTTGTATGTTTGTGTGTTCGTGTGTTTGTGTGTTCGTGTGTTTGTGTGTTTGTGTGTTTGTGTGTTTGTGTGGTTGTGTGTTTGTGTGTCTGTGTGTTTGTGTGATTGTGTGTTTGTGTGTGAGTGTGTCTGTGTTTGTGTGTTTGTGTGTTTCTGTGTGAGTGTTTCTGTGTTTGTGTGTTTGTGTGTTTTCGTGTTTCTGTATTTGTATTATTGTGTGTTTTTGTGTTTGTGTGTTAGTGTGTTGGCGTGTTTGTGTGTTTGTGTGTTTGTGTGTTTGTGTGTTTGTGTGTTCGTATGTTAGTGTGTTTGTGTCTTCGTGTCTTTGTGTGTTTGTGTGTGAGTGTTTCTGTGTTTGTGTGTTTGTGTATTTGTGTGTTTGAGTGTGAGTGTTTCTGTGTTTGTGTGTTTGTGTGTTTTCGTGTTTCTGTATTTGTATCATTGTGTGTTTGTGTGTTTCTGTGTTAGTGTGTTGGCGTGTTTGTGTGTTTGGGTGTTTGTGTGTTTGTGTGTTCGTGTGTTTCTGGGTTTGTGTCTTTGTGTGGTGTGTGTTTGTTCCTTCGTGTCTTTACGTGCTTGTTTTTTTGTATGTTGTCGTGTTTGTGTGTTCGTGTGTTCGTGTGTTTGTGTGTTTGTGTGTTTGTGTGTTTGTGTTTTTGTGTGTCTGCGTGTTTGTGTCTTTGTGTGTTTGTGTGTTTGTGTGTTTGTCTGTTTGTGTGTTTGTGTGTTTGTGTGTTTGTGTGTTTGTGTGTTTGAGTGTTTGTGTGTTTGTGTGTTTGTGTGTTTGTGTGTTTGTGTGTTTGTGTGTTTGTGTGTTTGTGTGTTCGTGTGTCTGTGCGTTTGTGTTTTTGTGTTGTTTTGTGCCAGTGTAATTGTGTGTTTTTGTGTTTGTGAGTTTGTGTGATCGTGTCATTCCGTGTTTGTGTGTTTGTGTGGTTGTGTGGTTGTGTGTTTGTGTGTTTGTGTCTTTGTGCTCTTTGTGTGTTTGTGTGGTTGTATGTTCGTGTGTTTGTGTGTTTGTGTGGTTGTGTGTTTGTGTGTGAGTGTTTCTGTGTTTGTGTGTTTGTGTATTTGTGTGTTTGTGTGTATGTGTGTTTGTGTGTTTGTGTGTGAGTGTTTCTGTGTTTGTGTGTTCTCGTGTCTCTGTATTTGTATCATTGTGTGTTTGTGTGTTTGTGCGTCAGTGTGTTCGCGTGTTTGTGCGTTTGTGTGTTTGTGTGTTTGTGTGTTTGTGTGTTTGTGTGTTTGTGTGTTTGTGTGTTTGTGTGTTTGTGTGTTTGTGTGTTTGTGTTTTTGTGTGTTTGTGTGTTTGTGTGTTTGTGTATTTGTGTATTTGTGTATTTGTATGTTTGATTGTTTGTCTGTTTGTGTGTTTGTGTGTTTGTGTGTTTGTGTGTTTGTGTGTTTGTGTGTTTGTGTGTTTGTGTGTTTGTGTGTTTGTGTGTTTGTGTGTTTGTGTGTTTGTGTGTTTGTGTGTTTGTGTGTTTGTGTGTTTGTGTGTTTGTGTGTTTGTGTGTTTGTGTGTTTGTGTGTTTGTGTGTTTTTGAGTTTGTGTGTTTGTGTGTTTGTGTGTTTGTGTGTTTGTGTGTTTATGTGTTTGTGTGTTTGTCTGGTTGTGTGTTTGTGTGTTTGTGTGTTTGTGTGTTTGTGTGTTTGTGTGTTTGTGTGTTTGTGTGTTTGTGTGTTTGTGTGTTTGTGTGTTTGTGTGTTTGTGTGTTTGTGTGTTTGTGTGTTTGTGTGTTTGTGTGTTTGTGTGTTTGTGCGCTTGTGTGTTTGTGCGTTTGTGCGTTTGTGAGTTTGTGTGTTTGTGTGTTTGTGTGTTTGTGTGTTTGTGTGTTTGTGTGTTTGTGTGTTTGTGTGTTTGTGTGTTTGTGTGTTTGTGTGTTTGTGTGTTTGTGCGCTTGTGTGTTTGTGTGTTTGTGTGTTTGTGTGTTTGTGTGTTTGTGTGTTTGAGTGTTTGTGTGTTTGTGTGTTTGTGTGTTTGTGTGTTTGTGTGTTTGTGTGTATGTGTGTTTGTGTGTTTGTGTGTTTGTGTGTTTGTGTGTTTGTGTGTTCGTGTGTTTGTGTGTTTGTGTGTTTGTGTGTTTGTGTGTTTGTGTGTTTGTGTGTTTGTGTGTTTGTGTGTTTGTGTGTTTGTGTGTTTGTGTGTTTGTGTGTTTGTGTGTTTGTGTGTTTGTGTATTTGTGTGTTTGTGTGTTTGTGTGTTTGTGTGTTTGTGTGTTTGTGTGTTTGTGTGTTTGTGTGTTTGTGTGTTTGTGTGTTTGTGTGTTTGTGTGTTTGTGTGTTTGTGTGTTTGTGTGTTTGTGTGTTTGTGTGTTTGTGTGTTTGTGTGTTTGTGTGTTTGTGTGTTTGTGTGTTTGTGTGTTTGTGTGTTTGTGTGTTTGTGTGTTTGTGTGTTTGTGTGTTTGTGTGTTTGTGTGTTTGTGTGTTTGTGTGTTTGTGTGTTTGTGTGTTTGTGTGTTTGTGTGTTTGTGTGTTTGTGTGTTTGTGTGTTTGTGTGTTTGTGTGTTTGTGTGTTTGTGTGTTTGTGTGTTTGTGTGTCGTGTGTTTGTGTGTTTGTGTGTTTGTGTGTTTGTGTGTTTGTGTGTTTGTGTGTTTGTGTGTTTGTGTGTTTGTGTGTTTGTGTGTTTGTGTGTTTGTGTGTTTGTGTGTTTGTGTGTTTGTGTGTTTGTGTGTTTGTGTGTTTGTGGGTTTGTGTGTTTGTGTGTTTGTGTGTTTGTGTGTTTGTGTGTTTGTGTGTTTGTGTGTTTGTGTGTTTGTGTCTCTGTGCGTTTGTGTGTTTGTATCGTTTTGTGTGTGTGTTTTTTTTTGTTTGTTTGGTGGTTCGCATGCTTGTGTGTTTGTGTGTTTGTATGTTTGTGTGTCCGTGTAGTTGTGAGTTTTCGTGCTTGTATGTTTGTATGTTTGTGTGTTTGTGCGTTTCTGTACTTGGTTGTTTGTGTGTTTGTGTTTGAATGTTTGTGTGTTTCTGTAGTTGCGTGTTCGTGTGTTTGGGTGCTTGTGTGTTTGTTTGTTCGTAAGTTTGTGTGTTTGTGTGTTCGTGTGTTTGTGTGTCTGTGTGTTTAGGCGTTTGTGTGTTAGTGTGTTCGTGTTTTTCTGGGTTTGTGTGATCGTGCTATTGTGTGTTTGTGTGTTTGTCTGGTTGTGTATTTGTGTGTTTGTGTGTTTGTGTGTTTGTGTGTTCGTGTGTTTGTGTGTTTCTGGGTTTATATGTTTGTGTGGTGTGTGTTTGTTTCTTTGTGTCTTCGTGTGCTTGTGTTTTTGTATGTTCTCGTGTTTGTATGTTTGTGTATTTGTCTGTTTGTGTGCTTGTGTGTTTGTGTACTTGTGTGTTCGTGTGTTTGTGTGTTTGTGTAATTGTATGTGTGTCTGTTTGTGTGTGAGTGTTTCTGTGTTTTAGTGTTTTTGTGTTTCTGTATTTGTATTTTTGTGTGTTTGTGTGTTAGTGTGTTCGTCCGTTTGTGTGTTTGTGTGTTCGTGTGTTTGTGTGTCTGTGTGTTCGTGTGTTTGTGTGTTTGTGTGTTTGTGTGTTTGTGTGTTTGTGTGTTTGTGTGTTTGTGTGTTTGTGTGTTTCTGTGTTTGTGTGTTTGTGTGATTCCGTGTTTGTGTGTTTGTGTGTTTGTGTGTTTGTGTGTTTGTGTGTTTGTGTGCTTGTGTGTTTGTGTGTTTGTGTGTTTGTGCGTTTGTGTGTTTGTGTGTTTGTGTGTTTGTGTGTTTGTGCGTTTCTGTACTTGGTTGTTTGTGTGTTTGTGTTTGAATGTTTGTGTGTTTGTGTAGTTGCGTGTTCGTGTGTTTGGGTGCTTGTGTGTTCGTTTGTTCGTAAGTTTGTGTGTTTGTGTGTCTGTGTGTTTGGGTGTTCGTGTGTTTGTGTGTCTGTGTGTTTAGGTGTTTGTGTGTTAGTGTGTTCGTGTTTTTCTGGGTTTGTGTGATCGTGCCATTCTGTGTTTGTGTGTTTGTCTGGTTGTGTATTTGTGTGTTTGTGTGTTTGTGTGTTTGTGTGTTTGTGTGTCTGTGTGTTCGTGTGTTTCTGGGTTTATATGTTTGTGTGGTGTGTGTTTGTTTCTTTGTGTCTTTGTGTGCTTGTGTTTTTGTATGTTCTCGCGTTTGTATGTTTGTGTATTTGTGTGTTTGTGTGCTTGTGTGTTTGTGTGCTTGTGTGTTTGTGTGTTTGTGTGTTTGGGTGTGTGTGTGTGTTTCTGTGCTTGTGTGTTTGTGAGTTTGTGCGATCGTGTCATTGTGTGTTTTTGTGTTTGTGTGTTTGTGTGTTTGTGTGTCTGTGTGTTCGTGTGTTAGTGTGTTTGTGTGTTTGTGTGTTTGTGTGTTTGTGTGTTCGTGTGTTTGTGTGTTTGTGTGTTTGTGTGTTTGTGTGTTTGTGTGTTTGTGTGTTCGTGTGTTTGTGTGTTCGTGTGTTAGTGTGTTTGTGTGTTTGTGTGTTTGTGTGTTTGTGTGTTCGTGTGCTTGTGTGTTTGTGTGCTTGAGCTGTTTGTGTGTTTGTGTGTTCGTGTGTCTGTGCGTTTGTGTTTTTGTGTTGTTTTGTGCCGGTGTAATTGTGTGTTTTTGTGTTTGTGAGTTCGTGTGATCGTGTCATTTCGTGTTTGTGTGTTTGTGTGGTTGTGTGGTTGTGTGTTTGTGTGTTTGGGTCTTTGTGCTCTTTGTGTGTTTGTGTGTTTGTGTGGTTGTATGTTCGTGTGTTCGTGTATTTGTGTGGTTGTGTGTTTGTGTGTGAGTGTTTCTGTGTTTGTGTGTTTGTGTATTTGTGTGTTTGTGTGTTTGTGTGTGAGTGTTTCTGTGTTTGTGTGTTTGTGTGTTCTCGTGTTTCTGTATTTGTATCATTGTGTGTTTGTGTGTTTGTGTGTTAGCGTGTTTGCGTGTTTGTGCGTTTGTGTGTTTGTGTGTTTGTGTGTTTGTGTGTTTGTGTGTTTGTGTGTTTGTGTGTTTGTGTGTTCGTGTGTTTGTGTGTTTGTGTGTTTGTGTGTTTGTGTGTTTGTGTGTTTGTGTGTTTGTGTGTTTGTGTGTTTGTGTGTTTGTGTGTTTGTGTTTTTGTGTGTTTGTGTGTTTGTGTGTTTGTGTATTTGTGTGTTTGTATGTTTGATTGTTTGTGTGTTTGTCTGTTTGTGTGTTTGTGTGTTTGTGTGTTTGTGTGTTTGTGTGTTTGTGTGTTTGTGTGTTTGTGTGTTTGTGTGTTTGTGTGTTTGTGTGTTTGTGTGTTTGTGTGTTTGTGTGTTTGTGTGTTTGTGTGTTTGTGTGTTTGTGTGTGAGTGTTTCATTGTTATCGTGTTTGTGTGTTTCCGTGTTTCAGTATTTGGATCATTGTGTGTTTGTGTGTTTGTGTGTTAGTGTCTTCGCGTCTTTGCGTGCTTGTGTGTTTGTGTGTTTGTGTGTTTGTGTGTTTGTGTGTTTGTGTGTTTGTGTGTTCGTGTGTTCGTGTGTTTAGTTGTTTGTGTGTTTGTTTGTTTGTGTGTTTGTGTGTTTGTGTGTTTGTGTGTTTGTGTGTTTGTGTGTTTCTGTGTTTGTGTGCTTGTGTATTCGTGTGTTTGTGTTCCTGTGTTTTTGTGTGTTTGGGAGTTGGTGTGTTCGTGTGTTTGTGTGTTTGTTTGTCCGTGTGTTTGTGTCTTTGTGTGCTCGTGTGTTTGTGTATTCGTGTGTTAGTGTGTTTGTGTGTTTGTGTGCTTGTGTGTTCGTGTGTTTGTGTGTTTGTGTAATTGTATGTTTGTCTGTTTGTGTGTGAGTGTTTCTTTGTTTTCGTGTTTTTGTGTTTCTGTATTTGTATTTATGTGTGTTTGTGTGTTAGTGTGTTCGTGTGTTTGTGTGTTCGTGTGCTTGTGTGTTTGTGAGTTTGTGCGATCGTGTCATTGTGTGTTTTTGTGTTTGTGTGTTTGTGTGTTTGTGTGTTTGTGTGTTTGTGTGTTTGTGTGTTTGTGTGTTTGTGTGTTTGTGTGTTTGTGTGTTCGTTCGTCTGTGTGTTCGTGTGTTTGTGTGTTTGTGTGTTTGTGTGTTTGTGCGATCGTGTCATTGTGTGTTTTTGTGTTTGTGTGTTTGTGTGTTTGTGTGTCTGTGTGTTTGTGTGTTTGTGTGTTCGTTCGTCTGTGTGTTCGTGTGTTTGTGTGTTTGTGTGTTTGTGTGTTTGTGTGTTTGTGTGTTTGTGTGTTTGTGTGTTTGTGTGTTCGTGTGTTTGTGTGTTCGTGTGTTTGTGTGTTTGTGGGTTTGTGTGTTTGTGTGTTTGTGTGTTTGTGTGTTTGTGTGTTTGTGTGTTTGTGTGTTCGTGTGTTAGTGTGTTTGTGTGTTTGTGTGTTTGTGTGTTTGTGTGTTTGTGTGTTTGTGTGTTCGTGTGCTTGTGTGTTTGTGTGCTTGAGCTGTTTGTGTGTTTGTGTGTTCGTGTGTCTGTGCGTTTGTGTTTTTGTGTTGTTTTGTGCCGGTGTAATTGTGTGTTTTTGTGTTTGTGAGTTCGTGTGATCGTGTCATTTCGTGTTTGTGTGTTTGTGTGGTTGTGTGGTTGTGTGTTTGTGTGTTTGTGTCTTTGTGCTCTTTGTGTGTTTGTGTGTTTGTGTGTTTGTGTGGTTGTATGTTCGTGTGTTCGTGTATTTTTGTGGTTGTGTGTTTGTGTGTGAGTGTTTCTGTGTTTGTGTGTTTGTGTATTTGTGTGTTTGTGTGTGAGTGTTTCTGTGTTTGTGTGTTTGTGTGTTCTCGTGTTTCTGTATTTGTATCATTGTGTGTTGGTGTGTTTGTGTGTTAGTGTGTTTGCGTGTTTGTGCGTTTGTGTGTTTGTGTGTTTGTGTGTTTGTGTGTTTGTGTGTTTGTGTGTTTGTGTGTTTGTGTGTTTGTGTGTTTGTGTGTTCGTGTGTTTGTGTGTTTGTGTGTTTGTGTGTTTGTGTGTTTGTGTGTTTGTGTGTTTGTGTGTTTGTGTGTTTGTGTGTTTGTGTGTTTGTGTGTTTGTGTGTTTGTGTTTTTGTGTGTTTGTGTGTTTGTGTGTTTGTGTGTTTGTGTATTTGTGTGTTTGTATGTTTGATTGTTTGTGTGTTTGTCTGTTTGTGTGTTTGTGTGTTTGTGTGTTTGTGTGTTTGTGTGTTTGTGTGTTTGTGTGTTTGTGTGTTTGTGTGTTTGTGTGTTTGTGTGTTTGTGTGTGAGTGTTTCTTTGTTATCGTGTTTGTGTGTTTCCGTGTTTCAGTATTTGGATCATTGTGTGTTTGTGTGTTTGTGTGTTAGTGTGTTCGCGTGTTTGTGTGTTAGTGTGTTCGCGTCTTTGCGTGTTTGTGTGTTTGTGTGTTTGTGTGTTTGTGTGTTTGTGTGTTCGTGTGTTCACGTGTTTAGTTGTTTGTGTGTTTGTGTGTTTGTGTGTTTGTGTGTTTGTGTGTCTGTGTGCTTGTGTGTTCGTGTGTTTGTGTTCCTGTGTGTTTGTGTGTTTGGGAGTTTGTGTGTTCGTGTGTTTGTGTGTTTGTTTGTCCGTGTGTTTGTGTCTTTGTGTGTTCGTGTGTTTGTGTATTCGTGTGTTAGTGTGTTTGTGTGTTTGTGTGCTTGTGTGTTCGTGTGTTTGTGTGTTTGTGTAATTGTATGTTTGTCTGTTTGTGTGTGAGTGTTTCTTT
Source organism: Sussaba pulchella (assembly GCA_963971145.1). Lineage (NCBI taxonomy): Eukaryota > Metazoa > Arthropoda > Insecta > Hymenoptera > Ichneumonidae > Sussaba > Sussaba pulchella. Next base: position 213,187 of record CAXAQZ010000337.1, read on the forward strand.
GTTTTCGTGTTTTTGTGTTTCTGTATTTGTATTTATGTGTGTTTGTGTGTTAGTGTGTTCGTGTGTTTGTGTGTTCGTGTGTTTGTGTGTTTGTGTGTTTGTGTGTTTGGGTGTGTGTGTTTCTTTCTCTGCTTGTGTGTTTGTGAGTTTGTGCGATCGTGTCATTGTGTGTTTTTGTGTTTGTGTGTTTGTGTGTTTGTGTGTCTGTGTGTTTGTGTGTTTGTGTGTTCGTTTGTCTGTGTGTTCGTGTGTTTGTGTGTTTGTGTGTTTGTGTGTTTGTGTGTTTCTGTGTTTGTGTGTTTGTGTGTTTGTGTGTTTCCGTGTTTGTGTGTTTGTGTGTTTGTGTTCCTGTGTGTTTAAGTGTTTGTATGTTTGTGTGTTTACGTGTTTGTATGTTTGTGTGTTCTCGTGTTTGTGTGTTCGTGTGTTTGTGTGTTTGTGTGTTTGTGTGTTTGTGTGGTTGTGTGTTTGTGTGTCTGTGTGTTTGTGTGATTGTGTGTTTGTGTGTGAGTGTGTCTGCGTTTGTGTGTTTGTGTGTTTGTGTGTAAGTGTTTCTGTGTTTGTGTGTTTGTGTGTTTTCGTGTTTCTGTATTTGTTTTATTGTGTGTTTTTGTGTTTGTGTGTTAGTGTGTTGGCGTGTTTGTGTGTTTGTGTGTTTGTGTGTTTGTGTGTTCGTATGTTAGTGTGTTTGTGTGTTCGTGTCTTTGTGTGTTTGTGTGTGAGTGTTTCTGTGTTTGTGTGTTTGTGTATTTGTGTGTTTGAGTGTGAGTGTTTCTGTGTTTGTGAGTTTGTGTGTTTTCGTGTTTCTGTATTTCTATCATTGTGTGTTTGTGTGTTTCTGTGTTAGTGTGTTGGCGTGTTTGTGTGTTTGGGTGTTTGTGTGTTTGTGTGTTCGTGTGTTTCTGGGTTTGTGTCTTTGTGTGGTGTGTGTTTGTTCCTTCGTGTCTTTACGTGCTTGTTTTTTTGTATGTTGTCGTGTTTGTGTGTTCGTGTGTTCGTGTGTTTGTGTGTTTGTGTGTTTGTGTGTTTGTGTTTTTGTGTGTCTGCGTGTTTGTGTCTTTGTGTGTTTGTGTGTTTGTGTGTTTGTCTGTTTGTGTGTTTGTGTGTTTGTGTGTTTGTGTGTTTGAGTGTTTGTGTGCTTTTGTGGTTGTGTGATCGTGTGTTTGTGTGTTTGTGTGTTTGTGTGTCTGTGTGTTTGTGTGTTTGTGTGTTTGTGTGTTTGTTTGTTTTTGTGTTTTTGTGTTTGTGTGTCTGTGCGTTTGTGTGTTTGTGTGTTTGTGTGTTTGTGTGTTTGTGTGTTTGTGTGTTTGTGTGTTTGTGTGTTTGTGTGTTTGTGTGTTTGTGTGTTTGTGTGTTTGTGTGTTTGTGTGTTTGTGTGTTTGTGTGTTCGTGTGTTCGTGTGTTTGTGTGTTTGTGTATTTGTGTGTTTGTGTGTTTGTGTGTTTGTGTGTTTGTGTGTTTGTGTGTTTGTGTGTTTGTGTGTTTGTGTGTTTGTGTGTTTGTGTGTTTGTGTGTTTGTGTGTTTGTGTGTTTGTGTGTTTGTGTGTTTGTGTGTTTGTGTGTTTGTGTGTTTGTGTGTTTGTGTGTTTGTGTGTTTGTGTGTTTGTGTGTTTGTGTGTTTGTGTGTTTGTGTGTTTGTGTGTTTCTGTGTTCGTGTGTCTGTGCGTTTGTGTTTTTGTGTTGTTTTGTGCCAGTGTAATTGTGTGTTTTTGTGTTTGTGAGTTTGTGTGATCGTGTCATTCCGTGTTTGTGTGTTTGTGTGGTTGTGTGGTTGTGTGTTTGTGTGTTTGTGTCTTTGTGCTCTTTGTGTGTTTGTGTGTTTGTGTGGTTGTATGTTCGTGTGTTTGTGTGTTTGTGTGGTTGTGTGTTTGTGTGTGAGTGTTTCTGTGTTTGTGTGTTTGTGTATTTGTGTGTTTGTGTGTATGTGTGTTTGTGTGTTTGTGTGTGAGTGTTTCTGTGTTTGTGTGTTCTCGTGTCTCTGTATTTGTATCATTGTGTGTTTGTGTGTTTGTGTGTTTGTGTGTTTGTGTGTTTGTGTGTTTGTGTGTTTGTGTGTTTGTGTGTTTGTGTTTTCGTGTGTTTGTGTGTTTGTGTGTTTGTGTATTTGTGTATTTGTGTATTTGTATGTTTGATTGTTTGTCTGTTTGTGTGTTTGTGTGTTTGTGTGTTTGTGTGTTTGTGTGTTTGTGTGTTTGTGTGTTTGTGTGTTTGTGTGTTTGTGTGTTTGTGTGTTTGTGTGTTTGTGTGTTTGTGTGTTTGTGTGTTTGTGTGTTTTTGAGTTTGTGTGTTTGTGTGTTTGTGTGTTTGTGTGTTTGTGTGTTTATGTGTTTGTGTGTTTGTCTGGTTGTGTGTTTGTGTGTTTGTGCGTTTGTGTGTTTGTGTGTTTGTGTGTTTGTGTGTTTGTGTGTTTGTGTGTTTGTGTGTTTGTGTGTTTGTGTGTTTGTGTGTTTGTGTGTTTGTGTGTTTGTGTGTTTGTGTGTTTGTGTGTTTGTGTGTTTGTGCGCTTGTGTGTTTGTGCGTTTGTGAGTTTGTGTGTTTGTGTGTTTGTGTGTTTGTGTGTTTGTGTGTTTGTGTGTTTGTGTGTTTGTGCGCTTGTGTGTTTGTGTGTTTGTGTGTTTGTGTGTTTGTGTTTTTGTGTGTTTGTGTGTTTGTGTGTTTGTGTGTTTGTGTGTTTGTGTGTTTGTGTGTATGTGTGTTTGTGTGTTTGTGTGTTTGTGTGTTTGTGTGTTTGTGTGTTCGTGTGTTTGTGTGTTTGTGTGTTTGTGTGTTTGTGTGTTTGTGTGTTTGTGTGTTTGTGTGTTTGTGTGTTTGTGTGTTTGTGTGTTTGTGTGTTTGTGTGTTTGTGTGTTTGTGTGTTTGTGTGTTTGTGTGTTTGTGTGTTTGTGTGTTTGTGTGTTTGTGTGTTTGTGTGTTTGTGTGTTTGTGTGTTTGTGTGTTTGTGTGTTTGTGTGTTTGTGTGTTTGTGTGTTTGTGTGTTTGTGTGTTTGTGTGTTTGTGTGTTTGTGTGTTTGTGTGTTTGTGTGTTTGTGTGTTTGTGTGTTTGTGTGTTTGTGTGTTTGTGGGTTTGTGTGTTTGTGTGTTTGTGTGTTTGTGTGTTTGTGTGTTTGTGTGTTTGTGTGTTTGTGTGTTTGTGTGTTTGTGTGTTTGTGTGTTTGTGTGTTTGTGTCTCTGTAGGTTTGTGTGTTTGTATCGTTTTGTGTGTGTGTTTTTTTTTGTTTGTTTGGTGGTTCGCATGCTTGTGTGTTTGTGTGTTTGTATGTTTGTGTGTCCGTGTAGTTGTGAGTTTTCGTGCTTGTATGTTTGTATGTTTGTGTGTTTGTGCGTTTCTGTACTTGGTTGTTTGTGTGTTTGTGTTTGAATGTTTGTGTGTTTCTGTAGTTGCGTGTTCGTGTGTTTGGGTGCTTGTGTGTTTGTTTGTTCGTAAGTTTGTGTGTTTGTGTGTTCGTGTGTTTGTGTGTCTGTGTGTTTAGGCGTTTGTGTGTGTTCGTGTTTTTCTGGGTTTGTGTGATCGTGCCATTGTGTGTTTGTGTGTTTGTCTGGTTGTGTATTTGTGTGTTTGTGTGTTTGTGTGTTTGTGTGTTTGTGTGTTTGTGTGTTTCTGGGTTTATATGTTTGTGTGGTGTGTGTTTGTTTCTTTGTGTCTTCGTGTGCTTGTGTTTTTGTATGTTCTCGTGTTTGTATGTTTGTGTATTTGTCTGTTTGTGTGCTTGTGTGTTTGTGTACTTGTGTGTTCGTGTGTTTGTGTGTTTGTGTAATTGTATGTGTGTCTGTTTGTGTGTGAGTGTTTCTGTGTTTTAGTGTTTTTGTGTTTCTGCATTTGTATTTTTGTGTGTTTGTGTGTTAGTGTGTTCGTCCGTTTGTGTGTTTGTGTGTTCGTGTGTTCGTGTGTCTGTGTGTTCGTGTGTTTGTGTGTTTGTGTGTTTGTGTGTTTGTGTGTTTGTGTGTTTGTGTGTTTGTGTGTTTGTGTGTTTCTGTGTTTGTGTGTTTGTGTGATTCCGTGTTTGTGTGTTTGTGTGTTTGTGTGTTTGTGTGTTTGTGTGCTTGTGTGTTTGTGTGTTCGTGTGTTTGTGTGTTTGTGTGTTTGTGTGTTTGTGTGTTTGTGCGTTTCTGTACTTGGTTGTTTGTGTGTTTGTGTTTGAATGTTTGTGTGTTTGTGTAGTTGCGTGTTCGTGTGTTTGGGTGCTTGTGTGTTCGTTTGTTCGTAAGTTTGTGTGTTTGTGTGTCTGTGTGTTTGGGTGTTCGTGTGTTTGTGTGTCTGTGTGTTTAGGTGTTTGTGTGTTAGTGTTTTCGTGTTTTTCTGGGTTTGTGTGATCGTGCCATTCTGTGTTTGTGTGTTTGTCTGGTTGTGTATTTGTGTGTTTGTGTGTTTGTGTGTTTGTGTGTTTGTGTGTCTGTGTGTTCGTGTGTTTCTGGGTTTATATGTTTGTGTGGTGTGTGTTTGTTTCTTTGTGTCTTTGTGTGCTTGTGTTTTTGTATGTTCTCGCGTTTGTATGTTTGTGTATTTGTGTGTTTGTGTGCTTGTGTGTTTGTGTGCTTGTGTGTTTGTGTGTTTGTGTGTTTGGGTGTGTGTGTGTGTTTCTGTGCTTGTGTGTTTGTGAGTTTGTGCGATCGTGTCATTGTGTGTTTTTGTGTTTGTGTGTTTGTGTGTCTGTGTGTTCGTGTGTTTGTGTGTTCGTGTGTCTGTGTGTTCGTGTGTTTGTGTGTTTGTGTGTTTGTGTGTTTGTGTTTGTGTGTTTGTGTGTTTTTGTGTTTGTGTGTTTGTGTGTTTGTGTGTTTGTGTGTTTGTGTGTTTGTGTGTTTGTGTGTTTGTGTGTTTGCGTGTTTGCGTGTTTGTGTTTTCGTGTGATTTTGTGTTCGTGTGTTTGTGTGTTCGTGTGTTTGTGTGTTCGTGTGTTTGTGCGTTCGTGTGTTTGTGTGTTTGTGTGTTTGTGTGTTCGTGCGTTTGTGTGTTCGTGTGTTGGTGTGTTTGTGTGTTTGTGTGTTTGTGTGTTTGTGCGTTTGTGTGTTCGTGTGTTTGTGGGTTTGTGTGTTTGTGTGTTCGTGTGCTTGTGTGTTTGTGTGCTTGAGCTGTTTGTGTGTTTGTGTGTTTTTATCATTCTGTGTTTGTGTAATTGTGTGCTACCGTGTTCGTGTGTTTGTGTGTTTGTTTGCTTGTGTGTCTGTGTGTTCGTGTGTTTGTGGGTTTGTGTGTTCGTGTGTTTGAGTGTACGTGTGTTTGTGTGTTCGTGTGTTCGTGTGTTTGTGGGTTTGTGTGTTCGTGTGTTTGAGTGTACGTGTGCTTGTGTGTCTGTGTGGTCGTGTGTTTGTGTGTTTGTGTGTTTGTGTGCTCGTGTGTTTGTGTATTTGTGTGTTTACGTGTTTGTGTATTTATGAGTTTGTCTGATCGTGTCATTGTGTGTTTGTGTGTTTGTCTGGTTGTGAGTTTGTACGTTTGTGTGTTTGTGTGATTGTGTGTTTGTGTGTTTTTGTGTTTGTATCATTGTGTGTTTGTGAGATTGTTTGTTACCGTGTTTGTGTGTTTGTGTAGTTGTTTGCTTGTGTGTCTGTGTGTTCGTGTGTTTGTGTGTTTGTGTTTTCCTGTGTTTGTGTGTACGTGTGTTTGTGTATCCGTGTGTTCGTGTGTTTGTGTGGTTGTGCTGTTCGTGTGTTTGTGTGGTTGTGCTGTTCGTGTGTTTGTGTGTTTGTGTAATTGTATCATTGTGTGTTTGTGTTTTACCGTGTTTGCGTGTTTCTCTGCTTGTGTGTCTATGTGGTCGTGTGTTTGTGTGTTTGTGTGTTTGTGTGTTTGTGTATTCGTGTGTTTGTGTGTTCGTGTGTTTGTGTGTTTGTGTGTTTGTGTGTTTGTGTGTTTGTGTGTTTGTGTGTTCGTGTGTTAGTGTGTTTGTGTGTTTGTGTGTTTGTGTGTTTGTGTGTTCGTGTGCTTGTAAGTTTGTGTGCTTGAGCTGTTTGTGTGTTTGTGTGTTCGTGTGTCTGTGCGTTTGTGTTTTTGTGTTGTTTTGTGCCGGTGTAATTGTGTGTTTTTGTGTTTGTGAGTTCGTGTGATCGTGTCATTTCGTGTTTGTGTGTTTGTGTGGTTGTGTGGTTGTGTGTTTGTGTGTTTGGGTCTTTGTGCTTTTTGTGTGTTTGTGTGTTTGTGTGGTTGTATGTTCGTGTGTTCGTGTATTTGTGTGGTTGTGTGTTTGTGTGTGAGTGTTTCTGTGTTTGTGTGTTTGTGTATTTGTGTGTTTGTGTGTTTGTGTGTGAGTGTTTCTGTGTTTGTGTGTTTGTGTGTTCTCGTGTTTCTGTATTTGTATCATTGTGTGTTTGTGTGTTTGTGTGTTAGCGTGTTTGCGTGTTTGTGCGTTTGTGTGTTTGTGTGTTTGTGTGTTTGTGTGTTTGTGTGTTTGTGTGTTTGTGTGTTTGTGTGTTTGTGTGTTTGTGTGTTTGTGTGTTTGTGTGTTTGTGTGTTTGTGTGTTTGTGTGTTTGTGTGTTTGTGTGTTTGTGTGTTTGTGTGTTTGTGTGTTTGTGTTTTTGTGTGTTTGTGTGTTTGTGTGTTTGTGTATTTGTGTGTTTGTATGTTTGATTGTTTGTGTGTTTGTCTGTTTGTGTGTTTGTGTGTTTGTGTGTTTGTGTGTTTGTGTGTTTGTGTGTTTGTGTGTTTGTGTGTTTGTGTGTTTGTGTGTTTGTGTGTTTGTGTGTTTGTGTGTGAGTGTTTCATTGTTATCGTGTTTGTGTGTTTCCGTGTTTCAGTATTTGGATCATTGTGTGTTTGTGTGTTTGTGTGTTAGTGTCTTCGCGTCTTTGCGTGCTTGTGTGTTTGTGTGTTTGTGTGTTTGTGTGTTTGTGTGTTTGTGTTTGTGTGTTCGTGTGTTTAGTTGTTTGTGTGTTTGTTTGTTTGTGTGTTTGTGTGTTTGTGTGTTTGTGTGTTTGTGTGTTTGTGTGTTTGTGTGTTTCTGTGTTTGTGTGCTTGTGTATTCGTGTGTTTGTGTTCCTGTGTTTTTGTGTGTTTGGGAGTTTGTGTGTTCGTGTGTTTGTGTGTTTGTTCGTCCGTGTGTTTGTGTCTTTGTGTGTTCGTGTGTTTGTGTATTCGTGTGTTAGTGTGTTTGTGTGTTTGTGTGCTTGTGTGTTCGTGTGTTTGTGTGTTTGTGTAATTGTATGTTTGTCTGTTTGTGTGTGAGTGTTTCTTTGTTTTCGTGTTTTTGTGTTTCTGTATTTGTATTTATGTGTGTTTGTGTGTTAGTGTGTTCGTGTGTTTGTGTGTTCGTGTGCTTGTGTGTTTGTGAGTTTGTGCGATCGTGTCATTGTGTGTTTTTGTGTTTGTGTGTTTGTGTGTTTGTGTGTCTGTGTGTTTGTGTGTTTGTGTGTTCGTTCGTCGATGTGTTCGTGTGTTTGTGTGTTTGTGTGTTTGTGTGTTTGTGTGTTTGTGTGTTTGTGTGTTTCTGTGTTTGTGTGTTTGTGTGTTTGTGTGTTTGTGTGTTTCCGTGTTTGTGTGTTTGTGTTCCTGTGTGTTTAAGCGTTTGTATGTTTGTGTGTTTACGTGTTTGTATGTTTGCGTGTTCGTGTGTTTGTGTGTTCGTGTGTTTGTGTGTTTGTATGTTTGTGTGTTTACGTGTTTGTATGTTTGTGTGTTCGTGTGTTTGTGTGTTCGTGTGTTTGTGTGTTTGTGTGTTTGTGTGTTTGTGTGGTTGTGTGTTTGAGTGTCTGTGTGTTTGTGTGATTGTGTGTTTGTGTGTGAGTGTGTCTGTGTTTGTGTGTTTGTGTATTTGTGTGTTTGTGTGTGAGTGTTTCTGTGTTTGTGTGTTCGTTCGTCTGTGTGTTCGTGTGTTTGTGTGTTTGTGTGTTTGTGTGTTTGTGTGTTTGTGTGTTTGTGTGTTTGTGTGTTTGTGTGTTCGTGTGTTTGTGTGTTCGTGTGTTTGTGTGTTTGTGGGTTTGTGTGTTTGTGTGTTTGTGTGTTTGTGTGTTTGTGTGTTTGTGTGTTTGTGTGTTTGTGTGTTCGTGTGTTAGTGTGTTTGTGTGTTTGTGTGTTTGTGTGTTTGTGTGTTTGTGTGTTTGTGTGTTCGTGTGCTTGTGTGTTTGTGTGCTTGAGCTGTTTGTGTGTTTGTGTGTTCGTGTGTCTGTGCGTTTGTGTTTTTGTGTTGTTTTGTGCCGGTGTAATTGTGTGTTTTTGTGTTTGTGAGTTCGTGTGATCGTGTCATTTCGTGTTTGTGTGTTTGTGTGGTTGTGTGGTTGTGTGTTTGTGTGTTTGTGTCTTTGTGCTCTTTGTGTGTTTGTGTGTTTGTGTGTTTGTGTGTTTGTGTGGTTGTATGTTCGTGTGTTCGTGTATTTTTGTGGTTGTGTGTTTGTGTGTGAGTGTTTCTGTGTTTGTGTGTTTGTGTGTGAGTTTTTCTGTGTTTGTGTGTTTGTGTGTTCTCGTGTTTCTGTATTTGTATCATTGTGTGTTGGTGTGTTTGTGTGTTAGTGTGTTTGCGTGTTTGTGCGTTTGTGTGTTTGTGTGTTTGTGTGTTTGTGTGTTTGTGTGTTTGTGTGTTTGTGTGTTTGTGTGTTTCTGTGTTCGTGTGTTTGTGTGTTTGTGTGTTTGTGTGTTTGTGTGTTTGTGTGTTTGTGTGTTTGTGTGTTTGTGTGTTTGTGTGTTTGTGTGTTTGTGTGTTTGAGTTTTTGTGTGTTTGTGTGTTTGTGTGTTTGTGTGTTTGTGTATTTGTGTGTTTGTATGTTTGATTGTTTGTGTGTTTGTCTGTTTGTGTGTTTGTGTGTTTGTGTGTTTGTGTGTTTGTGTGTTTGTGTGTTTGTGTGTTTGTGTGTTTGTGTGTTTGTGTGTGAGTGTTTCTTTGTTATCGTGTTTGTGTGTTTCCGTGTTTCAGTATTTGGATCATTGTGTGTTTGTGTGTTTGTGTGTTAGTGTGTTCGCGTGTTTGTGTGTTAGTGTGTTCGCGTCTTTGCGTGTTTGTGTGTTTGTGTGTTTGTGTGTTTGTGTGTTTGTGTGTTCGTGTGTTCACGTGTTTAGTTGTTTGTGTGTTTGTGTGTTTGTGTGTTTGTGTGTTTGTGTGTCTGTGTGCTTGTGTGTTCGTGTGTTTGTGTTCCTGTGTGTTTGTGTGTTTGGGAGTTTGTGTGTTCGTGTGTTTGTGTGTTTGTTTGTCCGTGTGTTTGTGTTTTTGTGTGTTCGTGTGTTTGTGTATTCGTGTGTTAGTGTGTTTGTGTGTTTGTGTGCTTGTGTGTTCGTGTGTTTGTGTGTTTGTGTAATTGTATGTTTGTCTGTTTGTGTGTGAGTGTTTCTTTGTTTTCGTGTTTTTGTGTTTCTGTATTTGTATTTATGTGTGTTTGTGTGTTAGTGTGTTCGTGTGTTTGTGTGTTCGTGTGTTTGTGTGTTCGTGTGTTTGTGTGTTTGTGTGTTTGTGTGTTTGGGTGTGTGTGTTTCTTTCTGTGCTTGTGTGTTTGTGAGTTTGTGCAATCGTGTCATTGTGTGTTTTTGTGTTTGTGTGTTTGTGTGTTTGTGTGTCTGTGTGTTTGTGTGTTTGTGTGTTCGTTTGTCTGTGTGTTCGTGTGTTTGTGTGTTTGTGTGTTTGTGTGTTTGTGTGTTTCTGTGTTTGTGTGTTTGTGTGTTTGTGTGTTTGTGTGTTTCCGTGTTTGTGTGTTTGTGTTCCTGTGTGTTTAAGTGTTTGTATGTTTGTGTGTTTACGTGTTTGTATGTTTGTGTTTTCTCGTGTTTGTGTGTTCGTGTGTTTGTGTGTTTGTGTGTTTGTGTGTTTGTGTGGTTGTGTGTTTGTGTGTCTGTGTGTTTGTGTGATCGTGTGTTTGTGTGTGAGTGTGTCTGCGTTTGTGTGTTTGTGTGTTTGTGTGTGAGTGTTTCTGTGTTTGTGTGTTTGTGTGTTTTCGTGTTTCTGTATTTGTATTATTGTGTGTTTTTGTGTTTGTGTGTTAGTGTGTTGGCGTGTTTGTGTGTTTGTGTGTTTGTGTGTTTGTGTGTTTGTGTGTTCGTATGTTAGTGTGTTTGTGTGTTCGTGTCTTTGTGTGTTTGTGTGTGAGTGTTTCTGTGTTTGTGTGTTTGTGTATTTGTGTGTTTGAGTGTGAGTGTTTCTGTGTTTGTGTGTTTGTGTGTTTTCGTGTTTCTGTATTTGTATCATTGTGTGTTTGTGTGTTTCTGTGTTAGTGTGTTGGCGTGTTTGTGTGTTTGGGTGTTTGTGTGTTTGTGTGTTCGTGTGTTTCTGGGTTTGTGTCTTTGTGTGGTGTGTGTTTGTTCCTTCGTGTCTTTACGTGCTTGTTTTTTTGTATGTTGTCGTGTTTGTGTGTTCGTGTGTTCGTGTGTTTGTGTGTTTGTGTGTTTGTGTGTTTGTGTTTTTGTGTGTCTGCGTGTTGGTGTCTTTGTGTGTTTGTGTGTTTGTGTGTTTGTCTGTTTGTGTGTTTGTGTGTTTGTGTGTTTGTGTGTTTGAGTGTTTGTGTGTTTTTGTGGTTGTGTGATCGTGTGTTTGTGTGTTTGTGTGTTTGTGTGTCTGTGTGTTTGTGTGTTTGTGTGTTTGTGTGTTTGTTTGTTTTTGTGTTTTTGTGTTTGTGTGTTTGTGCGTTTGTGTGTTTGTGTGTTTGTGTGTTTGTGTGTTTGTGTGTTTGTGTGTTTGTGTGTTTGTGTGTTTGTGTGTTTGTGTGTTTGTGTGTTTGTGTGTTTGTGTGTTTGTGTGTTTGTGTGTTTGTGTGTTTGTGTGTTTGTGTGTTTGTGTGTTCGTGTGTTCGTGTGTTTGTGTGTTTGTGTATTTGTGTGTTTGTGTGTTTGTGTGTTTGTGTGTTTGTGTGTTTGTGTGTTTGTGTGTTTGTGTGTTTGTGTGTTTGTGTGTTTGTGTGTTTGTGTGTTTGTGTGTTTGTGTGTTTGTGTGTTTGTGTGTTTGTGTGTTTCTGTGTTCGTGTGTCTGTGCGTTTGTGTTTTTGTGTTGTTTTGTGCCAGTGTAATTGTGTGTTTTTGTGTTTGTGAGTTTGTGTGATCGTGTCATTCCGTGTTTGTGTGTTTGTGTGGTTGTGTGGTTGTGTGTTTGTGTGTTTGTGTCTTTGTGCTCTTTGTGTGTTTGTGTGTTTGTGTGGTTGTATGTTCGTGTGTTTGTGTGTTTGTGTGGTTGTGTGTTTGTGTGTGAGTGTTTCTGTGTTTGTGTGTTTGTGTATTTGTGTGTTTGTGTGTATGTGTGTTTGTGTGTTTGTGTGTGAGTGTTTCTGTGTTTGTGTGTTCTCGTGTCTCTGTATTTGTATCATTGTGTGTTTGTGTGTTTGTGTGTCAGTGTGTTTGCGTGTTTGTGCGTTTATGTGTTTGTGTGTTTGTGTGTTTGTGTGTTTGTGTGTTTGTGTGTTTGTGTGTTTGTGTGTTTGTGTGTTTGTGTGTTTGTGTTTTTGTGTGTTTGTGTGTTTGTGTGTTTGTGTATTTGTGTATTTGTGTATTTGTATGTTTGATTGTTTGTCTGTTTGTGTGTTTGTGTGTTTGTGTGTTTGTGTGTTTGTGTGTTTGTGTGTTTGTGTGTTTGTGTGTTTGTGTGTTTGTGTGTTTGTGTGTTTGTGTGTTTGTGTGTTTGTGTGTTTGTGTGTTTGTGTGTTTGTGTGTTTGTGTGTTTGTGTGTTTGTGTGTTTGTGTGTTTGTGTGTTTTTGAGTTTGTGTGTTTGTGTGTTTGTGTGTTTGTGTGTTGATGTGTTTGTGTGTTTGTCTGGTTGTGTGTTTGTGTGTTTGTGTGTTTGTGTGTTTGTGTGTTTGTGTGTTTGTGTGTTTGTGTGTTTGTGTGTTTGTGTGTTTGTGTGTTTGTGTGTTTGTGTGTTTGTGTGTTTGTGTGTTTGTGTGTTTGTGTGTTTGTGTGTTTGTGCGCTTGTGTGTTTGTGCGTTTGTGAGTTTGTGTGTTTGTGTGTTTGTGTGTTTGTGTGTTTGTGTGTTTGTGTGTTTGTGTGTTTGTGCGCTTGTGTGTTTGTGTGTTTGTGTGTTTGTGTGTTTGTGTGTTTGTGTGTTTGTGTGTTTGTGTGTTTGTGTTTTTGTGTGTTTGTGTGTTTGTGTGTTTGTGTGTTTGTGTGTTTGTGTGTTTGTGTGTATGTGTGTTTGTGTGTTTGTGTGTTTGTGTGTTTGTGTGTTTGTGTGTTCGTGTGTTTGTGTGTTTGTGTGTTTGTGTGTTTGTGTGTTTGTGTGTTTGTGTGTTTGTGTGTTTGTGTGTTTGTGTGTTTGTGTGTTTGTGTGTTTGTGTGTTTGTGTGTTTGTGTGTTTGTGTGTTTGTGTGTTTGTGTGTTTGTGTGTTTGTGTGTTTGTGTGTTTGTGTGTTTGTGTGTTTGTGTGTTTGTGTGTTTGTGTGTTTGTGTGTTTGTGTGTTTGTGTGTTTGTGTGTTTGTGTGTTTGTGTGTTTGTGTGTTTGTGTGTTTGTGTGTTTGTGTGTTTGTGTGTTTGTGTGTTTGTGTGTTTGTGTGTTTGTGTTGTAACACCGGTTTTTGCCGGGTACCTTCGCCGCTCCTGCGCTGCGCGGTTGGGCGCCAGCCGCCACAAGACGGCCCTGAAATTATTCCCCGGGGTGAACCGGGGCCGACTAAATTTTTGCGACAGCGCGGAGCGATGCGGCTTAACGGTAGCTCAGCCCTACACGGGTAGAGGGGCGTAGGCCGATACGGTCCAAATAATAACGACAACAGCAAAATGATAGAAATTAATTTATTTCGCGGTCGGATAATCGTCCGACCGCGTGTATCAGAATTTTTCGAGCGACCGAATTACAATAAATTTTAACGGGCACGGGCTTCGCCCGGCCAAAGACCAAAGACAGCAATGTTCGTGAAACTCCGGTCGTTCGTGGTACAATTCACATTCAATGCCGACAGTGTGACAAATCTGTACAATATCTTGAGCGGACAATATGACATACCAAAAACGAAAAGACAACCGTTTACTGACTCGATTTCCTTCACAAATAACTGATCGGCAAAATTACAGCACACTTTACAACCTTACCCTATTCACACTCCGTTCATTCACTCTAACCAACAAAAATCACCGTATAAACTTCATACCACACTCTGCTTCAATAACTGACTAATTTCTCTCATCAAGTCTTCATTACAGCCCTATCTAACTCACTATTAATTGATCTAACCATTCTCTCTACTCATCGCACACGCAACAGCTAACCTAACTTTCGCTCTGGAGTGGGCCCTTCTCGTCCGCACACTCACCTTCGACAGCACGCGATAAAGCGTATGATAACTGATTTTAAGTAAGCTGAATGATAGCCCGTACCAACTCAAAATGAGCGGTCTGGTCGACAACGTGGTAGCCGGCCGGCCACGAGGCCGGATCCGGTATGCGACAACCCGGAATGATGGTCGACGAAATATTTACTTCGCGGATCTTTACCCTTTGGTACGAATGATAGCTAACTTCAACTCTGAATCGATTTGCTTGGCGTAAGCACGGACTACTTTACTCACGACACACCGGACCTGGTCTCGCTGATGTCCGCTTCCTTTTCGGGAGGTATGATGTGGTAGTTCGCTGTGGTGGTCCACCACCGACGAAAGCTGGACGAGAAGAGAGCGACTCGAGGCTCGCCGTGCGGGGCCTCGTCCGAGTGATCCCCACCCCAAGTCGCTGGCTCGGCCGAGACGTGCTCGCTCTCTCGGCGACGCTGAACGTTGGCTCGCTCCACGAATCCGCCACCGCTTCATAAGGTAAATGTCGACAACGCTGGTTTGCTCGGGATCCCGATCTCGTCCTTATCGACGGACGACTATGGATCCCGCAGCTGGGCGACAGCGTGGTAAATGCCCCTCAGGTGCTTGTCGACAACAATAAGATCTCGCCTCCGCCTGCGGTGTTCGACACCCGGCCCATGCTGCGTCCCCGCGATACAGCAGCGGAGAGACGACAGCATCCTGTCCTCGGGACTCCACCCGATGGTCGGTGGAGCGGAGGGTAGCAGGGGCGGCTCCGAGATATTTAATCCTCCCATCCGAACCGGGCAACGGGCCTTACGGCAAGCCCCGGTACCCGGGTGGCACGAGGCAGATGCGTGGACCCTCAATTTTGGCCCACCGCAGCTCCTTGCTCAAGGTCCGGATCTTCAGGGCGGGGGAATGCTCCGTCCTTGGATCCGACCGCTGATGGCATTCCCTCCATCAGACGGTAAGGCATTCTTCACACCGATCCCGGTCGCCTCACTTCCGGGGGGCTATGTCGTTCCTTGACGGGAGAAAGGAACGACGTAAGACAGCGGCTGTGGAACGAACCTCTCGAATCTCCGATGTAGGCGAGGACTCAGATCGGGTGCGCGTGGAATACAAAAATTTACGCCAAAATATAACGACAACTCTAACTGATAATCGGTTCTGAATAAATTTCTTTAATATTTCTAAGGCTGCCGAAGGGAGGGTCGGCGGTGGACAGTTGACAGCGGGGGTTTGAAAGCGCTAAAGCGCAGTAACGGGGTGCCTCGAAAAGCACCACGTTACAATACCTCCCCCCCAAAAAGGACGACCAGTCCCGGCTGCCCCCGCAGCCCGATACTTAGCCATTCGATTCGGTAACTTTTTCAACGCAAGGTGACTTTATTTTCAAAAATTCATTTTATTTATGGAATATATTTCAAGACTTACCCCAAAGCTGGTGACTTACGTGCGGCTGCTGGTGAAGGCGGTGTGACAGCGTGCTTCGGCTCCACTCTTTTTCTGATTCACACCCTTTAACCACTCTGAGTGGGTATTCAATTTTACCTCTATTGCTGGCGCTTCCTAGGATTTCGGACGTAACTAAATCTTTTCGGTGGACATCGTTTCCCTACTTTCTTTTATTCTCTACTCTCCTGACTCTACCTTGTTTCGACGCGTATTGACACGGAGTTGAGACAGCGTGACAGCTCGAGCTTTCCCCCTCCTTTACGATGACAACTTGCGCGACCTAACCCGTGAGTTGTTGGGTATTATTCCGGTGTATATGGTCCACTGCGGTAACGTGTGGTCTCCCCGGTACTGTACGCGTGAGATTTACGCGGGGGGTGGTACGCCGAATCGGGGAATAACGACTCGTCGGCAGTTGGTGGGGCGCGATAGGTCGCCGCGGCCTGATAGTTCTTTTCGGCCCGCACCGCGTGGTGCTCGAGGGCGTAAAAATCGACAGCGTTAGCCCGAGGTACTGCAATCTGTAGCTTCGGTAGCATGTTCCGGTACGCGTGATGGACTTGTTCGTCGGAGGACCACGGGGGGTCTAACCGGTTAACTAACGCACGTATGCAGGTGATATAATCGGCCACGGGTTCGCTCTCACCTTGGGTGCGGCGCAAAATTTCGTCCCGTAGTGCGAACTGGAAATCCGGGTCCACAAAACGCGATCTCCACGCGGATTTAAATTCGTCCCACGAGTGCCAGTGGTGTCGTTCGAGGCGGAACCACTGTAACGCGATACCGGTAAGGAAAAACGGTAAACACTTGATGATAGCAATGTCGTCGACGGGAAGGAGCTCGCGGCCTTCTGCGACGCGGACGAGGAACGCTTCGGCGTCCTCTCCCGGGGCGCCCGCGAATTTTAAGTTCCATTTCCGAATGGTGTTGTAGACAGCGGTCGCGGCACTAGGTGACAGCGGGGATGGAGAGTGGTGGGGGTTGACAACTTCGAACGGCGGTACGCGGGGCGCGTGAGTGGATGACGCGATGCCTGGTTCGAACCCTGCGAACGGATTCGTGGGTGGGGAGTACGCGCGTGGCTGGTCGAACGCCGAACCGGTGGCTGCAGCTACCCCTGTGCCTGGTCGCGCGAGAGATAACGGTGGGGAGTGGGGCTCTGAGTCCCCCCCTTCTGGCCCAGTCGGCTCCGGTGGGTCTCCCATCCCGCCGGCCAACGACTGTCCTGTCGGGTGTGAGGTCTCCATCGTACCCCGACCGAGCGACGCGTCCCGTAAGATCTCTAAATACGATATTAAACGTTGCCGTAAGGTGGGTGTCGTCCCTACCTCTGACAGCTCCCGCTTATTTATTTCGCGTAACAAACCACTACGATCGAGGGAGTATACCCACGCGGGTTCATTTGTATTGGTCGTCGACATCTCCCTAGCGCGTATTACCGACGCGCTCTAACGTGTTACCGTGGAAATTTTCTTCGACAGCTCGGGTGGCCTCGGATTATCTACGCCGCGATCCCGCTTGCGTGCTTGTCGTCTATTGCCCGATAGCCGTGGCGAATCTATTGTCGACGATGTTTACTCGCGGCTTAGCCCGTTCGTATTTTGGCCGACCACAACACGGTTCGAACCCGAGTCTTCTTGGCTGTTGTTGTGAGCCCTATTGACGCTCTATCGCAATGAATTTCGGCTCGCGTTATTTCGATTAAATAAATCGTCGATCCCGTATCCGCGGTATGGCAGCTACGACGACGGGGACCGGGTATTTTTCCCGGAATCGTACGCGACGGTATGACAGCGACTAAGACAATGGTAATTATTATTTTCCCCGGACGTATTTACGCGGTATGACAACAACTAAGAGGCTGGTGGTCGTTACTATTCTCCGAACGATCACGCGTAGTATGACAACGACAACGCGAATATGGGTTGCCGGATTCACAAGCTTACCCGTGGATCGTGCACTACTGTCTCCACACGTCGACTACCCGAAGGTATTGTTCGGGTTCTTGCAGGGTATGATAGCTCGTACGAATGACAACTTCCTGGACCCCGACCGTTCTTGGTGGACTCGACAGCGCTCTTTCGTGGTATTTTCCGGCCGATGTACTATTTTTCTTTTCACTTTTCGCACTCTGCACACCCTGATAGCTCGCGGGTCACTGGGGCTCGCGCTACGCGGGCCCGCTGGCTCGCGTAACCGATAGGCTAGGTGGGGTTAAGAAGTTCTCCCACTTAAGCACTCTTCGCTGCTCCGCTATCCCAATTCTCCGATTTTCGTGCGTCTACTACGTTCGCGACTATTTCCACTCGCTCTCGCTCGTACCCAATACTAATAACTTTTTTTTTTTTTTTTTTTTTTTTTTCTTTTTTTTTTTTTTTTTCCCTTCAAACACAGACGAATGCCCACCGAACTAATTCTACGATTCACTCAATTTTTTTTTTTTTCCACTCTTAAACCGAAAATTTACCACGAACGAACGACCAACAACTAATTCGATAACCCACAATAATTTCGAATATCGATTTTATGTCTCCCGATATTTCACGTTACTCTGTTTCGATAGCTGCTCAATAATTAACTAAATGACCGTGGGCCCCACGTTGGGCGCCATTTGTAACACCGGTTTTTGCCGGGTACCTTCGCCGCTCCTGCGCTGCGCGGTTGGGCGCCAGCCGCCACAAGACGGCCCTGAAATTATTCCCCGGGGTGAACCGGGGCCGACTAAATTTTTGCGACAGCGCGGAGCGATGCGGCTTAACGGTAGCTCAGCCCTACACGGGTAGAGGGGCGTAGGCCGATACGGTCCAAATAATAACGACAACAGCAAAATGATAGAAATTAATTTATTTCGCGGTCGGATAATCGTCCGACCGCGTGTATCAGAATTTTTCGAGCGACCGAATTACAATAAATTTTAACGGGCACGGGCTTCGCCCGGCCAAAGACCAAAGACAGCAATGTTCGTGAAACTCCGGTCGTTCGTGGTACAATTCACATTCAATGCCGACAGTGTGACAAATCTGTACAATATCTTGAGCGGACAATATGACATACCAAAAACGAAAAGACAACCGTTTACTGACTCGATTTCCTTCACAAATAACTGATCGGCAAAATTACAGCACACTTTACAACCTTACCCTATTCACACTCCGTTCATTCACTCTAACCAACAAAAATCACCGTATAAACTTCATACCACACTCTGCTTCAATAACTGACTAATTTCTCTCATCAAGTCTTCATTACAGCCCTATCTAACTCACTATTAATTGATCTAACCATTCTCTCTACTCATCGCACACGCAACAGCTAACCTAACTTTCGCTCTGGAGTGGGCCCTTCTCGTCCGCACACTCACCTTCGACAGCACGCGATAAAGCGTATGATAACTGATTTTAAGTAAGCTGAATGATAGCCCGTACCAACTCAAAATGAGCGGTCTGGTCGACAACGTGGTAGCCGGCCGGCCACGAGGCCGGATCCGGTATGCGACAACCCGGAATGATGGTCGACGAAATATTTACTTCGCGGATCTTTACCCTTTGGTACGAATGATAGCTAACTTCAACTCTGAATCGATTTGCTTGGCGTAAGCACGGACTACTTTACTCACGACACACCGGACCTGGTCTCGCTGATGTCCGCTTCCTTTTCGGGAGGTATGATGTGGTAGTTCGCTGTGGTGGTCCACCACCGACGAAAGCTGGACGAGAAGAGAGCGACTCGAGGCTCGCCGTGCGGGGCCTCGTCCGAGTGATCCCCACCCCAAGTCGCTGGCTCGGCCGAGACGTGCTCGCTCTCTCGGCGACGCTGAACGTTGGCTCGCTCCACGAATCCGCCACCGCTTCATAAGGTAAATGTCGACAACGCTGGTTTGCTCGGGATCCCGATCTCGTCCTTATCGACGGACGACTATGGATCCCGCAGCTGGGCGACAGCGTGGTAAATGCCCCTCAGGTGCTTGTCGACAACAATAAGATCTCGCCTCCGCCTGCGGTGTTCGACACCCGGCCCATGCTGCGTCCCCGCGATACAGCAGCGGAGAGACGACAGCATCCTGTCCTCGGGACTCCACCCGATGGTCGGTGGAGCGGAGGGTAGCAGGGGCGGCTCCGAGATATTTAATCCTCCCATCCGAACCGGGCAACGGGCCTTACGGCAAGCCCCGGTACCCGGGTGGCACGAGGCAGATGCGTGGACCCTCAATTTTGGCCCACCGCAGCTCCTTGCTCAAGGTCCGGATCTTCAGGGCGGGGGAATGCTCCGTCCTTGGATCCGACCGCTGATGGCATTCCCTCCATCAGACGGTAAGGCATTCTTCACACCGATCCCGGTCGCCTCACTTCCGGGGGGCTATGTCGTTCCTTGACGGGAGAAAGGAACGACGTAAGACAGCGGCTGTGGAACGAACCTCTCGAATCTCCGATGTAGGCGAGGACTCAGATCGGGTGCGCGTGGAATACAAAAATTTACGCCAAAATATAACGACAACTCTAACTGATAATCGGTTCTGAATAAATTTCTTTAATATTTCTAAGGCTGCCGAAGGGAGGGTCGGCGGTGGACAGTTGACAGCGGGGGTTTGAAAGCGCTAAAGCGCAGTAACGGGGTGCCTCGAAAAGCACCACGTTACAGTGTGTTTGTGTGTTTGTGTGTTCGTGTGTTTGTGTGTTTGTGTGTTTGTGTGTTTGTGTGTTTGTGTGTTTGTGTGTTTGTGTGTTTGTGTGTTTGTGTGTTTGTGTGTTTGTGTGTTTGTGTGCTTGTGTGTTTGTGTGTTTGTGTGTTTGTGTGTTTGTGTGTTTGTGTGTTTGTGGGTTTGTGTGTTTGTGTGTTTGTGTGTTTGTGTGTTTGTGTGTTTGTGTGTTTGTGTGTTTGTGTGTTTGTGTGTTTGTGTGTTTGTGTCTCTGTAGGTTTGTGTGTTTGTATCGTTTTGTGTGTGTGTTTTTTTTTGTTTGTTTGGTGGTTCGCATGCTTGTGTGTTTGTGTGTTTGTATGTTTGTGTGTCCGTGTAGTTGTGAGTTTTCGTGCTTGTATGTTTGTATGTTTGTGTGTTTGTGCGTTTCTGTACTTGGTTGTTTGTGTGTTTGTGTTTGAATGTTTGTGTGTTTCTGTAGTTGCGTGTTCGTGTGTTTGGGTGCTTGTGTGTTTGTTTGTTCGTAAGTTTGTGTGTTTGTGTGTTCGTGTGTTTGTGTGTCTGTGTGTTTAGGCGTTTGTGTGTTAGTGTGTTCGTGTTTTTCTGGGTTTGTGTGATCGTGCCATTGTGTGTTTGTGTGTTTGTCTGGTTGTGTATTTGTGTGTTTGTGTGTTTGTGTGTTTGTGTGTTTGTGTGTTTGTGTGTTTCTGGGTTTATATGTTTGTGTGGTGTGTGTTTGTTTCTTTGTGTCTTCGTGTGCTTGTGTTTTTGTATGTTCTCGTGTTTGTATGTTTGTGTATTTGTCTGTTTGTGTGCTTGTGTGTTTGTGTACTTGTGTGTTCGTGTGTTTGTGTGTTTGTGTAATTGTATGTGTGTCTGTTTGTGTGTGAGTGTTTCTGTGTTTTAGTGTTTTTGTCTTTCTGTATTTGTATTTTTGTGTGTTTGTGTGTTAGTGTGTTCGTCCGTTTGTGTGTTTGTGTGTTCGTGTGTTCGTGTGTCTGTGTGTTCGTGTGTTTGTGTGTTTGTGTGTTTGTGTGTTTGTGTGTTTGTGTGTTTGTGTGTTTGTGTGTTTGTGTGTTTCTGTGTTTGTGTGTTTGTGTGATTCCGTGTTTGTGTGTTTGTGTGTTTGTGTGTTTGTGTGTTTGTGTGCTTGTGTGTTTGTGTGTTTGTGTGTTTGTGTGTTTGTGTGTTTGTGTGTTTGTGTGTTTGTGCGTTTCTGTACTTGGTTGTTTGTTTGTTTGTGTTTGAATGTTTGTGTGTTTGTGTAGTTGCGTGTTCGTGTGTTTGGGTGCTTGTGTGTTCGTTTGTTCGTAAGTTTGTGTGTTTGTGTGTCTGTGTGTTTGGGTGTTCGTGTGTTTGTGTGTCTGTGTGTTTAGGTGTTTGTGTGTTAGTGTGTTCGTGTTTTTCTGGGTTTGTGTGATCGTGCCATTCTGTGTTTGTGTGTTTGTCTGGTTGTGTATTTGTGTGTTTGTGTGTTTGTGTGTTTGTGTGTTTGTGTGTCTGTGTGTTCGTGTGTTTCTGGGTTTATATGTTTGTGTGGTGTGTGTTTGTTTCTTTGTGTCTTTGTGTGCTTGTGTTTTTGTATGTTCTCGCGTTTGTATGTTTGTGTATTTGTGTGTTTGTGTGCTTGTGTGTTTGTGTGCTTGTGTGTTTGTGTGTTTGTGTGTTTGGGTGTGTGTGTGTGTTTCTGTGCTTGTGTGTTTGTGAGTTTGTGCGATCGTGTCATTGTGTGTTTTTGTGTTTGTGTGTTTATGTGTTTGTGTGTTTGTGTGTCTGTGTGTCTGTGTGTTCGTGTGTTTGTGTGTTCGTGTGTCTGTGTGTTCGTGTGTTTGTGTGTTTGTGTGTTTGTGTTTGTGTGTTTGTGTGTTTTTGTGTTTGTGTGTTTGTGTGTTTGTGTGTTTGTGTGTTTGTGTGTTTGTGTGTTTGTGTGTTTGCGTGTTTGCGTGTTTGTGTTTTCGTGTGATTTTGTGTTCGTGTGTTTGTGTGTTCGTGTGTTTGTGTGTTCGTGTGTTTGTGCGTTCGTGTGTTTGTGTGTTTGTGTGTTTGTGTGTTCGTGCGTTTGTGTGTTCGTGTGTTGGTGTGTTTGTGTGTTTGTGTGTTTGTGTGTTTGTGTGTTTGTGCGTTTGTGTGTTCGTGTGTTTGTGGGTTTGTGTGTTTGTGTGTTCGTGTGCTTGTGTGTTTGTGTGCTTGAGCTGTTTGTGTGTTTGTGTGTTTTTATCATTCTGTGTTTGTGTAATTGTGTGCTACCGTGTTCGTGTGTTTGTGTGTTTGTTTGCTTGTGTGTCTGTGTGTTCGTGTGTTTGTGGGTTTGTGTGTTCGTGTGTTTGAGTGTACGTGTGTTTGTGTGTTCGTGTGTTCGTGTGTTCGTGTGTTTGTGTGGTTGTGTGATTGTATCACTGTGTGTTTGGGTGTTACCGTGTTTGTGTGTTTGTGTGCTTGTGTGTCTGTGTGGTCGTGTGTTTGTGTGTTTGTGTGTTTGTGTGCTCGTGTGTTTGTGTTTTTGTGTGTTTACGTGTTTGTGTATTTATGAGTTTGTCTGATCGTGTCATTGTGTGTTTGTGTGTTTGTCTGGTTGTGAGTTTGTACGTTTGTGTGTTTGTGTGATTGTGTGTTTGTGTGTTTTTGTGTTTGTATCATTGTGTGTTTGTGTGATTGTTTGTTACCGTGTTTGTGTGTTTGTGTAGTTGTTTGCTTGTGTGTCTGTGTGTTCGTGTGTTTGTGTGTTTGTGTTTTCCTGTGTTTGTGTGTACGTGTGTTTGTGTATCCGTGTGTTCGTGTGTTTGTGTGGTTGTGCTGTTCGTGTAGTTGTGAGTTTTCGTGCTTGTATGTTTGTATGTTTGTGTGTTTGTGCGTTTCTGTACTTGGTTGTTTGTGTGTTTGTGTTTGAATGTTTGTGTGTTTCTGTAGTTGCGTGTTCGTGTGTTTGGGTGCTTGTGTGTTTGTTTGTTCGTAAGTTTGTGTGTTTGTGTGTTCGTGTGTTTGTGTGTCTGTGTGTTTAGGCGTTTGTGTGTTAGTGTGTTCGTGTTTTTCTGGGTTTGTGTGATCGTGCCATTGTGTGTTTGTGTGTTTGTCTGGTTGTGTATTTGTGTGTTTGTGTGTTTGTGTGTTTGTGTGTTTGTGTGTTTGTTTGTTTCTGGGTTTATATGTTTGTGTGGTGTGTGTTTGTTTCTTTGTGTCTTCGTGTGCTTGTGTTTTTGTATGTTCTCGTGTTTGTATGTTTGTGTATTTGTCTGTTTGTGTGCTTGTGTGTTTGTGTACTTGTGTGTTCGTGTGTTTGTGTGTTTGTGTAATTGTATGTGTGTCTGTTTGTGTGTGAGTGTTTCTGTGTTTTAGTGTTTTTGTCTTTCTGTATTTGTATTTTTGTGTGTTTGTGTGTTAGTGTGTTCGTCCGTTTGTGTGTTTGTGTGTTCGTGTGTTCGTGTGTCTGTGTGTTCGTGTGTTTGTGTGTTTGTGTGTTTGTGTGTTTGTGTGTTTGTGTGTTTGTGTGTTTGTGTGTTTGTGTGTTTGTGTGTTTCTGTGTTTGTGTGTTTGTGTGATTCCGTGTTTGTGTGTTTGTGTGTTTGTGTGTTTGTGTGTTTGTGTGCTTGTGTGTTTGTGTGTTTGTGTGTTTGTGTGTTTGTGTGTTTGTGTGTTT
Organism: Sussaba pulchella; assembly: GCA_963971145.1. NCBI lineage: Eukaryota > Metazoa > Arthropoda > Insecta > Hymenoptera > Ichneumonidae > Sussaba > Sussaba pulchella. The sequence continues at coordinate 236,041 of CAXAQZ010000337.1, forward strand.
GTGTGTTTGTGCGTTTCTGTACTTGGTTGTTTGTGTGTTTGTGTTTGAATGTTTGTGTGTTTGTGTAGTTGCGTGTTCGTGTGTTTGGGTGCTTGTGTGTTCGTTTGTTCGTAAGTTTGTGTGTTTGTGTGTCTGTGTGTTTGGGTGTTCGTGTGTTTGTGTGTCTGTGTGTTTAGGTGTTTGTGTGTTAGTGTGTTCGTGTTTTTCTGGGTTTGTGTGATCGTGCCATTCTGTGTTTGTGTGTTTGTCTGGTTGTGTATTTGTGTGTTTGTGTGTTTGTGTGTTTGTGTGTTTGTGTGTTTGTGTGTCTGTGTGTTCGTGTGTTTCTGGGTTTATATGTTTGTGTGGTGTGTGTTTGTTTCTTTGTGTCTTTGTGTGCTTGTGTTTTTGTATGTTCTCGCGTTTGTATGTTTGTGTATTTGTGTGTTTGTGTGCTTGTGTGTTTGTGTGCTTGTGTGTTTGTGTGTTTGTGTGTTTGGGTGTGTGTGTGTGTTTCTGTGCTTGTGTGTTTGTGAGTTTGTGCGATCGTGTCATTGTGTGTTTTTGTGTTTGTGTGTTTGTGTGTTTGTGTGTCTGTGTGTCTGTGTGTTCGTGTGTTTGTGTGTTCGTGTGTCTGTGTGTTCGTGTGTTTGTGTGTTTGTGTGTTTGTGTTTGTGTGTTTGTGTGTTTTTGTGTTTGTGTGTTTGTGTGTTTGTGTGTTTGTGTGTTTGTGTGTTTGTGTGTTTGTGTGTTTGTGTGTTTGCGTGTTTGCGTGTTTGTGTTTTCGTGTGATTTTGTGTTCGTGTGTTTGTGTGTTCGTGTGTTTGTGTGTTCGTGTGTTTGTGCGTTCGTGTGTTTGTGTGTTTGTGTGTTTGTGTGTTCGTGCGTTTGTGTGTTCGTGTGTTGGTGTGTTTGTGTGTTTGTGTGTTTGTGTGTTTGTGTGTTTGTGTGTTTGTGCGTTTGTGTGTTCGTGTGTTTGTGGGTTTGTGTGTTTGTGTGTTCGTGTGCTTGTGTGTTTGTGTGCTTGAGCTGTTTGTGTGTTTGTGTGTTTTTATCATTCTGTGTTTGTGTAATTGTGTGCTACCGTGTTCGTGTGTTTGTGTGTTTGTTTGCTTGTGTGTCTGTGTGTTCGTGTGTTTGTGGGTTTGTGTGTTCGTGTGTTTGAGTGTACGTGTGTTTGTGTGTTCGTGTGTTCGTGTGTTCGTGTGTTTGTGTGGTTGTGTGATTGTATCACTGTGTGTTTGGGTGTTACCGTGTTTGTGTGTTTGTGTGCTTGTGTGTCTGTGTGGTCGTGTGTTTGTGTGTTTGTGTGTTTGTGTGCTCGTGTGTTTGTGTTTTTGTGTGTTTACGTGTTTGTGTATTTATGAGTTTGTCTGATCGTGTCATTGTGTGTTTGTGTGTTTGTCTGGTTGTGAGTTTGTACGTTTGTGTGTTTGTGTGATTGTGTGTTTGTGTGTTTTTGTGTTTGTATCATTGTGTGTTTGTGTGATTGTTTGTTACCGTGTTTGTGTGTTTGTGTAGTTGTTTGCTTGTGTGTCTGTGTGTTCGTGTGTTTGTGTGTTTGTGTTTTCCTGTGTTTGTGTGTACGTGTGTTTGTGTATCCGTGTGTTCGTGTGTTTGTGTGGTTGTGCTGTTCGTGTGTTTGTGTGGTTGTGCTGTTCGTGTGTTTGTGTGTTTGTGTAATTGTATCATTGTGTGTTTGTGTTTTACCGTGTTTGCGTGTTTCTGTGCTTGTGTGTCTGTGTGGTCGTGTGTTTGTGTGTTTGTGTGTTTGTGTGTTTGTGTATTCGTGTGTTTGTGTGTTCGTGTGTTTGTGTGTTTGTGTGTTTGTGTGTTTGTGTGTTTGTGTGTTTGTGTGTTCGTGTGTTAGTGTGTTTGTGTGTTTGTGTGTTTGTGTGTTTGTGTGTTCGTGTGCTTGTGTGTTTGTGTGCTTGAGCTGTTTGTGTGTTTGTGTGTTCGTGTGTCTGTGCGTTTGTGTTTTTGTGTTGTTTTGTGCCGGTGTAATTGTGTGTTTTTGTGTTTGTAAGTTCGTGTGATCGTGTCATTTCGTGTTTGTGTGTTTGTGTGGTTGTGTGGTTGTGTGTTTGTGTGTTTGGGTCTTTGTGCTCTTTGTGTGTTTGTGTGTTTGTGTGGTTGTATGTTCGTGTGTTCGTGTATTTGTGTGGTTGTGTGTTTGTGTGTGAGTCTTTCTGTGTTTGTGTGTTTGTGTATTTGTGTGTTTGTGTGTTTGTGTGTGAGTGTTTCTGTGTTTGTGTGTTTGTGTGTTCTCGTGTTTCTGTATTTGTATCATTGTGTGTTTGTGTGTTTGTGTGTTAGCGTGTTTGCGTGTTTGTGCGTTTGTGTGTTTGTGTGTTTGTGTGTTTGTGTGTTTGTGTGTTTGTGTGTTTGTGTGTTTGTGTGTTTGTGTGTTTGTGTGTTTGTGTGTTTGTGTGTTTGTGTGTTTGTGTGTTTGTGTGTTTGTGTGTTTGTGTGTTTGTGTTTTTGTGTGTTTGTGTGTTTGTGTGTTTGTGTATTTGTGTGTTTGTATGTTTGATTGTTTGTGTGTTTGTCTGTTTGTGTGTTTGTGTGTTTGTGTGTTTGTGTGTTTGTGTGTTTGTGTGTTTGTGTGTTTGTGTGTTTGTGTGTTTGTGTGTTTGTGTGTGAGTGTTTCATTGTTATCGTGTTTGTGTGTTTCCGTGTTTCAGTATTTGGATCATTGTGTGTTTGTGTGTTAGTGTCTTCGCGTCTTTGCGTGCTTGTGTGTTTGTGTGTTTGTGTGTTTGTGTGTTTGTGTGTTCGTGTGTTCGTGTGTTTAGTTGTTTGTGTGTTTGTTTGTTTGTGTGTTTGTGTGTTTGTGTGTTTGTGTGTTTGTGTGTTTGTGTGTTTGTGTGTTTGTGTGTTTCTGTGTTTGTGTGCTTGTGTATTCGTGTGTTTGTGTTCCTGTGTTTTTGTGTGTTTGGGAGTTTGTGTGTTCGTGTGTTTGTGTGTTTGTTTGTCCGTGTGTTTGTGTCTTTGTGTGTTCGTGTGTTTGTGTATTCGTGTGTTAGTGTGTTTGTGTGTTTGTGTGCTTGTGTGTTCGTGTGTTTGTGTGTTTGTGTAATTGTATGTTTGTCTGTTTGTGTGTGAGTGTTTCTTTGTTTTCGTGTTTTTGTGTTTCTGTATTTGTATTTATGTGTGTTTGTGTGTTAGTGTGTTCGTGTGTTTGTGTGTTCGTGTGCTTGTGTGTTTGTGAGTTTGTGCGATCGTGTCATTGTGTGTTTTTGTGTTTGTGTGTTTGTGTGTTTGTGTGTCTGTGTGTTTGTGTGTTTGTGTGTTCGTTCGTCGATGTGTTCGTGTGTTTGTGTGTTTGTGTGTTTGTGTGTTTGTGTGTTTGTGTGTTTGTGTGTTTCTGTGTTTGTGTGTTTGTGTGTTTGTGTGTTTGTGTGTTTCCGTGTTTGTGTGTTTGTGTTCCTGTGTGTTTAAGCGTTTGTATGTTTGTGTGTTTACGTGTTTGTATGTTTGCGTGTTCGTGTGTTTGTGTGTTCGTGTGTTTGTGTGTTTGTATGTTTGTGTGTTCACGTGTTTGTATGTTTGTGTGTTCGTGTGTTTGTGTGTTCGTGTGTTTGTGTGTTTGTGTGTTTGTGTGTTTGTGTGGTTGTGTGTTTGTGTGTCTGTGTGTTTGTGTGATTGTGTGTTTGTGTGTGAGTGTGTCTGTGTTTGTGTGTTTGTGTATTTGTGTGTTTGTGTGTGAGTGTTTCTGTGTTTGTGTGTTTGTGTGTTTTCGTGTTTCTGTATTTGTATTATTGTGTGTTTTTGTGTTTGTGTGTTAGTGTGTTGGCGTGTTTGTGTGTTTGTGTGTTTGTGTGTTTGTATGTTCGTATGTTAGTGTGTCTGTGTGTTCGTGTCTTTGTGTGTTTGTGTGTGAGTGTTTCTGTGTTTGTGTATTTGTGTGTTTGAGTGTGAGTGTTTCTGTGTTTGTGTGTTTGTGTGTTTTCGTGTTTCTGTATTTGTATCATTGTGTGTTTGTGTGTTTCTGTGTTAGTGTGTTGGCGTGTTTGTGTGTTTGGGTGTTTGTGTGTTTGTGTGTTCGTGTGTTTCTGGGTTTGTGTCTTTGTGTGGTGTGTGTTTGTTCCTTCGTGTCTTTACGTGCTTGTTTTTTCGTATGTTCTCGTGTTTGTGTGTTCGTGTGTTCGTGTGTTTGTGTGTTTGTGTGTTTGTGTGTTTGTGTTTTTGTGTGTCTGCGTGTTTGTGTCTTTGTGTGTTTGTGTGTTTGTGTGTTTGTCCGTTTGTGTGTTTGTGTGTTTGTGTGTTTGTGTGTTTGTTTGTTTGAGTGTTTGTGTGTTTTTGTGGTTGTGTGATCGTGTGTTCGTGTGTTTGTGTGTTTGTGTGTCTGTGTGTTTGTGTGTTTGTGTGTTTGTGTGTTTGTTTGTTTGTGTGTTTTTGTGTTTGTGTGTTTGTGTGTTTGTGTGTTTGTGTGTTTGTGTGTTTGTGTGTTTGTGTGTTTGTGTGTTTGTGTGTTTGTGTGTTTGTGTGTTTGTGTGTTTGTGTGTTTGTGTGTTTGTGTGTTTGTGTGTTTGTGTGTTTGTGCGTTTGTGTGTTTGTGTGTTTGTGTGTTTTTGTGTTTGTGTGTTTGTGTGTTTGTGTGTTTGTGTGTTTGTGTGTTTGTGTGTTTGTGTGTTTGTGTGTTTGTGTGTTTGTGTGTTTGTGTGTTTGTGTGTTTGTGTGTTTGTGTGTTTGTGTGTTTGTGTGTTTGTGTGTTTGTGTGTTTGTGTGTTTGTGTGTTTGTGTGTTTGTGTGTTTGTGTGTTTGTGTGTTTGTGTGTTTGTGTGTTTGTGTGTTTGTGTGTTTGTGTGTTTGAGTGTTTGTGTGTTTGTGTGTTTGTGTGTTTGTGTGTTTGTGTGTTTGTGTGTTTGTGTGTTTGTGTGTTTGTGTGTTTGTGTGTTTGTGTGTTTGTGTGTTTGTGTGTTTGTGTGTTTGTGTGTTTGTGTGTTTGTGTGTTTGTGTGTTTGTGTGTTTGTGTGTTTGTGTGTTTGTGTGTTTGTGTGTTTGTGTGTTTGTGTGTTTGTGTGTTTGTGTGTTTGTGTGTTTGTGTGTTTGTGTGTTTGTGTGTTTGTGTGTTTGTGTGTTTGTGTGTTTGTGTGTCTGTGTGTTTGTGTGTTTGTGTGTTTGTGTGTTTGTGTGTTTGTGTGTTTGTGTGTTTGTGTGTTTGTGTGTTTGTGTGTTTGTGTGTTTGTCTGTTCGTGTGTCTGTGCGTTTGTGTTTTTGTGTTGTTTTGTGCCAGTGTAATTGTGTGTTTTTGTGTTTGTGAGTTTGTGTGATCGTGTCATTCCGTGTTTGTGTGTTTGTGTGGTTGTGTGGTTGTGTGTTTGTGTGTTTGTGACTTTGTGCTCTTTGTGTGTTTGTGTGTTTGTGTGGTTGTATGTTCGTGTGTTTGTGTGTTTGTGTGGTTGTGTGTTTGTGTGTGAGTGTTTCTGTGTTTGTGTGTTTGTGTATTTGTGTGTTTGTGTGTATGTGTGTTTGTGTGTTTGTGTGTGAGTGTTTCTGTGTTTGTGTGTTCTCGTGTCTCTGTATTTGTATCATTGTGTGTTTGTGTGTTTGTGTGTCAGTGTGTTTGCGTGTTTGTGCGTTTGTGTGTTTGTGTGTTTGTGTGTTTGTGTGTTTGTGTGTTTGTGTGTTTGTGTGTTTGTGTGTTTGTGTGTTTGTGTGTTTGTGTGTTTGTGTGTTTGTGTGTTTGTGTGTTTGTGTGTTTGTGTGTTTGTGTGTTTGTGTGTTTGTGTGTTTGTGTGTTTGTGTGTTTGTGTGTTTGTGTGTTTGTGTGTTTGTGTGTTTGTGTGTTTGTGTGTTCGTGTTTTTGTGTGTTTGTGTGTTTGTGTGTTTGTGTATTTGTGTATTTGTGTATTTGTATGTTTGATTGTTTGTCTGTTTGTGTGTTTGTGTGTTTGTGTGTTTGTGTGTTTGTGTGTTTGTGTGTTTGTGTGTTTGTGTGTTTGTGTGTTTGTGTGTTTGTGAGTTTGTGTGTTTGTGTGTTTGTGTGTTTATGTGTTTGTGTGTTTGTCTGGTTGTGTGTTTGTGTGTTTGTGTGTTTGTGTGTTTGTGTGTTTGTGTGTTTGTGTGTTTGTGTGTTTGTGTGTTTGTGTGTTTGTGTGTTTGTGTGTTTGTGTGTTTGTGTGTTTGTGTGTTTGTGTGTTTGTGTGTTTGTGTGTTTGTGTGTTTGTGTGTTTGTGTGTTTGTGTGTTTGTGTGTCCGTGTAGTTGTGAGTTTTCGTGCTTGTGTGTTTGTATGTTTGTGTGTTTGTGCGTTTCTGTACTTGGTTGTTTGTGTGTTTGTGTTTGAATGTTTGTGTGTTTCTGTAGTTGCGTGTTCGTGTGTTTGGGTGCTTGTGTGTTTGTTTGTTCGTAAGTTTGTGTGTTTGTGTGTTCGTGTGTTTGTGTGTCTGTGTGTTTAGGCGTTTGTGTGTTAGTGTGTTCGTGTTTTTCTGGGTTTGTGTGATCGTGCCATTGTGTGTTTGTGTGTTTGTCTGGTTGTGTATTTGTGTGTTTGTGTGTTTGTGTGTTTGTGTGTTTGTGTGTTTGTGTGTTTGTGTGTTCGTGTGTTTCTGGGTTTATATGTTTGTGTGGTGTGTGTTTGTTTCTTTGTGTCTTCGTGTGCTTGTGTTTTTGTATGTTCTCGTGTTTGTATGTTTGTGTATTTGTGTGTTTGTGTGCTTGTGTGTTTGTGTGCTTGTGTGTTCGTGTGTTTGTGTGTTTGTGTAATTGTATGTGTGTCTGTTTGTGTGTGAGTGTTTCTGTGTTTTAGTGTTTTTGTGTTTCTGTATTTGTATTTTTGTGTGTTTGTGTGTTAGTGTGTTCGTCCGTTTGTGTGTTTGTGTGTTTGTGTGTTTGTGTGTTTGTGTTTTTGTGTGTTTGTGTGTTTGTGTTTTTGTGTGTTTGTGTGTTTGTGTATTTGTGTGTTTGTATGTTTGATTGTTTGTGTGTTTGTCTGTTTGCGTGTTTGTGTGTTTGTGTGTTCGTGTGTTTGTGTGTTTGTGTGTTTGTGTGTTTGTGTGTTTGTGTGTTTGTGTGTTTGTGTGTTTGTGTATTTGTGTGTTTGTGTGTTTGTGTGTGAGTGTTTCTTTGTTTTCGTGTTTGTGTGTTTTCGTGTTTCAGTATTTGGATCATTGTGTGTTTGTGTGTTTGTGTGTTAGTGTGTTTGCGTCTTTGCGTGTTTGTGTATTTGTGTGTTTGTGTGTTTGTGTGTTTGTGTGTATGTGTGTTTGTGTGTTTGTGTGTTTGTGTGTTCGTGTGTTCGTGTGTTTGTTTGTTTGTGTGTTTGTGTATTTGTGTGTTTGTGTGTTTGTGTGTTTGTGTGTTTGTGTGTTCGTGTGTTTGTGTTCCTGTGTGTTTGTGTGTTTGGGAGTTTGTGTCTTCGTGTGTTTGTGTGTTTGTTTGTCCGTGTGTTTGTGTCTTTGTGTGTCGTGTGTTTGTGTGTTTGTTTGTCCGTGTGTTTGTGTCTTTGTGTGTCGTGTGTTTGTGTATTCGTGTGTTCACGTGTTTGTGTGTTTTTGTGCTTGTGTGTTTGTGATTTTGTGTGATCGTGTCATTGTGTGTTTGTGATTTTGTGTGATCGTGTCATTGTGTGTTTGTGTGTTCGTCTGGTTGTGTGTTTGTGTGTTTGTGTGTTTGTGTGTTTGTGTGTTTGTGTGTTTGTGTGTTCGTGTGTTTGTGTGTTTGTGCGCTTGTGTGTTTGTGCGTTTGTGCGTTTGTGTGTTTGTGTGTTTGTGTGTTTGTGTGTTTGTGTGTTTGTGTGTTTGTGTGTTTGTGTGTTTGTGTGTTTGTGTGTTTGTGTGCTTGTGTGTTTGTGTGTTTGTGTGTTTGTGTGTTTGTGTGTTTGTGCGTTTGTGTGTTTGTGTGTTTGTGTGTTTGTGTGTTTGTGTGTTTGTGTGTTTGTGCGTTTGTGTGTTTGTGTGTTTGTGTGTTTGTGTGTTTGTGTGTTTGTGTGTTTGTGTGTTTGTGTGTTTGTGTGTTTGTGTGTTCGTGTGTTTGTGTGTCTGTGTGTTTGGGTGTTCGTGTGTTTGGGTGTCTGTGTTTTTAGGTGTTTGTGTGTTAGTGTGTTCGTGTTTTTCTGGGTTTGTGTGATCGTGCCATTGTGTGTTTGTGTGTTTGTCTGGTTGTGTATTTGTGTGTTTGTGTGTTTGTGTGTCTGTGTGTTCGTGTGTTTCTGGGTTTATATGTTTGTGTGGTGTGTGTTTGTTTCTTTGTGTCTTTGTGTGCTTGTGTTTTTGTATGTTCTCGCGTTTGTATGTTTGTGTATTTGTGTGTTTGTGTGCTCGTGTGTTTGTGTGCTTGTGTGTTTGTGTGTTTGTGTGTTTGTGTGTTTGGGTGTGTGTGTGTGTTTCTGTGCTTGTGTGTTTGTGAGTTTGTGCGATCGTGTCATTGTGTGTTTTTGTGTTTGTGTGTTTGTGTGTTTGTGTGTCTGTGTGTTCGTGCGTTTGTGTGTTCGTGTGTCTGTGTGTTCGTGTGTTTGTGTGTTTGTGTGTTTGTGTGTGAGTGTTTCATTGTTATCGTGTTTGTGTGTTTCCGTGTTTCAGTATTTGGATCATTGTGTGTTTGTGTGTTTGTGTGTTAGTGTCTTCGCGTCTTTGCGTGCTTGTGTGTTTGTGTGTTTGTGTGTTTGTGTGTTCGTGTGTTCGTGTGTTTAGTTGTTTGTGTGTTTGTTTGTTTGTGTGTTTGTTTGTTTGTGTGTTAGTGTGTTTGTGTGTTTGTGTGTTTCTGTGTTTGTGTGCTTGTGTATTCGTGTGTTTGTGTTCCTGTGTTTTTGTGTGTTTGGGAGTTTGTGTGTTCGTGTGTTTGTGTCTTTGGGTGTTCGTGTGTTTGTGTATTCGTGTGTTAGTGTGTTTGTGTGTTTGTGTGCTTGTGTGATCGTGTGTTTGTGTGTTTGTGTAATTGTATGTTTGTCTGTTTGTGTGTGAGTGTTTCTTTGTTTTCGTGTTTTTGTGTTTCTGTATTTGTATTTAGGTGTGTTTGTGTGTTAGTGTGTTCGTGTGTTTGTGTGTTCGTGTGTTTGTGTGTTTGTGAGTTTGTGCGATCATGTCATTGTGTGTTTTTGTGTTTGTGTGTTTGTGTGTTCGTGAGTCTGTGTGTTTGTGTGTTTGTGTGTTCGTTCGTCTGTGTGTTCGTGTGTTTGTGTGTTTGTGTGTTTGTGTGTTTGTGTGTTTGTGTGTTTGTGTGTTTGTGTGTTTGTGTGTTTGTGTGTTTGTGTGTTTGTGTGTTTCCGTGTTTGTGTGTTTGTGTTCCTGTGTGTTTAAGTGTTTGTATGTTTGTGTGTTTACGTGTTTGTATGTTTGTGTGTTCGTGTGTTTGTGTGTTCGTGTGTTTGTGTGTTTGTGTGTTTGTGTGTTTGTGTGGTTGTGTGTTTGTGTGTCTGTGTGTTTGTGTGATTGTGTGTTTGTGTGTGAGTGTGTCTGTGTTTGTGTGTTTGTGTATTTGTGTGTTTGTGTGTGAGTGTTTCTGTGTTTGTGTGTTTGTGTGTTTCCGTGTTTCTGTATTTGTATTATTGTGTGTTTTTGTGTTTGTGTGTTAGTGTGTTGGCGTGTTTGTGTGTTTGTGTGTTTGTGTGTTTGTATGTTCGTATGTTAGTGTGTTTGTGTGTTCGTGTCTTTGTGTGTTTGTGTGTGAGTGTTTCTGTGTTTGTGTGTTTGTGTATTTGTGTGTTTGAGTGTGAGTGTTTCTGTGTTTGTGTGTTTGTGTGTTTTCGTGTTTCTGTATTTGTATCATTGTGTGTTTGTGTGTTTCTGTGTTAGTGTGTTGGCGTGTTTGTGTGTTTGGGTGTTTGTGTGTTTGTGTGTTCGTGTGTTTCTGGGTTTGTGTCTTTGTGTGGTGTGTGTTTGTTCCTTCGTGTCTTTACGTGCTTGTTTTTTCGTATGTTCTCGTGTTTGTGTGTTCGTGTGTTCGTGTGTTTGTGTGTTTGTGTGTTTGTGTATTTGTGTGTTCGTGTTTTTGTATGTCTGCGTGTTTGTGTCTTTGTGTGTTTGTGTGTTTGTGTGTTTGTCTGTTTGTGTGTTTGTGTGTTTGTGTGTTTGAGTGTTTGTGTGTTTTTGTGGTTGTGTGATCGTGTGTTTGTGTGTTTGTGTGTTTGTGTGTTTGTGTGTCTGTGTGTTTGTGTGTTTGTGTGTTTGTGTGTTTGTGTGTTTGTGTGTTTGTTTGTTTGTGTGTTTTTGTGTTTGTGTGTTTGTGTGTTTGTGTGTTTGTGTGTTTGTGTGTTTGTGTGTTTGTGTGTTTGTGTGTTTGTGTGTTTGTGTGTTTGTGTGTTTGTGTGTTTGTGTGTTTGTGTGTTTGTGTGTTTGTGTGTTCGTGTGTCTGCGTGTTCGTGTGTTTGTGTGTTTGTGTGTTCGTGTGTTTGTGTGTTTGTGTGTTTGTCTGTTTGTGTGTTTGTGTGATCGTGTGTTTGTGTGTTTGTGTGTTTGTGTGTTTGTGTGTTTGCGTGTTTGTGTGTTTGTGTGTTTGTGTGTTTGTGTGTTTGTGTGTTTGTGTGTTTGTGTGTTTGTGTGTTTGTGTGTTTGTGTGTTTCCGTGTTTGTATGTTTTTGTGTTCGTGTGTTTGTGTGTTCATGTGTTTGTGTGTTTGTGTGTTTGTGTGTTTGTGTGTTTGTGCGTTTGTGTGTTTGTGTGTTTATGTGTTTGTGTGTTTGCGTGTTTGTGTGTTTGTGTGTTTGTGTGTTTGTGTGTTTGTGTGTTTGTGTGTTTGTGTGTTTGTGTGCTTGTGTGTTTGTGTGTTCGTGTGTTTGTGTGTTTGTGTGTTTGTGTGTTTGTGTGTTTGTGTGTTTGTGTGTTTGTGTGTTTGTGTGTTTGTGTGTTTGTGTGTTTGTGTGTTTGTGTGTTTGTGTGTTTGTGTGTTTGTGTGTTTTTGTGTTTGTGTGTTTGTGTGTTTGTGTGTTTGTGTGTTTGTGTGTTTGTGTGTTTGTGTGTTTGTGTGTTTGTGTGTTTGTGTGTTTGTGTGCTTGTGTGTTTGTGTGTTTGTGTGTTCGTGTGTTTGTATCGTTTTGTGTGTGTGTGTGTTTTTTTTTGTTTGTTTGGTGGTTCGCATGTTTGTGTGTTTGTGTGTTTGTGTGTTTGGGTGTGTGTGTTTGTTTCTGTGCTTGTGTGTTTGTGAGTTTGTGCGATCGTGCGATCGTGTCATTGTGGGTTTTTGTGTTTGTGTGTTTGTGTGTTCGTTCGTCTGTGTGTTCGTGTGTTTGTGTGTTTGTGTGTTTGTGTGTTTCTGTGTTTGTGTGTTTGTGTGTTTGTGTGTTCGTGTGTTTCCGTGTTTGTGTGTTTCTTGTTCCTGTGTGTTTAAGTGTTTGTATGTTTGTGTGTTCACGAGTTTGTATGTTTGTGTGTTCGTGTGTTTGTGTGTTCGTGTGTTTGTGTGTTTGTGTGTTTGTGTGGTTGTGTGTTTGTGTGTTTGTGTGTTTGTGTGATTGTGTGTTTGTGTGTGAGTGTGTCTGTGTTTGTGTGTTTGTGTATTTGTGAGTTTGTGTGTGAGTGTTTCTGTGTTTGTGTGTTTGTGTGTTTTCGTGTTTCTGTATTTGTATTATTGTGTGTTTGTGTGTTTCTGTGTTAGTGTGTTGGCGTGTTTGTGTGTTTGGGTGTTTGTGTGTTTGTGTGTCGTGTGTTTCAGGGTTTGTGTTTTTGTGTGGTGTATGTTTGTTCCTTTGTGTCTTTATGTGCTTGTTTTTTCGTATGTTCTCGTGTTTGTGTGTTCGTGTGTTCGTGTGTTTGTGTGTTTGTGTGTTTGTGTTTTTGTGTGTCTGTGTGTTTGTGTGTTTGTGTGTTTGTGTCTTTGTCTGTTTGTGTGTTTGTGTGTTTGAGTGTTTGTGTGTTTTTGTGGTTGTGTGATCGTGTGTTTGTGTGTTTGTGTGTTTGTGTGTTTGTGTGTTTGTTTGTTTGTGTGTTTGTGTGTTTGTGTGTTTGTGTGTTTGTGTGTTTGTGTGTTTGTGTGTTTGTGTGTTTGTGTGTGAGTGTTTCTGTGTTTGTGTGTTTGTGTGTTTTCGTGTTTCTGTATTTGTATTATTGTGTGTTTCTGTGTTAGTGTGTTTGTGTGTTTGTGTGTTTGTGTGTTTGTGTGTTTGTGTGTTTGTGTGTTTGTGTGTTTGTGTGTTTGTGTGTTTGTGTGTTTGTGTGTTTGTGTGTTTGTGTGTTTGTGTGTTTGTGTGTTTGTGTGTTTGTGTGTTTGTGTGTTTGTGTGTTTGTGTGTTTGTGTGTTTGTGTGTTTGTGTGTTTGTGTGTTTGTGTGTTTGTGTGTTTGTGTCTTTGTGTGTTTGTGTGTTTGTGTGTTTGTGTGTTTGTGTGTTTGTGTGTTTGTGTGTTTGTGTGTTTGTGTGTTTGTGTGTTTGTGTGTTTGTGTGTCTGTGCGTGAGTGTTTCTTTGTTATCGTGTTTGTGTGTTTCCGTGTTTCGGTATTTGGATCATTGTGTGTTTGTGTGTTTGTGTGTTAGTGTGTTCGCGTCTTTGCGTGTTTGTGTGTTTGTGTGTTTGTGTGTTTGTGTGTTCGTGTGTTCGTGTGTTTAGTTTTTTGTGTGTTTGTGTGTTTGTGTGTTTGTGTGTTTGTGTGTTTCTGTGTTTGTGTGCTTGTGTGTTCGTGTGTTTGTGTTCCTGTGTGTTTTTGTGTTTGTGAGTTTGTGTGATCGTGTCATTTCGTGTTTGTGTGTTTGTGTGGTTGTGTGGTTGTGTGTTTGTGTGTTTGTGTCTTTGTGCTCTTTGTGTGTTTGTGTGTTTGTGTGGTTGTATGTTCGTGTGTTTGTGTGGTTGTGTGTTTGTGTGTGAGTGTTTCTGTGTTTGTGTGTTTGTGTATTTGTGTGTTTGTGTGTGGATGTTTCTGTGTTTGTGTGTTTGTGTGTTCTCGTGTTTCTGTATTTGTATCATTGTGTGTTTGTGTGTTTGTGTGTTAGTGTGTTTGCGTGTTTGTGCGTTTGTGTGTTTGTGTATTTGTGTGTTTGTGTGTTTGTGTGTTTGTGTGTTTCTGTGTTTGTGTGTTTGTGTGTTCGTGTGTTTGTGTGTTTGTGTGTTTGTGTGTTTGTGTGTTTGTGTGTTTGTGTGTTTGTGTGTTTGTGTGTTTGTGTGTTTGTGTGTTTGTGTGTTTGTGTGTTTGTGTGTTTGTGTGTTTGTGTGTTTGTGTTTTTGTGTGTTTGTGTGTTTGTGTGTTTGTGTATTTGTGTGTTTGTATGTTTGATTGTTTGTGTGTTTGTCTGTTTGTGTGTTTGTGTGTTTGTGTGTCTGCGTGTTTGTGTCTTTGTGTGTTTGTGTGTTTGTGTGTTTGTCTGTTTGTGTGTTTGTGTGTTTGTGTGTTTGTGTGTTTGTGTGTTTGAGTGTTTGTGTGTTTTTGTGGTTGTGTGATCGTGTGTTTGTGTGTTTGTGTGTCTGTGTGTTTGTGTGTTTGTGTGTTTGTGTGTTTGTGTGTTTGTTTGTTTGTGTGTTTTTGTGTTTGTGTGTTTGTGTGTTTGTGTGTTTGTGTGTTTGTGTGTTTGTGTGTTTGTGTGTTTGTGTGTTTGTGTGTTTGTGTGTTTGTGTGTTTGTGTGTTTGTGTGTTTGTGTGTTTGTGTGTTTGTGTGTTTGTGTGTTTGTGTGTTTGTGTGTTTGTGTGTTTGTGTGTTTGTGTGTTTGTGTGTTTGTGTGTTTGTGTGTTTGTGTGTTTGTGTGTTTGTGTGTTTGTGTGTTTGTGTGTTTGTGTGTTTGTGTGTTTGTGTGTTTGTGTGTTTGTGTGTTTGTGTGTTTGTGTGTTTGTGTGTTTGTGTGTTTGTGTGTTTGTGTGTTTGTGTGTTTGTGTGTTTGTGTGTTTGTGTGTTTGTGTGTTTGTGTGTTTGTGTGTTTGTGTGTTTGTGTGTTTGTGTGTTTGTGTGTTTGTGTGTTTGTGTGTTTGTGTGTTTGTGTGTTTGTGTGTTTGTGTGTTTGTGTGTTTGTGTGTTTGTGTGTTTGTGTGTTTGTGTGTTTGTGTGTTTGTGTTTGTGTGTTTGTGTGTTTGTGTGTTTGTGTGTTTGTGTGTTTGTGTGTTTGTGTGTTCGTGTGTCTGTGCGTTTGTGTTTTTGTGTTGTTTTGTGCCAGTGTAATTGTGTGTTTTTGTGTTTGTGAGTTTGTGTGATCGTGTCATTCCGTGTTTGTGTGTTTGTGTGGTTGTGTGGTTGTGTGTTTGTGTGTCTGTGACTTTGTGCTCTTTGTGTGTTTGTGTGTTTGTGTGGTTGTATGTTCGTGTGTTTGTGTGTTTGTGTGGTTGTGTGTTTGTGTGTGAGTGTTTCTGTGTTTGTGTGTTTGTGTATTTGTGTGTTTGTGTGTATGTGTGTTTGTGTGTTTTCCGTGTGAGTGTTTCTGTGTTTGTGTGTTCTCGTGTCTCTGTATTTGTATCATTGTGTGTTTGTGTGTTTGTGTGTCAGTGTGTTCGCGTGTTTGTGCGTTTGTGTGTTTGTGTGTTTGTGTGTTTGTGTGTTTGTGTGTTTGTGTGTTTGTGTGTTTGTGTGTTTGTGTGTTTGTGTGTTTGTGTGTTTGTGTGTTTGTGTGTTTGTGTGTTTGTGTGTTTGTGTGTTTGTGTGTTTGTGTGTTTGTGTGTTTGTGTGTTTGTGTGTTTGTGTGTTTGTGTGTTTGTGTGTTTGTGTGTTTGTGTGTTTGTGTGTTTGTGTGTTTGTGTGTTTGTGTGTTTGTGTGTTTGTGTGTTTGTGTGTTTGTGTGTTTGTGTGTTTGTGTGTTTGTGTGTTCGTGTTTTTGTGTGTTTGTGTGTTTGTGTGTTTGTGTATTTGTGTATTTGTGTATTTGTATGTTTGATTGTTTGTCTGTTTGTGTGTTTGTGTGTTTGTGTGTTTGTGTGTTTGTGTGTTTGTGTGTTTGTGTGTTTGTGTGTTTGTGTGTTTGTGTGTTTGTGTGTTTGTGTGTTTGTGAGTTTGTGTGTTTGTGTGTTTGTGTGTTTATGTGTTTGTGTGTTTGTCTGGTTGTGTGTTTGTGTGTTTGTGTGTTTGTGTGTTTGTGTGTTTGTGTGTTTGTGTGTTTGTGTTTTTGTGTGTTTGTGTGTTTGTGTGTTTGTGTGTTTGTGTGTTTGTGTGTTTGTGTGTTTGTGTGTTTGTGTGTTTGTGTGTCCGTGTAGATATGAGTTTTCGTGCTTGTGTGTTTGTATGTTTGTGTGTTTGTGCGTTTCTGTACTTGGTTGTTTGTGTGTTTGTGTTTGAATGTTTGTGTGTTTCTGTAGTTGCGTGTTCGTGTGTTTGGGTGCTTGTGTGTTTGTTTGTTCGTAAGTTTGTGTGTTTGTGTGTTCGTGTGTTTGTGTGTCTGTGTGTTTAGGCGTTTGTGTGTTAGTGTGTTCGTGTTTTTCTGGGTTTGTGTGATCGTGCCATTGTGTGTTTGTGTGTTTGTCTGGTTGTGTATTTGTGTGTTTGTGTGTTTGTGTGTTTGTGTGTTTGTGTGTTTGTGTGTTCGTGTGTTTCTGGGTTTATATGTTTGTGTGGTGTGTGTTCGTTTCTTTGTGTCTTCGTGTGCTTGTGTTTTTGTATGTTCTCGTGTTTGTATGTTTGTGTATTTGTGTGTTTGTGTGCTTGTGTGTTTGTGTGCTTGTGTGTTCGTGTGTTTGTGTGTTTGTGTAATTGTATGTGTGTCTGTTTGTGTGTGAGTGTTTCTGTGTTTTAGTGTTTTTGTGTTTCTGTATTTGTATTTTTGTGTGTTTGTGTGTTAGTGTGTTCGTCCGTTTGTGTGTTTGTGTGTTTGTGTGTTTGTGTTTTTGTGTGTTTGTGTGTTTGTGTATTTGTGTGTTTGTATGTTTGATTGTTTGTGTGTTTGTCTGTTTGTTTGTTTGCGTGTTTGTGTGTTTGTGTGTTCGTGTGTTTGTGTGTTTGTGTGTTTGTGTGTTTGTGTGCTTGTGTGTTTGTGTGTTTGTGTGTTTGTGTATTTGTGTGTTTGTGTGTTTGTGTGTGAGTGTTTCTTTGTTTTCGTGTTTGTGTGTTTTCGTGTTTCAGTATTTGGATCATTGTGTGTTTGTGTGTTTGTGTGTTAGTGTGTTTGCGTCTTTGCGTGTTTGTGTATTTGTGTGTTTGTGTGTTTGTGTGTTTGTGTGTATGTGTGTTTGTGTGTTTGTGTGTTTGTGTGTTCGTGTGTTCGTGTGTTTGTTTGTTTGTGTGTTTGTGTATTTGTGTGTTTGTGTGTTTGTGTGTTTGTGTGTTTGTGTGTTCGTGTGTTTGTGTTCCTGTGTGTTTGTGTGTTTGGGAGTTTGTGTCTTCGTGTGTTTGTGTGTTTGTCTGTCCGTGTGTTTGTGTCTTTGTGTGTCGTGTGTTTGTGTGTTTGTTTGTCCGTGTGTTTGTGTCTTTGTGTGTCGTGTGTTTGTGTATTCGTGTGTTCACGTGTTTGTGTGTTTTTGTGCTTGTGTGTTTGTGATTTTGTGTGATCGTGTCATTGTGTGTTTGTGATTTTGTGTGATCGTGTCATTGTGTGTTTGTGTGTTCGTCTGGTTGTGTGTTTGTGTGTTTGTGTGTTTGTGTGTTTGTGTGTTTGTGTGTTTGTGTGTTCGTGTGTTTGTGTGTTTTTGCGCTTGTGTGTTTGTGCGTTTGTGCGTTTGTGTGTTTGTGTGTTTGTGTGTTTGTGTGTTTGTGTGTTTGTGTGTTTGTGTGTTTGTGTGTTTGTGTGTTTGTGTGTTTGTGTGTTTGTGTGCTTGTGTGTTTGTGTGTTTGTGTGTTTGTGTGTTTGTGTGTTTGTGTGTTTGTGTGTTTGTGTGTTTGTGTGTTTGTGTGTTTGTGCGTTTGTGTGTTTGTGTGTTTGTGTGTTTGTGTGTTTGTGTGTTTGTGTGTTTGTGTGTTTGTGTGTTTGTGTGTTCGTGTGTTTGTGTGTCTGTGTGTTTGGGTGTTCGTGTGTTTGGGTGTCTGTGTGTTTAGGTGTTTGTGTGTTAGTGTGTTCGTGTTTTTCTGGGTTTGTGTGATCGTGCCATTGTGTGTTTGTGTGTTTGTCTGGTTGTGTATTTGTGTGTTTGTGTGTTTGTGTGTCTGTGTGTTCGTGTGTTTCTGGGTTTATATGTTTGTGTGGTGTGTGTTTGTTTCTTTGTGTCTTTGTGTGCTTGTGTTTTTGTATGTTCTCGCGTTTGTATGTTTGTGTATTTGTGTGTTTGTGTGCTTGTGTGTTTGTGTGCTTGTGTGTTTGTGTGTTTGTGTGTTTGTGTGTTTGGGTGTGTGTGTGTGTTTCTGTGCTTGTGTGTTTGTGAGTTTGTGCGATCGTGTCATTGTGTGTTTTTGTGTTTGTGTGTTTGTGTGTTTGTGTGTTTGTGTGTCTGTGTGTTCGTGCGTTTGTGTGTCTGTGTGTTCGTGTGTTTGTGTGTTTGTGTGTTTGTGTTTGTGTGTTTGTGTGTTTCTGTGTTTGTGTGTTTGTGTGTTTGTGTGTTTGTGTGTTTGTGTGTTTGTGTGTTTGTGTGTTTGTGTGTTTCCGTGTTTGTGTGTTGGTGTTTATGTGTGTTTAAGTGTTTGTATGTTTGTGTGTTTACGTGTTTGTATGTTTGTGTGTTCGTGTGTTTGTGTGTTCATGTGTTTGTGTGTTTGTGTTTTGTGTGTTTGTGCGTTTGTGTGTTTGTGTGTTTATGTGTTTGTATGTTTGTGTGTTTGTGTGTTTGTGTGTTTGTGTGTTTGTGTGTTTGTGTGTTTGTGTGTTAGTGTGTTTGTGTCTCTGTGCGTTTGTGTGCTTGTATCGTTTTGTGTTTGTGTGTTTTTTTTTGTTTGTTTGTGGGGTTGCATGCTTGTGTGTTTGTGTGTTTGTGTGTCCGTGTAGACGTGAGTTTTCGTGCTTGTGTGTTTTCAAGTTTGTGTGTTTGTGCGTTTCTGTACTTGGTTGTTTGTGTGTTTGTGTTTGAATGTTTGTGTGTTTGTGTAGTTGCGTGTTCGTGTGTTTGGGTGCTTGTGTGTTTGTTTGTTTGTGTGTTTGTGTGTTTGTGTGTCTGTGTGTTTGGGTTTTCGTGTGTTTGTGTGTCTGTGTGTTTAGGTGTTTGTGTGTTAGTGTGTTCGTGTTTTTCTAGGTTTGTGTAATCGTGCTATGGTGTGTTTGTGTGTTTGTCTGGTTGTGTATTTCTGTGTTTGAGTGTTTGTTCGTTTGTGTGTTCGTGTGTTTGTGTTTTTGTGTGTTCATGTGCTCGTGTGTTTATGTGTTTGTGTGTTTCCGTCTTTGTGTGTTCGTGTGTTTCTGGGTTCAGGTGTTTGTGTGGTGTGTGTTTGTTTCTTTGTGTCTTAGTCTGCTTGTGTTTTTGTATGTTCTCGTGTTTGTGTGTTCGTGTGTTCGTGTGTTCGTGTGTTTGTGTGTTTGTGTGTTTATATGTTTGCATGTTTGTGTATTTGTGTGTTTGTGTGTTTGTGTGTTTGTGTGTTTGTGTGTTTGTGTGCTTGTGTGTTCGTGTGTTTGTGTGTTTGTGTGTTTGTGTTTTTGTGTAATTGTATGTTTGTCTGTTTGTGTGTGAGTGTTTCTGGGTTTTCGTGTTTTTGTGTTTCTGTATTTGTATTTATGTGTGTGTGTGTTTTTTTTTGTTTGTTTGGTGGTTCGCATGCTTGTGTGTTTGTGTGTTTGTATGTTTGTGTGTCCGTGTAGTTGTGAGTTTTCGTGCTTGTGTGTTTGTATGTTTGTGTGTTTGTGCGTTTCTGTACTTGGTTCTTTGTGTGTTTGTGTTTGAATGTTTGTGTAGTTGCGTGTTCGTGTGTTTGGGTGCTTGTGTGTTTGTTTGTTCGTAAGTTTGTGTGTTTGTGTTTTTGTGTGTCTGTGTGTCTGTGTGTTTGGGTGTTCGTGTGTTTGTGTGTCTGTGTGTTTAGGTGTTTGTGTGTTAGTGTGTTCGTGTTTTTCTGGGTTTGTGTGATCGTGCCATTGTGTGTTTATGTGATTGTCTGGTTGTGTATTTGTGTGTTTGTGTGTTTGTGTGTTTGTGTGTTTGTGTGTTTGTGTGTTTGTGTGTTTGTGTGCTTGTGTGTTTGTGTGTTTGTGTGTTTGTGTATTTGTGTGTTCGTGTGTTTCTGGGTTTATATGTTTGTGTGGTGTGTGTTTGTTTCTTTATGTCTTTGTGTGCTTGTTTTTTTGTATGTTCTCGTGTTTGTATGTTTGTGTATGCGTGTGTTTGTGTTCTTGTGTGTTTGTGTGCTTGTGTGTTCGTGTGTTTGCGTGTTTGTGTGTTTGTGTAATTGTATGTTTGTCTGTTTGTGTGTGAGTGTTTCTGTGTTTTTGTGTTTCTGTATTTGTATTTTTGTGTGTTTGTGTGTTAGTGTGTTCGTGTCTTTGTGTGTTTTTGTGTTTGTGTGTTTGTGTGTTTGTGTGTCTGTGTGTTTGTGTGTTTGTGTGTTCGTGTGTCTGCGTGTTCGTGTGTTTGTGTGTTTGTGTGTTCGTGTGTTTGTGTGTTTGTGTGTTTGTCTGTTTGTGTGTTTGTGTGTTCGTGTGTTTGTGTGTTTGTGTGTTTGTGTGTTTGTGTGTTTGTGTGTCTGTGTGTTTGTGTGTTTGTGTGTTTGTGTGTTTGTGTGTTTGTGTGTTTGTGTGTTTGTGTGTTTGTGTGTTTGTGTTCGTGTGTTTGTATGTTTTTGTGTTCGTGTGTTTGTGTGTTCATGTGTTTGTGTGTTTGTGTGTTTGTGTGTTTGTGTGTTTGTGCGTTTGTGTGTTTGTGTGTTTATGTGTTTGTGTGTTTGCGTGTTTGTGTGTTTGTGTGTTTGTGTGTTTGTGTGTTTGTGTGTTTGTGTGTTTGTGTGTTTGTGTGCTTGTGTGTTTGTGTGTTCGTGTGTTTGTGTGTTTGTGTGTTTGTGTGTTTGTGTGTTTGTGTGTTTGTGTGTTTGTGTGTTTGTGTGTTTGTGTGTTTGTGTGTTTGTGTGTTTGTGTGTTTGTGTGTTTGTGTGTTTGTGTGTTTGTGTGTTTTTGTGTTTGTGTGTTTGTGTGTTTGTGTGTTTGTGTGTTTGTGTGTTTGTGTGTTTGTGTGTTTGTGTGTTTGTGTGTTTGTGTGTTTGTGTGCTTGTGTGTTTGTGTGTTTGTGTGTTCGTGTGTTTGTATCGTTTTGTGTGTGTGTGTGTTTTTTTTTGTTTGTTTGGTGGTTCGCATGTTTGTGTGTTTGTGTGTTTGTGTGTTTGGGTGTGTGTGTTTGTTTCTGTGCTTGTGTGTTTGTGAGTTTGTGCGATCGTGCGATCGTGTCATTGTGGGTTTTTGTGTTTGTGTGTTTGTGTGTTCGTTCGTCTGTGTGTTCGTGTGTTTGTGTGTTTGTGTGTTTGTGTGTTTCTGTGTTTGTGTGTTTGTGTGTTTGTGTGTTCGTGTGTTTCCGTGTTTGTGTGTTTCTTGTTCCTGTGTGTTTAAGTGTTTGTATGTTTGTGTGTTCACGAGTTTGTATGTTTGTGTGTTCGTGTGTTTGTGTGTTCGTGTGTTTGTGTGTTTGTGTGTTTGTGTGGTTGTGTGTTTGTGTGTTTGTGTGTTTGTGTGATTGTGTGTTTGTGTGTGAGTGTTTCTGTGTTTGTGTGTTTGTGTGTTTTCGTGTTTCTGTATTTGTATTATTGTGTGTTTGTGTGTTTCTGTGTTAGTGTGTTGGCGTGTTTGTGTGTTTGGGTGTTTGTGTGTTTGTGTGTCGTGTGTTTCAGGGTTTGTGTTTTTGTGTGGTGTATGTTTGTTCCTTTGTGTCTTTATGTGCTTGTTTTTTCGTATGTTCTCGTGTTTGTGTGTTCGTGTGTTCGTGTGTTTGTGTGTTTGTGTGTTTGTGTTTTTGTGTGTCTGTGTGTTTGTGTGTTTGTGTGTTTGTGTCTTTGTCTGTTTGTGTGTTTGTGTGTTTGAGTGTTTGTGTGTTTTTGTGGTTGTGTGATCGTGTGTTTGTGTGTTTGTGTGTTTGTGTGTTTGTGTGTTTGTTTGTTTGTGTGTTTGTGTGTTTGTGTGTTTGTGTGTTTGTGTGTTTGTGTGTTTGTGTGTTTGTGTGTTTGTGTGTGAGTGTTTCTGTGTTTGTGTGTTTGTGTGTTTTCGTGGTTCTGTATTTGTATTATTGTGTGTTTCTGTGTTAGTGTGTTTGTGTGTTTGTGTGTTTGTGTGTTTGTGTGTTTGTGTGTTTGTGTGTTTGTGTGTTTGTGTGTTTGTGTGTTTGTGTGTTTGTGTGTTTGTGTGTTTGTGTGTTTGTGTGTTTGTGTGTTTGTGTGTTTGTGTGTTTGTGTGTTTGTGTGTTTGTGTGTTTGTGTGTTTGTGTGTTTGTGTGTTTGTGTGTTTGTGTGTTTGTGTGTTTGTGTGTTTGTGTGTTTGTGTGTTTGTGTGTTTGTGTGTCTGTGCGTGAGTGTTTCTTTGTTATCGTGTTTGTGTGTTTCCGTGTTTCGGTATTTGGATCATTGTGTGTTTGTGTGTTTGTGTGTTAGTGTGTTCGCGTCTTTGCGTGTTTGTGTGTTTGTGTGTTTGTGTGTTTGTGTGTTCGTGTGTTCATGTGTTTAGTTGTTTGTGTGTTTGTGTGTTTGTGTGTTTGTGTGTTTGTGTGTTTCTGTGTTTGTGTGCTTGTGTGTTCGTGTGTTTGTGTTCCTGTGTGTTTTTGTGTTTGTGAGTTTGTGTGATCGTGTCATTTCGTGTTTGTGTGTTTGTGTGGTTGTGTGGTTGTGTGTTTGTGTGTTTGTGTCTTTGTGCTCTTTGTGTGTTTGTGTGTTTGTGTGGTTGTATGTTCGTGTGTTTGTGTGGTTGTGTGTTTGTGTGTGAGTGTTTCTGTGTTTGTGTGTTTGTGTATTTGTGTGTTTGTGTGTGGATGTTTCTGTGTTTGTGTGTTTGTGTGTTCTCGTGTTTCTGTATTTGTATCATTGTGTGTTTGTGTGTTTGTGTGTTTGTGTGTTAGTGTGTTTGCGTGTTTGTGCGTTTGTGTGTTTGTGTATTTGTGTGTTTGTGTGTTTGTGTGTTTGTGTGTTTCTGTGTTTGTGTGTTTGTGTGTTCGTGTGTTTGTGTGTTTGTGTGTTTGTGTGTTTGTGTGTTTGTGTGTTTGTGTGTTTGTGTGTTTGTGTGTTTGTGTGTTTGTGTGTTTGTATGTTTGTGTGTTTGTGTGTTTGTGTGTTTGTGTTTTTGTGTGTTTGTGTGTTTGTGTGTTTGTGTATTTGTGTGTTTGTATGTTTGATTGTTTGTGTGTTTGTCTGTTTGTGTGTTTGTGTGTTTGTGTGTCTGCGTGTTTGTGTCTTTGTGTGTTTGTGTGTTTGTGTGTTTGTCTGTTTGTGTGTTTGTGTGTTTGTGTGTTTGTGTGTTTGTGTGTTTGAGTGTTTGTGTGTTTTTGTGGTTGTGTGATCGTGTGTTTGTGTGTTTGTGTGTCTGTGTGTTTGTGTGTTTGTGTGTTTGTGTGTTTGTGTGTTTGTTTGTTTGTGTGTTTTTGTGTTTGTGTGTTTGTGTGTTTGTGTGTTTGTGTGTTTGTGTGTTTGTGTGTTTGTGTGTTTGTGTGTTTGTGTGTTTGTGTGTTTGTGTGTTTGTGTGTTTGTGTGTTTGTGTGTTTGTGTGTTTGTGTGTTTGTGTGTTTGTGTGTTTGTGTGTTTGTGTGTTTGTGTGTTTGTGTGTTTGTGTGTTTGTGTGTTTGTGTGTTTGTGTGTTTGTGTGTTTGTGTGTTTGTGTGTTTGTGTGTTTGTGTGTTTGTGTGTTTGTGTGTTTGTGTGTTTGTGTGTTTGTGTGTTTGTGTGTTTGTGTGTTTGTGTGTTTGTGTGTTTGTGTGTTTGTGTGTTTGTGTGTTTGTGTGTTTGTGTGTTTGTGTGTTTGTGTGTTTGTGTGTTTGTGTGTTTGTGTGTTTGTGTGTTTGTGTGTTTGTGTGTTTGTGTGTTTGTGTGTTTGTGTGTTTGTGTGTTTGTGTGTTTGTGTGTTTGTGTGTTTGTGTGTTTGTGTGTTTGTGTGTTTGTGTGTTTGTGTGTTTGTGTGTTTGTGTGTTTGTGTGTTTGTGTGTTTGTGTGTTTGTGTGTTTGTGTGTTTGTGTGTTTGTGTGTTTGTGTGTTTGTGTGTTTGTGTGTTTGTGTGTTTGTGTGTTTGTGTGTTTGTGTGTTTGTGTGTTTGTGTTTGTGTGTTTGTGTGTTTGTGTGTTTGTGTGTTTGTGTGTTTGTGTGTTTGTGTGTTTGTGTGTTTGTGTGTTCGTGTGTCTGTGCGTTTGTGTTTTTGTGTTGTTTTGTGCCAGTGTAATTGTGTGTTTTTGTGTTTGTGAGTTTGTGTGATCGTGTCATTCCGTGTTTGTGTGTTTGTGTGGTTGTGTGTTTGTGTGTTTGTGTATTTGTGTGTTTGTATGTTTGATTGTTTGTGTGTTTGTCTGTTTGTGTGTTTGTGTGTTTGTGTGTCTGCGTGTTTGTGTCTTTGTGTGTTTGTGTGTTTGTGTGTTTGTCTGTTTGTGTGTTTGTGTGTTTGTGTGTTTGTGTGTTTGTGTGTTTGAGTGTTTGTGTGTTTTTGTGGTTGTGTGATCGTGTGTTTGTGTGTTTGTGTGTCTGTGTGTTTGTGTGTTTGTGTGTTTGTGTGTTTTTGTGGTTGTGTGTTTGTGTGTTTTTGTGGTTGTGTGATCGTGTGTTTGTGTGTTTGTGTGTTTGTGTGTTTGTGTGTTTGTTTGTTTGTGTGTTTGTGTGTTTGTGTGTTTGTGTGTTTGTGTGTTTGTGTGTTTGTGTGTTTGTGTGTTTGTGTGTGAGTGTTTCTGTGTTTGTGTGTTTGTGTGTTTTCGTGGTTCTGTATTTGTATTATTGTGTGTTTCTGTGTTAGTGTGTTTGTGTGTTTGTGTGTTTGTGTGTTTGTGTGTTTGTGTGTTTGTGTGTTTGTGTGTTTGTGTGTTTGTGTGTTTGTGTGTTTGTGTGTTTGTGTGTTTGTGTGTTTGTGTGTTTGTGTGTTTGTGTGTTTGTGTGTTTGTGTGTTTGTGTGTTTGTGTGTTTGTGTGTTTGTGTGTTTGTGTGTTTGTGTGTTTGTGTGTTTGTGTGTTTGTGTGTTTGTGTGTTTGTGTGTTTGTGTGTTTGTGTGTTTGTGTGTTTGTGTGTTTGTGTGTTTGTGTGTTTGTGTGTTTGTGTGTTTGTGTGTTTGTGTGTTTGTGTGTCTGTGCGTGAGTGTTTCTTTGTTATCGTGTTTGTGTGTTTCCGTGTTTCGGTATTTGGATCATTGTGTGTTTGTGTGTTTGTGTGTTAGTGTGTTCGCGTCTTTGCGTGTTTGTGTGTTTGTGTGTTTGTGTGTTTGTGTGTTTGTGTGTTCGTGTGTTCATGTGTTTAGTTGTTTGTGTGTTTGTGTGTTTGTGTGTTTGTGTGTTTGTGTGTTTCTGTGTTTGTGTGCTTGTGTGTTCGTGTGTTTGTGTTCCTGTGTGTTTTTGTGTTTGTGAGTTTGTGTGATCGTGTCATTTCGTGTTTGTGTGTTTGTGTGGTTGTGTGGTTGTGTGTTTGTGTGTTTGTGTCTTTGTGCTCTTTGTGTGTTTGTGTGTTTGTGTGGTTGTATGTTCGTGTGTTTGTGTGGTTGTGTGTTTGTGTGTGAGTGTTTCTGTGTTTGTGTGTTTGTGTATTTGTGTGTTTGTGTGTGGATGTTTCTGTGTTTGTGTGTTTGTGTGTTCTCGTGTTTCTGTATTTGTATCATTGTGTGTTTGTGTGTTTGTGTGTTTGTGTGTTAGTGTGTTTGCGTGTTTGTGCGTTTGTGTGTTTGTGTATTTGTGTGTTTGTGTGTTTGTGTGTTTGTGTGTTTCTGTGTTTGTGTGTTTGTGTGTTCGTGTGTTTGTGTGTTTGTGTGTTTGTGTGTTTGTGTGTTTGTGTGTTTGTGTGTTTGTGTGTTTGTGTGTTTGTGTGTTTGTGTGTTTGTGTGTTTGTGTGTTTGTGTGTTTGTGTTTTTGTGTGTTTGTGTGTTTGTGTGTTTGTGTATTTGTGTGTTTGTATGTTTGATTGTTTGTGTGTTTGTCTGTTTGTGTGTTTGTGTGTTTGTGTGTCTGCGTGTTTGTGTCTTTGTGTGTTTGTGTGTTTGTGTGTTTGTCTGTTTGTGTGTTTGTGTGTTTGTGTGTTTGTGTGTTTGTGTGTTTGAGTGTTTGTGTGTTTTTGTGGTTGTGTGATCGTGTGTTTGTGTGTTTGTGTGTCTGTGTGTTTGTGTGTTTGTGTGTTTGTGTGTTTGTGTGTTTGTTTGTTTGTGTGTTTTTGTGTTTGTGTGTTTGTGTGTTTGTGTGTTTGTGTGTTTGTGTGTTTGTGTGTTTGTGTGTTTGTGTGTTTGTGTGTTTGTGTGTTTGTGTGTTTGTGTGTTTGTGTGTTTGTGTGTTTGTGTGTTTGTGTGTTTGTGTGTTTGTGTGTTTGTGTGTTTGTGTGTTTGTGTGTTTGTGTGTTTGTGTGTTTGTGTGTTTGTGTGTTTGTGTGTTTGTGTGTTTGTGTGTTTGTGTGTTTGTGTGTTTGTGTGTTTGTGTGTTTGTGTGTTTGTGTGTTTGTGTGTTTGTGTGTTTGTGTGTTTGTGTGTTTGTGTGTTTGTGTGTTTGTGTGTTTGTGTGTTTGTGTGTTTGTGTGTTTGTGTGTTTGTGTGGTTGTGTGTTTGTGTGTTTGTGTGTTTGTGTGTTTGTGTGTTTGTGTGTTTGTGTGTTTGTGTGTTTGTGTGTTTGTGTGTTTGTGTGTTTGTGTGTTTGTGTGTTTGTGTGTTTGTGTGTTTGTGTGTTTGTGTGTTTGTGTGTTTGTGTGTTTGTGTGTTTGTGTGTTTGTGTGTTTGTGTGTTTGTGTGTTTGTGTGTTTGTGTGTTTGTGTGTTTGTGTGTTTGTGTGTTTGTGTGTTTGTGTGTTTGTGTGTTTGTGTGTTTGTGTGTTTGTGTGTTTGTGTGTTTGTGTGTTTGTGTGTTTGTGTGTTTGTGTGTTTGTGTGTTTGTGTGTTTGTGTGTTTGTGTGTTTGTGTGTTTGTGTGTTTGTGTGTTTGTGTGTTTGTGTGTTTGTGTTTGTGTGTTTGTGTGTTTGTGTGTTTGTGTGTTTGTGTGTTTGTGTGTTTGTGTGTTTGTGTGTTCGTGTGTCTGTGCGTTTGTGTTTTTGTGTTGTTTTGTGCCAGTGTAATTGTGTGTTTTTGTGTTTGTGAGTTTGTGTGATCGTGTCATTCCGTGTTTGTGTGTTTGTGTGGTTGTGTGGTTGTGTGTTTGTGTGTCTGTGACTTTGTGCTCTTTGTGTGTTTGTGTGTTTGTGTGGTTGTATGTTCGTGTGTTTGTGTGTTTGTGTGTTTGTGTGTTTGTGTGTTTGTGTGTTTGTGTGTTTGTGTGTTTGTGTGTTTGTGTGTTTGTGTGTTTGTGTGTTTGTGTGTTTGTGTGTTTGTGTGTTTGTGTGTTTGTGTGTTCGTGTTTTTGTGTGTTTGTGTGTTTGTGTGTTTGTGTATTTGTGTATTTGTGTATTTGTATGTTTGATTGTTTGTCTGTTTGTGTGTTTGTGTGTTTGTGTGTTTGTGTGTTTGTGTGTTTGTGTGTTTGTGTGTTTGTGTGTTTGTGTGTTTGTGTGTTTGTGTGTTTGTGTGTTTGTGTGTTTGTGTGTTTGTGAGTTTGTGTGTTTGTGTGTTTGTGTGTTTATGTGTTTGTGTGTTTGTCTGGTTGTGTGTTTGTGTGTTTGTGTGTTTGTGTGTTTGTGTGTTTGTGTGTTTGTGTGTTTGTGTTTTTGTGTGTTTGTGTGTTTGTGTGTTTGTGTGTTTGTGTGTTTGTGTGTTTGTGTGTTTGTGTGTTTGTGTGTCCGTGTAGATGTGAGTTTTCGTGCTTGTGTGTTTGTATGTTTGTGTGTTTGTGCGTTTCTGTACTTGGTTGTTTGTGTGTTTGTGTTTGAATGTTTGTGTGTTTCTGTAGTTGCGTGTTCGTGTGTTTGGGTGCTTGTGTGTTTGTTTGTTCGTAAGTTTGTGTGTTTGTGTGTTCGTGTGTTTGTGTGTCTGTGTGTTTAGGCGTTTGTGTGTTAGTGTGTTCGTGTTTTTCTGGGTTTGTGTGATCGTGCCATTGTGTGTTTGTGTGTTTGTCTGGTTGTGTATTTGTGTGTTTGTGTGTTTGTGTGTTTGTGTGTTTGTGTGTTTGTGTGTTCGTGTGTTTCTGGGTTTATATGTTTGTGTGGTGTGTGTTCGTTTCTTTGTGTCTTCGTGTGCTTGTGTTTTTGTATGTTCTCGTGTTTGTATGTTTGTGTATTTGTGTGTTTGTGTGCTTGTGTGTTTGTGTGCTTGTGTGTTCGTGTGTTTGTGTGTTTGTGTAATTGTATGTGTGTCTGTTTGTGTGTGAGTGTTTCTGTGTTTTAGTGTTTTTGTGTTTCTGTATTTGTATTTTTGTGTGTTTGTGTGTTAGTGTGTTCGTCCGTTTGTGTGTTTGTGTGTTTGTGTGTTTGTGTTTTTGTGTGTTTGTGTGTTTGTGTATTTGTGTGTTTGTATGTTTGATTGTTTGTGTGTTTGTCTGTTTGTTTGTTTGCGTGTTTGTGTGTTTGTGTGTTCGTGTGTTTGTGTGTTTGTGTGTTTGTGTGTTTGTGTGCTTGTGTGTTTGTGTGTTTGTGTGTTTGTGTATTTGTGTGTTTGTGTGTTTGTGTGTGAGTGTTTCTTTGTTTTCGTGTTTGTGTGTTTTCGTGTTTCAGTATTTGGATCATTGTGTGTTTGTGTGTTTGTGTGTTAGTGTGTTTGCGTCTTTGCGTGTTTGTGTATTTGTGTGTTTGTGTGTTTGTGTGTTTGTGTGTATGTGTGTTTGTGTGTTTGTGTGTTTGTGTGTTCGTGTGTTCGTGTGTTTGTTTGTTTGTGTGTTTGTGTATTTGTGTGTTTGTGTGTTTGTGTGTTTGTGTGTTTGTGTGTTCGTGTGTTTGTGTTCCTGTGTGTTTGTGTGTTTGGGAGTTTGTGTCTTCGTGTGTTTGTGTGTTTGTTTGTCCGTGTGTTTGTGTCTTTGTGTGTCGTGTGTTTGTGTGTTTGTTTGTCCGTGTGTTTGTGTCTTTGTGTGTCGTGTGTTTGTGTATTCGTGTGTTCACGTGTTTGTGTGTTTTTGTGCTTGTGTGTTTGTGATTTTGTGTGATCGTGTCATTGTGTGTTTGTGATTTTGTGTGATCGTGTCATTGTGTGTTTGTGTGTTCGTCTGGTTGTGTGTTTGTGTGTTTGTGTGTTTGTGTGTTTGTGTGTTTGTGTGTTTGTGTGTTTGTGTGTTCGTGTGTTTGTGTGTTTTTGCGCTTGTGTGTTTGTGCGTTTGTGCGTTTGTGTGTTTGTGTGTTTGTGTGTTTGTGTGTTTGTGTGTTTGTGTGTTTGTGTGTTTGTGTGTTTGTGTGTTTGTGTGTTTGTGTGTTTGTGTGCTTAGGTGTTTGTGTGTTTGTGTGTTTGTGTGTTTGTGTGTTTGTGTGTTTGTGTGTTTGTGTGTTTGTGTGTTTGTGTGTTTGTGCGTTTGTGTGTTTGTGTGTTTGTGTGTTTGTGTGTTTGTGTGTTTGTGTGTTTGTGTGTTTGTGTGTTTGTGTGTTTGTGTGTTCGTGTGTTTGTGTGTCTGTGTGTTTGGGTGTTCGTGTGTTTGGGTGTCTGTGTGTTTAGGTGTTTGTGTGTTAGTGTGTTCGTGTTTTTCTGGGTTTGTGTGATCGTGCCATTGTGTGTTTGTGTGTTTGTCTGGTTGTGTATTTGTGTGTTTGTGTGTTTGTGTGTCTGTGTGTTCGTGTGTTTCTGGGTTTATATGTTTGTGTGGTGTGTGTTTGTTTCTTTGTGTCTTTGTGTGCTTGTGTTTTTGTATGTTCTCGCGTTTGTATGTTTGTGTATTTGTGTGTTTGTGTGCTTGTGTGTTTGTGTGCTTGTGTGTTTGTGTGTTTGTGTGTTTGTGTGTTTGGGTGTGTGTGTGTGTTTCTGTGCTTGTGTGTTTGTGAGTTTGTGCGATCGTGTCATTGTGTGTTTTTGTGTTTGTGTGTTTGTGTGTTTGTGTGTTTGTGTGTCTGTGTGTTCGTGCGTTTGTGTGTCTGTGTGTTCGTGTGTTTGTGTGTTTGTGTTTGTGTGTTTGTGTGTTTCTGTGTTTGTGTGTTTGTGTGTTTGTGTGTTTGTGTGTTTGTGTGTTTGTGTGTTTGTGTGTTTGTGTGTTTGTGTGTTTCCGTGTTTGTGTGTTGGTGTTTATGTGTGTTTAAGTGTTTGTATGTTTGTGTGTTTACGTGTTTGTATGTTTGTGTGTTCGTGTGTTTGTGTGTTCATGTGTTTGTGTGTTTGTGTTTTGTGTGTTTGTGCGTTTGTGTGTTTGTGTGTTTATGTGTTTGTATGTTTGTGTGTTTGTGTGTTTGTGTGTTTGTGTGTTTGTGTGTTTGTGTGTTTGTGTGTTTGTGTGTTTGTGTGTTAGTGTGTTTGTGTCTCTGTGCGTTTGTGTGCTTGTATCGTTTTGTGTTTGTGTGTTTTTTTTTGTTTGTTTGTGGGGTTGCATGCTTGTGTGTTTGTGTGTTTGTGTGTTCGTGTAGACGTGAGTTTTCGTGCTTGTGTGTTTTCAAGTTTGTGTGTTTGTGCGTTTCTGTACTTGGTTGTTTGTGTGTTTGTGTTTGAATGTTTGTGTGTTTGTGTAGTTGCGTGTTCGTGTGTTTGGGTGCTTGTGTGTTTGTTTGTTTGTGTGTTTGTGTGTTTGTGTGTCTGTGTGTTTGGGTTTTCGTGTGTTTGTGTGTCTGTGTGTTTAGGTGTTTGTGTGTTAGTGTGTTCGTGTTTTTCTAGGTTTGTGTAATCGTGCTATGGTGTGTTTGTGTGTTTGTCTGGTTGTGTATTTCTGTGTTTGAGTGTTTGTTCGTTTGTGTGTTCGTGTGTTTGTGTTTTTGTGTGTTCATGTGCTCGTGTGTTTATGTGTTTGTGTGTTTCCGTCTTTGTGTGTTCGTGTGTTCCTGGGTTCAGGTGTTTGTGTGGTGTGTGTTTGTTTCTTTGTGTCTTAGTCTGCTTGTGTTCTTGTATGTTCTCGTGTTTGTGTGTTCGTGTGTTCGTGTGTTCGTGTGTTTGTGTGTTTGTGTGTTTATATGTTTGCATGTTTGTGTATTTGTGTGTTTGTGTGTTTGTGTGTTTGTGTGTTTGTGTGTTTGTGTGCTTGTGTGTTCGTGTGTTTGTGTGTTTGTGTGTTTGTGTTTTTGTGTAATTGTATGTTTGTCTGTTTGTGTGTGAGTGTTTCTGTGTTTTCGTGTTTTTGTGTTTCTGTATTTGTATTTATGTGTGTTCGTGTGTTAGTGTGTTCGTGGGTTTGTGTGTTTGTGTGTTTGTGTGTTTGTGTGTTTGTGTGTTTGTGTGTTTGGGTGTGTGTGTTGGTTCCTGTGCTTGTGTGTTTGTGAGTTTGTGCGATCGTGTCATTGTGTGTTTTTGTGTTTGTGTGTTTGTGTGTTTGTGTGTCTGTGTGTTTGTGTGTTCGTTCGTCTGTGTGTTCGTGTGTTTGTGTGTTTGTGTGTTTGTGTGTTCGTGCACTTGTGTGTTTGTGCGTTTGTTTGTTTGTGTGTTTGTGTGTTTGTGTGTTTGTGTGTTTGTGTGTTTGTGTGTTTGTGTGTTTGTGTGTTTGTGTGTTTGTGTGCTTGTGTGTTTGTGTGTTTGTGTGTTTGTGTGTTTGTGTGTTTGTGTGTTTGTGTGTTTGTGTGTTTGTGTGTTTGTGTGTTTGTGTGTTTGTGTGTTTGTGTGTTTGTGTGTTTGTGTGTTTGTGTGTTTGTGTGTTTGTGTGTTTGTGTGTTTGTGTCTCTGTGCGTTTGTGTATTTGTATCGTTTTGTGTGTGTGTGTTTTTTTTTGTTTGTTTGGTGGTTCGCATGCTTGTGTGTTTGTGTGTTTGTATGTTTGTGTGTCCGTGTAGTTGTGAGTTTTCGTGCTTGTGTGTTTGTATGTTTGTGTGTTTGTGCGTTTCTGTACTTGGTTCTTTGTGTGTTTGTGTTTGAATGTTTGTGTGTTTGTGTAGTTGCGTGTTCGTGTGTTTGGGTGCTTGTGTGTTTGTTTGTTCGTAAGTTTGTGTGTTTGTGTGTTTGTGTGTCTGTGTGTCTGTGTGTTTGGGTGTTCGTGTGTTTGTGTGTCTGTGTGTTTAGGTGTTTGTGTGTTAGTGTGTTCGTGTTTTTCTGGGTTTGTGTGATCGTGCCATTGTGTGTTTATGTGATTGTCTGGTTGTGTATTTGTGTGTTTGTGTGTTTGTGTGTTTGTGTGTTTGTGTGCTTGTGTGTTTGTGTGTTTGTGTGTTTGTGTATTTGTGTGTTCGTGTGTTTCTGGGTTTATATGTTTGTGTGGTGTGTGTTTGTTTCTTTATGTCTTTGTGTGCTTGTTTTTTTGTATGTTCTCGTGTTTGTATGTTTGTGTATGCGTGTGTTTGTGTTCTTGTGTGTTTGTGTGCTTGTGTGTTCGTGTGTTCGCGTGTTTGTGTGTTTGTGTAATTGTATGTTTGTCTGTTTGTGTGTGAGTGTTTCTGTGTTTTAGTGTTTTTGGGTTTCTGTATTTGTATTTTTGTGTGTTTGTGTGTTAGTGTGTTCGTGTGTTTGTGTGTTTGTGTGTTTGTGTGTTTGTGTGTTTGTGTGTTTGTGTGTTTGTGTGTTTGTGTGTTTGTGTGTTTGTGTGTTTGTGTGTTTGTGTGTTTGTGTGTTTGTGTGTTTGTGTGTTTGTGTGTTTGTGTGTTTGTGTGTTTG
Source organism: Sussaba pulchella (assembly GCA_963971145.1). NCBI lineage: Eukaryota > Metazoa > Arthropoda > Insecta > Hymenoptera > Ichneumonidae > Sussaba > Sussaba pulchella. Next base: position 267,391 of record CAXAQZ010000337.1, read on the forward strand.
TGTGTTTGTGTGTTTGTGTGTTTGTGTGTTTGTGTGTTTGTGTGTTTGTGTGTTTGTGTGTTTGTGTGTTTGTGTGTTTGTGTGTTTGTGTGTTTGTGTGTTTGTGTGTTTGTGTGTTTGTGTGTTTGTGTGTTTGTGTGTTTGTGTGTTTGTGTGTTTGTGTGTTTGTGTGTTTGTGTGTTTGTGTGTTTGTGTGTTTGTGTGTTTGTGTGTTTGTGTGTTTGTGTGTTTGTGTGTTTGTGTGTTTGTGTGTTTGTGTGTTTGTGTGTTTGTGTGTTTGTGTGTTTGTGTGTTTGTGTGTTTGTGTGTTTGTGTGTTTGTGTGTTTGTGTGTTTGTGTGTTTGTGTGTTTGTGTGTTTGTGTGTTTGTGTGTTTGTGTGTTTGTGTGTTTGTGTGTTTGTGTGTTTGTGTGTTTGTGTGTTTGTGTGTTTGTGTGTTTGTGTGTTTGTGTGTTTGTGTGTTTGTGTGTTTGTGTGTTTGTGTGTTTGTGTGTTTGTGTGTTTGTGTGTTTGTGTGTTTGTGTGTTTGTGTGTTTGTGTGTTTGTGTGTTTGTGTGTTTGTGTGTTTGTGTGTTTGTGTGTTTGTGTGTTTGTGTGTTTGTGTGTTTGTGTGTTTGTGTGTTTGTGTGTTTGTGTGTTTGTGTGTTTGTGTGTTTGTGTGTTTGTGTGTTTGTGTGTTTGTGTGTTTGTGTGTTTGTGTGTTCGTGTGTCTGTGCGTTTGTGTTTTTGTGTTGTTTTGTGCCAGTGTAATTGTGTGTTTTTGTGTTTGTGAGTTTGTGTGATCGTGTCATTCCGTGTTTGTGTGTTTGTGTGGTTGTGTGGTTGTGTGTTTGTGTGTTTGTGACTTTGTGCTCTTTGTGTGTTTGTGTGTTTGTGTGGTTGTATGTTCGTGTGCTCGTGTGTTTATTTGTTTGTGTGTTTCCGTCTTTGTGTGTTCGTGTGTTTCTGGGTTCAGGTGTTTGTGTGGTGTGTGTTTGTTTCTTTGTGTCTTAGTCTGCTTGTGTTTTTGTATGTTCTCGTGTTTGTGTGTTCGTGTGTTCGTGTGTTCGTGTGTTTGTGTGTTTGTGTGTTTATATGTTTGCATGTTTGTGTATTTGTGTGTTTGTGTGTTTGTGTGTTTGTGTGTTTGTGTGCTTGTGTGTTCGTGTGTTTGTGTGTTTGTGTGTTTGTGTGTTTGTGTAATTGTATGTTTGTCTGTTTGTGTGTGAGTGTTTCTGTGTTTTCGTGTTTTTGTGTTTCTGTATTTGTATTTATGTGTGTTCGTGTGTTAGTGTGTTCGTGTGTTTGTGTGTTTGTGTGTTTGTGTGTTTGTGTGTTTGTGTGTTTGGGTGTGTGTGTTTGTTCCTGTGCTTGTGTGTTTGTGAGTTTGTGCGATCGTGTCATTGTGTGTTTTTGTGTTTGTGTGTTTGTGTGTTTGTGTGTCTGTGTGTTTGTGTGTTCGTTCGTCTGTGTGTTCGTGTGTTTGTGTGTTTGTGTGTTTGTGTGTTCGTGCGCTTGTGTGTTTGTGCGTTTGTTCGTTTGTGTGTTTGTGTGTTTGTGTGTTTGTGTGTTTGTGTGTTTGTGTGTTCGTGCGCTTGTGTGTTTGTGCGTTTGTTCGTTTGTGTGTTTGTGTGTTTGTGTGTTTGTGTGTTTGTGTGTTTGTGTGTTTGTGTGTTTGTGTGCTTGTGTGTTTGTGTGTTTGTGTGTTTGTGTGTTTGTGTGTTTGTGTGTTTGTGTGTTTGTGTGTTTGTGTGTTTGTGTGTTTGTGTGTTTGTGTGTTTGTGTGTTTGGGTGTTCGTGTGTTTGTGTGTCTGTGTGTTTAGGTGTTTGTGTGTTAGTGTGTTCGTGTTTTTCTGGGTTTGTGTGATCGTGCCATTGTGTGTTTATGTGATTGTCTGGTTGTGTATTTGTGTGTTTGTGTGTTTGTGTGTTTGTGTGTTTGTGTGTTTGTGTGTTTGTGTGTTTGTGTGCTTGTGTGTTTGTGTGTTTGTGTGTTTGTGTATTTGTGTGTTCGTGTGTTTCTGGGTTTATATGTTTGTGTGGTGTGTGTTTGTTTCTTTATGTCTTTGTGTGCTTGTTTTTTTGTATGTTCTCGTGTTTGTATGTTTGTGTATGCGTGTGTTTGTGTTCTTGTGTGTTTGTGTGCTTGTGTGTTCGTGTGTTCGCGTGTTTGTGTGTTTGTGTAATTGTATGTTTGTCTGTTTGTGTGTGAGTGTTTCTGTGTTTTAGTGTTTTTGTGTTTCTGTATTTGTATTTTTGTGTGTTTGTGTGTTAGTGTGTTCGTGTCTTTGTGTGTTTTTGTGTTTGTGTGTTTGTGTGTTTGTGTGTCTGTGTGTTTGTGTGTTTGTGTGTTTGTGTGTTCGTGTGTCTGCGTGTTCGTGTGTTTGTGTGTTTGTGTGTTTGTGTGTTTGTGTGTTTGTGTGTTTGTGTGTTTGTGTGTTTGTGTGTTCGTGTGTTTGTGTGTTTGTGTGTTTGTGTGTTTGTGTGTTTGTGTGTTTGTGTGTTTGTGTGTTTGTGTGTTTGTGTGTTTGTGTGTTTGTGTGTTTGTGTGTTTCCGTGTTTGTATGTTTGTGTGTTCGTGTGTTTGTGTGTTCATGTGTTTGTGTGTTTGTGTGTTTGTGTGTTTGTGTGTTTGTGCGTTTGTGTGTTTGTGTGTTTATGTGTTTGTGTGTTTGCGTGTTTGTGTGTTTGTGTGGTTTTGTGTTTGTGTGTTTGTGTGTTTGTGTGTTTGTTTGTTTGTGTGTTTGTGTGCTTGTGTGTTTGTGTGTTCGTGTGTTTGTGTGTTTGTGTGTTTGTGTGTTTGTGTGTTTGTGTGTTTGTGTGTTTGTGTGTTTGTGTGTTTGTGTGTTTGTGTGTTTGTGTGTTTGTGTGTTTGTGTGTTTGTGTGTTTTTGTGTTTGTGTGTTTGTGTGTTTGTGTGTTTGTGTGTTTGTGTGTTTGTGTGTTTGTGTGTTTGTGTGTTTGTGTGCTTGTGTGTTTGTGTGTTTGTGTGTTCGTGTGTTTGTATCGTTTTGTGTGTGTGTGTGTTTTTTTTTGTTTGTTTGGTGGTTCGCATGTTTGTGTGTTTGTGTGTTTGTGTGTTTGGGTGTGTGGGTTTGTTTCTGTGCTTGTGTGTTCGTGAGTTTGTGCGATCCTGCGATCGTGTCATTGTGGGTTTTTGTGTTTGTGTGTTTGTGTGTTTGTCTGTTTGTGTGTCTGTGTGTTTGTGTGTTTGTGTGTTCGTTCGTCTGTGTGTTCGTGTGTTTGTGTGTTTGTGTGTTTGTGTGTTTCTGTGTTTGTGTGTTTGTGTGTTTGTGTGTTTCCGTGTTTGTGTGTTTCTTGTTCCTGTGTGTTTAAGTGTTTGTATGTTTGTGTGTTCACGAGTTTGTATGTTTGTGTGTTCGTGTGTTTGTGTGTTTGTGTGTTTGTGTGGTTGTGTGTTTGTGTGTTTGTGTGTTTGTGTGATTGTGTGTTTGTGTGTGAGTGTGTCTGTGTTTGTGTGTTTGTGTATTTGTGAGTTTGTGTGTGAGTGTTTCTGTGTTTGTGTGTTTGTGTGTTTTCGTGTTTCTGTATTTGTATTATTGTGTGTTTGTGTGTTTCTGTGTTAGTGTGTTGGCGTGTTTGTGTGTTTGGGTGTTTGTGTGTTTGTGTGTCGTGTGTTTCAGGGTTTGTGTTTTTGTGTGGTGTATGTTTGTTCCTTTGTGTCTTTATGTGCTTGTTTTTTCGTATGTTCTCGTGTTTGTGTGTTCGTGTGTTCGTGTGTTTGTGTGTTTGTGTGTTTGTGTTTTTGTGTGTCTGTGTGTTTGTGTCTTTGTGTGTTTGTGTGTTTGTGTCTTTGTCTGTTTGTGTGTTTGTGTGTTTGTGTGTTTGTGTGTTTGTGTGTTTGAGTGTTTGTGTGTTTTTGTGGTTGTGTGATCGTGTGTTTGTGTGTTTGTGTGTTTGTGTGTTTGTTTGTTTGTGTGTTTGTGTGTTTGTGTGTTTGTGTGTTTGTGTGTTTGTGTGTTTGTGTGTTTGTGTGTTTGTGTGTTTGTGTGTTTGTGTGTTTGTGTGTTTGTGTGTTTGTGTGTTTGTGTGTTTGTGTGTTTGTGTGTTTGTGTGTTTGTGTGTTTGTGTGTTTGTGTGTTTGTGTGTTTGTGTGTTTGTGTGTTTGTGTGTTTGTGTGTTTGTGTGTTTGTGTGTTTGTGTGTTTGTGTGTTTGTGTGTTTGTGGGTTTGTGTGTTTGTGTGTTTGTGTGTTTGTGTGTTTGTGTGTTTGTGTCTTTGTGTGTTTGTGTGTTTGTGTGTTTGTGTGTTTGTGTGTTTGTGTGTTTGTGTGTTTGTGTGTTTGTGTGTTTGTGTCTTTGTGTGTTTGTGTGTTTGTGTGTCTGTGCGTGAGTGTTTCTTTGTTATCGTGTTTGTGTGTTTCCGTGTTTCGGTATTTGGATCATTGTGTGTTTGTGTGTTTGTGTGTTAGTGTGTTTGTGTGGTTGTGTGGTTGTGTGTTTGTGTGTTTGTGACTTTGTGCTCTTTGTGTGTTTGTGTGTTTGTGTGGTTGTATGTTCGTGTGCTCGTGTGTTTATGTGTTTGTGTGTTTCCGTCTTTGTGTGTTCGTGTGTTTCTGGGTTCAGGTGTTTGTGTGGTGTGTGTTTGTTTCTTTGTGTCTTAGTCTGCTTGTGTTTTTGTATGTTCTCGTGTTTGTGTGTTCGTGTGTTCGTGTGTTCGTGTGTTTGTGTGTTTGTGTGTTTATATGTTTGCATGTTTGTGTATTTGTGTGTTTGTGTGTTTGTGTGTTTGTGTGTTTGTGTGCTTGTGTGTTCGTGTGTTTGTGTGTTTGTGTGTTTGTGTGTTTGTGTAATTGTATGTTTGTCTGTTTGTGTGTGAGTGTTTCTGTGTTTTCGTGTTTTTGTGTTTCTGTATTTGTATTTATGTGTGTTCGTGTGTTAGTGTGTTCGTGTGTTTGTGTGTTTGTGTGTTTGTGTGTTTGTGTGTTTGTGTGTTTGGGTGTGTGTGTTTGTTCCTGTGCTTGTGTGTTTGTGAGTTTGTGCGATCGTGTCATTGTGTGTTTTTGTGTTTGTGTGTTTGTGTGTTTGTGTGTCTGTGTGTTTGTGTGTTCGTTCGTCTGTGTGTTCGTGTGTTTGTGTGTTTGTGTGTTTGTGTGTTCGTGCGCTTGTGTGTTTGTGCGTTTGTTCGTTTGTGTGTTTGTGTGTTTGTGTGTTTGTGTGCTTGTGTGTTTGTGTGTTTGTGTGTTTGTGTGTTTGTGTGTTTGTGTGTTTGTGTGTTTGTGTGTTTGTGTGTTTGTGTGTTTGTGTGTTTGTGTGTTTGTGTGTTTGTGTGTTTGTGTGTTTGTGTGTTTGTGTGTTTGTGTGTTTGTGTGTTTGTGTGTTTGTGTGTTTGTGTGTTTGTGTGTTTGTGTGTTTGTGTGTTTGTGTGTTTGTGTGTTTGTGTGTTTGTGTCTCTGTGCGTTTGTGTATTTGTATCGTTTTGTGTGTGTGTGTTTTTTTTTGTTTGTTTGGTGGTTCGCATGCTTGTGTGTTTGTGTGTTTGTATGTTTGTGTGTCCGTGTAGTTGTGAGTTTTCGTGCTTGTGTGTTTGTATGTTTGTGTGTTTGTGCGTTTCTGTACTTGGTTCTTTGTGTGTTTGTGTTTGAATGTTTGTGTGTTTGTGTAGTTGCGTGTTCGTGTGTTTGGGTGCTTGTGTGTTTGTTTGTTCGTAAGTTTGTGTGTTTGTGTGTTTGTGTGTCTGTGTGTCTGTGTGTTTGGGTGTTCGTGTGTTTGTGTGTCTGTGTGTTTAGGTGTTTGTGTGTTAGTGTGTTCGTGTTTTTCTGGGTTTGTGTGATCGTGCCATTGTGTGTTTATGTGATTGTCTGGTTGTGTATTTGTGTGTTTGTGTGTTTGTGTGTTTGTGTGTTTGTGTGCTTGTGTGTTTGTGTGTTTGTGTGTTTGTGTATTTGTGTGTTCGTGTGTTTCTGGGTTTATATGTTTGTGTGGTGTGTGTTTGTTTCTTTATGTCTTTGTGTGCTTGTTTTTTTGTATGTTCTCGTGTTTGTATGTTTGTGTATGCGTGTGTTTGTGTTCTTGTGTGTTTGTGTGCTTGTGTGTTCGTGTGTTCGCGTGTTTGTGTGTTTGTGTAATTGTATGTTTGTCTGTTTGTGTGTGAGTGTTTCTGTGTTTTAGTGTTTTTGTGTTTCTGTATTTGTAATTTTGTGTGTTTGTGTGTTAGTGTGTTCGTGTCTTTGTGTGTTTTTGTGTTTGTGTGTTTGTGTGTTTGTGTGTCTGTGTGTTTGTGTGTTTGTGTGTTCGTGTGTCTGCGTGTTCGTGTGTTTGTGTGTTTGTGTGTTTGTGTGTTTGTGTGTTTGTGTGTTTGTGTGTTTGTGTGTTTGTGTGTTCGTGTGTTTGTGTGTTTGTGTGTTTGTGTGTTTGTGTGTTTGTGTGTTTGTGTGTTTGTGTGTTTGTGTGTTTGTGTGTTTGTGTGTTTGTGTGTTTGTGTGTTTGTGTGTTTCCGTGTTTGTATGTTTGTGTGTTCGTGTGTTTGTGTGTTCATGTGTTTGTGTGTTTGTGTGTTTGTGTGTTTGTGTGTTTGTGCGTTTGTGTGTTTGTGTGTTTATGTGTTTGTGTGTTTGCGTGTTTGTGTGTTTGTGTGTTTGTGTGTTTGTGTGTTTGTGTGTTTGTGTGTTTGTTTGTTTGTGTGTTTGTGTGCTTGTGTGTTTGTGTGTTCGTGTGTTTGTGTGTTTGTGTGTTTGTGTGTTTGTGTGTTTGTGTGTTTGTGTGTTTGTGTGTTTGTGTGTTTGTGTGTTTGTGTGTTTGTGTGTTTGTGTGTTTGTGTGTTTTTGTGTTTGTGTGTTTGTGTGTTTGTGTGTTTGTGTGTTTGTGTGTTTGTGTGTTTGTGTGTTTGTGTGTTTGTGTGTTTGTGTGCTTGTGTGTTTGTGTGTTTGTGTGTTCGTGTGTTTGTATCGTTTTGTGTGTGTGTGTGTTTTTTTTGTTTGTTTGGTGGTTCGCATGTTTGTGTGTTTGTGTGTTTGTGTGTTTGGGTGTGTGGGTTTGTTTCTGTGCTTGTGTGTTTGTGAGTTTGTGCGATCGTGCGATCGTGTCATTGTGGGTTTTTGTGTTTGTGTGTTTGTGTGTTTGTCTGTTTGTGTGTCTGTGTGTTTGTGTGTTTGTGTGTTCGTTCGTCTGTGTGTTCGTGTGTTTGTGTGTTTGTGTGTTTCTGTGTTTGTGTGTTTGTGTGTTTGTGTGTTTCCGTGTTTGTGTGTTTCTTGTTCCTGTGTGTTTAAGTGTTTGTATGTTTGTGTGTTCACGAGTTTGTATGTTTGTGTGTTCGTGTGTTTGTGTGTTCGTGTGTTTGTGTGTTTGTGTGTTTGTGTGGTTGTGTGTTTGTGTGTTTGTGTGTTTGTGTGATTGTGTGTTTGTGTGTGAGTGTGTCTGTGTTTGTGTGTTTGTGTATTTGTGAGTTTGTGTGTGAGTGTTTCTGTGTTTGTGTGTTTGTGTGTTTTCGTGTTTCTGTATTTGTATTATTGTGTGTTTGTGTGTTTCTGTGTTAGTGTGTTGGCGTGTTTGTGTGTTTGGGTGTTTGTGTGTTTGTGTGTCGTGTGTTTCAGGGTTTGTGTTTTTGTGTGGTGTATGTTTGTTCCTTTGTGTCTTTATGTGCTTGTTTTTTCGTATGTTCTCGTGTTTGTGTGTTCGTGTGTTCGTGTGTTTGTGTGTTTGTGTGTTTGTGTTTTTGTGTGTCTGTGTGTTTGTGTCTTTGTGTGTTTGTGTGTTTGTGTCTTTGTCTGTTTGTGTGTTTGTGTGTTTGTGTGTTTGTGTGTTTGAGTGTTTGTGTGTTTTTGTGGTTGTGTGATCGTGTGTTTGTGTGTTTGTGTGTTTGTGTGTTTGTGTGTTTGTTTGTTTGTGTGTTTGTGTGTTTGTGTGTTTGTGTGTTTGTGTGTTTGTGTGTTTGTGTGTTTGTGTGTTTGTGTGTTTGTGTGTTTGTGTGTTTGTGTGTTTGTGTGTTTGTGTGTTTGTGTGTTTGTGTGTTTGTGTGTTTGTGTGTTTGTGTGTTTGTGTGTTTGTGTGTTTGTGTGTTTGTGTGTTTGTGTGTTTGTGTGTTTGTGTGTTTGTGTGTTTGTGTGTTTGTGTGTTTGTGTGTTTGTGTGTTTGTGTGTTTGTGTGTTTGTGTGTTTGTGTGTTTGTGGGTTTGTGTGTTTGTGTGTTTGTGTGTTTGTGTGTTTGTGTGTTTGTGTCTTTGTGTGTTTGTGTGTTTGTGTGTTTGTGTGTTTGTGTGTTTGTGTGTTTGTGTGTTTGTGTGTTTGTGTGTTTGTGTGTTTGTGTGTTTGTGTGTCTGTGCGTGAGTGTTTCTTTGTTATCGTGTTTGTGTGTTTCCGTGTTTCGGTATTTGGATCATTGTGTGTTTGTGTGTTTGTGTGTTAGTGTGTTCGCGTCTTTGCGTGTTTGTGTGTTTGTGTGTTTGTGTGTTTGTGTGTTCGTGTGTTCGTGTGTTTAGTTGTTTGTGTGTTTGTGTGTTTGTGTGTTTGTGTGTTTGTGTGTTTGTGTGTTTCTGTGTTTGTGTGCTTGTGTGTTCGTGTGTTTGTGTTCCTGTGTGTTTTTGTGTTTGTGAGTTTGTGTGATCGTGTCATTTCGTGTTTGTGTGTTTGTGTGGTTGTGTGGTTGTGTGGTTGTGTGTTTGTGTGTTTGTGTCTTTGTGCTCTTTGTGTGTTTGTGTGTTTGTGTGGTTGTATGTTCGTGTGTTTGTGTGGTTGTGTGTTTGTGTGTGAGTGTTTCTGTGTTTGTGTGTTTGTGTATTTGTGTGTTTGTGTGTGGATGTTTCTGTGTTTGTGTGTTTGTGTGTTCTCGTGTTTCTGTATTTGTATCATTGTGTGTTTGTGTGTTTGTGTGTTAGTGTGTTTGCGTGTTTGTGCGTTTGTGTGTTTGTGTGTTTGTGTGTTTGTGTGTTTGTGTGTTTGTGTGTTTGTGTGTTTGTGTGTTTGTGTGTTCGTGTGTTTGTGTGTTTGTGTGTTTGTGTGTTTGTGTGTTTGTGTGTTTGTGTGTTTGTGTGTTTGTGTGTTTGTGTGTTTGTGTGTTTGTGTGTTTGTGTGTTTGTGTGTTCGTGTGTTTGTGTTTTTGTGTGTTTGTGTGTTTGTGTGTTTGTGTATTTGTGTGTTTGTATGTTTGATTGTTTGTGTGTTTGTCTGTTTGTGTGTTTGTGTGTTTGTGTGTTTGTGTGTTTGTGTGTTTGTGTGTTTGTGTGTTTGTGTGTTTGTGTGTTTGTGTGTTTGTGTGTTTGTGTGTTTGTGTGTTTGTGTGTTTGTGTGTTTGTGTGTTTGTGTGTGAGTGTTTCTTTGTTATCGTGTTTGTGTGTTTCCGTGTTTCAGTATTTGGATCATTGTGTGTTTGTGTGTTTGTGTGTTAGTGTGTTCGCGTCTTTGCGTGTTTGTGTGTTCGTGTGTTTGTGTGTTTGTGTGTCTGTGTGTTTGTGTGTTCGTTCGTCTGTGTGTTCGTGTGTTTGTGTGTTTGTGTGTTTGTGTGTTCGTGCGCTTGTGTGTTTGTGCGTTTGTTTGTTTGTGTGTTTGTGTGTTTGTGTGTTTGTGTGTTTGTGTGTTTGTGTGTTTGTGTGCTTGTGTGTTTGTGTGTTTGTGTGTTTGTGTGTTTGTGTGTTTGTGTGTTTGTGTGTTTGTGTGTTTGTGTGTTTGTGTGTTTGTGTGTTTGTGTGTTTGTGTGTTTGTGTGTTTGTGTGTTTGTGTGTTTGTGTGTTTGTGTGTTTGTGTGTTTGTGTGTTTGTGTGTTTGTGTGTTTGTGTCTCTGTGCGTTTGTGTATTTGTATCGTTTTGTGTGTGTGTGTTTTTTTTTGTTTGTTTGGTGGTTCGCATGCTTGTGTGTTTGTGTGTTTGTATGTTTGTGTGTCCGTGTAGTTGTGAGTTTTCGTGCTTGTGTGTTTGTATGTTTGTGTGTTTGTGCGTTTCTGTACTTGGTTCTTTGTGTGTTCGTGTTTGAATGTTTGTGTGTTTGTGTAGTTGCGTGTTCGTGTGTTTGGGTGCTTGTGTGTTTGTTTGTTCGTAAGTTTGTGTGTTTGTGTGTTTGTGTGTCTGTGTGTCTGTGTGTTTGGGTGTTCGTGTGTTTGTGTGTCTGTGTGTTTAGGTGTTTGTGTGTTAGTGTGTTCGTGTTTTTCTGGGTTTGTGTGATCGTGCCATTGTGTGTTTATGTGATTGTCTGGTTGTGTATTTGTGTGTTTGTGTGTTTGTGTGTTTGTGTGCTTGTGTGTTTGTGTGTTTGTGTGTTTGTGTATTTGTGTGTTCGTGTGTTTCTGGCTTTATATGTTTGTGTGGTGTGTGTTTGTTTTTTTATGTCTTTGTGTGCTTGTTTTTTTGTATGTTCTCGTGTTTGTATGTTTGTGTATGCGTGTGTTTGTGTTCTTGTGTGTTTGTGTGCTTGTGTGTTTGTGTGTTCGCGTGTTTGTGTGTTTGTGTAATTGTATGTTTGTCTGTTTGTGTGTGAGTGTTTCTGTGTTTTAGTGTTTTTGTGTTTCTGTATTTGTATTTTTGTGTGTTTGTGTGTTAGTGTGTTCGTGTCTTTGTGTGTTTTTGTGTTTGTGTGTTTGTGTGTTTGTGTGTCTGTGTGTTTGTGTGTTTGTGTGTTCGTGTGTCTGCGTGTTCGTGTGTTTGTGTGTTTGTGTGTTTGTGTGTTTGTGTGTTTGTGTGTTTGTGTGTTTGTGTGTTTGTGTGTTTGTGTGTTCGTGTGTTTGTGTGTTTGTGTGTTTGTGTGTTTGTGTGTTTGTGTGTTTGTGTGTTTGTGTGTTTGTGTGTTTGTGTGTTTGTGTGTTTGTGTGTTTGTGTGTTTGTGTGTTTCCGTGTTTGTATGTTTGTGTGTTCGTGTGTTTGTGTGTTCATGTGTTTGTGTGTTTGTGTGTTTGTGTGTTTGTGTGTTTGTGCGTTTGTGTGTTTGTGTGTTTATGTGTTTGTGTGTTTGTGTGTTTGTGTGTTTGTGTGTTTGTGTGTTTGTGTGTTTGTGTGTTTGTGTGCTTGTGTGTTTGTGTGTTCGTGTGTTTGTGTGTTTGTGTGTTAGTGTGTTTGCGTGTTTGTGCGTTTGTGTGTTTGTGTGTTTGTGTGTTTGTGTGTTTGTGTGTTTGTGTGTTTGTGTGTTTGTGTGTTTGTGTGTTTGTGTGTTCGTGTGTTTGTGTGTTTGTGTGTTTGTGTGTTTGTGTGTTTGTGTGTTTGTGTGTTTGTGTGTTTGTGTGTTTGTGTGTTTGTGTGTTTGTGTGTTTGTGTGTTTGTGTGTTCGTGTGTTTGTGTTTTTGTGTGTTTGTGTGTTTGTGTGTTTGTGTATTTGTGTGTTTGTATGTTTGATTGTTTGTGTGTTTGTCTGTTTGTGTGTTTGTGTGTTTGTGTGTTTGTGTGTTTGTGTGTTTGTGTGTTTGTGTGTTTGTGTGTTTGTGTGTTTGTGTGTTTGTGTGTTTGTGTGTTTGTGTGTTTGTGTGTTTGTGTGTGAGTGTTTCTTTGTTATCGTGTTTGTGTGTTTCCGTGTTTCAGTATTTGGATCATTGTGTGTTTGTGTGTTTGTGTGTTAGTGTGTTCGCGTCTTTGCGTGTTTGTGTGTTCGTGTGTTTGTGTGTTTGTGTGTCTGTGTGTTTGTGTGTTCGTTCGTCTGTGTGTTCGTGTGTTTGTGTGTTTGTGTGTTTGTGTGTTCGTGCGCTTGTGTGTTTGTGCGTTTGTTTGTTTGTGTGTTTGTGTGTTTGTGTGTTTGTGTGTTTGTGTGTTTGTGTGTTTGTGTGTTTGTGTGTTTGTGTGTTTGTGTGTTTGTGTCTCTGTGCGTTTGTGTATTTGTATCGTTTTGTGTGTGTGTGTTTTTTTTTGTTTGTTTGGTGGTTCGCATGCTTGTGTGTTTGTGTGTTTGTATGTTTGTGTGTCCGTGTAGTTGTGAGTTTTCGTGCTTGTGTGTTTGTATGTTTGTGTGTTTGTGCGTTTCTGTACTTGGTTCTTTGTGTGTTCGTGTTTGAATGTTTGTGTGTTTGTGTAGTTGCGTGTTCGTGTGTTTGGGTGCTTGTGTGTTTGTTTGTTCGTAAGTTTGTGTGTTTGTGTGTTTGTGTGTCTGTGTGTCTGTGTGTTTGGGTGTTCGTGTGTTTGTGTGTCTGTGTGTTTAGGTGTTTGTGTGTTAGTGTGTTCGTGTTTTTCTGGGTTTGTGTGATCGTGCCATTGTGTGTTTATGTGATTGTCTGGTTGTGTATTTGTGTGTTTGTGTGTTTGTGTGTTTGTGTGCTTGTGTGTTTGTGTGTTTGTGTGTTTGTGTACTTGTGTGTTCGTGTGTTTCTGGGTTTATATGTTTGTGTGGTGTGTGTTTGTTTTTTTATGTCTTTGTGTGCTTGTTTTTTTGTATGTTCTCGTGTTTGTATGTTTGTGTATGCGTGTGTTTGTGTTCTTGTGTGTTTGTGTGCTTGTGTGTTTGTGTGTTCGCGTGTTTGTGTGTTTGTGTAATTGTATGTTTGTCTGTTTGTGTGTGAGTGTTTCTGTGTTTTAGTGTTTTTGTGTTTCTGTATTTGTATTTTTGTGTGTTTGTGTGTTAGTGTGTTCGTGTCTTCGTGTGTTTTTGTGTTTGTGTGTTTGTGTGTTTGTGTGTCTGTGTGTTTGTGTGTTTGTGTGTTCGTGTGTCTGCGTGTTCGTGTGTTTGTGTGTTTGTGTGTTTGTGTGTTTGTGTGTTTGTGTGTTTGTGTGTTTGTGTGTTTGTGTGTTTGTGTGTTCGTGTGTTTGTGTGTTTGTGTGTTTGTGTGTTTGTGTGTTTGTGTGTTTGTGTGTTTGTGTGTTTGTGTGTTTGTGTGTTTGTGTGTTTGTGTGTTTGTGTGTTTGTGTGTTTGTGTGTTTCCGTGTTTGTATGTTTGTGTGTTCGTGTGTTTGTGTGTTCATGTGTTTGTGTGTTTGTGTGTTTGTGTGTTTGTGTGTTTGTGCGTTTGTGTGTTTGTGTGTTTATGTGTTTGTGTGTTTGTGTGTTTGTGTGTTTGTGTGTTTGTGTGTTTGTGTGTTTGTGTGTTTGTGTGCTTGTGTGTTTGTGTGTTCGTGTGTTTGTGTGTTTGTGTGTTTGTGTGTTTGTGTGTTTGTGTGTTTGTGTGTTTGTGTGTTTGTGTGTTTGTGTGTTTGTGTGTTTGTGTGTTTGTGTGTTTGTGTGTTTTTGTGTTTGTGTGTTTGTGTGTTTGTGTGTTTGTGTGTTTGTGTGTTTGTGTGTTTGTGTGTTTGTGTGTTTGTGTGTTTGTGTGTTTGTGTGCTTGTGTGTTTGTGTGTTTGTGTGTTCGTGTGTTTGTATCGTTTTGTGTGTGTGTGTGTTTTTTTTTGTTTGTTTGGTGGTTCGCATGTTTGTGTGTTTGTGTGTTTGTGTGTTTGGGTGTGTGTGTTTGTTTCTGTGCTTGTGTGTTTGTGAGTTTGTGCGATCGTGCGATCGTGTCATTGTGGGTTTTTGTGTTTGTGTGTTTGTGTGTTTGTCTGTTTGTGTGTCTGTGTGTTTGTGTGTTTGTGTGTTCGTTCGTCTGTGTGTTCGTGTGTTCGTGTGTTTGTGTGTTTGTGTGTTTCTGTGTTTGTGTGTTTGTGTGTTTGTGTGTTTCCGTGTTTGTGTGTTTCTTGTTCCTGTGTGTTTAAGTGTTTGTATGTTTGTGTGTTCACGAGTTTGTATGTTTGTGTGTTCGTGTGTTTGTGTGTTCGTGTGTTTGTGTGTTTGTGTGTTTGTGTGGTTGTGTGTTTGTGTGTTTGTGTGTTTGTGTGATTGTGTGTTTGTGTGTGAGTGTGTCTGTGTTTGTGTGTTTGTGTATTTGTGAGTTTGTGTGTGAGTGTTTCTGTGTTTGTGTGTTTGTGTGTTTTCGTGTTTCTGTATTTGTATTATTGTGTGTTTGTGTGTTTCTGTGTTAGTGTGTTGGCGTGTTTGTGTGTTTGGGTGTTTGTGTGTTTGTGTGTCGTGTGTTTCAGGGTTTGTGTTTTTGTGTGGTGTATGTTTGTTCCTTTGTGTCTTTATGTGCTTGTTTTTTCGTATGTTCTCGTGTTTGTGTGTTCGTGTGTTCGTGTGTTTGTGTGTTTGTGTGTTTGTGTTTTTGTGTGTCTGTGTGTTTGTGTCTTTGTGTGTTTGTGTGTTTGTGTCTTTGTCTGTTTGTGTGTTTGTGTGTTTGTGTGTTTGAGTGTTTGTGTGTTTTTGTGGTTGTGTGATCGTGTGTTTGTGTGTTTGTGTGTTTGTGTGTTTGTGTGTTTGTTTGTTTGTGTGTTTGTGTGTTTGTGTGTTTGTGTGTTTGTGTGTTTGTGTGTTTGTGTGTTTGTGTGTTTGTGTGTTTGTGTGTTTGTGTGTTTGTGTGTTTGTGTGTTTGTGTGTTTGTGTGTTTGTGTGTTTGTGTGTTTGTGTGTTTGTGTGTTTGTGTGTTTGTGTGTTTGTGTGTTTGTGTGTTTGTGTGTTTGTGTGTTTGTGTGTTTGTGTGTTTGTGTGTTTGTGTGTTTGTGTGTTTGTGTGTTTGTGTGTTTGTGTGTTTGTGTGTTTGTGTGTTTGTGTGTTTGTGTGTTTGTGTGTTTGTGTGTTTGTGTGTTTGTGTGTTTGTGTGTTTGTGTGTTTGTGTGTTTGTGTGTTTGTGTGTTTGTGTCTTTGTGTGTTTGTGTGTTTGTGTGTTTGTGTGTTTGTGTGTTTGTGTGTTTGTGTGTTTGTGTGTTTGTGTGTTTGTGTGTTTGTGTGTCTGTGCGTGAGTGTTTCTTTGTTATCGTGTTTGTGTGTTTCCGTGTTTCGGTATTTGGATCATTGTGTGTTTGTGTGTTTGTGTGTCAGTGTGTTCGCGTCTTTGCGTGTTTGTGTGTTTGTGTGTTTGTGTGTTTGTGTGTTCGTGTGTTCGTGTGTTTAGTTGTTTGTGTGTTTGTGTGTTTGTGTGTTTGTGTGTTTGTGTGTTTCTGTGTTTGTGTGCTTGTGTGTTCGTGTGTTTGTGTTCCTGTGTGTTTTTGTGTTTGTGAGTTTGTGTGATCGTGTCATTTCGTGTTTGTGTGTTTGTGTGGTTGTGTGGTTGTGTGTTTGTGTGTTTGTGTCTTTGTGCTCTTTGTGTGTTTGTGTGTTTGTGTGGTTGTATGTTCGTGTGTTTGTGTGGTTGTGTGTTTGTGTGTGAGTGTTTCTGTGTTTGTGTGTTTGTGTATTTGTGTGTTTGTGTGTGGATGTTTCTGTGTTTGTGTGTTTGTGTGTTCTCGTGTTTCTGTATTTGTATCATTGTGTGTTTGTGTGTTTGTGTGTTAGTGTGTTTGCGTGTTTGTGCGTTTGTGTGTTTGTGTGTTTGTGTGTTTGTGTGTTTGTGTGTTTGTGTGTTTGTGTGTTTGTGTGTTTGTGTGTTTGTGTGTTCGTGTGTTTGTGTGTTTGTGTGTTTGTGTGTTTGTGTGTTTGTGTGTTTGTGTGTTTGTGTGTTTGTGTGTTTGTGTGTTTGTGTGTTTGTGTTTTTGTGTGTTTGTGTGTTTGTGTGTTTGTGTTTTTGTGTGTTTGTGTGTTTGTGTGTTTGTGTGTTTGTGTATTTGTGTGTTTGTATGTTTGATTGTTTGTGTGTTTGTCTGTTTGTGTGTTTGTGTGTTTGTGTGTTTGTGTGTTTGTGTGTTTGTGTGTTTGTGTGTTTGTGTGTTTGTGTGTTTGTGTGTTTGTGTGTTTGTGTGTTTGTGTGTTTGTGTGTTTGTGTGTTTGTGTGTTTGTGTGTGAGTGTTTCTTTGTTATCGTGTTTGTGTGTTTCCGTGTTTCAGTATTTGGATCATTGTGTGTTTGTGTGTTTGTGTGTTAGTGTGTTCGCGTCTTTGCGTGTTTGTGTGTTCGTGTGTTTGTGTGTTTGTGTGTTTGTGTGTTCGTGTGTTCGTGTGTTTAGTTGTTTGTGTGTTTGTGTGTTTGTGTGTTTGTGTGTTTGTGTGTTTCTGTGTTTGTGTGTTTCTGTGTTTGTGTGCTTGTGTGTTCGTGTGTTTGTGTTCCTGTGTGCTTGTGTTTTTGGGAGTTTGTGTGTTCGTGTGTTTGTGTGTTTGTTTGTCCGTGTGTTTGTGTCCTTGTGTGTTCGTGTGTTTGTGTATTCGTGTGTTAGTGTGTTTGTGTGTTTGTGTGTTTGTGTGCTTGTGTGTTCGTGTGTTTGTGTAATTGTATGTTTGTCTGTTTGTGTGTGAGTGTTTCTTTGTTTTCGTGTCTTTGTGTTTCTGTATTTGTATTTATGTGTGTTTGTGTGTTAGTGTGTTCGTGTGTTCGTGTGTTTGTGTGTTCGTGTGTTTGTGTGTTTGTGTGTTTGTGTGTTTGTGTGTTTGTGTGTTTGGGTGTGTGTGTTTGTTTCTGTGCTTGTGTGTTTGTGAGTTTGTGCGATCGTGTCATTGTGTGTTTTTGTGTTTGTGTGTTTGTGTGTTTGTGTGTCTGTGTGTTTGTGTGTTTGTGTGTTCGTTCGTCTGTGTGTTCGTGTGTTTATGTGTTTGTGTGTTCGTGTGTTTGTGTGTTTGTGTGTTTCTGTGTTTGTGTGTTTGTGTGTTTGTGTGTTTGTGTGTTTCCGTGTTTGTGTGTTTGTGTTCCTGTGTGTTTAAGTGTTTGTATGTTTGTGTGTTTACGTGTTTGTATGTTTGTGTGTTCGTGTGTTTGTGTGTTCGTGTGTTTGTGTGTTTGTGTGTTTGTGTGTTTGTGCGGTTGTGTGTTTGTGTGTCTGTGTGTTTGTGTGATTGTGTGTTTGTGTGTGAGTGTGTCTGTGTTTGTGTGATTGTGTATTTGTGTGTTTGTGTGTGAGTGTTTCTGTGTTTGTGTGTTTGTGTGTTTTCGTGTTTCTGTATTTGTATTATTGTGTGTTTTTGTGTTTGTGTGTTAGTGTGTTGGCGTGTTTGTGTGTTTGTGTGTTTGTGTGTTTGTGTGTTTGTGGGTTTGTGTGTTTGTGTGTTCGTATGTTAGTGTGTTTGTGTGTTCGTGTCTTTGTGTGTTAGTGTGTGAGTGTTTCTGTGTTTGTGTGTTTGTGTATTTGTGTGTTTGAGTGTGAGTGTTTCTGTGTTTGTGTGTCTGTGTGTTTTCCCGTTTCTGTATTTGTATCATTGTGTGTTTGTGTGTTTCGGTGTTAGTGTGTTGGCGTGTTTGTGTGTTTGGGTGTTTGTGTGTTTGTGTGTTCGTGTGTTTCTGGGTTTGTGTCTTTGTGTGGTGTGTGTTTGTTCCTTCGTGTCTTTACGTGCTTGTTTTTTCGTATGTTCTCGTGTTTGTGTGTTCGTGTGTTCGTGTGTTTGTGTGTTTGTGTGTTTGTGTGTTTGTGTTTTTGTGTGTCTGCGTGTTTGTGTCTTTGTGTGTTTGTGTGTTTGTGTGTTTGTGTGTTTGTCTGTTTGTGTGTTTGTGTGTTTGTGTGTTTGTGTGCTTGAGTGTTTGTGTGTTTTTGTGGTTGTGTGATCGTGTGTTTGTGTGTTTGTGTGTCTGTGTGTTTGTGTGTTTGTGTGTTTGTGTGTTTGTGTGTTTGTGTGTTTGTTTGTTTGTGTGTTTTTGTGTTTGTGTGTTTGTGTGTTTGTGTGTTTGTGTGTTTGTGTGTTTGTGTGTTTGTGTGTTTGTGTGTTTGTGTGTTTGTGTGTTTGTGTCTCTGTGCGTTTGTGTATTTGTATCGTTTTGTGTGTGTGTGTTTTTTTTTGTTTGTTTGGTGGTTCGCATGCTTGTGTGTTTGTGTGTTTGTATGTTTGTGTGTCCGTGTAGTTGTGAGTTTTCGTGCTTGTGTGTTTGTATGTTTGTGTGTTTGTGCGTTTCTGTACTTGGTTCTTTGTGTGTTCGTGTTTGAATGTTTGTGTGTTTGTGTAGTTGCGTGTTCGTGTGTTTGGGTGCTTGTGTGTTTGTTTGTTCGTAAGTTTGTGTGTTTGTGTGTTTGTGTGTCTGTGTGTCTGTGTGTTTGGGTGTTCGTGTGTTTGTGTGTCTGTGTGTTTAGGTGTTTGTGTGTTAGTGTGTTCGTGTTTTTCTGGGTTTGTGTGATCGTGCCATTGTGTGTTTATGTGATTGTCTGGTTGTGTATTTGTGTGTTTGTGTGTTTGTGTGTTTGTGTGCTTGTGTGTTTGTGTGTTTGTGTGTTTGTGTATTTGTGTGTTCGTGTGTTTCTGGGTTTATATGTTTGTGTGGTGTGTGTTTGTTTTTTTATGTCTTTGTGTGCTTGTTTTTTTGTATGTTCTCGTGTTTGTATGTTTGTGTATGCGTGTGTTTGTGTTCTTGTGTGTTTGTGTGCTTGTGTGTTCGTGTGTTCGCGTGTTTGTGTGTTTGTGTAATTGTATGTTTGTCTGTTTGTGTGTGAGTGTTTCTGTGTTTTAGTGTTTTTGTGTTTCTGTATTTGTATTTTTGTGTGTTTGTGTGTTAGTGTGTTCGTGTCTTTGTGTGTTTTTGTGTTTGTGTGTGTGTGTGTTTGTGTGTCTGTGTGTTTGTGTGTTTGTGTGTTCGTGTGTCTGCGTGTTCGTGTGTTTGTGTGTTTGTGTGTTTGTGTGTTTGTGTGTTTGTGTGTTTGTGTGTTTGTGTGTTTGTGTGTTTGTGTGTTCGTGTGTTTGTGTGTTTGTGTGTTTGTGTGTTTGTGTGTTTGTGTGTTTGTGTGTTTGTGTGTTTGTGTGTTTGTGTGTTTGTGTGTTTGTGTGTTTGTGTGTTTGTGTGTTTCCGTGTTTGTATGTTTGTGTGTTCGTGTGTTTGTGTGTTCATGTGTTTGTGTGTTTGTGTGTTTGTGTGTTTGTGTGTTTGTGCGTTTGTGTGTTTGTGTGTTTATGTGTTTGTGTGTTTGCGTGTTTGTGTGTTTGTGTGTTTGTGTGTTTGTGTGTTTGTGTGTTTGTGTGTTTGTGTGTTTGTGTGTTTGTGTGCTTGTGTGTTTGTGTGTTCGTGTGTTTGTGTGTTTGTGTGTTTGTGTGTTTGTGTGTTTGTGTGTTTGTGTGTTTGTGTGTTTGTGTGTTTGTGTGTTTGTGTGTTTGTGTGTTTGTGTGTTTGTGTGTTTTTGTGTTTGTGTGTTTGTGTGTTTGTGTGTTTGTGTGTTTGTGTGTTTGTGTGTTTGTGTGTTTGTGTGTTTGTGTGTTTGTGTGTTTGTGTGTTTGTGTGTTTGTGTGCTTGTGTGTTTGTGTGTTTGTGTGTTCGTGTGTTTGTATCGTTTTGTGTGTGTGTGTGTGTTTTTTTTGTTTGTTTGGTGGTTCGCATGTTTGTGTGTTTGTGTGTTTGTGTGTTTGGGTGTGTGTGTTTGTTTCTGTGCTTGTGTGTTTGTGAGTTTGTGCGATCGTGCGATCGTGTCATTGTGGGTTTTTGTGTTTGTGTGTTTGTGTGTTTGTCTGTTTGTGTGTCTGTGTGTTTGTGTGTTTGTGTGTTCGTTCGTCTGTGTGTTCGTGTGTTCGTGTGTTTGTGTGTTTGTGTGTTTGTGTGTTTCTGTGTTTGTGTGTTTGTGTGTTTGTGTGTTTCCGTGTTTGTGTGTTTCTTGTTCCTGTGTGTTTAAGTGTTTGTATGTTTGTGTGTTCACGAGTTTGTATGTTTGTGTGTTCGTGTGTTTGTGTGTTCGTGTGTTTGTGTGTTTGTGTGTTTGTGTGGTTGTGTGTTTGTGTGTTTGTGTGTTTGTGTGATTGTGTGTTTGTGTGTGAGTGTGTCTGTGTTTGTGTGTTTGTGTATTTGTGAGTTTGTGTGTGAGTGTTTCTGTGTTTGTGTGTTTGTGTGTTTTCGTGTTTCTGTATTTGTATTATTGTGTGTTTGTGTGTTTCTGTGTTAGTGTGTTGGCGTGTTTGTGTGTTTGGGTGTTTGTGTGTTTGTGTGTCGTGTGTTTCAGGGTTTGTGTTTTTGTGTGGTGTATGTTTGTTCCTTTGTGTCTTTATGTGCTTGTTTTTTCGTATGTTCTCGTGTTTGTGTGTTCGTGTGTTCGTGTGTTTGTGTGTTTGTGTGTTTGTGTTTTTGTGTGTCTGTGTGTTTGTGTCTTTGTGTGTTTGTGTGTTTGTGTCTTTGTCTGTTTGTGTGTTTGTGTGTTTGTGTGTTTGTGTGTTTGAGTGTTTGTGTGTTTTTGTGGTTGTGTGATCGTGTGTTTGTGTGTTTGTGTGTTTGTGTGTTTGTGTGTTTGTTTGTTTGTGTGTTTGTGTGTTTGTGTGTTTGTGTGTTTGTGTGTTTGTGTGTTTGTGTGTTTGTGTGTTTGTGTGTTTGTGTGTTTGTGTGTTTGTGTGTTTGTGTGTTTGTGTGTTTGTGTGTTTGTGTGTTTGTGTGTTTGTGTGTTTGTGTGTTTGTGTGTTTGTGTGTTTGTGTGTTTGTGTGTTTGTGTGTTTGTGTGTTTGTGTGTTTGTGTGTTTGTGTGTTTGTGTGTTTGTGTGTTTGTGTGTTTGTGTGTTTGTGTGTTTGTGTGTTTGTGTGTTTGTGTGTTTGTGTGTTTGTGTGTTTGTGTGTTTGTGTGTTTGTGTGTTTGTGTGTTTGTGTGTTTGTGTGTTTGTGTCTTTGTGTGTTTGTGTGTTTGTGTGTTTGTGTGTTTGTGTGTTTGTGTGTTTGTGTGTTTGTGTGTTTGTGTGTTTGTGTGTTTGTGTGTCTGTGCGTGAGTGTTTCTTTGTTATCGTGTTTGTGTGTTTCCGTGTTTCGGTATTTGGATCATTGTGTGTTTGTGTGTTTGTGTGTTAGTGTGTTCGCGTCTTTGCGTGTTTGTGTGTTTGTGTGTTTGTGTGTTTGTGTGTTCGTGTGTTCGTGTGTTTAGTTGTTTGTGTGTTTGTGTGTTTGTGTGTTTGTGTGTTTGTGTGTTTCTGTGTTTGTGTGCTTGTGTGTTCGTGTGTTTGTGTTCCTGTGTGTTTTTGTGTTTGTGAGTTTGTGTGATCGTGTCATTTCGTGTTTGTGTGTTTGTGTGGTTGTGTGGTTGTGTGTTTGTGTGTTTGTGTCTTTGTGCTCTTTGTGTGTTTGTGTGTTTGTGTGGTTGTATGTTCGTGTGTTTGTGTGGTTGTGTGTTTGTGTGTGAGTGTTTCTGTGTTTGTGTGTTTGTGTATTTGTGTGTTTGTGTGTGGATGTTTCTGTGTTTGTGTGTTTGTGTGTTCTCGTGTTTCTGTATTTGTATCATTGTGTGTTTGTGTGTTTGTGTGTTAGTGTGTTTGCGTGTTTGTGCGTTTGTGTGTTTGTGTGTTTGTGTGTTTGTGTGTTTGTGTGTTTGTGTGTTTGTGTGTTTGTGTGTTTGTGTGTTCGTGTGTTTGTGTGTTTGTGTGTTTGTGTGTTTGTGTGTTTGTGTGTTTGTGTGTTTGTGTGTTTGTGTGTTTGTGTGTTTGTGTGTTTGTGTTTTTGTGTGTTTGTGTGTTTGTGTGTTTGTGTTTTTGTGTGTTTGTGTGTTTGTGTGTTTGTGTATTTGTGTGTTTGTATGTTTGATTGTTTGTGTGTTTGTCTGTTTGTGTGTTTGTGTGTTTGTGTGTTTGTGTGTTTGTGTGTTTGTGTGTTTGTGTGTTTGTGTGTTTGTGTGTTTGTGTGTTTGTGTGTTTGTGTGTTTGTGTGTTTGTGTGTGAGTGTTTCTTTGTTATCGTGTTTGTGTGTTTCCGTGTTTCAGTATTTGGATCATTGTGTGTTTGTGTGTTTGTGTGTTAGTGTGTTCGCGTCTTTGCGTGTTTGTGTGTTCGTGTGTTTGTGTGTTTGTGTGTTTGTGTGTTCGTGTGTTCGTGTGTTTAGTTGTTTGTGTGTTTGTGTGTTTGTGTGTTTGTGTGTTTGTGTGTTTCTGTGTTTGTGTGTTTCTGTGTTTGTGTGCTTGTGTGTTCGTGTGTTTGTGTTCCTGTGTGCTTGTGTTTTTGGGAGTTTGTGTGTTCGTGTGTTTGTGTGTTTGTTTGTCCGTGTGTTTGTGTCCTTGTGTGTTCGTGTGTTTGTGTATTCGTGTGTTAGTGTGTTTGTGTGTTTGTGTGTTTGTGTGCTTGTGTGTTCGTGTGTTTGTGTAATTGTATGTTTGTCTGTTTGTGTGTGAGTGTTTCTTTGTTTTCGTGTCTTTGTGTTTCTGTATTTGTATTTATGTGTGTTTGTGTGTTAGTGTGTTCGTGTGTTCGTGTGTTTGTGTGTTCGTGTGTTTGTGTGTTTGTGTGTTTGTGTGTTTGTGTGTTTGTGTGTTTGGGTGTGTGTGTTTGTTTCTGTGCTTGTGTGTTTGTGAGTTTGTGCGATCGTGTCATTGTGTGTTTTTGTGTTTGTGTGTTTGTGTGTTTGTGTGTCTGTGTGTTTGTGTGTTTGTGTGTTCGTTCGTCTGTGTGTTCGTGTGTTTATGTGTTTGTGTGTTCGTGTGTTTGTGTGTTTGTGTGTTTGTGTGTTTGTGTGTTTGTGTGTTTGTGTGTTTGTGTGTTTGTGTGTTTCCGTGTTTGTGTGTTTGTGTTCCTGTGTGTTTAAGTGTTTGTATGTTTGTGTGTTTACGTGTTTGTATGTTTGTGTGTTCGTGTGTTTGTGTGTTCGTGTGTTTGTGTGTTTGTGTGTTTGTGTGTTTGTGCGGTTGTGTGTTTGTGTGTCTGTGTGTTTGTGTGATTGTGTGTTTGTGTGTGAGTGTGTCTGTGTTTGTGTGATTGTGTATTTGTGTGTTTGTGTGTGAGTGTTTCTGTGTTTGTGTGTTTGTGTGTTTTCGTGTTTCTGTATTTGTATTATTGTGTGTTTTTGTGTTTGTGTGTTAGTTTGTTGGCGTGTTTGTGTGTTTGTGTGTTTGTGTGTTTGTGGGTTTGTGTGTTTGTGTGTTCGTATGTTAGTGTGTTTGTGTGTTCGTGTCTTTGTGTGTTAGTGTGTGAGTGTTTCTGTGTTTGTGTGTTTGTGTATTTGTGTGTTTGAGTGTGAGTGTTTCTGTGTTTGTGTGTCTGTGTGTTTTCCCGTTTCTGTATTTGTATCATTGTGTGTTTGTGTGTTTCGGTGTTAGTGTGTTGGCGTGTTTGTGTGTTTGGGTGTTTGTGTGTTTGTGTGTTCGTGTGTTTCTGGGTTTGTGTCTTTGTGTGGTGTGTGTTTGTTCGTTCGTGTCTTTACGTGCTTGTTTTTTCGTATGTTCTCGTGTTTGTGTGTTCGTGTGTTCGTGTGTTTGTGTGTTTGTGTGTTTGTGTGTTTGTGTTTTTGTGTGTCTGCGTGTTTGTGTCTTTGTGTGTTTGTGTGTTTGTGTGTTTGTGTGTTTGTCTGTTTGTGTGTTTGTGTGTTTGTGTGTTTGTGTGTTTGTGTGTTTGTGTGCTTGAGTGTTTGTGTGTTTTTGTGGTTGTGTGATCGTGTGTTTGTGTGTTTGTGTGTCTGTGTGTTTGTGTGTTTGTGTGTTTGTGTGTTTGTGTGTTTGTGTGTTTGTTTGTTTGTGTGTTTTTGTGTTTGTGTGTTTGTGTGTTTGTGTGTTTGTGTGTTTGTGTGTTTGTGTGTTTGTGTGTTTGTGTGTTTGTGTGTTTGTGTGTTTGTGTGTTTGTGTGATTGTGTGTTTGTGTGTTTGTGTGCTTGTGTGTTTGTGTGTTTGTGTGTTTGTGTGTTTGTGTGTTTGTGTGTTTGTGTGTTTGTGTGTTTGTGTGTTTGTGTGTTTGTGTGTTTGTGTGTTTGTGTGTTTGTGTGTTTGTGTGTTTGTGTGTTTGTGTGTTTGTGTGTTTGTGTGTTTGTGTGTTTGTGTGTTTGTGTGTTTGTGTGTTTGTGTGTTTGTGTGTTTGTGTGTTTGTGTTTTTGTGTGTTTGTGTGTTTGTGTGTTTGTGTGTTTGTGTGTTTGTGTGTTTGTGTGTTTGTGTGTTTGTGTGTTTGTGTGTTTGTGTGTTTGTGTGTTTGTGTGTTTGTGTGTTTGTGTGTTTGTGTGTTTGTGTGTTTGTGTGTTTGTGTGTTTGTGTGTTTGTGTGTTTGTGTGTTTGTGTGTTCGTGTGTCTGTGCGTTAGTGTTTTTGTGTTGCTTTGTGCCAGTGTAATTGTGTGTTTTTGTGTTCGTGAGTTTGTGTGATCGTGTCATTTCGTGTTTGTGTGTTTGTGTGTTTGTGTGGTTGTGTGTTTGTGTGTTTGTGTCTTTGTGCTCTTTGTGTGTTTGTGTGTTTGTGTGGTTGTATGTTCGTGTGTTTGTGTGTTTGTGTGGTTGTGTGTTTGTGTGTGAGTGTTTCTGTGTTTGTGTGTTTGTGTATTTGTGTGTTTGTGTGTATGTGTGTTTGTGTGTTTGTGTGTGAGTGTTTCTGTGTTTGTGTGTTCTCGTGTCTCTGTATTTGTATCATTGTGTGTATGTGTGTTTGTGTGTCAGTGTGTTTGCGTGTTTGTGCGTTTGTGTGTTTGTGTGTTTGTGTGTTTGTGTGTTTGTGTGTTTGTGTGTTTGTGTGTTTGTGTGTTTGTGTGTTTGTGTGTTTGTGTGTTTGTGTGTTTGTGTGTTTGTGTGTTTGTGTGTTTGTGTGTTTGTGTGTTTGTGTGTTTGTGTGTTTGTGTGTTCGTGTGTTTGTGTGTTTGTGTGTTTGTGTGTTTGTGTGTTTGTGTGTTTGTGTGTTTGTGTGTTTGTGTGTTTGTGTGTTTGTGTGTTTGTGTGTTTGTGTTTTTGTGTGTTTGTGTGTTTGTGTGTTTGTGTGTTTGTGTGTTTGTGTGTTTGTGTGTTTGTGTGTTTGTGTGTTTGTGTGTTTGTGTGTTTGTGTTTTTGTGTGTTTGTGTGTTTGTGTGTTTGTGTGTTTGTGTGTTTGTGTTTTTGTGTGTTTGTGTGTTTGTGTGTTTGTGTGTTTGTGTGTTTGTGTGTTTGTGTGTTTGTGTGTTTGTGTGTTTGTGTGTTTGTGTGTTTGTGTGTTTGTGTGTTTGTGTGTTTGTGTGTTCGTGTGTTTGGGTGCTTGTGTGTTTGTTTGTTCGTAAGTTTGTGTGTTTGTGTGTTCGTGTGTTTGTGTGTCTGTGTGTTTAGGCGTTTGTGTGTTAGTGTGTTCGTGTTTTTCTGGGTTTGTGTGATCGTGCCATTGTGTGTTTGTGTGTTTGTCTGGTTGTGTATTTTTGTGTTTGTGTGTTTGTGTGTTTGTGTGTTCGTGTGTTTCTGGGTTTATATGTTTGTGTGGTGTGTGTTTGTTTCTTTGTGTCTTCGTGTGCTTGTGTTTTTGTATGTTCTCGTGTTTGTATGTTTGTGTATTTGTGTGTTTGTGTGCTTGTGTGTTTGTGCGCTTGTGTGTTCGTGTGTTTGTGTGTTTGTGTAATTGTATGTGTGTCTGTTTGTGTGTGAGTGTTTCTGTGTTTTAGTGTTTTTGTGTTTCTGTATTTGTATTTTTGTGTGTTTGTGTGTTAGTGTGTTCGTCCGTTTGTGTGTTTGTGTGTTCGTGTGTCTGTGTGTTCGTGTGTTTGTGTGTTTGTGTGTTTGTGTGTTTGTGTGTTTGTGTGTTTGTGTGTTTGTGTGTTTGTGTGTTTGTGTGTTTGTGTGTTTGTGTGTTTGTGTGTTTCTGTGTTTGTGTGTTTGTGTGTTTGTGTGTTTGTGTGATTCCGTGTTTGTGTGTTGGTGTTTATGTGTGTTTAAGTGTATGTATGTTTGTGTGTTTACGTGTTTGCACGTTCGTGTGTTCGTGTGTTTGTGTGTTCATGTGTTTGTGTGTTTGTGTGTTTGTGTGTTTGTGCGTTTGTGTGTTTGTGTGTTTATCTGTTTGTGTGTTTGTGTGTTTGTGTGTTTTCGTGTTTGTTTGTTTGTGTGTTTGTGTGTTTGTGTGTTTGTGTGTTTGTGTGTTTGTGTGTTTGTGTGTTTGTGTGTTTGTGTGTTTGTGTGTTTGTGTGTTTGTGTGTTTGTGTGTTTGTGTGTATGTGTGTTTGTGTGTTTGTGTGTTTGTGTGTTTGTGTGTTTGTGTGTGTGTGTTTGTGTGTTTGTGTGTTTGTGTGTTTGTGTGTTTGTGTGTTTGTGTGTTTGTGTGTTTGTGTGTTTGTGTGTTTGTGTGTTTGTATTGTTTTGTGTGTGTGTGTTTTTTTTTGTTTGTTTGGTGGTTTGCATGCTTGTGTGTTTGTGTGTTTGTATGTTTGTGTGTCCGTGTAGTTGTAAGTTTTCGTGCTTGTGTGTTTGTATGTTTGTGTGTTTGTGCGTTTCTGTACTTGGTTGTTTGTGTGTTTGTGTTTGAATGTTTGTGTGTTTGTGTAGTTGCGTGTTCGTGTGTTTGGGTGTTCGTGTGCTTGTGTGTCTGTGTGTTTAGGTGTTTGTGTGTCAGTGTGTTCGTGTTTTTCTGGGTTCGTGTGATCGTGCTATTGTGTGTTTGTGTGTTTGTCTTGTTGTGTATTTGTGTATTTGTGTGTTTGTGTGTTCGTGTGTTTCTGGGTTTATGTGTTTGTGTGGTGTGTGTTTGTTTCTTTGTGTCTTTGTGTGCTTGTGTTTTTGTATGTCCTCGTGTTTGTGTGTTTGTGTGTTCGTGTGTTCGTGTGTTCCTGTGTTTGTGTGTTTGTGTGTTTATGTGTTTGCATGTTTGTGTATTTGTGTGTTCGTGTGTTTGTGTGTTTGTGTGTTTGTGTGCTTGTGTGTTCGTGTGTTTGTATGTTTGTGTAATTGTATGTTTGTCTGTTTGTGTGTGAGTGTTTCTGTGTTTTCGTGTTTTTGTGTTTCTGTATTTGTATTTATGTGTGTTTGTGTGTTAGTGGGTTCGTGTGTTTGTGTGTTTGTGTGTTTGTGTGTTTGTGTGTTTGTGTGTTTGTGTGTTTGTGTGTTTGGGTGTGTGTGTTTGTTTCTGTGCTTGTGTGTTTGTGAGTTTGTGCGATCGTGTCATTGTGTGTTTTTGTGTTTGTGTGTTTGTGTGTTTGTGTGTCTGTGTGTTTGTGTGTTTGTGTGTTCGTTCGTCTGTGTGTTCGTGTGCTTGTGTGTTTCTATGTTTGTGTGTTTGTGCGTTTTTGTACTTGGTTGTTTGTGTGTTTGTGTTTGAATGTTTGTGTATTTCTGTAGTTGCGTGTTCGTGTGTTTGGGTGCTTGTGTGTTTGTTTGTTCGTAAGTTTGTGTGTTTGTGTGTTCGTGTGTTCGTGTGTCTGTGTGTTTAGGCGTTTGTGTGTTAGTGTGTTCGTGTTTTTCTGGGCTTGTGTGATCGTGCCATTGTGTGTTTGTGTGTTTGTCTGGTTGTGTATTTGTGTGTTTGTGTGTTTGTGTGTTTGTGTGTTTGTGTGTTTGTGTGTTCGTGTGTTTCTGGGTTTATATGTTTGTGTGGTGTGTGTTTGTTTCTTTGTGTCTTCGTGTGCTTGTGTTTTTGTATGTTCTCGTGTTTGTATGTTTGTGTATTTGTGTGTTTGTGTGCTTGTGTGTGTGTGTGCTTGTGTGTTCGTGTGTTTGTGTGTTTGTGTAATTGTATGTGTGTCTGTTTGTGTGTGAGTGTTTCTGTGTTTTAGTGTTTTTGTGTTTCTGTATTTGTATTTTTGTGTGTTTGTGTATTAGTGTGTTCGTCCGTTTGTGTGTTCGTGTGTTTGTGTGTTCGTGTGTCTGTGTGTTCGTGTGTTTGTGTGTTTGTGTGTTTGTGTGTTTGTGTGTTTGTGTGTTTGTGTGTTTGTGTGTTTGTGTGTTTGTGTGTTTGTGTGTTTCTGTGTTTGTGTGTTTGTGTGTTTGTGTGATTCCGTGTTTGTGTGTTGGTGTTTATGTGTGTTTAAGTGTATGTATGTTTGTGTGTTTCCGTGTTTGTATGTTTGTGTGTTCGTGTGTTTGTGTGTTCATGTGTTTGTGTGTTTGTGTGTTTGTGTGTTTGTGCGTTTGTGTGTTTGTGTGTTTATCTGTTTGTGTGTTTGTGTGTTTGTGTGTTTGTGTGTTTGTGTGTTTGTGTGTTTGTGTGTTTGTGTGTTTGTGTGTTTGTGTGCTTGTGTGTTCGTGTGTTTGTGTGTTTGTGTGTTTGTGTGTTTGTGTGTTTGTGTGTTTGTGTGTTTGTGTGTTTGTGTGTTCGTGTGTTTGTGTGTTTGTGTGTTTGTGTGTTTGTGTGTTTGTGTGTTTGTGTGTTTGTGTGTTTGTGTGTTTGTGTGTTTGTGTGTTTGTGTGTTTGTGTGTTTGTGTGTTTGTGTGTTTGTGTGTTTGTGTGTTTGTGTGTTTGTGTGTTTGTGTGTTTGTGTGTTTGTGTGTTTGTGTGTTTGTGTGTTTGTGTGTTTGTGTGTTTGTGTGTTTGTGTGTTTGTGTGTTTGTGTGTTTGTGTGTTTGTGTGTTTGTGTGTTTGTGTGTTTGTGTGTTTGTGTGTTTGTGTGTTTGTGTGTGTGTGTTTTTTTTTTGTTTGTTTGGTGGTTCGCATGCTTGTGTGTTTGTGTGTTTGTATGTTTGTGTGTCCGTGTAGTTGTGAGTTTTCGTGCTTGTGTGTTTGTATGTTTGTGTGTTTGTGCGTTTCTGTACTTGGTTGTTTGTGTGTTTGTGTTTGAATGTTTGTGTGTTTGTGTAGTTGCGTGTTCGTGTGTTTGGGTGTTCGTGTGCTTGTGTGTCTGTGTGTTTAGGTGTTTGTGTGTTAGTGTGTTCGTGTTTTTCTGGGTTCGTGTGATCGTGCTATTGTGTGTTTCTGTGTTTGTCTTGTTGTGTATTTGTGTATTTGTGTGTTTGTGTGTTCGTGTGTTCCTGGGTTTATGTGTTTGTGTGGTGTGTGTTTGTTTCTTTGTGTCTTTGTGTGCTTGTGTTTTTGTATGTTCTCGTGTTTGTGTGTTCGTGTGTTCGTTTGTTCCTGTGTTTGTGTGTTTGTGTGTTTGTGTGTTTATGTGTTTGCATGTTTGTGTATTTGTGTGTTTGTGTGTTTGTGTGTTTGTGTGCTTGTGTGTTCGTGTGTTTGTGTGTTTGTGTAATTGTATGTTTGTCTGTTTGTGTGTGAGTGTTTCTGTGTTTTCGTGTTTTTGTGTATCTGTCTTTGTATTTATGTGTGTTTGTGTGTTAGTGGGTTCGTGTGTTTGTGTGTTTGTGTGTTTGTGTGTTTGTGTGTTTGTGTGTTTGTGTGTTTGTGTGTTTGTGTGTTTGTGTGTTTGTGTGTTTGGGTGTGTGTGTTTGTTTCTGTGCTTGTGTGTTTGTGAGTTTGTGCGATCGTGTCATTGTGTGTTTTTGTGTTTGTGTGTTTGTGTGTCTGTGTGTTTGTGTGTTTGTGTGTTCGTTCGTCTGTGTGTTCGTGTGTTTGTGTGTTTGTGTGTTTGTGTGTTTGTGTGTTTCTGTGTTTGTGGGTTTGTGTGTTTGTGTGTTTTTGTGTTTGTGTGTTTGTGTGTTTGTGTGTTTCTGTGTTTGTGTGTTTGTGTGTTTGTGTGTTTGTGTGTTTGTGTGTTTCCGTGTTTGTGTGTGTGTGTTCCTGTGTGTTTAAGTGTTTGTATCTTTGTGTGTTTACGTGTTTGTATGTTTGTGTGTTCGTGTGTTTGTGTGTTCGTGTGTTTGTGTGTTTGTGTGTTTGTGTGGTTGTGTGTTTGTGTGTTTGTGTGTTTGTGTGTTTGTGTGATTGTGTGTTTGTGTGTGAGTGTGTCTGTGTTTGTGTGTTTGTGTATTTGTGTGTTTGTGTGTGAGTGTTTGTGTGTTTGTGTGTTTTCGTGTTTCTGTATTTGTATCATTGTGTGTTTTTGTGTTTGTGTGTTAGTGTGTTTGCGTGTTTGTGTGTTTGTGTGTTTGTGTGTTTGTGTGTTTGTGTGTTTGTGTGTTTGTGTGTTTGTGTGTTTGTGTGTTCGTGTGTAAGTGTGTTTGTGTGTTCGTGTCTTTGTGTGTTTGTGTGTGAGTGTTTCTGTGTTTGTGTGTTTGTGTATTTGTGTGTTTGTGTGTGAGTGTTTCTGTGTTCGTGTGTTTGTGTGTTTTCGTGTTTCTGTATTTGTATCATTGTGTGTTTGTGTGTTTCTGTGTTAGTGTGTTGGCGTGTTTGTGTGTTTGGGTGTTTGTGTGTTTGTGTGTTCGTGTGTTTCTGGGTTTGTGTCTTTGTGTGGTGTGTGTTTGTTCCTTTGTGTCTTTATGTGCTTGTTTTTTCGTATGTTCTCGTGTTTGTGTGTTCGTGTGTTCGTGTGTTTGTGTGTTTGTGTGTTTGTGTGTTTGTGTTTTTGTGTGTCTGTGTGTTTGTGTCTTCGTGTGTTTGTGTGTTTGTGTGTTTGTCTGTTTGTGTGTTTGTGTGTTTGTGTGTTTGTGTGTTTGTGTGTTTGAGTGTTTGTGTGTTTTTGTGGTTGTGTGATCGTGTGTTTGTGTGTTTGTGTGTTTGTGTGTTTGTGTGTCTGTGTGTTTGTGTGTTTGTTTGTTTGTGTGTTTGTGTGTTTGTGTGTTTGTGTGTTTGTGTGTTTGTGTGTTTGTGTGTTTGTGTGTTTTCTGTGTTTGTGTGTTTGTGTGTTTGTGTGTTTGTGTGTTCGTGTGTTTGTGTGTTTGTGTGTTTGTGTGTTTGTGTGTTTGTGTGTTTGTGTGTTTGTGTGTTTGTGTGTTTGTGTGTTCGTGTGTCTGTGCGTTTGTGTTTTTGTGTTGTTTTGTGCCAGTGTAATTGTGTGTTTTTGTGTTTGTGAGTTTGTGTGATCGTGTCATTTCGTGTTTGTGTGTTTGTGTGGTTGTGTGGTTGTGTGTTTGTGTGTTTGTGTCTTTGTGTATTTGTTTGTTTGCTCGGTTGTGTGTTTGTGTGTTTGTGTGTTTGTGTGGTAGTGTGATTGTGTGTGAGTGTTTCTGTGTTTGTGTGTTTGTGTGTTTGTGTATTTGTGTGTTTGTGTGTTTGTGTGTGAGTGTGTTTGTGTGTTTGTGTGTTTGTGTGTTCGTGTGTTTGTGTGTTTGTGTGTCTGTGTGTCTGTGTGTTTGTGTTTTTGTGTGTTTGTGTGTTTGTGTATTTGTGTGTTTGTATGTTTGATTGTTTGTGTGTTTGTCTGTTTGTGTATTTGTGTGTTTGTGTGTTTGTGTGTTTGTGTGTTTGTGTGTTTGTGTATTTGTGTGTTTGTGTGTTTGTGTGTTTGTGTGTTTGTGTGTTTGTGTGTTTGTGTATTTGTGTGTTTGTGTGTTTGTGTGTTTTCGTGTTTGTGTGTTTGTGTGTTTGTGTGATTGTGTGTTTGTGTGTGAGTGTGTCTGTGTTTGTGTGTTTGTGTATTTGTGTGTTTGTGTGTGAGTGTTTCTGTGTTTGTGTGTTTGTGTGTTTCCGTGTTTCTGTATTTGTATCATTGTGTGTTTTTGTGTTTGTGTGTTAGTGTGTTGGCGTGTTTGTGTGTTTGTGTGTTTGTGTGTTTGTGTGTTCGTGTGTTTGTGTGTTTGTGTGTTTGTGTGTTTGTGTGTTTGTGTGTTTGTGTGTTTGTGTGTTACTGTGTTCGTGTGTTAGTGTGTTTGTGTGTTCGTGTCTTTGTGTGTTTGTGTGTGAGTGTTTCTGTGTTTGTGTGTTTGTGTATTTGTGTGTTTGTGTGTGAGCGTTTCTGTGTATGTGTGTTTGTGTGTTTTCGTGTTTCTGTATTTGTATCGTTGTGTGTTTGTGTGTTTCTGTGTTAGTGTGTTGGCGTGTTTGTGTGTTTGGGTGTTTGTGTGTTTGTGTGTTCGTGTGTTTCTGGGTTTGTGTCTTTGTGTGGTGTGTGTTTGTTCCTTTGTGTTTTTATGTGCTTGTTTTTTCGTATGTTCTCGTGTTTGTGTGTTCGTGTGTTCGTGTGTTTGTGTGTTGCTGTGTTTGTGTGTTTGTGTGTTTGCGTTTTTGTGTGTCTGTGTGTTTGTGTCTTTGTGTGTTTGTGTGTTTGTGCGTTTGTCTGTTTGTGTGTTTGTGTGTTTGTGTGTTTGTGTGGTTGAGTGTTTGTGTGTTTTGGTGGTTGTGTGATCGTGTGTTTGTGTGTTTGTGTGTTTGTGTGTCTGTGTGTTTGTGTGTTTGTGTGTTTGTGTGTTTGTGTGTTTGTTTGTTTGTGTGTTTGTGTGTTTGTGTGTTTGTGTGTTTGTGTGTTTGTGTGTTTGTGTGTTTGTGTGTTTGTGTGTTTGTGTGTTTGTGTGTTTGTGTGTTTGTGTGTTTGTGTGTTTGTGTGTCTGTGTGTTTGTGTGTTTGTGTGTTTGTGTGTTTGTGTGTTTGTGTGTTTGTGTGTTTGTGTGTTTGTGTGTTCGTGTGTCTGTGCGTTTGTGTTTTTGTGTTGTTTTGTGCCAGTGTAATTGTGTGTTTTTGTGTTTGTGAGTTTGTGTGATCGTGTCATTTCGTGTTTGTGTGTTTGTGTGGTTGTGTGGTTGTGTGTTTGTGTGTTTGTGTCTTTGTGCTCTTTGTGTGTTTGTGTGTTTGTGTGGTTGTATGTTTGTGTGTTTGTGTGTTTGTGTGTTTGTGTGTGAGTGTTTCTGTGTTTGTGTGTTTGTGTGGTTGTATGTTCGTGTGTTTGTGTGTTTGTGTGGTTGTGTGTTTGTGTGTGAGTGTTTCTGTGTTTGTGTGTTTGTGTATTTGTGTGTTTGTGTGTTTGTGTGTTTGTGTGTTTGTGTGTGAGTGTGTTTGTGTGTTTGTGTGTTTGTGTGTTTGTGTGTTTGTGTGTTTGTGTGTTTGTGTTTTTGTGTGTTTGTGTGTTTGTGTATTTGTGTGTTTGTATGTTTGATTGTTTGTGTGTTTGTGTGTTTGTGTGTTTGTGTGTTTGTGTGTTTGTGTGTTTGTGTGTTTGTGTGTTTGTGTGTTTGTGTGTTTGTGTGTTTGTGTTTTTGTGTGTTTGTGTGTTTGTGTGTTTGTGTGTTTGTGTGTTTGTGTGTTTGTGTGTTTGTGTGTTTGTGTGTTTGTGTGTTTGTGTGTTTGTGTTTTTGTGTGTTTGTGTGTTTGTGTGTTTGTGTGTTTGTGTGTTTGTGTTTTTGTGTGTTTGTGTGTTTGTGTGTTTGTGTGTTTGTGTGTTTGTGTGTTTGTGTGTTTGTGTGTTTGTGTGTTTGTGTGTTTGTGTGTTTGTGTGTTTGTGTGTTTGTGTGTTTGTGTGTTCGTGTGTTTGGGTGCTTGTGTGTTTGTTTGTTCGTAAGTTTGTGTGTTTGTGTGTTCGTGTGTTTGTGTGTCTGTGTGTTTAGGCGTTTGTGTGTTAGTGTGTTCGTGTTTTTCTGGGTTTGTGTGATCGTGCCATTGTGTGTTTGTGTGTTTGTCTGGTTGTGTATTTTTGTGTTTGTGTGTTTGTGTGTTTGTGTGTTCGTGTGTTTCTGGGTTTATATGTTTGTGTGGTGTGTGTTTGTTTCTTTGTGTCTTCGTGTGCTTGTGTTTTTGTATGTTCTCGTGTTTGTATGTTTGTGTATTTGTGTGTTTGTGTGCTTGTGTGTTTGTGCGCTTGTGTGTTCGTGTGTTTGTGTGTTTGTGTAATTGTATGTGTGTCTGTTTGTGTGTGAGTGTTTCTGTGTTTTAGTGTTTTTGTGTTTCTGTATTTGTATTTTTGTGTGTTTGTGTGTTAGTGTGTTCGTCCGTTTGTGTGTTTGTGTGTTCGTGTGTCTGTGTGTTCGTGTGTTTGTGTGTTTGTGTGTTTGTGTGTTTGTGTGTTTGTGTGTTTGTGTGTTTGTGTGTTTGTGTGTTTGTGTGTTTGTGTGTTTGTGTGTTTGTGTGTTTGTGTGTTTCTGTGTTTGTGTGTTTGTGTGTTTGTGTGTTTGTGTGATTCCGTGTTTGTGTGTTGGTGTTTATGTGTGTTTAAGTGTATGTATGTTTGTGTGTTTACGTGTTTGCACGTTCGTGTGTTCGTGTGTTTGTGTGTTCATGTGTTTGTGTGTTTGTGTGTTTGTGTGTTTGTGCGTTTGTGTGTTTGTGTGTTTATCTGTTTGTGTGTTTGTGTGTTTGTGTGTTTTCGTGTTTGTGTGTTTGTGTGTTTGTGTGTTTGTGTGTTTGTGTGTTTGTGTGTTTGTGTGTTTGTGTGTTTGTGTGTTTGTGTGTTTGTGTGTTTGTGTGTTTGTGTGTTTGTGTGTTTGTGTGTTTGTGTGTATGTGTGTTTGTGTGTTTGTGTGTTTGTGTGTTTGTGTGTTTGTGTGTTTGTGTGTTTGTGTGTTTGTGTGTTTGTGTGTTTGTGTGTTTGTGTGTTTGTGTGTTTGTGTGTTTGTGTGTTTGTGTGTTTGTGTGTTTGTGTGTTTGTATTGTTTTGTGTGTGTGTGTTTTTTTTTGTTTGTTTGGTGGTTTGCATGCTTGTGTGTTTGTGTGTTTGTATGTTTGTGTGTCCGTGTAGTTGTAAGTTTTCGTGCTTGTGTGTTTGTATGTTTGTGTGTTTGTGCGTTTCTGTACTTGGTTGTTTGTGTGTTTGTGTTTGAATGTTTGTGTGTTTGTGTAGTTGCGTGTTCGTGTGTTTGGGTGTTCGTGTGCTTGTGTGTCTGTGTGTTTAGGTGTTTGTGTGTCAGTGTGTTCGTGTTTTTCTGGGTTCGTGTGATCGTGCTATTGTGTGTTTGTGTGTTTGTCTTGTTGTGTATTTGTGTATTTGTGTGTTTGTGTGTTCGTGTGTTTCTGGGTTTATGTGTTTGTGTGGTGTGTGTTTGTTTCTTTGTGTCTTTGTGTGCTTGTGTTTTTGTATGTCCTCGTGTTTGTGTGTTTGTGTGTTCGTGTGTTCGTGTGTTCCTGTGTTTGTGTGTTTGTGTGTTTATGTGTTTGCATGTTTGTGTATTTGTGTGTTCGTGTGTTTGTGTGTTTGTGTGTTTGTGTGCTTGTGTGTTCGTGTGTTTGTATGTTTGTGTAATTGTATGTTTGTCTGTTTGTGTGTGAGTGTTTCTGTGTTTTCGTGTTTTTGTGTTTCTGTATTTGTATTTATGTGTGTTTGTGTGTTAGTGGGTTCGTGTGTTTGTGTGTTTGTGTGTTTGTGTGTTTGTGTGTTTGTGTGTTTGTGTGTTTGTGTGTTTGGGTGTGTGTGTTTGTTTCTGTGCTTGTGTGTTTGTGAGTTTGTGCGATCGTGTCATTGTGTGTTTTTGTGTTTGTGTGTTTGTGTGTTTGTGTGTCTGTGTGTTTGTGTGTTTGTGTGTTCGTTCGTCTGTGTGTTCGTGTGCTTGTGTGTTTCTATGTTTGTGTGTTTGTGCGTTTTTGTACTTGGTTGTTTGTGTGTTTGTGTTTGAATGTTTGTGTATTTCTGTAGTTGCGTGTTCGTGTGTTTGGGTGCTTGTGTGTTTGTTTGTTCGTAAGTTTGTGTGTTTGTGTGTTCGTGTGTTCGTGTGTCTGTGTGTTTAGGCGTTTGTGTGTTAGTGTGTTCGTGTTTTTCTGGGCTTGTGTGATCGTGCCATTGTGTGTTTGTGTGTTTGTCTGGTTGTGTATTTGTGTGTTTGTGTGTTTGTGTGTTTGTGTGTTTGTGTGTTTGTGTGTTCGTGTGTTTCTGGGTTTATATGTTTGTGTGGTGTGTGTTTGTTTCTTTGTGTCTTCGTGTGCTTGTGTTTTTGTATGTTCTCGTGTTTGTATGTTTGTGTATTTGTGTGTTTGTGTGCTTGTGTGTGTGTGTGCTTGTGTGTTCGTGTGTTTGTGTGTTTGTGTAATTGTATGTGTGTCTGTTTGTGTGTGAGTGTTTCTGTGTTTTAGTGTTTTTGTGTTTCTGTATTTGTATTTTTGTGTGTTTGTGTATTAGTGTGTTCGTCCGTTTGTGTGTTCGTGTGTTTGTGTGTTCGTGTGTCTGTGTGTTCGTGTGTTTGTGTGTTTGTGTGTTTGTGTGTTTGTGTGTTTGTGTGTTTGTGTGTTTGTGTGTTTGTGTGTTTGTGTGTTTGTGTGTTTCTGTGTTTGTGTGTTTGTGTGTTTGTGTGATTCCGTGTTTGTGTGTTGGTGTTTATGTGTGTTTAAGTGTATGTATGTTTGTGTGTTTCCGTGTTTGTATGTTTGTGTGTTCGTGTGTTTGTGTGTTCATGTGTTTGTGTGTTTGTGTGTTTGTGTGTTTGTGCGTTTGTGTGTTTGTGTGTTTATCTGTTTGTGTGTTTGTGTGTTTGTGTGTTTGTGTGTTTGTGTGTTTGTGTGTTTGTGTGTTTGTGTGTTTGTGTGTTTGTGTGCTTGTGTGTTCGTGTGTTTGTGTGTTTGTGTGTTTGTGTGTTTGTGTGTTTGTGTGTTTGTGTGTTTGTGTGTTTGTGTGTTCGTGTGTTTGTGTGTTTGTGTGTTTGTGTGTTTGTGTGTTTGTGTGTTTGTGTGTTTGTGTGTTTGTGTGTTTGTGTGTTTGTGTGTTTGTGTGTTTGTGTGTTTGTGTGTTTGTGTGTTTGTGTGTTTGTGTGTTTGTGTGTTTGTGTGTTTGTGTGTTTGTGTGTTTGTGTGTTTGTGTGTTTGTGTGTTTGTGTGTTTGTGTGTTTGTGTGTTTGTGTGTTTGTGTGTTTGTGTGTTTGTGTGTTTGTGTGTTTGTGTGTTTGTGTGTTTGTGTGTTTGTGTGTTTGTATTGTTTTGTGTGTGTGTGTTTTTTTTTTGTTTGTTTGGTGGTTCGCATGCTTGTGTGTTTGTGTGTTTGTATGTTTGTGTGTCCGTGTAGTTGTGAGTTTTCGTGCTTGTGTGTTTGTATGTTTGTGTGTTTGTGCGTTTCTGTACTTGGTTGTTTGTGTGTTTGTGTTTGAATGTTTGTGTGTTTGTGTAGTTGCGTGTTCGTGTGTTTGGGTGTTCGTGTGCTTGTGTGTCTGTGTGTTTAGGTGTTTGTGTGTTAGTGTGTTCGTGTTTTTCTGGGTTCGTGTGATCGTGCTATTGTGTGTTTCTGTGTTTGTCTTGTTGTGTATTTGTGTATTTGTGTGTTTGTGTGTTCGTGTGTTCCTGGGTTTATGTGTTTGTGTGGTGTGTGTTTGTTTCTTTGTGTCTTTGTGTGCTTGTGTTTTTGTATGTTCTCGTGTTTGTGTGTTCGTGTGTTCGTTTGTTCCTGTGTTTGTGTGTTTGTGTGTTTGTGTGTTTATGTGTTTGCATGTTTGTGTATTTGTGTGTTTGTGTGTTTGTGTGTTTGTGTGCTTGTGTGTTCGTGTGTTTGTGTGTTTGTGTAATTGTATGTTTGTCTGTTTGTGTGTGAGTGTTTCTGTGTTTTCGTGTTTTTGTGTATCTGTCTTTGTATTTATGTGTGTTTGTGTGTTAGTGGGTTCGTGTGTTTGTGTGTTTGTGTGTTTGTGTGTTTGTGTGTTTGTGTGTTTGTGTGTTTGTGTGTTTGTGTGTTTGTGTGTTTGTGTGTTTGGGTGTGTGTGTTTGTTTCTGTGCTTGTGTGTTTGTGAGTTTGTGCGATCGTGTCATTGTGTGTTTTTGTGTTTGTGTGTTTGTGTGTCTGTGTGTTTGTGTGTTTGTGTGTTCGTTCGTCTGTGTGTTCGTGTGTTTGTGTGTTTGTGTGTTTGTGTGTTTGTGTGTTTCTGTGTTTGTGTGTTTGTGTGTTTTTGTGTTTGTGTGTTTGTGTGTTTGTGTGTTTCTGTGTTTGTGTGTTTGTGTGTTTGTGTGTTTGTGTGTTTGTGTGTTTCCGTGTTTGTGTGTGTGTGTTCCTGTGTGTTTAAGTGTTTGTATCTTTGTGTGTTTACGTGTTTGTATGTTTGTGTGTTCGTGTGTTTGTGTGTTCGTGTGTTTGTGTGTTTGTGTGTTTGTGTGGTTGTGTGTTTGTGTGTTTGTGTGTTTGTGTGTTTGTGTGATTGTGTGTTTGTGTGTGAGTGTGTCTGTGTTTGTGTGTTTGTGTATTTGTGTGTTTGTGTGTGAGTGTTTGTGTGTTTGTGTGTTTTCGTGTTTCTGTATTTGTATCATTGTGTGTTTTTGTGTTTGTGTGTTAGTGTGTTTGCGTGTTTGTGTGTTTGTGTGTTTGTGTGTTTGTGTGTTTGTGTGTTTGTGTGTTTGTGTGTTTGTGTGTTTGTGTGTTCGTGTGTAAGTGTGTTTGTGTGTTCGTGTCTTTGTGTGTTTGTGTGTGAGTGTTTCTGTGTTTGTGTGTTTGTGTATTTGTGTGTTTGTGTGTGAGTGTTTCTGTGTTCGTGTGTTTGTGTGTTTTCGTGTTTCTGTATTTGTATCATTGTGTGTTTGTGTGTTTCTGTGTTAGTGTGTTGGCGTGTTTGTGTGTTTGGGTGTTTGTGTGTTTGTGTGTTCGTGTGTTTCTGGGTTTGTGTCTTTGTGTGGTGTGTGTTTGTTCCTTTGTGTCTTTATGTGCTTGTTTTTTCGTATGTTCTCGTGTTTGTGTGTTCGTGTGTTCGTGTGTTTGTGTGTTTGTGTGTTTGTGTGTTTGTGTTTTTGTGTGTCTGTGTGTTTGTGTCTTCGTGTGTTTGTGTGTTTGTGTGTTTGTCTGTTTGTGTGTTTGTGTGTTTGTGTGTTTGTGTGTTT
The DNA here is from genome assembly GCA_963971145.1 of Sussaba pulchella. Taxonomy (NCBI): domain Eukaryota; kingdom Metazoa; phylum Arthropoda; class Insecta; order Hymenoptera; family Ichneumonidae; genus Sussaba; species Sussaba pulchella. The sequence goes on from CAXAQZ010000337.1 coordinate 305,152, forward strand.
GTGTGTTTGAGTGTTTGTGTGTTTTTGTGGTTGTGTGATCGTGTGTTTGTGTGTTTGTGTGTTTGTGTGTTTGTGTGTCTGTGTGTTTGTGTGTTTGTTTGTTTGTGTGTTTGTGTGTTTGTGTGTTTGTGTGTTTGTGTGTTTGTGTGTTTGTGTGTTTGTGTGTTTTCTGTGTTTGTGTGTTTGTGTGTTTGTGTGTTTGTGTGTTCGTGTGTTTGTGTGTTTGTGTGTTTGTGTGTTTGTGTGTTTGTGTGTTTGTGTGTTTGTGTGTTTGTGTGTTTGTGTGTTCGTGTGTCTGTGCGTTTGTGTTTTTGTGTTGTTTTGTGCCAGTGTAATTGTGTGTTTTTGTGTTTGTGAGTTTGTGTGATCGTGTCATTTCGTGTTTGTGTGTTTGTGTGGTTGTGTGGTTGTGTGTTTGTGTGTTTGTGTCTTTGTGTATTTGTTTGTTTGCTCGGTTGTGTGTTTGTGTGTTTGTGTGTTTGTGTGGTAGTGTGATTGTGTGTGAGTGTTTCTGTGTTTGTGTGTTTGTGTGTTTGTGTATTTGTGTGTTTGTGTGTTTGTGTGTGAGTGTGTTTGTGTGTTTGTGTGTTTGTGTGTTCGTGTGTTTGTGTGTTTGTGTGTCTGTGTGTCTGTGTGTTTGTGTTTTTGTGTGTTTGTGTGTTTGTGTATTTGTGTGTTTGTATGTTTGATTGTTTGTGTGTTTGTCTGTTTGTGTATTTGTGTGTTTGTGTGTTTGTGTGTTTGTGTGTTTGTGTGTTTGTGTATTTGTGTGTTTGTGTGTTTGTGTGTTTGTGTGTTTGTGTGTTTGTGTGTTTGTGTATTTGTGTGTTTGTGTGTTTGTGTGTTTTCGTGTTTGTGTGTTTGTGTGTTTGTGTGATTGTGTGTTTGTGTGTGAGTGTGTCTGTGTTTGTGTGTTTGTGTATTTGTGTGTTTGTGTGTGAGTGTTTCTGTGTTTGTGTGTTTGTGTGTTTCCGTGTTTCTGTATTTGTATCATTGTGTGTTTTTGTGTTTGTGTGTTAGTGTGTTGGCGTGTTTGTGTGTTTGTGTGTTTGTGTGTTTGTGTGTTCGTGTGTTTGTGTGTTTGTGTGTTTGTGTGTTTGTGTGTTTGTGTGTTTGTGTGTTTGTGTGTTACTGTGTTCGTGTGTTAGTGTGTTTGTGTGTTCGTGTCTTTGTGTGTTTGTGTGTGAGTGTTTCTGTGTTTGTGTGTTTGTGTATTTGTGTGTTTGTGTGTGAGCGTTTCTGTGTATGTGTGTTTGTGTGTTTTCGTGTTTCTGTATTTGTATCGTTGTGTGTTTGTGTGTTTCTGTGTTAGTGTGTTGGCGTGTTTGTGTGTTTGGGTGTTTGTGTGTTTGTGTGTTCGTGTGTTTCTGGGTTTGTGTCTTTGTGTGGTGTGTGTTTGTTCCTTTGTGTTTTTATGTGCTTGTTTTTTCGTATGTTCTCGTGTTTGTGTGTTCGTGTGTTCGTGTGTTTGTGTGTTGCTGTGTTTGTGTGTTTGTGTGTTTGCGTTTTTGTGTGTCTGTGTGTTTGTGTCTTTGTGTGTTTGTGTGTTTGTGCGTTTGTCTGTTTGTGTGTTTGTGTGTTTGTGTGTTTGTGTGGTTGAGTGTTTGTGTGTTTTGGTGGTTGTGTGATCGTGTGTTTGTGTGTTTGTGTGTTTGTGTGTCTGTGTGTTTGTGTGTTTGTGTGTTTGTGTGTTTGTGTGTTTGTTTGTTTGTGTGTTTGTGTGTTTGTGTGTTTGTGTGTTTGTGTGTTTGTGTGTTTGTGTGTTTGTGTGTTTGTGTGTTTGTGTGTTTGTGTGTTTGTGTGTTTGTGTGTTTGTGTGTTTGTGTGTCTGTGTGTTTGTGTGTTTGTGTGTTTGTGTGTTTGTGTGTTTGTGTGTTTGTGTGTTTGTGTGTTTGTGTGTTCGTGTGTCTGTGCGTTTGTGTTTTTGTGTTGTTTTGTGCCAGTGTAATTGTGTGTTTTTGTGTTTGTGAGTTTGTGTGATCGTGTCATTTCGTGTTTGTGTGTTTGTGTGGTTGTGTGGTTGTGTGTTTGTGTGTTTGTGTCTTTGTGCTCTTTGTGTGTTTGTGTGTTTGTGTGGTTGTATGTTTGTGTGTTTGTGTGTTTGTGTGTTTGTGTGTGAGTGTTTCTGTGTTTGTGTGTTTGTGTGGTTGTATGTTCGTGTGTTTGTGTGTTTGTGTGGTTGTGTGTTTGTGTGTGAGTGTTTCTGTGTTTGTGTGTTTGTGTATTTGTGTGTTTGTGTGTTTGTGTGTTTGTGTGTTTGTGTGTGAGTGTGTTTGTGTGTTTGTGTGTTTGTGTGTTTGTGTGTTTGTGTGTTTGTGTGTTTGTGTTTTTGTGTGTTTGTGTGTTTGTGTATTTGTGTGTTTGTATGTTTGATTGTTTGTGTGTTTGTGTGTTTGTGTGTTTGTGTGTTTGTGTGTTTGTGTGTTTGTGTGTTTGTGTGTTTGTGTGTTTGTGTGTTTGTGTGTTTGTGTGTTTGTGTGTTTGTGTGTTTGTGTGTTTGTGTGTTTGTGTGTTTGTGTGTTTGTGTGTTCGTGTGTTTGTGTGTTTGTGTGTTTGTGTGTTTGTGTGTTTGTGTGTTTGTGTGTTTGTGTATTTGTGTGTTTGTGTGTTTGTGTGTGAGTGTTTCTTTGTTTTCGTGTTTGTGTGTTTTCGTGTTTCAGTATTTGGATCATTGTGTGTTTGTGTGTTTGTGTGTTAGTGTGTTTGCGTCTTTGCGTGTTTGTGTGTTTGTGTGTTTGTGTGTTTGTGTGTTTGTGTGTTTGTGTGTTTGTGTGTTTGTGTGTTTGTGTGTTTGTGTGTTTGTGTGTTTGTGTGTTTGTGTGTTTGTGTGTTTGTGTGTTTGTGTGTTTGTGTGTTTGTGTGTTTGTGTGTTTGTGTGTTCGTGTGTTCGTGTGTTTGTTTGTTTGTGTGTTTGTGTGTTTGTTTGTCCGTGTGTTTGTGTCTTTGTGTGTTCGTGTGTTCGTGTATTCGTGTGTTCACGTGTTTGTGTGTTTTTGTGCTTGTGTGTTTGTGATTTTGTGTGATCGTGTCATTGTGTGTTTTTGATTTTGTGTGATCGTGTCATTGTGTGTTTGTGTGTTTGTCTGGTTGTGTGTTTGTGTGTTTGTTTGTTTGTGTGTTTGTGTGTTTGTGTGTTTGTGTGTTTGTGTGTTTGTGTGTTTGTGTGTTTGTGTGTTTGTGTGTTTGTGTGTTTGTGTGTTTGTGTGTTTGTGCGCTTGTGTGTTTGTGCGTTTGTGTGTTTGTGTGTTTGTGTGTTTGTGTGTTTGTGTGTTTGTGTGTTTGTATGTTTGTGTGTTTGTGTGTTTGTGTGTTTGTGTGTTTGTGTGTTTGTGTGTTTGTGTGTTTGTGTGTTTGTGTGTTTGTGTGTTTGTGTGTTTGTGTGCTTGTGTGTTTGTGTGTTTGTGTGTTTGTGTGTTTGTGTGTTTGTGTGTTTGTGTGTTTGTGTGTTTGTGTGTTTGTGTGTTTGTGCGTTTGTGTGTTTGTGTGTTTGTGTGTTTGTGTGTTTGTGTGTTTGTGTGTTTGTGTGTTTGTGTGTTTGTGTGTTTGTGTGTTTGTGTGTTTGTGTGTTTGTGTGTTTGTGTGTTTGTGTGTTTGTGTGTTTGTGTGTTTGTGTGTTTGTGTGTTTGTGTGTTTGTGCGTTTGTGTGTTGGTGTGTTTGTGTGTTTGTGTGTTTGTGTGCTTGTGTGTTTGTGTGTTTGTGTGTTTGTGTGTTTGTGTGTTTGTGTGTTTGTGTGTTTGTGTGTTTGTGTGTTTGTGTGTGTTTGTGTCTCTGTGCGTTTGTGTGTTTGTATCGTTTTGTGTGTGTGTTTTTTTTTGTTTGTTTGGTGGTTCGCATGCTTGTGTGTTTGTGTGTTCGTATGTTTGTGTGTCCGTGTAGTTGTGAGTTTTCGTGCTTGTGTGTTTGTGCGTTTCTGTACTTGGTTGTTTGTGTGTTTGTGTTTGAATGTTTGTGTGTTTGTGTAGTTGCGTGTTCGTGTGTTTGGGTGCTTGTGTGTTTGTTTGTTCGTAAGTTTGTGTGTTTGTGTGTCTGTGTGTTTGGGTGTTCGTGTGCTTGTGTGTCTGTGTGTTTAAGTGTTTGTGTGTTATTGTGTTCGTGTTTTTCTGGGTTTGTGTGATCGTGCGATTGTGTGTTTGTGTGTTTTTCTGGTTGTGTATTTGTGTGTTTGTGTGTTTGTGTGTTTGTGTGTCTGTGTGTTCGTGTGATTCTGGGTTTATATGTTTGTGTGGTTTGTGTTTGTTTCTTTGTGTCTTTGTGTGCTTGTGTTTTTGTATGTTCTCGCGTTTGTATGTTTGTGTATTTGTGTGTTTGTGTGCTTGTGTGTTTGTGTGCTTGTGTGTTTGTGTGTTTGTGTGTTTGTGTGTTTGTGTAAATGTATGTTTGTCTGTTTGTGTGTGAGAGTTTCTGTGTTTTAGTGTTTTTGTGTTTCTGTATTTGTATTTTTGTGTGTTTGTGTGTTAGTGTGTTCGTGTGTTTGTGTGTTTGTGTGTTTGTGTGTTTGTGTGTTTGGGTGTGTGTGTGTGTTTCTGTGCTTGTGTGTTTGTGAGTTTGTGCGATCGTGTCATTGTGTGTTTTTGTGTTAGTGTGTTTGTGTGTCTGTGTGTTCGTGTGTTTGTGTGTTCGTGTGTCTGTGTGTTCGTGTGTTTGTGTGTTTGTGTGTTTGTGTTTGTGTGTTTGTGTGTTTCTGTGTTTGTGTGTTTGTGTGTTTGTGTGTTTGTGCGTTTGTGTGTTTGTGTGTTTATGTGTTTGTGTGTTTGTGTGTTTGTGTGTTTGTGTGTTTGTGTGTTTGTGTGTTTTTGTGTTTGTGTGTTTTCGTGTTTGTGTGTTTGTGTGTTTGTGTGTTAGTGTGTTTGTGTCTCTGTGCGTTTGTGTGTTTGTATCGTTTTGTGTTTGTGTGTTTTTTTTGTTTGTTTGTGGGGTTGCATGCTTGTGTGTTTGTGTGTTTGTATGTTTGTGTGTCCGTGTAGACGTGAGTTTTCGTGCTTGTGTGTTTTCATGTTTGTGTGTTTGTGCGTTTCTGTACTTGGTTGTTTGTGTGTTTGTGTTTGAATGTTTGTTTGTTTGTGTAGTTGCGTGTTCGTGTGTTTGGGTGCTTGTGTGTTTGTTTGTTCGTGTGTTTGTGTGTTTGTGTGTCTGTGTGTTCGGGTTTTCGTGTGTTTGTGTGTCTGTGTGTTTAGGTGTTTGTGTGTTAGTGTGTTCGTGTTTTTCTAGGTTTGTGTAATCGTGCTATGGTGTGTTTGTGTGTTTGTCTGGTTGTGTATTTCTGTGTTTGAGTGTTTGTTCGTTTCTGTGTTTGTGTGTTTGTGTCTTTGTGTGTTCATGTGCTCGTGTGTTTATGTGTTTGTGTGTCTCCGTGTTTGTGTGTTCGTGTGTTTCTGGGTTCAGGTATTTGTGTGGTGTTTGTGTGTTTCTGTGTTTGTGTGTTTGTGTGTTTGTGTGATTCCGTGTTTGTGTGTTGGTGTTTATGTGTGTTTAAGTGTATGTATGTTTGTGTGTTTACGTGTTTGCACGTTCGTGTGTTCGTGTGTTTGTGTGTTCATGTGTTTGTGTGTTTGTGTGTTTGTGTGTTTGTGCGTTTGTGTGTTTGTGTGTTTATCTGTTTGTGTGTTTGTGTGTTTGTGTGTTTGTGTGTTTGTGTGTTTGTGTGTTTGTGTGTTTGTGTGTTTGTGTGTTTGTGTGTTTGTGTGTTTGTGTGTTTGTGTGTTTGTGTGTTTGTGTGTTTGTGTGTTTGTGTGTTTGTGTGTTTGTATGTTTGTGTGTTTGTGTGTTTGTGTGTTTGTGTGTTTGTGTGTTTGTGTGTTTGTGTGTTTGTGTGTTTGTGTGTTTGTGTGTTTGTGTGTTTGTGTGTTTGTGTGTTTGTGTGTTTGTGTGTTTGTGTGTTTGTGTGTTTGTGTGTTTGTGTGTTTGTGTGTTTGTGTGTTTGTATTGTTTTGTGTGTGTGTGTTTTTTTTTGTTTGTTTGGTGGTTCGCATGCTTGTGTGTTTGTGTGTTTGTATGTTTGTGTGTCCGTGTAGTTGTGAGTTTTCGTGCTTGTGTGTCTGTATGTTTGTGTGTTTGTGCGTTTCTGTACTTGGTTGTTTGTGTGTTTGTGTTTGAATGTTTGTGTGTTTGTGTAGTTGCGTGTTCGTGTGTTTGGGTGTTCGTGTGCTTGTGTGTCTGTGTGTTTAGGTGTTTGTGTGTTAGCGTGTTCGTGTTTTTCTGGGTTCGTGTGATCGTGCTATTGTGTGTTTGTGTGTTTGTCTTGTTGTGTATTTGTGTATTTGTGTGTTTGTGTGTTCGTGTGTTTCTGGGTTTATGTGTTTGTGTGGTGTGTGTTTGTTTCTTTGTGTCTTTGTGTGCTTGTGTTTTTGTATGTCCTCGTGTTTGTGTGTTTGTGTGTTCGTGTGTTCGTGTGTTCGTGTGTTCCTGTGTTTGTCTGTTTGTGTGTTTGTGTGTTTGTGTGTTTGTGTGTTTGTGTGGTTGAGTGTTTGTGTGTTTTGGTGGTTGTGTGATCGTGTGTTTGTGTGTTTGTGTGTTTGTGTGTCTGTGTGTTTGTGTGTTTGTGTGTTTGTGTGTTTGTGTGTTTGTTTGTTTGTGTGTTTGTGTGTTTGTGTGTTTGTGTGTTTGTGTGTTTGTGTGTTTGTGTGTTTGTGTGTTTGTGTGTTTGTGTGTTTGTGTGTTTGTGTGTTTGTGTGTTTGTGTGTTTGTGTGTCTGTGTGTTTGTGTGTTTGTGTGTTTGTGTGTTTGTGTGTTTGTGTGTTTGTGTGTTTGTGTGTTTGTGTGTTTGTGTGTTTGTGTGTTTGTGTGTTCGTGTGTCTGTGCGTTCGTGTTTTTGTGTTGTTTTGTGCCAGTGTAATTGTGTGTTTTTGTGTTTGTGAGTTTGTGTGATCGTGTCATTTCGTGTTTGTGTGTTTGTGTGGTTGTGTGGTTGTGTGTTTGTGTGTTTGTGTCTTTGTGCTCTTTGTGTGTTTGTGTGTTTGTGTGGTTGTATGTTTGTGTGTTTGTGTGTTTGTGTGTTTGTGTGTAAGTGTTTCTGTGTTTGTGTGTTTGTGTGGTTGTATGTTCGTGTGTTTGTGTGTTTGTGTGGTTGTGTGTTTGTGTGTGAGTGTTTCTGTGTTTGTGTGTTTGTGTATTTGTGTGTTTGTGTGTTTGTGTGTTTGTGTGTTTGTGTGTGAGTGTGTTTGTGTGTTTGTGTGTTTGTGTGTTTGTGTGTTTGTGTGTTTGTGTGTTTGTGTTTTTGTGTGTTTGTGTGTTTGTGTATTTGTGTGTTTGTATGTTTGATTGTTTGTGTGTTTGTCTGTTTGTGTGTTTGTGTGTTTGTGTGTTTGTGTGTTTGTGTGTTTGTGTGTTTGTGTGTTTGTGTGTTTGTGTGTTTGTGTGTTTGTGTGTTTGTGTGTTCGTGTGTTTGTGTGTTTGTGTGTTTGTGTGTTTGTGTGTTTGTGTGTTTGTGTGTTTGTGTATTTGTGTGTTTGTGTGTTTGTGTGTGAGTGTTTCTTTGTTTTCGTGTTTGTGTGTTTCCGTGTTTCAGTATTTGGATCATTGTGTGTTTGTGTGTTTGTGTGTTAGTGTGTTTGCGTCTTTGCGTGTTTGTGTGTTTGTGTGTTTGTGTGTTTGTGTGTTTGTGTGTTTGTGTGTTTGTGTGTTTGTGTGTTTGTGTGTTTGTGTGTTTGTGTGTTTGTGTGTTTGTGTGTTTGTGTGTTTGTGTGTTTGTGTGTTTGTGTGTTTGTGTGTTTGTGTGTTTGTGTGTTTGTGTGTTTGTGTGTTCGTGTGTTCGTGTGTTTGTTTGTTTGTGTGTTTGTGTGTTTGTTTGTCCGTGTGTTTGTGTCTTTGTGTGTTCGTGTGTTCGTGTATTCGTGTGTTCACGTGTTTGTGTGTTTTTGTGCTTGTGTGTTTGTGATTTTGTGTGATCGTGTCATTGTGTGTTTTTGATTTTGTGTGATCGTGTCATTGTGTGTTTGTGTGTTTGTCTGGTTGTGTGTTTGTGTGTTTGTTTGTTTGTGTGTTTGTGTGTTTGTGTGTTTGTGTGTTTGTGTGTTTGTGTGTTTGTGTGTTTGTGTGTTTGTGTGTTTGTGTGTTTGTGTGTTTGTGTGTTTGTGCGCTTGTGTGTTTGTGCGTTTGTGTGTTTGTGTGTTTGTGTGTTTGTGTGTTTGTGTGTTTGTGTGTTTGTGTGTTTGTATGTTTGTGTGTTTGTGTGTTTGTGTGTTTGTGTGTTTGTGTGTTTGTGTGTTTGTGTGTTTGTGTGTTTGTGTGTTTGTGTGTTTGTGTGCTTGTGTGTTTGTGTGTTTGTGTGTTTGTGTGTTTGTGTGTTTGTGTGTTTGTGTGTTTGTGTGTTTGTGTGTTTGTGTGTTTGTGCGTTTGTGTGTTTGTGTGTTTGTGTGTTTGTGTGTTTGTGTGTTTGTGTGTTTGTGTGTTTGTGTGTTTGTGTGTTTGTGTGTTTGTGTGTTTGTGTGTTTGTGTGTTTGTGTGTTTGTGTGTTTGTGTGTTTGTGTGTTTGTGTGTTTGTGTGTTTGTGTGTTTGTGTGTTTGTGTGTTTGTGTGTTTGTGCGTTTGTGTGTTGGTGTGTTTGTGTGTTTGTGTGTTTGTGTGCTTGTGTGTTTGTGTGTTTGTGTGTTTGTGTGTTTGTGTGTTTGTGTGTTTGTGTGTTTGTGTGTGTTTGTGTCTCTGTGCGTTTGTGTGTTTGTATCGTTTTGTGTGTGTGTTTTTTTTTTGTTTGTTTGGTGGTTCGCATGCTTGTGTGTTTGTGTGTTCGTATGTTTGTGTGTCCGTGTAGTTGTGAGTTTTCGTGCTTGTGTGTTTGTGCGTTTCTGTACTTGGTTGTTTGTGTGTTTGTGTTTGAATGTTTGTGTGTTTGTGTAGTTGCGTGTTCGTGTGTTTGGGTGCTTGTGTGTTTGTTTGTTCGTAAGTTTGTGTGTTTGTGTGTTCGTGTGTTTGTGTGTCTGTGTGTTTAAGTGTTTGTGTGTTAGTGTGTTCGTGTTTTTCTGGGTTTGTGTGATCGTGCGATTGTGTGTTTGTGTGTTTTTCTGGTTGTGTATTTGTGTGTTTGTGTGTTTGTGTGTTTGTGTGTCTGTGTGTTCGTGTGATTCTGGGTTTATATGTTTGTGTGGTGTGTGTTTGTTTCTTTGTGTCTTTGTGTGCTTGTGTTTTTGTATGTTCTCGCGTTTGTATGTTTGTGAATTTGTGTGTTTGTGTGCTTGTGTGTTTGTGTGCTTGTGTGTTTGTGTGTTTGTGTGTTTGTGTGTTTGTGTAAATGTATGTTTGTCTGTTTGTGTGTGAGAGTTTCTGTGTTTTAGTGTTTTTGTGTTTCTGTATTTGTATTTTTGTGTGTTTGTGTGTTAGTGTGTTCGTGTGTTTGTGTGTTTGTGTGTTTGTGTGTTTGTGTGTTTGGGTGTGTGTGTGTGTTTCTGTGCTTGTGTGTTTGTGAGTTTGTGCGATCGTGTCATTGTGTGTTTTTGTGTTAGTGTGTTTGTGTGTCTGTGTGTTCGTGTGTTTGTGTGTTCGTGTGTCTGTGTGTTCGTGTGTTTGTGTGTTTGTGTGTTTGTGTTTGTGTGTTTGTGTGTTTCTGTGTTTGTGTGTTTGTGTGTTTGTGTGTTTGTGCGTTTGTGTGTTTGTGTGTTTATGTGTTTGTGTGTTTGTGTGTTTGTGTGTTTGTGTGTTTGTGTGTTTGTGTGTTTGTGTGTTTGTGTGTTTGTGTGTTTTCGTGTTTGTGTGTTTGTGTGTTTGTGTGGTAGTGTGTTTGTGTCTCTGTGCGTTTGTGTGTTTGTATCGTTTTGTGTTTGTGTGTTTTTTTTGCTTGTTTGTGGGGTTGCATGCTTGTGTGTTTGTGTGTTTGTATGTTTGTGTGTCCGTGTAGACGTGAGTTTTCGTGCTTGTGTGTTTTCATGTTTGTGTGTTTGTGCGTTTCTGTACTTGGTTGTTTGTGTGTTTGTGTTTGAATGTTTGTGTGTTTGTGTAGTTGCGTGTTCGTGTGTTTGGGTGCTTGTGTGTTTGTTTGTTCGTGTGTTTGTGTGTTTGTGTGTCTGTGTGTTTGGGTTTTCGTGTGTTTGTGTGTCTGTGTGTTTAGGTGTTTGTGTGTTAGTGTGTTCGTGTTTTTCTAGGTTTGTGTAATCGTGCTATGGTGTGTTTGTGTGTTTCTCTGGTTGTGTATTTCTGTGTTTGAGTGTTTGTTCGTTTGTGTGTTTGTGTGTTTGTGTCTTTGTGTGTTCATGTGCTCGTGTGTTTATGTGTTTGTGTGTCTCCGTGTTTGTGTGTTCGTGTGTTTCTGGGTTCAGGTGTTTGTGTGGTGTTTGTGTGTTTCTGTGTTTGTGTGTTTGTGTGTTTGTGTGATTCCGTGTTTGTGTGTTGGTGTTTATGTGTGTTTAAGTGTATGTATGTTTGTGTGTTTACGTGTTTGCACGTTCGTGTGTTCGTGTGTTTGTGTGTTCATGTGTTTGTGTGTTTGTGTGTTTGTGTGTTTGTGCGTTTGTGTGTTTGTGTGTTTATCTGTTTGTGTGTTTGTGTGTTTGTGTGTTTGTGTGTTTGTGTGTTTGTGTGTTTGTGTGTTTGTGTGTTTGTGTGTTTGTGTGTTTGTGTGTTTGTGTGTTTGTGTGTTTGTGTGTTTGTGTGTTTGTGTGTTTGTGTGTTTGTGTGTTTGTGTGTTTGTGTGTTTGTGTGTTTGTGTGTTTGTGTGTTTGTGTGTTTGTGTGTTTGTGTGTTTGTGTGTTTGTGTGTTTGTGTGTTTGTGTGTTTGTGTGTTTGTGTGTTTGTGTGTTTGTGTGTTTGTGTGTTTGTGTGTTTGTGTGTTTGTGTGTTTGTGTGTTTGTGTGTTTGTGTGTTTGTGTGTTTGTATTGTTTTGTGTGTGTGTGTTTTTTTTTGTTTGTTTGGTGGTTCGCATGCTTGTGTGTTTGTGTGTTTGTATGTTTGTGTGTCCGTGTAGTTGTGAGTTTTCGTGCTTGTGTGTTTGTATGTTTGTGTGTTTGTGCGTTTCTGTACTTAGTTGTTTGTGTGTTTGTGTTTGAATGTTTGTGTGTTTGTGTAGTTGCGTGTTCGTGTGTTTGGGTGTTCGTGTGCTTGTGTGTCTGTGTGTTTAGGTGTTTGTGTGTTAGTGTGTTCGTGTTTTTCTCGGTTCGTGTGATCGTGCTATTGTGTGTTTGTGTGTTTGTCTTGTTGTGTATTTGTGTATTTGTGTGTTTGTGTGTTCGTGTGTTTCTGGGTTTATGTGTTTGTGTGGTGTGTGTTTGTTTCTTTGTGTCTTTGTGTGCTTGTGTTTTTGTATGTCCTCGTGTTTGTGTGTTTGTGTGTTCGTGTGTTCGTGTGTTCGTGTGTTCCTGTGTTTGTGTGTTTGTGTGTTTATGTGTTTGCATGTTTGTGTATTTGTGTGTTTGTGTGTTTGTGTGTTTGTGTGCTTGTGTGTTCGTGTGTTTGTGTGTTTGTGTAATTGTATGTTTGTCTGTTTGTGTGTGAGTGTTTCTGTGTTTTCGTGTTTTTGTGTTTCTGTATTTGTATTTATGTGTGTTTGTGTGTTAGTGGGTTCGTGTGTTTGTGTGTTTGTGTGTTTGTGTGTTTGTGTGTTTGTGTGTTTGTGTGTTTGTGTGTTTAGGTGTGTGTGTTTGTTTCTGTGCTTGTGTGTTTGTGAGTTTGTGCGATCGTGTCATTGTGTGTTTTTGTGTTTGTGTGTTTGTGTGTTTGTGTGTCTGTGTGTTTGTGTGTCTGTGTGTTCGTTCGTCTGTGTGTTCGTGTGTTTATGTGTTTGTGTGTTTGTGCTTGTGTGTTTGTGTGTTTCTGTGTTTGTGTGTTTGTGTGTTTGTGTGTTTGTGCGTTTGTGTGTTTGTGTGTTTATGTGTTTGTGTGTTTGTGTGTTTGTGTGTTTGTGTGTTTGTGTGTTTGTGTGTTTGTGTGTTTGTGTGTTTGTGTGTTTGTGTGTTTTCGTGTTTGTCTGTTTGTGTGTTTGTGTGTTAGTGTGTTTGTGTCTCTGTGCGTTTGTGTGTTTGTATCGTTTTGTGTTTGTGTGTTTTTTTTGCTTGTTTGTGGGGTTGCATGCTTGTGTGTTTGTGTGTTTGTATGTTTGTGTGTCCGTGTAGACGTGAGTTTTCGTGCTTGTGTGTTTTCATGTTTGTGTGTTTGTGCGTTTCTGTACTTGGTTGTTTGTGTGTTTGTGTTTGAATGTTTGTGTGTTTGTGTAGTTGCGTGTTCGTGTGTTTGGGTGCTTGTGTGTTTGTTTGTTCGTGTGTTTGTGTGTTTGTGTGTCTGTGTGTTTGGGTTTTCGTGTGTTTGTGTGTCTGTGTGTTTAGGTGTTTGTGTGTTAGTGTGTTCGTGTTTTTCTAGGTTTGTGTAATCGTGCTATGGTGTGTTTGTGTGTTTGTCTGGTTGTGTATTTCTGTGTTTGAGTGTTTGTTCGTTTGTGTGTTTGTGTGTTTGTGTCTTTGTGTGTTCATGTGCTCGTGTGTTTATGTGTTTGTGTGTCTCCGTGTTTGTGTGTTCGTGTGTTTCTGGGTTCAGGTGTTTGTGTGGTGTTTGTGTGTTTCTGTGTTTGTGTGTTTGTGTGTTTGTGTGATTCCGTGTTTGTGTGTTGGTGTTTATGTGTGTTTAAGTGTATGTATGTTTGTGTGTTTACGTGTTTGCACGTTCGTGTGTTCGTGTGTTTGTGTGTTCATGTGTTTGTGTGTTTGTGTGTTTGTGTGTTTGTGCGTTTGTGTGTTTGTGTGTTTATCTGTTTGTGTGTTTGTGTGTTTGTGTGTTTGTGTGTTTGTGTGTTTGTGTGTTTGTGTGTTTGTGTGTTTGTGTGTTTGTGTGTTTGTGTGTTTGTGTGTTTGTGTGTTTGTGTGTTTGTGTGTTTGTGTGTTTGTGTGTTTGTGTGTTTGTGTGTTTGTGTGTTTGTGTGTTTGTGTGTTTGTGTGTTTGTGTGTTTGTGTGTTTGTGTGTTTGTGTGTTTGTGTGTTTGTGTGTTTGTGTGTTTGTGTGTTTGTGTGTTTGTGTGTTTGTGTGTTTGTGTGTTTGTGTGTTTGTGTGTTTGTGTGTTTGTGTGTTTGTGTGTTTGTGTGTTTGTGTGTTTGTGTGTTTGTGTGTTTGTGTGTTTGTGTGTTTGTGTGTTTGTATTGTTTTGTGTGTGTGTGTTTTTTTTTGTTTGTTTGGTGGTTCGCATGCTTGTGTGTTTGTGTGTTTGTATGTTTGTGTGTCCGTGTAGTTGTGAGTTTTCGTGCTTGTGTGTTTGTATGTTTGTGTGTTTGTGCGTTTCTGTACTTGGTTGTTTGTGTGTTTGTGTTTGAATGTTTGTGTGTTTGTGTAGTTGCGTGTTCGTGTGTTTGGGTGTTCGTGTGCTTGTGTGTCTGTGTGTTTAGGTGTTTGTGTGTTAGTGTGTTCGTGTTTTTCTGGGTTCGTGTGATCGTGCTATTGTGTGTTTGTGTGTTTGTCTTGTTGTGTATTTGTGTATTTGTGTGTTTGTGTGTTCGTGTGTTTCTGGGTTTATGTGTTTGTGTGGTGTGTGTTTGTTTCTTTGTGTCTTTGTGTGCTTGTGTTTTTGTATGTTCTCGTGTTTGTGTGTTCGTGTGTTCGTTTGTTCCTGTGTTTGTGTGTTTGTGTGTTTGTGTGTTTATGTGTTTGCATGTTTGTGTATTTGTGTGTTTGTGTGTTTGTGTGTTTGTGTGCTTGTGTGTTCGTGTGTTTGTGTGTTTGTGTAATTGTATGTTTGTCTGTTTGTGTGTGAGTGTTTCTGTGTTTTCGTGTTTTTGTGTATCTGTCTTTGTATTTATGTGTGTTTGTGTGTTAGTGGGTTCGTGTGTTTGTGTGTTTGTGTGTTTGTGTGTTTGTGTGTTTGTGTGTTTGTGTGTTTGTGTGTTTGTGTGTTTGTGTGTTTGTGTGTTTGTGTGTTTGGGTGTGTGTGTTTGTTTCTGTGCTTGTGTGTTTGTGAGTTTGTGCGATCGTGTCATTGTGTGTTTTTGTGTTTGTGTGTTTGTGTGTCTGTGTGTTTGTGTGTTTGTGTGTTCGTTCGTCTGTGTGTTCGTGTGTTTGTGTGTTTGTGTGTTTGTGTGTTTGTGTGTTTCTGTGTTTGTGGGTTTGTGTGTTTGTGTGTTTTTGTGTTTGTGTGTTTGTGTGTTTGTGTGTTTCTGTGTTTGTGTGTTTGTGTGTTTGTGTGTTTGTGTGTTTGTGTGTTTCCGTGTTTGTGTGTGTGTGTTCCTGTGTGTTTAAGTGTTTGTATCTTTGTGTGTTTACGTGTTTGTATGTTTGTGTGTTCGTGTGTTTGTGTGTTCGTGTGTTTGTGTGTTTGTGTGGTTGTGTGTTTGTGTGTTTGTGTGTTTGTGTGTTTGTGTGATTGTGTGTTTGTGTGTGAGTGTGTCTGTGTTTGTGTGTTTGTGTATTTGTGTGTTTGTGTGTGAGTGTTTGTGTGTTTGTGTGTTTTCGTGTTTCTGTATTTGTATCATTGTGTGTTTTTGTGTTTGTGTGTTAGTGTGTTGGCGTGTTTGTGTGTTTGTGTGTTTGTGTGTTTGTGTGTTTGTGTGTTTGTGTGTTTGTGTGTTCGTGTGTAAGTGTGTTTGTGTGTTCGTGTCTTTGTGTGTTTGTGTGTGAGTGTTTCTGTGTTTGTGTGTTTGTGTATTTGTGTGTTTGTGTGTGAGTGTTTCTGTGTTCGTGTGTTTGTGTGTTTTCGTGTTTCTGTATTTGTATCATTGTGTGTTTGTGTGTTTCTGTGTTAGTGTGTTGGCGTGTTTGTGTGTTTGGGTGTTTGTGTGTTTGTGTGTTCGTGTGTTTCTGGGTTTGTGTCTTTGTGTGGTGTGTGTTTGTTCCTTTGTGTCTTTATGTGCTTGTTTTTTCGTATGTTCTCGTGTTTGTGTGTTCGTGTGTTCGTGTGTTTGTGTGTTTGTGTGTTTGTGTGTTTGTGTTTTTGTGTGTCTGTGTGTTTGTGTCTTCGTGTGTTTGTGTGTTTGTGTGTTTGTCTGTTTGTGTGTTTGTGTGTTTGTGTGTTTGTGTGTTTGTGTGTTTGAGTGTTTGTGTGTTTTTGTGGTTGTGTGATCGTGTGTTTGTGTGTTTGTGTGTTTGTGTGTTTGTGTGTTTGTGTGTCTGTGTGTTTGTGTGTTTGTTTGTTTGTGTGTTTGTGTGTTTGTGTGTTTGTGTGTTTGTGTGTTTGTGTGTTTGTGTGTTTGTGTGTTTTCTGTGTTTGTGTGTTTGTGTGTTTGTGTGTTTGTGTGTTCGTGTGTTTGTGTGTTTGTGTGTTTGTGTGTTTGTGTGTTTGTGTGTTTGTGTGTTTGTGTGTTTGTGTGTTCGTGTGTTTGTGTGTCTGTGTGTCTGTGTGTTTGTGTTTTTGTGTGTTTGTGTGTTTGTGTATTTGTGTGTTTGTATGTTTGATTGTTTGTGTGTTTGTCTGTTTGTGTATTTGTGTGTTTGTGTGTTTGTGTGTTTGTGTGTTTGTGTGTTTGTGTATTTGTGTGTTTGTGTGTTTGTGTGTTTGTGTGTTTGTGTGTTTGTGTGTTTGTGTATTTGTGTGTTTGTGTGTTTGTGTGTTTTCGTGTTTGTGTGTTTGTGTGTTTGTGTGATTGTGTGTTTGTGTGTGAGTGTGTCTGTGTTTGTGTGTTTGTGTATTTGTGTGTTTGTGTGTGAGTGTTTCTGTGTTTGTGTGTTTGTGTGTTTCCGTGTTTCTGTATTTGTATCATTGTGTGTTTTTGTGTTTGTGTGTTAGTGTGTTGGCGTGTTTGTGTGTTTGTGTGTTTGTGTGTTTGTGTGTTCGTGTGTTTGTGTGTTTGTGTGTTTGTGTGTTTGTGTGTTTGTGTGTTTGTGTGTTTGTGTGTTACTGTGTTCGTGTGTTAGTGTGTTTGTGTGTTCGTGTCTTTGTGTGTTTGTGTGTGAGTGTTTCTGTGTTTGTGTGTTTGTGTATTTGTGTGTTTGTGTGTGAGCGTTTCTGTGTATGTGTGTTTGTGTGTTTTCGTGTTTCTGTATTTGTATCGTTGTGTGTTTGTGTGTTTCTGTGTTAGTGTGTTGGCGTGTTTGTGTGTTTGGGTGTTTGTGTGTTTGTGTGTTCGTGTGTTTCTGGGTTTGTGTCTTTGTGTGGTGTGTGTTTGTTCCTTTGTGTTTTTATGTGCTTGTTTTTTCGTATGTTCTCGTGTTTGTGTGTTCGTGTGTTCGTGTGTTTGTGTGTTGCTGTGTTTGTGTGTTTGTGTGTTTGCGTTTTTGTGTGTCTGTGTGTTTGTGTCTTTGTGTGTTTGTGTGTTTGTGCGTTTGTCTGTTTGTGTGTTTGTGTGTTTGTGTGTTTGTGTGGTTGAGTGTTTGTGTGTTTTGGTGGTTGTGTGATCGTGTGTTTGTGTGTTTGTGTGTTTGTGTGTCTGTGTGTTTGTGTGTTTGTGTGTTTGTGTGTTTGTGTGTTTGTTTGTTTGTGTGTTTGTGTGTTTGTGTGTTTGTGTGTTTGTGTGTTTGTGTGTTTGTGTGTTTGTGTGTTTGTGTGTTTGTGTGTTTGTGTGTTTGTGTGTTTGTGTGTTTGTGTGTTTGTGTGTCTGTGTGTTTGTGTGTTTGTGTGTTTGTGTGTTTGTGTGTTTGTCTGTTTGTGTGTTTGTGTGTTTGTGTGTTCGTGTGTCTGTGCGTTTGTGTTTTTGTGTTGTTTTGTGCCAGTGTAATTGTGTGTTTTTGTGTTTGTGAGTTTGTGTGATCGTGTCATTTCGTGTTTGTGTGTTTGTGTGGTTGTGTGGTTGTGTGTTTGTGTGTTTGTGTCTTTGTGCTCTTTGTGTGTTTGTGTGTTTGTGTGGTTGTATGTTTGTGTGTTTGTGTGTTTGTGTGTTTGTGTGTGAGTGTTTCTGTGTTTGTGTGTTTGTGTGGTTGTATGTTCGTGTGTTTGTGTGTTTGTGTGGTTGTGTGTTTGTGTGTGAGTGTTTCTGTGTTTGTGTGTTTGTGTATTTGTGTGTTTGTGTGTTTGTGTGTTTGTGTGTTTGTGTGTGAGTGTGTTTGTGTGTTTGTGTGTTTGTGTGTTTGTGTGTTTGTGTGTTTGTGTGTTTGTGTTTTTGTGTGTTTGTGTGTTTGTGTATTTGTGTGTTTGTATGTTTGATTGTTTGTGTGTTTGTGTGTTTGTGTGTTTGTGTGTTTGTGTGTTTGTGTGTTTGTGTGTTTGTGTGTTTGTGTGTTTGTGTGTTTGTGTGTTTGTGTGTTTGTGTGTTTGTGTGTTTGTGTGTTTGTGTGTTTGTGTGTTTGTGTGTTCGTGTGTTTGTGTGTTTGTGTGTTTGTGTGTTTGTGTGTTTGTGTGTTTGTGTGTTTGTGTATTTGTGTGTTTGTGTGTTTGTGTGTGAGTGTTTCTTTGTTTTCGTGTTTGTGTGTTTTCGTGTTTCAGTATTTGGATCATTGTGTGTTTGTGTGTTTGTGTGTTAGTGTGTTTGCGTCTTTGCGTGTTTGTGTGTTTGTGTGTTTGTGTGTTTGTGTGTTTGCGTGTTTGTGTGTTTGTGTGTTTGTGTGTTTGTGTGTTTGTGTGTTTGTGTGTTTGTGTGTTTGTGTGTTTGTGTGTTTGTGTGTTTGTGTGTTTGTGTGTTTGTGTGTTTGTGTGTTTGTGTGTTTGTGTGTTCGTGTGTTCGTGTGTTTGTTTGTTTGTGTGTTTGTGTGTTTGTTTGTCCGTGTGTTTGTGTCTTTGTGTGTTCGTGTGTTCGTGTATTCGTGTGTTCACGTGTTTGTGTGTTTTTGTGCTTGTGTGTTTGTGATTTTGTGTGATCGTGTCATTGTGTGTTTTTGATTTTGTGTGATCGTGTCATTGTGTGTTTGTGTGTTTGTCTGGTTGTGTGTTTGTGTGTTTGTTTGTTTGTGTGTTTGTGTGTTTGTGTGTTTGTGTGTTTGTGTGTTTGTGTGTTTGTGTGTTTGTGTGTTTGTGTGTTTGTGTGTTTGTGTGTTTGTGCGCTTGTGTGTTTGTGCGTTTGTGTGTTTGTGTGTTTGTGTGTTTGTGTGTTTGTGTGTTTGTGTGTTTGTATGTTTGTGTGTTTGTGTGTTTGTGTGTTTGTGTGTTTGTGTGTTTGTGTGTTTGTGTGTTTGTGTGTTTGTGTGTTTGTGTGTTTGTGTGCTTGTGTGTTTGTGTGTTTGTGTGTTTGTGTGTTTGTGTGTTTGTGTGTTTGTGTGTTTGTGTGTTTGTGTGTTTGTGTGTTTGTGCGTTTGTGTGTTTGTGTGTTTGTGTGTTTGTGTGTTTGTGTGTTTGTGTGTTTGTGTGTTTGTGTGTTTGTGTGTTTGTGTGTTTGTGTGTTTGTGTGTTTGTGTGTTTGTGTGTTTGTGTGTTTGTGTGTTTGTGTGTTTGTGTGTTTGTGTGTTTGTGTGTTTGTGCGTTTGTGTGTTGGTGTGTTTGTGTGTTTGTGTGTTTGTGTGCTTGTGTGTTTGTGTGTTTGTGTGTTTGTGTGTTTGTGTGTTTGTGTGTTTGTGTGTTTGTGTGTTTGTGTGTTTGTGTGTGTTTGTGTCTCTGTGCGTTTGTGTGTTTGTATCGTTTTGTGTGTGTGTTTTTTTTTGTTTGTTTGGTGGTTCGCATGCTTGTGTGTTTGTGTGTTCGTATGTTTGTGTGTCCGTGTAGTTGTGAGTTTTCGTGCTTGTGTGTTTGTGCGTTTCTGTACTTGGTTGTTTGTGTGTTTGTGTTTGAATGTTTGTGTGTTTGTGTAGTTGCGTGTTCGTGTGTTTGGGTGCTTGTGTGTTTGTTTGTTCGTAAGTTTGTGTGTTTGTGTGTCTGTGTGTTTGGGTGTTCGTGTGTTTGTGTGTCTGTGTGTTTAAGTGTTTGTGTGTTAGTGTGTTCGTGTTTTTCTGGGTTTGTGTGATCGTGCGATTGTGTGTTTGTGTGTTTTTCTGGTTGTGTATTTGTGTGTTTGTGTGTTTGTGTGTTTGTGTGTCTGTGTGTTCGTGTGATTCTGGGTTTATATGTTTGTGTGGTTTGTGTTTGTTTCTTTGTGTCTTTGTGTGCTTGTGTTTTTGTATGTTCTCGCGTTTGTATGTTTGTGTATTTGTGTGTTTGTGTGCTTGTGTGTTTGTGTGCTTGTGTGTTTGTGTGTTTGTGTGTTTGTGTGTTTGTGTAAATGTATGTTTGTCTGTTTGTGTGTGAGAGTTTCTGTGTTTTAGTGTTTTTGTGTTTCTGTATTTGTATTTTTGTGTGTTTGTGTGTTAGTGTGTTCGTGTGTTTGTGTGTTTGTGTGTTTGTGTGTTTGTGTGTTTGGGTGTGTGTGTGTGTTTCTGTGCTTGTGTGTTTGTGAGTTTGTGCGATCGTGTCATTGTGTGTTTTTGTGTTAGTGTGTTTGTGTGTCTGTGTGTTCGTGTGTTTGTGTGTTCGTGTGTCTGTGTGTTCGTGTGTTTGTGTGTTTGTGTGTTTGTGTTTGTGTGTTTGTGTGTTTCTGTGTTTGTGTGTTTGTGTGTTTGTGTGTTTGTGCGTTTGTGTGTTTGTGTGTTTATGTGTTTGTGTGTTTGTGTGTTTGTGTGTTTGTGTGTTTGTGTGTTTGTGTGTTTTTGTGTTTGTGTGTTTTCGTGTTTGTGTGTTTGTGTGTTTGTGTGTTAGTGTGTTTGTGTCTCTGTGCGTTTGTGTGTTTGTATCGTTTTGTGTTTGTGTGTTTTTTTTGTTTGTTTGTGGGGTTGCATGCTTGTGTGTTTGTGTGTTTGTATGTTTGTGTGTCCGTGTAGACGTGAGTTTTCGTGCTTGTGTGTTTTCATGTTTGTGTGTTTGTGCGTTTCTGTACTTGGTTGTTTGTGTGTTTGTGTTTGAATGTTTGTTTGTTTGTGTAGTTGCGTGTTCGTGTGTTTGGGTGCTTGTGTGTTTGTTTGTTCGTGTGTTTGTGTGTTTGTGTGTCTGTGTGTTCGGGTTTTCGTGTGTTTGTGTGTCTGTGTGTTTAGGTGTTTGTGTGTTAGTGTGTTCGTGTTTTTCTAGGTTTGTGTAATCGTGCTATGGTGTGTTTGTGTGTTTGTCTGGTTGTGTATTTCTGTGTTTGAGTGTTTGTTCGTTTCTGTGTTTGTGTGTTTGTGTCTTTGTGTGTTCATGTGCTCGTGTGTTTATGTGTTTGTGTGTCTCCGTGTTTGTGTGTTCGTGTGTTTCTGGGTTCAGGTATTTGTGTGGTGTTTGTGTGTTTCTGTGTTTGTGTGTTTGTGTGTTTGTGTGATTCCGTGTTTGTGTGTTGGTGTTTATGTGTGTTTAAGTGTATGTATGTTTGTGTGTTTACGTGTTTGCACGTTCGTGTGTTCGTGTGTTTGTGTGTTCATGTGTTTGTGTGTTTGTGTGTTTGTGTGTTTGTGTGTTTGTGTGTTTGTGTGTTTGTGTGTTTGTGTGTTTGTGTGTTTGTGTGTTTGTGTGTTTGTGTGTTTGTGTGTTTGTGTGTTTGTGTGTTTGTGTGTTTGTGTGTTTGTGTGTTTGTGTGTTTGTGTGTTTGTGTGTTTGTGTGTTTGTGTGTTTGTGTGTTTGTGTGTTTGTGTGTTTGTGTGTTTGTGTGTTTGTGTGTTTGTGTGTTTGTGTGTTTGTGTGTTTGTGTGTTTGTGTGTTTGTGTGTTTGTGTGTTTGTGTGTTTGTGTGTTTGTGTGTTTGTGTGTTTGTGTGTTTGTGTGTTTGTGTGTTTGTGTGTTTGTGTGTTTGTATTGTTTTGTGTGTGTGTGTTTTTTTTTGTTTGTTTGGTGGTTCGCATGCTTGTGTGTTTGTGTGTTTGTATGTTTGTGTGTCCGTGTAGTTGTGAGTTTTCGTGCTTGTGTGTCTGTATGTTTGTGTGTTTGTGCGTTTCTGTACTTGGTTGTTTGTGTGTTTGTGTTTGAATGTTTGTGTGTTTGTGTAGTTGCGTGTTCGTGTGTTTGGGTGTTCGTGTGCTTGTGTGTCTGTGTGTTTAGGTGTTTGTGTGTTAGCGTGTTCGTGTTTTTCTGGGTTCGTGTGATCGTGCTATTGTGTGTTTGTGTGTTTGTCTTGTTGTGTATTTGTGTATTTGTGTGTTTGTGTGTTCGTGTGTTTCTGGGTTTATGTGTTTGTGTGGTGTGTGTTTGTTTCTTTGTGTCTTTGTGTGCTTGTGTTTTTGTATGTCCTCGTGTTTGTGTGTTTGTGTGTTCGTGTGTTCGTGTGTTCGTGTGTTCCTGTGTTTGTCTGTTTGTGTGTTTGTGTGTTTGTGTGTTTGTGTGTTTGTGTGGTTGAGTGTTTGTGTGTTTTGGTGGTTGTGTGATCGTGTGTTTGTGTGTTTGTGTGTTTGTGTGTCTGTGTGTTTGTGTGTTTGTGTGTTTGTGTGTTTGTGTGTTTGTTTGTTTGTGTGTTTATGTGTTTGTGTGTTTGTGTGTTTGTGTGTTTGTGTGTTTGTGTGTTTGTGTGTTTGTGTGTTTGTGTGTTTGTGTGTTTGTGTGTTTGTGTGTTTGTGTGTTTGTGTGTCTGTGTGTTTGTGTGTTTGTGTGTTTGTGTGTTTGTGTGTTTGTGTGTTTGTGTGTTTGTGTGTTTGTGTGTTTGTGTGTTCGTGTGTCTGTGCGTTCGTGTTTTTGTGTTGTTTTGTGCCAGTGTAATTGTGTGTTTTTGTGTTTGTGAGTTTGTGTGATCGTGTCATTTCGTGTTTGTGTGTTTGTGTGGTTGTGTGGTTGTGTGTTTGTGTGTTTGTGTCTTTGTGCTCTTTGTGTGTTTGTGTGTTTGTGTGGTTGTATGTTTGTGTGTTTGTGTGTTTGTGTGTTTGTGTGTGAGTGTTTCTGTGTTTGTGTGTTTGTGTGGTTGTATGTTCGTGTGTTTGTGTGTTTGTGTGGTTGTGTGTTTGTGTGTGAGTGTTTCTGTGTTTGTGTGTTTGTGTATTTGTGTGTTTGTGTGTTTGTGTGTTTGTGTGTTTGTGTGTGAGTGTGTTTGTGTGTTTGTGTGTTTGTGTGTTTGTGTGTTTGTGTGTTTGTGTGTTTGTGTTTTTGTGTGTTTGTGTGTTTGTGTATTTGTGTGTTTGTATGTTTGATTGTTTGTGTGTTTGTCTGTTTGTGTGTTTGTGTGTTTGTGTGTTTGTGTGTTTGTGTGTTTGTGTGTTTGTGTGTTTGTGTGTTTGTGTGTTTGTGTGTTTGTGTGTTTGTGTGTTTGTGTGTTCGTGTGTTTGTGTGTTTGTGTGTTTGTGTGTTTGTGTGTTTGTGTGTTTGTGTGTTTGTGTATTTGTGTGTTTGTGTGTTTGTGTGTGAGTGTTTCTTTGTTTTCGTGTTTGTGTGTTTCCGTGTTTCAGTATTTGGATCATTGTGTGTTTGTGTGTTTGTGTGTTAGTGTGTTTGCGTCTTTGCGTGTTTGTGTGTTTGTGTGTTTGTGTGTTTGTGTGTTTGTGTGTTTGTGTGTTTGTGTGTTTGTGTGTTTGTGTGTTTGTGTGTTTGTGTGTTTGCGTGTTTGTGTGTTTGTGTGTTTGTGTGTTTGTGTGTTTGTGTGTTTGTGTGTTTGTGTGTTTGTGTGTTTGTGTGTTTGTGTGTTTGTGTGTTTGTGTGTTCGTGTGTTCGTGTGTTTGTTTGTTTGTGTGTTTGTGTGTTTGTTTGTCCGTGTGTTTGTGTCTTTGTGTGTTCGTGTGTTCGTGTATTCGTGTGTTCACGTGTTTGTGTGTTTTTGTGCTTGTGTGTTTGTGATTTTGTGTGATCGTGTCATTGTGTGTTTTTGATTTTGTGTGATCGTGTCATTGTGTGTTTGTGTGTTTGTCTGGTTGTGTGTTTGTGTGTTTGTTTGTTTGTGTGTTTGTGTGTTTGTGTGTTTGTGTGTTTGTGTGTTTGTGTGTTTGTGTGTTTGTGTGTTTGTGTGTTTGTGTGTTTGTGTGTTTGTGTGTTTGTGTGTTTGTGCGCTTGTGTGTTTGTGCGTTTGTGTGTTTGTGTGTTTGTGTGTTTGTGTGTTTGTGTGTTTGTGTGTTTGTGTGTTTGTATGTTTGTGTGTTTGTGTGTTTGTGTGTTTGTGTGTTTGTGTGTTTGTGTGTTTGTGTGTTTGTGTGTTTGTGTGTTTGTGTGTTTGTGTGCTTGTGTGTTTGTGTGTTTGTGTGTTTGTGTGTTTGTGTGTTTGTGTGTTTGTGTGTTTGTGTGTTTGTGTGTTTGTGTGTTTGTGCGTTTGTGTGTTTGTGTGTTTGTGTGTTTGTGTGTTTGTGTGTTTGTGTGTTTGTGTGTTTGTGTGTTTGTGTGTTTGTGTGTTTGTGTGTTTGTGTGTTTGTGTGTTTGTGTGTTTGTGTGTTTGTGTGTTTGTGTGTTTGTGTGTTTGTGTGTTTGTGTGTTTGTGTGTTTGTGTGTTTGTGTGTTTGTGCGTTTGTGTGTTGGTGTGTTTGTGTGTTTGTGTGTTTGTGTGCTTGTGTGTTTGTGTGTTTGTGTGTTTGTGTGTTTGTGTGTTTGTGTGTTTGTGTGTTTGTGTGTGTTTGTGTCTCTGTGCGTTTGTGTGTTTGTATCGTTTTGTGTGTGTGTTTTTTTTTGTTTGTTTGGTGGTTCGCATGCTTGTGTGTTTGTGTGTTCGTATGTTTGTGTGTCCGTGTAGTTGTGAGTTTTCGTGCTTGTGTGTTTGTGCGTTTCTGTACTTGGTTGTTTGTGTGTTTGTGTTTGAATGTTTGTGTGTTTGTGTAGTTGCGTGTTCGTGTGTTTGGGTGCTTGTGTGTTTGTTTGTTCGTAAGTTTGTGTGTTTGTGTGTTCGTGTGTTTGTGTGTCTGTGTGTTTAAGTGTTTGTGTGTTAGTGTGTTCGTGTTTTTCTGGGTTTGTGTGATCGTGCGATTGTGTGTTTGTGTGTTTTTCTGGTTGTGTATTTGTGTGTTTGTGTGTTTGTGTGTCTGTGTGTTCGTGTGATTCTGGGTTTATATGTTTGTGTGGTGTGTGTTTGTTTCTTTGTGTCTTTGTGTGCTTGTGTTTTTGTATGTTCTCGCGTTTGTATGTTTGTGAATTTGTGTGTTTGTGTGCTTGTGTGTTTGTGTGCTTGTGTGTTTGTGTGTTTGTGTGTTTGTGTGTTTGTGTAAATGTATGTTTGTCTGTTTGTGTGTGAGAGTTTCTGTGTTTTAGTGTTTTTGTGTTTCTGTATTTGTATTTTTGTGTGTTTGTGTGTTAGTGTGTTCGTGTGTTTGTGTGTTTGTGTGTTTGTGTGTTTGTGTGTTTGGGTGTGTGTGT
This sequence comes from Sussaba pulchella, assembly GCA_963971145.1. Classification (NCBI taxonomy): domain Eukaryota; kingdom Metazoa; phylum Arthropoda; class Insecta; order Hymenoptera; family Ichneumonidae; genus Sussaba; species Sussaba pulchella. The sequence continues at coordinate 329,100 of CAXAQZ010000337.1, forward strand.
GTGTTTCTGTGCTTGTGTGTTTGTGAGTTTGTGCGATCGTGTCATTGTGTGTTTTTGTGTTAGTGTGTTTGTGTGTCTGTGTGTTCGTGTGTTTGTGTGTTCGTGTGTCTGTGTGTTCGTGTGTTTGTGTGTTTGTGTGTTTGTGTTTGTGTGTTTGTGTGTTTGTGTGTTTGTGTGTTTGTGTGTTTGTGTGTTTGTGCGTTTGTGTGTTTGTGTGTTTATGTGTTTGTGTGTTTGTGTGTTTGTGTGTTTGTGTGTTTGTGTGTTTGTGTGTTTGTGTGTTTGTGTGTTTGTGTGTTTGTGTGTTTTCGTGTTTGTGTGTTTGTGTGTTTGTGTGTTAGTGTGTTTGTGTCTCTGTGCGTTTGTGTGTTTGTATCGTTTTGTGTTTGTGTGTTTTTTTTGCTTGTTTGTGGGGTTGCATGCTTGTGTGTTTGTGTGTTTGTATGTTTGTGTGTCCGTGTAGACGTGAGTTTTCGTGCTTGTGTGTTTTCATGTTTGTGTGTTTGTGCGTTTCTGTACTTGGTTGTTTGTGTGTTTGTGTTTGAATGTTTGTGTGTTTGTGTAGTTGCGTGTTCGTGTGTTTGGGTGCTTGTGTGTTTGTTTGTTCGTGTGTTTGTGTGTTTGTGTGTCTGTGTGTTTGGGTTTTCGTGTGTTTGTGTGTCTGTGTGTTTAGGTGTTTGTGTGTTAGTGTGTTCGTGTTTTTCTAGGTTTGTGTAATCGTGCTATGGTGTGTTTGTGTGTTTGTCTGGTTGTGTATTTCTGTGTTTGAGTGTTTGTTCGTTTGTGTGTTTGTGTGTTTGTGTCTTTGTGTGTTCATGTGCTCGTGTGTTTATGTGTTTGTGTGTCTCCGTGTTTGTGTGTTCGTGTGTTTCTGGGTTCAGGTGTTTGTGTGGTGTTTGTGTGTTTCTGTGTTTGTGTGTTTGTGTGTTTGTGTGATTCCGTGTTTGTGTGTTGGTGTTTATGTGTGTTTAAGTGTATGTATGTTTGTGTGTTTACGTGTTTGCACGTTCGTGTGTTCGTGTGTTTGTGTGTTCATGTGTTTGTGTGTTTGTGTGTTTGTGTGTTTGTGCGTTTGTGTGTTTGTGTGTTTATCTGTTTGTGTGTTTGTGTGTTTGTGTGTTTGTGTGTTTGTGTGTTTGTGTGTTTGTGTGTTTGTGTGTTTGTGTGTTTGTGTGTTTGTGTGTTTGTGTGTTTGTGTGTTTGTGTGTTTGTGTGTTTGTGTGTTTGTGTGTTTGTGTGTTTGTGTGTTTGTGTGTTTGTGTGTTTGTGTGTTTGTGTGTTTGTGTGTTTGTGTGTTTGTGTGTTTGTGTGTTTGTGTGTTTGTGTGTTTGTGTGTTTGTGTGTTTGTGTGTTTGTGTGTTTGTGTGTTTGTGTGTTTGTGTGTTTGTGTGTTTGTGTGTTTGTGTGTTTGTGTGTTTGTGTGTTTGTGTGTTTGTATTGTTTTGTGTGTGTGTGTTTTTTTTTGTTTGTTTGGTGGTTCGCATGCTTGTGTGTTTGTGTGTTTGTATGTTTGTGTGTCCGTGTAGTTGTGAGTTTTCGTGCTTGTGTGTTTGTATGTTTGTGTGTTTGTGCGTTTCTGTACTTGGTTGTTTGTGTGTTTGTGTTTGAATGTTTGTGTGTTTGTGTAGTTGCGTGTTCGTGTGTTTGGGTGTTCGTGTGCTTGTGTGTCTGTGTGTTTAGGTGTTTGTGTGTTAGTGTGTTCGTGTTTTTCTGGGTTCGTGTGATCGTGCTATTGTGTGTTTGTGTGTTTGTCTTGTTGTGTATTTGTGTATTTGTGTGTTTGTGTGTTCGTGTGTTTCTGGGTTTATGTGTTTGTGTGGTGTGTGTTTGTTTCTTTGTGTCTTTGTGTGCTTGTGTTTTTGTATGTCCTCGTGTTTGTGTGTTTGTGTGTTCGTGTGTTCGTGTGTTCGTGTGTTCCTGTGTTTGTGTGTTTGTGTGTTTATGTGTTTGCATGTTTGTGTATTTGTGTGTTTGTGTGTTTGTGTGTTTGTGTGCTTGTGTGTTCGTGTGTTTGTGTGTTTGTGTAATTGTATGTTTGTCTGTTTGTGTGTGAGTGTTTCTGTGTTTTCGTGTTTTTGTGTTTCTGTATTTGTATTTATGTGTGTTTGTGTGTTAGTGGGTTCGTGTGTTTGTGTGTTTGTGTGTTTGTGTGTTTGTGTGTTTGTGTGTTTGTGTGTTTAGGTGTGTGTGTTTGTTTCTGTGCTTGTGTGTTTGTGAGTTTGTGCGATCGTGTCATTGTGTGTTTTTGTGTTTGTGTGTTTGTGTGTTTGTGTGTCTGTGTGTTTGTGTGTCTGTGTGTTCGTTCGTCTGTGTGTTCGTGTGTTTATGTGTTTGTGTGTTTGTGTTTGTGTGTTTGTGTGTTTCTGTGTTTGTGTGTTTGTGTGTTTGTGTGTTTGTGCGTTTGTGTGTTTGTGTGTTTATGTGTTTGTGTGTTTGTGTGTTTGTGTGTTTGTGTGTTTGTGTGTTTGTGTGTTTGTGTGTTTGTGTGTTTGTGTGTTTTCGTGTTTGTGTGTTTGTGTGTTTGTGTGTTAGTGTGTTTGTGTCTCTGTGCGTTTGTGTGTTTGTATCGTTTTGTGTTTGTGTGTTTTTTTTGCTTGTTTGTGGGGTTGCATGCTTGTGTGTTTGTGTGTTTGTATGTTTGTGTGTCCGTGTAGACGTGAGTTTTCGTGCTTGTGTGTTTTCATGTTTGTGTGTTTGTGCGTTTCTGTACTTGGTTGTTTGTGTGTTTGTGTTTGAATGTTTGTGTGTTTGTGTAGTTGCGTGTTCGTGTGTTTGGGTGCTTGTGTGTTTGTTTGTTCGTGTGTTTGTGTGTTTGTGTGTCTGTGTGTTTGGGTTTTCGTGTGTTTGTGTGTCTGTGTGTTTAGGTGTTTGTGTGTTAGTGTGTTCGTGTTTTTCTAGGTTTGTGTAATCGTGCTATGGTGTGTTTGTGTGTTTGTCTGGTTGTGTATTTCTGTGTTTGAGTGTTTGTTCGTTTGTGTGTTTGTGTGTTTGTGTCTTTGTGTGTTCATGTGCTCGTGTGTTTATGTGTTTGTGTGTCTCCGTGTTTGTGTGTTCGTGTGTTTCTGGGTTCAGGTGTTTGTGTGGTGTTTGTGTGTTTCTGTGTTTGTGTGTTTGTGTGTTTGTGTGATTCCGTGTTTGTGTGTTGGTGTTTATGTGTGTTTAAGTGTATGTATGTTTGTGTGTTTACGTGTTTGCACGTTCGTGTGTTCGTGTGTTTGTGTGTTCATGTGTTTGTGTGTTTGTGTGTTTGTGTGTTTGTGCGTTTGTGTGTTTGTGTGTTTATCTGTTTGTGTGTTTGTGTGTTTGTGTGTTTGTGTGTTTGTGTGTTTGTGTGTTTGTGTGTTTGTGTGTTTGTGTGTTTGTGTGTTTGTGTGTTTGTGTGTTTGTGTGTTTGTGTGTTTGTGTGTTTGTGTGTTTGTGTGTTTGTGTGTTTGTGTGTTTGTGTGTTTGTGTGTTTGTGTGTTTGTGTGTTTGTGTGTTTGTGTGTTTGTGTGTTTGTGTGTTTGTGTGTTTGTGTGTTTGTGTGTTTGTGTGTTTGTGTGTTTGTGTGTTTGTGTGTTTGTGTGTTTGTGTGTTTGTGTGTTTGTGTGTTTGTGTGTTTGTGTGTTTGTGTGTTTGTGTGTTTGTGTGTTTGTGTGTTTGTGTGTTTGTGTGTTTGTGTGTTTGTATTGTTTTGTGTGTGTGTGTTTTTTTTTGTTTGTTTGGTGGTTCGCATGCTTGTGTGTTTGTGTGTTTGTATGTTTGTGTGTCCGTGTAGTTGTGAGTTTTCGTGCTTGTGTGTTTGTATGTTTGTGTGTTTGTGCGTTTCTGTACTTGGTTGTTTGTGTGTTTGTGTTTGAATGTTTGTGTGTTTGTGTAGTTGCGTGTTCGTGTGTTTGGGTGTTCGTGTGCTTGTGTGTCTGTGTGTTTAGGTGTTTGTGTGTTAGTGTGTTCGTGTTTTTCTGGGTTCGTGTGATCGTGCTATTGTGTGTTTGTGTGTTTGTCTTGTTGTGTATTTGTGTATTTGTGTGTTTGTGTGTTCGTGTGTTTCTGGGTTTATGTGTTTGTGTGGTGTGTGTTTGTTTCTTTGTGTCTTTGTGTGCTTGTGTTTTTGTATGTCCTCGTGTTTGTGTGTTTGTGTGTTCGTGTGTTCGTGTGTTCGTGTGTTCCTGTGTTTGTGTGTTTGTGTGTTTATGTGTTTGCATGTTTGTGTATTTGTGTGTTTGTGTGTTTGTGTGTTTGTGTGCTTGTGTGTTCGTGTGTTTGTGTGTTTGTGTAATTGTATGTTTGTCTGTTTGTGTGTGAGTGTTTCTGTGTTTTCGTGTTTTTGTGTTTCTGTATTTGTATTTATGTGTGTTTGTGTGTTAGTGGGTTCGTGTGTTTGTGTGTTTGTGTGTTTGTGTGTTTGTGTGTTTGTGTGTTTGTGTGTTTAGGTGTGTGTGTTTGTTTCTGTGCTTGTGTGTTTGTGAGTTTGTGCGATCGTGTCATTGTGTGTTTTTGTGTTTGTGTGTTTGTGTGTTTGTGTGTCTGTGTGTTTGTGTGTCTGTGTGTTCGTTCGTCTGTGTGTTCGTGTGTTTATGTGTTTGTGTGTTCGTGTGTTTGTGTGTTTGTGTGTTTCTGTGTTTGTGTGTTTGTGTGTTTGTGTGTTTGTGTGTTTCCGTGTTTGTGTGTTTGTGTTCCTGTGTGTTTAAGTGTTTGTATGTTTGTGTGTTTACGTGTTTGTATGTTTGTGTGTTCGTGTGTTTGTGTGTTCGTGTGTTTGTGTGTTTGTGTGTTTGTGTGTTTGTGCGGTTGTGTGTTTGTGTGTCTGTGTGTTTGTGTGATTGTGTGTTTGTGTGTGAGTGTGTCTGTGTTTGTGTGATTGTGTATTTGTGTGTTTGTGTGTGAGTGTTTCTGTGTTTGTGTGTTTGTGTGTTTTCGTGTTTCTGTATTTGTATTATTGTGTGTTTTTGTGTTTGTGTGTTAGTGTGTTGGCGTGTTTGTGTGTTTGTGTGTTTGTGTGTTTGTGGGTTTGTGTGTTTGTGTGTTCGTATGTTAGTGTGTTTGTGTGTTCGTGTCTTTGTGTGTTAGTGTGTGAGTGTTTCTGTGTTTGTGTGTTTGTGTATTTGTGTGTTTGAGTGTGAGTGTTTCTGTGTTTGTGTGTCTGTGTGTTTTCCCGTTTCTGTATTTGTATCATTGTGTGTTTGTGTGTTTCGGTGTTAGTGTGTTGGCGTGTTTGTGTGTTTGGGTGTTTGTGTGTTTGTGTGTTCGTGTGTTTCTGGGTTTGTGTCTTTGTGTGGTGTGTGTTTGTTCGTTCGTGTCTTTACGTGCTTGTTTTTTCGTATGTTCTCGTGTTTGTGTGTTCGTGTGTTCGTGTGTTTGTGTGTTTGTGTGTTTGTGTGTTTGTGTTTTTGTGTGTCTGCGTGTTTGTGTCTTTGTGTGTTTGTGTGTTTGTGTGTTTGTGTGTTTGTCTGTTTGTGTGTTTGTGTGTTTGTGTGTTTGTGTGTTTGTGTGTTTGTGTGCTTGAGTGTTTGTGTGTTTTTGTGGTTGTGTGATCGTGTGTTTGTGTGTTTGTGTGTCTGTGTGTTTGTGTGTTTGTGTGTTTGTGTGTTTGTGTGTTTGTGTGTTTGTTTGTTTGTGTGTTTTTGTGTTTGTGTGTTTGTGTGTTTGTGTGTTTGTGTGTTTGTGTGTTTGTGTGTTTGTGTGTTTGTGTGTTTGTGTGTTTGTGTGTTTGTGTGTTTGTGTGTTTGTGTGTTTGTGTGTTTGTGTGTTTGTGTGATTGTGTGTTTGTGTGTTTGTGTGCTTGTGTGTTTGTGTGTTTGTGTGTTTGTGTGTTTGTGTGTTTGTGTGTTTGTGTGTTTGTGTGTTTGTGTGTTTGTGTGTTTGTGTGTTTGTGTGTTTGTGTGTTTGTGTGTTTGTGTGTTTGTGTGTTTGTGTGTTTGTGTGTTTGTGTGTTTGTGTGTTTGTGTGTTTGTGTGTTTGTGTGTTTGTGTTTTTGTGTGTTTGTGTGTTTGTGTGTTTGTGTGTTTGTGTGTTTGTGTGTTTGTGTGTTTGTGTGTTTGTGTGTTTGTGTGTTTGTGTGTTTGTGTGTTTGTGTGTTTGTGTGTTTGTGTGTTTGTGTGTTTGTGTGTTTGTGTGTTTGTGTGTTTGTGTGTTTGTGTGTTTGTGTGTTTGTGTGTTCGTGTGACTGTGCGTTAGTGTTTTTGTGTTGCTTTGTGCCAGTGTAATTGTGTGTTTTTGTGTTCGTGAGTTTGTGTGATCGTGTCATTTCGTGTTTGTGTGTTTGTGTGTTTGTGTGGTTGTGTGTTTGTGTGTTTGTGTCTTTGTGCTCTTTGTGTGTTTGTGTGTTTGTGTGGTTGTATGTTCGTGTGATTGTGTGTTTGTGTGGTTGTGTGTTTGTGTGTGAGTGTTTCTGTGTTTGTGTGTTTGTGTATTTGTGTGTTTGTGTGTATGTGTGTTTGTGTGTTTGTGTGTGAGTGTTTCTGTGTTTGTGTGTTCTCGTGTCTCTGTATTTGTATCATTGTGTGTATGTGTGTTTGTGTGTCAGTGTGTTTGCGTGTTTGTGCGTTTGTGTGTTTGTGTGTTTGTGTGTTTGTGTGTTTGTGTGTTTGTGTGTTTGTGTGTTTGTGTGTTTGTGTGTTTGTGTGTTTGTGTGTTTGTGTGTTTGTGTGTTTGTGTGTTTGTGTGTTTGTGTGTTTGTGTGTTTGTGTGTTTGTGTGTTTGTGTGTTTGTGTGTTTGTGTGTTTGTGTGTTTGTGTGTTTGTGTGTTTGTGTGTTTGTGTGTTTGTGTGTTTGTGTGTTTGTGTGTTTGTGTGTTTGTGTGTTTGTGTGTTTGTGTGTTTGTGTTTTTGTGTGTTTGTGTGTTTGTGTGTTTGTGTGTTTGTGTGTTTGTGTGTTTGTGTGTTTGTGTGTTTGTGTGTTTGTGTGTTTGTGTGTTTGTGTGTTTGTGTGTTTGTGTGTTTGTGTGTTTGTGTGTTTGTGTGTTTGTGTGTTTGTGTTTTTGTGTGTTTGTGTGTTTGTGTGTTTGTGTGTTTGTGTGTTTGTGTGTTTGTGTGTTTGTGTGTTTGTGTGTTTGTGTGTTTGTGTGTTTGTGTGTTCGTGTGTTTGGGTGCTTGTGTGTTTGTTTGTTCGTAAGTTTGTGTGTTTGTGTGTTCGTGTGTTTGTGTGTCTGTGTGTTTAGGCGTTTGTGTGTTAGTGTGTTCGTGTTTTTCTGGGTTTGTGTGATCGTGCCATTGTGTGTTTGTGTGTTTGTCTGGTTGTGTATTTTTGTGTTTGTGTGTTTGTGTGTTTGTGTGTTCGTGTGTTTCTGGGTTTATATGTTTGTGTGGTGTGTGTTTGTTTCTTTGTGTCTTCGTGTGCTTGTGTTTTTGTATGTTCTCGTGTTTGTATGTTTGTGTATTTGTGTGTTTGTGTGCTTGTGTGTTTGTGCGCTTGTGTGTTCGTGTGTTTGTGTGTTTGTGTAATTGTATGTGTGTCTGTTTGTGTGTGAGTGTTTCTGTGTTTTAGTGTTTTTGTGTTTCTGTATTTGTATTTTTGTGTGTTTGTGTGTTAGTGTGTTCGTCCGTTTGTGTGTTTGTGTGTTCGTGTGTCTGTGTGTTCGTGTGTTTGTGTGTTTGTGTGTTTGTGTGTTTGTGTGTTTGTGTGTTTGTGTGTTTGTGTGTTTGTGTGTTTGTGTGTTTGTGTGTTTGTGTGTTTGTGTGTTTGTGTGTTTCTGTGTTTGTGTGTTTGTGTGTTTGTGTGTTTGTGTGTTTGTGTGTTTGTGTGTTGGTGTTTATGTGTGTTTAAGTGTATGTATGTTTGTGTGTTTACGTGTTTGCACGTTCGTGTGTTCGTGTGTTTGTGTGTTCATGTGTTTGTGTGTTTGTGTGTTTGTGTGTTTGTGCGTTTGTGTGTTTGTGTGTTTATCTGTTTGTGTGTTTGTGTGTTTGTGTGTTTTCTTTTTTGTGTGTTTGTGTGTTTGTGTGTTTGTGTGTTTGTGTGTTTGTGTGTTTGTGTGTTTGTGTGTTTGTGTGTTTGTGTGTTTGTGTGTTTGTGTGTTTGTGTGTTTGTGTGTATGTGTGTTTGTGTGTTTGTGTGTTTGTGTGTTTGTGTGTTTGTGTGTTTGTGTGTTTGTGTGTTTGTGTGTTTGTGTGTTTGTGTGTTTGTGTGTTTGTGTGTTTGTGTGTTTGTGTGTTTGTGTGTTTGTGTGTTTGTGTGTTTGTATTGTTTTGTGTGTGTGTGTTTTTTTTTGTTTGTTTGGTGGTTTGCATGCTTGTGTGTTTGTGTGTTTGTATGTTTGTGTGTCCGTGTAGTTGTAAGTTTTCGTGCTTGTGTGTTTGTATGTTTGTGTGTTTGTGCGTTTCTGTACTTGGTTGTTTGTGTGTTTGTGTTTGAATGTTTGTGTGTTTGTGTAGTTGCGTGTTCGTGTGTTTGGGTGTTCGTGTGCTTGTGTGTCTGTGTGTTTAGGTGTTTGTGTGTCAGTGTGTTCGTGTTTTTCTGGGTTCGTGTGATCGTGCTATTGTGTGTTTGTGTGTTTGTCTTGTTGTGTATTTGTGTATTTGTGTGTTTGTGTGTTCGTGTGTTTCTGGGTTTATGTGTTTGTGTGGTGTGTGTTTGTTTCTTTGTGTCTTTGTGTGCTTGTGTTTTTGTATGTCCTCGTGTTTGTGTGTTTGTGTGTTCGTGTGTTCGTGTGTTCCTGTGTTTGTGTGTTTGTGTGTTTATGTGTTTGCATGTTTGTGTATTTGTGTGTTCGTGTGTTTGTGTGTTTGTGTGTTTGTGTGCTTGTGTGTTCGTGTGTTTGTATGTTTGTGTAATTGTATGTTTGTCTGTTTGTGTGTGAGTGTTTCTGTGTTTTCGTGTTTTTGTGTTTCTGTATTTGTATTTATGTGTGTTTGTGTGTTAGTGGGTTCGTGTGTTTGTGTGTTTGTGTGTTTGTGTGTTTGTGTGTTTGTGTGTTTGTGTGTTTGTGTGTTTGTGTGTTTGGGTGTGTGTGTTTGTTTCTGTGCTTGTGTGTTTGTGAGTTTGTGCGATCGTGTCATTGTGTGTTTTTGTGTTTGTGTGTTTGTGTGTTTGTGTGTCTGTGTGTTTGTGTGTTTGTGTGTTCGTTCGTCTGTGTGTTCGTGTGCTTGTGTGTTTCTATGTTTGTGTGTTTGTGCGTTTTTGTACTTGGTTGTTTGTGTGTTTGTGTTTGAATGTTTGTGTATTTCTGTAGTTGCGTGTTCGTGTGTTTGGGTGCTTGTGTGTTTGTTTGTTCGTAAGTTTGTGTGTTTGTGTGTTCGTGTGTTCGTGTGTCTGTGTGTTTAGGCGTTTGTGTGTTAGTGTGTTCGTGTTTTTCTGGGCTTGTGTGATCGTGCCATTGTGTGTTTGTGTGTTTGTCTGGTTGTGTATTTGTGTGTTTGTGTGTTTGTGTGTTTGTGTGTTTGTGTGTTTGTGTGTTCGTGTGTTTCTGGGTTTATATGTTTGTGTGGTGTGTGTTTGTTTCTTTGTGTCTTCGTGTGCTTGTGTTTTTGTATGTTCTCGTGTTTGTATGTTTGTGTATTTGTGTGTTTGTGTGCTTGTGTGTGTGTGTGCTTGTGTGTTCGTGTGTTTGTGTGTTTGTGTAATTGTATGTGTGTCTGTTTGTGTGTGAGTGTTTCTGTGTTTCTGTGTTTTAGTGTTTTTGTGTTTCTGTATTTGTATTTTTGTGTGTTTGTGGATTAGTGTGTTCGTCCGTTTGTGTGTTCGTGTGTTTGTGTGTTCGTGTGTCTGTGTGTTCGTGTGTTTGTGTGTTTGTGTGTTTGTGTGTTTGTGTGTTTGTGTGTTTGTGTGTTTGTGTGTTTGTGTGTTTGTGTGTTTCTGTGTTTGTGTGTTTGTGTGTTTGTGTGATTCCGTGTTTGTGTGTTGGTGTTTATGTGTGTTTAAGTGTATGTATGTTTGTGTGTTTCCGTGTTTGTATGTTTGTGTGTTCGTGTGTTTGTGTGTTCATGTGTTTGTGTGTTTGTGTGTTTGTGTGTTTGTGTGTTTGTGCGTTTGTGTGTTTGTGTGTTTATCTGTTTGTGTGTTTGTGTGTTTGTGTGTTTGTGTGTTTGTGTGTTTGTGTGTTTGTGTGCTTGTGTGTTCGTGTGTTTGTGTGTTTGTGTGTTTGTGTGTTTGTGTGTTTGTGTGTTTGTGTGTTTGTGTGTTTGTGTGTTCGTGTGTTTGTGTGTTTGTGTGTTTGTGTGTTTGTGTGTTTGTGTGTTTGTGTGTTTGTGTGTTTGTGTGTTTGTGTGTTTGTGTGTTTGTGTGTTTGTGTGTTTGTGTGTTTGTGTGTTTGTGTGTTTGTGTGTTTGTGTGTTTGTGTGTTTGTGTGTTTGTGTGTTTGTGTGTTTGTGTGTTTGTGTGTTTGTGTGTTTGTGTGTTTGTGTGTTTGTGTGTTTGTGTGTTTGTGTGTTTGTGTGTTTGTGTGTTTGTGTGTTTGTGTGTTTGTGTGTTTGTGTGTTTGTGTGTTTGTGTGTTTGTGTGTTTGTATTGTTTTGTGTGTGTGTGTTTTTTTTTTGTTTGTTTGGTGGTTCGCATGCTTGTGTGTTTGTGTGTTTGTATGTTTGTGTGTCCGTGTAGTTGTGAGTTTTCGTGCTTGTGTGTTTGTATGTTTGTGTGTTTGTGCGTTTCTGTACTTGGTTGTTTGTGTGTTTGTGTTTGAATGTTTGTGTGTTTGTGTAGTTGCGTGTTCGTGTGTTTGGGTGTTCGTGTGCTTGTGTGTCTGTGTGTTTAGGTGTTTGTGTGTTAGTGTGTTCGTGTTTTTCTGGGTTCGTGTGATCGTGCTATTGTGTGTTTCTGTGTTTGTCTTGTTGTGTATTTGTGTATTTGTGTGTTTGTGTGTTCGTGTGTTCCTGGGTTTATGTGTTTGTGTGGTGTGTGTTTGTTTCTTTGTGTCTTTGTGTGCTTGTGTTTTTGTATGTTCTCGTGTTTGTGTGTTCGTGTGTTCGTTTGTTCCTGTGTTTGTGTGTTTGTGTGTTTGTGTGTTTATGTGTTTGCATGTTTGTGTATTTGTGTGTTTGTGTGTTTGTGTGTTTGTGTGCTTGTGTGTTCGTGTGTTTGTGTGTTTGTGTAATTGTATGTTTGTCTGTTTGTGTGTGAGTGTTTCTGTGTTTTCGTGTTTTTGTGTATCTGTCTTTGTATTTATGTGTGTTTGTGTGTTAGTGGGTTCGTGTGTTTGTGTGTTTGTGTGTTTGTGTGTTTGTGTGTTTGTGTGTTTGTGTGTTTGTGTGTTTGTGTGTTTGTGTGTTTGTGTGTTTGTGTGTTTGGGTGTGTGTGTTTGTTTCTGTGCTTGTGTGTTTGTGAGTTTGTGCGATCGTGTCATTGTGTGTTTTTGTGTTTGTGTGTTTGTGTGTCTGTGTGTTTGTGTGTTTGTGTGTTCGTTCGTCTGTGTGTTCGTGTGTTTGTGTGTTTGTGTGTTTGTGTGTTTGTGTGTTTCTGTGTTTGTGGGTTTGTGTGTTTGTGTGTTTTTGTGTTTGTGTGTTTGTGTGTTTGTGTGTTTCTGTGTTTGTGTGTTTGTGTGTTTGTGTGTTTGTGTGTTTGTGTGTTTCCGTGTTTCTGTGTGTGTGTTCCTGTGTGTTTAAGTGTTTGTATCTTTGTGTGTTTACGTGTTTGTATGTTTGTGTGTTCGTGTGTTTGTGTGTTCGTGTGTTTGTGTGTTTGTGTGTTTGTGTGGTTGTGTGTTTGTGTGTTTGTGTGTTTGTGTGTTTGTGTGATTGTGTGTTTGTGTGTGAGTGTGTCTGTGTTTGTGTGTTTGTGTATTTGTGTGTTTGTGTGTGAGTGTTTGTGTGTTTGTGTGTTTTCGTGTTTCTGTATTTGTATCATTGTGTGTTTTTGTGTTTGTGTGTTAGTGTGTTGGCGTGTTTGTGTGTTTGTGTGTTTGTGTGTTTGTGTGTTTGTGTGTTTGTGTGTTTGTGTGTTTGTGTGTCTGTGTGTTCGTGTGTAAGTGTGTTTGTGTGTTCGTGTCTTTGTGTGTTTGTGTGTGAGTGTTTCTGTGTTTGTGTGTTTGTGTATTTGTGTGTTTGTGTGTGAGTGTTTCTGTGTTCGTGTGTTTGTGTGTTTTCGTGTTTCTGTATTTGTATCATTGTGTGTTTGTGTGTTTCTGTGTTAGTGTGTTGGCGTGTTTGTGTGTTTGGGTGTTTGTGTGTTTGTGTGTTCGTGTGTTTCTGGGTTTGTGTCTTTGTGTGGTGTGTGTTTGTTCCTTTGTGTCTTTATGTGCTTGTTTTTTCGTATGTTCTCGTGTTTGTGTGTTCGTGTGTTCGTGTGTTTGTGTGTTTGTGTGTTTGTGTGTTTGTGTTTTTGTGTGTCTGTGTGTTTGTGTCTTCGTGTGTTTGTGTGTTTGTGTGTTTGTCTGTTTGTGTGTTTGTGTGTTTGTGTGTTTGTGTGTTTGTGTGTTTGAGTGTTTGTGTGTTTTTGTGGTTGTGTGATCGTGTGTTTGTGTGTTTGTGTGTTTGTGTGTTTGTGTGTCTGTGTGTTTGTGTGTTTGTTTGTTTGTGTGTTTGTGTGTTTGTGTGTTTGTGTGTTTGTGTGTTTGTGTGTTTGTGTGTTTGTGTGTTTTCTGTGTTTGTGTGTTTGTGTGTTTGTGTGTTTGTGTGTTCGTGTGTTTGTGTGTTTGTGTGTTTGTGTGTTTGTGTGTTTGTGTGTTTGTGTGTTTGTGTGTTTGTGTGTTCGTGTGTCTGTGCGTTTGTGTTTTTGTGTTGTTTTGTGCCAGTGTAATTGTGTGTTTTTGTGTTTGTGAGTTTGTGTGATCGTGTCATTTCGTGTTTGTGTGTTTGTGTGTTTGTGTCTTTGTGTATTTGTTTGTTTGCTCGGTTGTGTGTTTGTGTGTTTGTGTGTTTGTGTGGTAGTGTGATTGTGTGTGAGTGTTTCTGTGTTTGTGTGTTTGTGTGTTTGTGTATTTGTGTGTTTGTGTGTTTGTGTGTTTGTGTGTGAGTGTGTTTGTGTGTTTGTGTGTTTGTGTGTTTGTGTGTTTGTGTGTTTGTGTGTCTGTGTGTCTGTGTGTTTGTGTTTTTGTGTGTTTGTGTGTTTGTGTATTTGTGTGTTTGTATGTTTGATTGTTTGTGTGTTTGTCTGTTTGTGTATTTGTGTGTTTGTGTGTTTGTGTGTTTGTGTGTTTGTGTGTTTGTGTATTTGTGTGTTTGTGTGTTTGTGTGTTTGTGTGTTTGTGTGTTTGTGTGTTTGTGTATTTGTGTGTTTGTGTGTTTGTGTGTTTTCGTGTTTGTGTGTTTGTGTGTTTGTGTGATTGTGTGTTTGTGTGTGAGTGTGTCTGTGTTTGTGTGTTTGTGTATTTGTGTGTTTGTGTGTGAGTGTTTCTGTGTTTGTGTGTTTGTGTGTTTCCGTGTTTCTGTATTTGTATCATTGTGTGTTTTTGTGTTTGTGTGTTAGTGTGTTGGCGTGTTTGTGTGTTTGTGTGTTTGTGTGTTTGTGTGTTCGTGTGTTTGTGTGTTTGTGTGTTTGCGTGTTTGTGTGTTTGTGTGTTTGTGTGTTTGTGTGTTACTGTGTTCGTGTGTTAGTGTGTTTGTGTGTTCGTGTCTTTGTGTGTTTGTGTGTGAGTGTTTCTGTGTTTGTGTGTTTGTGTATTTGTGTGTTTGTGTGTGAGCGTTTCTGTGTATGTGTGTTTGTGTGTTTTCGTGTTTCTGTATTTGTATCGTTGTGTGTTTGTGTGTTTCTGTGTTAGTGTGTTGGCGTGTTTGTGTGTTCGGGTGTTTGTGTGTTTGTGTGTTCGTGTGTTTCTGGGTTTGTGTCTTTGTGTGGTGTGTGTTTGTTCCTTTGTGTTTTTATGTGCTTGTTTTTTCGTATGTTCTCGTGTTTGTGTGTTCGTGTGTTCGTGTGTTTGTGTGTTGCTGTGTTTGTGTGTTTGTGTGTTTGCGTTTTTGTGTGTCTGTGTGTTTGTGTCTTTGTGTGTTTGTGTGTTTGTGCGTTTGTCTGTTTGTGTGTTTGTGTGTTTGTGTGTTTGTGTGGTTGAGTGTTTGTGTGTTTTGGTGGTTGTGTGATCGTGTGTTTGTGTGTTTGTGTGTTTGTGTGTCTGTGTGTTTGTGTGTTTGTGTGTTTGTGTGTTTGTGTGTTTGTTTGTTTGTGTGTTTGTGTGTTTGTGTGTTTGTGTGTTTGTGTGTTTGTGTGTTTGTGTGTTTGTGTGTTTGTGTGTTTGTGTGTTTGTGTGTTTGTGTGTTTGTGTGTTTGTGTGTCTGTGTGTTTGTGTGTTTGTGTGTTTGTGTGTTTGTGTGTTTGTGTGTTTGTGTGTTTGTGTGTTTGTGTGTTCGTGTGTCTGTGCGTTTGTGTTTTTGTGTTGTTTTGTGCCAGTGTAATTGTGTGTTTTTGTGTTTGTGAGTTTGTGTGATCGTGTCATTTCGTGTTTGTGTGTTTGTGTGGTTGTGTGGTTGTGTGTTTGTGTGTTTGTGTCTTTGTGCTCTTTGTGTGTTTGTGTGTTTGTGTGGTTGTATGTTTGTGTGTTTGTGTGTTTGTGTGTTTGTGTGTGAGTGTTTCTGTGTTTGTGTGTTTGTGTGGTTGTATGTTCGTGTGTTTGTGTGTTTGTGTGGTTGTGTGTTTGTGTGTGAGTGTTTCTGTGTTTGTGTGTTTGTGTATTTGTGTGTTTGTGTGTTTGTGTGTTTGTGTGTTTGTGTGTGAGTGTGTTTGATTGTTTGTGTGTTTGTCTGTTTGTGTATTTGTGTGTTTGTGTGTTTGTGTGTTTGTGTGTTTGTGTGTTTGTGTATTTGTGTGTTTGTGTGTTTGTGTGTTTGTGTGTTTGTGTGTTTGTGTGTTTGTGTATTTGTGTGTTTGTGTGTTTGTGTGTTTTCGTGTTTGTGTGTTTGTGTGTTTGTGTGATTGTGTGTTTGTGTGTGAGTGTGTCTGTGTTTGTGTGTTTGTGTATTTGTGTGTTTGTGTGTGAGTGTTTCTGTGTTTGTGTGTTTGTGTGTTTCCGTGTTTCTGTATTTGTATCATTGTGTGTTTTTGTGTTTGTGTGTTAGTGTGTTGGCGTGTTTGTGTGTTTGTGTGTTTGTGTGTTTGTGTGTTCGTGTGTTTGTGTGTTTGTGTGTTTGCGTGTTTGTGTGTTTGTGTGTTTGTGTGTTTGTGTGTTACTGTGTTCGTGTGTTAGTGTGTTTGTGTGTTCGTGTCTTTGTGTGTTTGTGTGTGAGTGTTTCTGTGTTTGTGTGTTTGTGTATTTGTGTGTTTGTGTGTGAGCGTTTCTGTGTATGTGTGTTTGTGTGTTTTCGTGTTTCTGTATTTGTATCGTTGTGTGTTTGTGTGTTTCTGTGTTAGTGTGTTGGCGTGTTTGTGTGTTCGGGTGTTTGTGTGTTTGTGTGTTCGTGTGTTTCTGGGTTTGTGTCTTTGTGTGGTGTGTGTTTGTTCCTTTGTGTTTTTATGTGCTTGTTTTTTCGTATGTTCTCGTGTTTGTGTGTTCGTGTGTTCGTGTGTTTGTGTGTTGCTGTGTTTGTGTGTTTGTGTGTTTGCGTTTTTGTGTGTCTGTGTGTTTGTGTCTTTGTGTGTTTGTGTGTTTGTGCGTTTGTCTGTTTGTGTGTTTGTGTGTTTGTGTGTTTGTGTGGTTGAGTGTTTGTGTGTTTTGGTGGTTGTGTGATCGTGTGTTTGTGTGTTTGTGTGTTTGTGTGTCTGTGTGTTTGTGTGTTTGTGTGTTTGTGTGTTTGTGTGTTTGTTTGTTTGTGTGTTTGTGTGTTTGTGTGTTTGTGTGTTTGTGTGTTTGTGTGTTTGTGTGTTTGTGTGTTTGTGTGTTTGTGTGTTTGTGTGTTTGTGTGTTTGTGTGTTTGTGTGTCTGTGTGTTTGTGTGTTTGTGTGTTTGTGTGTTTGTGTGTTTGTGTGTTTGTGTGTTTGTGTGTTTGTGTGTTCGTGTGTCTGTGCGTTTGTGTTTTTGTGTTGTTTTGTGCCAGTGTAATTGTGTGTTTTTGTGTTTGTGAGTTTGTGTGATCGTGTCATTTCGTGTTTGTGTGTTTGTGTGGTTGTGTGGTTGTGTGTTTGTGTGTTTGTGTCTTTGTGCTCTTTGTGTGTTTGTGTGTTTGTGTGGTTGTATGTTTGTGTGTTTGTGTGTTTGTGTGTTTGTGTGTGAGTGTTTCTGTGTTTGTGTGTTTGTGTGGTTGTATGTTCGTGTGTTTGTGTGTTTGTGTGGTTGTGTGTTTGTGTGTGAGTGTTTCTGTGTTTGTGTGTTTGTGTATTTGTGTGTTTGTGTGTTTGTGTGTTTGTGTGTTTGTGTGTGAGTGTGTTTGTGTGTTTGTGTGTTTGTGTGTTTGTGTGTTTGTGTGTTTGTGTGTTTGTGTTTTTGTGTGTTTGTGTGTTTGTGTATTTGTGTGTTTGTATGTTTGATTGTTTGTGTGTTTGTGTGTTTGTGTGTTTGTGTGTTTGTGTGTTTGTGTGTTTGTGTGTTTGTGTGTTTGTGTGTTTGTGTGTTTGTGTGTTTGTGTGTTTGTGTGTTTGTGTGTTTGTGTGTTTGTGTGTTTGTGTGTTTGTGTGTTTGTGTGTTTGTGTGTTTGTGTGTTCGTGTGTTTGTGTGTTTGTGTGTTTGTGTGTTTGTGTGTTTGTGTGTTTGTGTGTTTGTGTATTTGTGTGTTTGTGTGTTTGTGTGTGAGTGTTTCTTTGTTTTCGTGTTTGTGTGTTTTCGTGTTTCAGTATTTGGATCATTGTGTGTTTGTGTGTTTGTGTGTTAGTGTGTTTGCGTCTTTGCGTGTTTGTGTGTTTGTGTGTTTGTGTGTTTGTGTGTTTGTGTGTTTGTGTGTTTGTGTGTTTGTGTGTTTGTGTGTTTGTGTGTTTGTGTGTTTGTGTGTTTGTGTGTTTGTGTGTTTGTGTGTTTGTGTGTTTGTGTGTTTGTGTGTTTGTGTGTTCGTGTGTTCGTGTGTTTGTTTGTTTGTGTGTTTGTGTGTTTGTTTGTCCGTGTGTTTGTGTCTTTGTGTGTTCGTGTGTTCGTGTATTCGTGTGTTCACGTGTTTGTGTGTTTTTGTGCTTGTGTGTTTGTGATTTTGTGTGATCGTGTCATTGTGTGTTTTTGATTTTGTGTGATCGTGTCATTGTGTGTTTGTGTGTTTGTCTGGTTGTGTGTTTGTGTGTTTGTTTGTTTGTGTGTTTGTGTGTTTGTGTGTTTGTGTGTTTGTGTGTTTGTGTGTTTGTGTGTTTGTGTGTTTGTGTGTTTGTGTGTTTGTGTGTTTGTGTGTTTGTGTGTTTGTGCGCTTGTGTGTTTGTGCGTTTGTGTGTTTGTGTGTTTGTGTGTTTGTGTGTTTGTGTGTTTGTGTGTTTGTATGTTTGTGTGTTTGTGTGTTTGTGTGTTTGTGTGTTTGTGTGTTTGTGTGTTTGTGTGTTTGTGTGTTTGTGTGTTTGTGTGTTTGTGTGCTTGTGTGTTTGTGTGTTTGTGTGTTTGTGTGTTTGTGTGTTTGTGTGTTTGTGTGTTTGTGTGTTTGTGTGTTTGTGTGTTTGTGCGTTTGTGTGTTTGTGTGTTTGTGTGTTTGTGTGTTTGTGTGTTTGTGTGTTTGTGTGTTTGTGTGTTTGTGTGTTTGTGTGTTTGTGTGTTTGTGTGTTTGTGTGTTTGTGTGTTTGTGTGTTTGTGTGTTTGTGTGTTTGTGTGTTTGTGTGTTTGTGTGTTTGTGCGTTTGTGTGTTGGTGTGTTTGTGTGTTTGTGTGTTTGTGTGCTTGTGTGTTTGTGTGTTTGTGTGTTTGTGTGTTTGTGTGTTTGTGTGTTTGTGTGTTTGTGTGTTTGTGTGTTTGTGTGTGTTTGTGTCTCTGTGCGTTTGTGTGTTTGTATCGTTTTGTGTGTGTGTTTTTTTTTGTTTGTTTGGTGGTTCGCATGCTTGTGTGTTTGTGTGTTCGTATGTTTGTGTGTCCGTGTAGTTGTGAGTTTTCGTGCTTGTGTGTTTGTGCGTTTCTGTACTTGGTTGTTTGTGTGTTTGTGTTTGAATGTTTGTGTGTTTGTGTAGTTGCGTGTTCGTGTGTTTGGGTGCTTGTGTGTTTGTTTGTTCGTAAGTTTGTGTGTTTGTGTGTCTGTGTGTTTGGGTGTTCGTGTGTTTGTGTGTCTGTGTGTTTAAGTGTTTGTGTGTTAGTGTGTTCGTGTTTTTCTGGGTTTGTGTGATCGTGCGATTGTGTGTTTGTGTGTTTTTCTGGTTGTGTATTTGTGTGTTTGTGTGTTTGTGTGTTTGTGTGTCTGTGTGTTCGTGTGATTCTGGGTTTATATGTTTGTGTGGTTTGTGTTTGTTTCTTTGTGTCTTTGTGTGCTTGTGTTTTTGTATGTTCTCGCGTTTGTATGTTTGTGTATTTGTGTGTTTGTGTGCTTGTGTGTTTGTGTGCTTGTGTGTTTGTGTGTTTGTGTGTTTGTGTGTTTGTGTAAATGTATGTTTGTCTGTTTGTGTGTGAGAGTTTCTGTGTTTTAGTGTTTTTGTGTTTCTGTATTTGTATTTTTGTGTGTTTGTGTGTTAGTGTGTTCGTGTGTTTGTGTGTTTGTGTGTTTGTGTGTTTGTGTGTTTGGGTGTGTGTGTGTGTTTCTGTGCTTGTGTGTTTGTGAGTTTGTGCGATCGTGTCATTGTGTGTTTTTGTGTTAGTGTGTTTGTGTGTCTGTGTGTTCGTGTGTTTGTGTGTTCGTGTGTCTGTGTGTTCGTGTGTTTGTGTGTTTGTGTGTTTGTGTTTGTGTGTTTGTGTGTTTCTGTGTTTGTGTGTTTGTGTGTTTGTGTGTTTGTGCGTTTGTGTGTTTGTGTGTTTATGTGTTTGTGTGTTTGTGTGTTTGTGTGTTTGTGTGTTTGTGTGTTTGTGTGTTTTTGTGTTTGTGTGTTTTCGTGTTTGTGTGTTTGTGTGTTTGTGTGTTAGTGTGTTTGTGTCTCTGTGCGTTTGTGTGTTTGTATCGTTTTGTGTTTGTGTGTTTTTTTTGTTTGTTTGTGGGGTTGCATGCTTGTGTGTTTGTGTGTTTGTATGTTTGTGTGTCCGTGTAGACGTGAGTTTTCGTGCTTGTGTGTTTTCATGTTTGTGTGTTTGTGCGTTTCTGTACTTGGTTGTTTGTGTGTTTGTGTTTAAATGTTTGTTTGTTTGTGTAGTTGCGTGTTCGTGTGTTTGGGTGCTTGTGTGTTTGTTTGTTCGTGTGTTTGTGTGTTTGTGTGTCTGTGTGTTCGGGTTTTCGTGTGTTTGTGTGTCTGTGTGTTTAGGTGTTTGTGTGTTAGTGTGTTCGTGTTTTTCTAGGTTTGTGTAATCGTGCTATGGTGTGTTTGTGTGTTTGTCTGGTTGTGTATTTCTGTGTTTGAGTGTTTGTTCGTTTCTGTGTTTGTGTGTTTGTGTCTTTGTGTGTTCATGTGCTCGTGTGTTTATGTGTTTGTGTGTCTCCGTGTTTGTGTGTTCGTGTGTTTCTGGGTTCAGGTATTTGTGTGGTGTTTGTGTGTTTCTGTGTTTGTGTGTTTGTGTGTTTGTGTGATTCCGTGTTTGTGTGTTGGTGTTTATGTGTGTTTAAGTGTATGTATGTTTGTGTGTTTACGTGTTTGCACGTTCGTGTGTTCGTGTGTTTGTGTGTTCATGTGTTTGTGTGTTTGTGTGTTTGTGTGTTTGTGCGTTTGTGTGTTTGTGTGTTTATCTGTTTGTGTGTTTGTGTGTTTGTGTGTTTGTGTGTTTGTGTGTTTGTGTGTTTGTGTGTTTGTGTGTTTGTGTGTTTGTGTGTTTGTGTGTTTGTGTGTTTGTGTGTTTGTGTGTTTGTGTGTTTGTGTGTTTGTGTGTTTGTGTGTTTGTGTGTTTGTGTGTTTGTGTGTTTGTGTGTTTGTGTGTTTGTGTGTTTGTGTGTTTGTGTGTTTGTGTGTTTGTGTGTTTGTGTGTTTGTGTGTTTGTGTGTTTGTGTGTTTGTGTGTTTGTGTGTTTGTGTGTTTGTGTGTTTGTGTGTTTGTGTGTTTGTGTGTTTGTGTGTTTGTGTGTTTGTATTGTTTTGTGTGTGTGTGTTTTTTTTTGTTTGTTTGGTGGTTCGCATGCTTGTGTGTTTGTGTGTTTGTATGTTTGTGTGTCCGTGTAGTTGTGAGTTTTCGTGCTTGTGTGTCTGTATGTTTGTGTGTTTGTGCGTTTCTGTACTTGGTTGTTTGTGTGTTTGTGTTTGAATGTTTGTGTGTTTGTGTAGTTGCGTGTTCGTGTGTTTGGGTGTTCGTGTGCTTGTGTGTCTGTGTGTTTAGGTGTTTGTGTGTTAGTGTGTTCGTGTTTTTCTGGGTTCGTGTGATCGTGCTATTGTGTGTTTGTGTGTTTGTCTTGTTGTGTATTTGTGTATTTGTGTGTTTGTGTGTTCGTGTGTTTCTGGGTTTATGTGTTTGTGTGGTGTGTGTTTGTTTCTTTGTGTCTTTGTGTGCTTGTGTTTTTGTATGTCCTCGTGTTTGTGTGTTTGTGTGTTCGTGTGTTCGTGTGTTCGTGTGTTCCTGTGTTTGTCTGTTTGTGTGTTTGTGTGTTTGTGTGTTTGTGTGTTTGTGTGGTTGAGTGTTTGTGTGTTTTGGTGGTTGTGTGATCGTGTGTTTGTGTGTTTGTGTGTTTGTGTGTCTGTGTGTTTGTGTGTTTGTGTGTTTGTGTGTTTGTGTGTTTGTGTGTTTGTGTGTTTGTTTGTTTGTGTGTTTGTGTGTTTGTGTGTTTGTGTGTTTGTGTGTTTGTGTGTTTGTGTGTTTGTGTGTTTGTGTGTTTGTGTGTTTGTGTGTTTGTGTGTTTGTGTGTTTGTGTGTTTGTGTGTCTGTGTGTTTGTGTGTTTGTGTGTTTGTGTGTTTGTGTGTTTGTGTGTTTGTGTGTTTGTGTGTTTGTGTGTTTGTGTGTTCGTGTGTCTGTGCGTTCGTGTTTTTGTGTTGTTTTGTGCCAGTGTAATTGTGTGTTTTTGTGTTTGTGAGTTTGTGTGATCGTGTCATTTCGTGTTTGTGTGTTTGTGTGGTTGTGTGGTTGTGTGGTTGTGTGTTTGTGTGTTTGTGTCTTTGTGCTCTTTGTGTGTTTGTGTGTTTGTGTGGTTGTATGTTTGTGTGTTTGTGTGTTTGTGTGTTTGTGTGTGAGTGTTTCTGTGTTTGTGTGTTTGTGTGGTTGTATGTTCGTGTGTTTGTGTGTTTGTGTGGTTGTGTGTTTGTGTGTGAGTGTTTCTGTGTTTGTGTGTTTGTGTATTTGTGTGTTTGTGTGTTTGTGTGTTTGTGTGTTTGTGTGTGAGTGTGTTTATGTGTTTGTGTGTTTGTGTGTTTGTGTGTTTGTGTGTTTGTGTGTTTGTGTTTTTGTGTGTTTGTGTGTTTGTGTATTTGTGTGTTTGTATGTTTGATTGTTTGTGTGTTTGTCTGTTTGTGTGTTTGTGTGTTTGTGTGTTTGTGTGTTTGTGTGTTTGTGTGTTTGTGTGTTTGTGTGTTTGTGTGTTTGTGTGTTTGTGTGTTTGTGTGTTTGTGTGTTTGTGTGTTTGTGTGTTCGTGTGTTTGTGTGTTTGTGTGTTTGTGTGTTTGTGTGTTTGTGTGTTTGTGTGTTTGTGTATTTGTGTGTTTGTGTGTTTGTGTGTGAGTGTTTCTTTGTTTTCGTGTTTGTGTGTTTCCGTGTTTCAGTATTTGGATCATTGTGTGTTTGTGTGTTTGTGTGTTAGTGTGTTTGCGTCTTTGCGTGTTTGTGTGTTTGTGTGTTTGTGTGTTTGTGTGTTTGTGTGTTTGTGTGTTTGTGTGTTTGTGTGTTTGTGTGTTTGTGTGTTTGTGTGTTTGTGTGTTTGTGTGTTTGTGTGTTTGTGTGTTTGTGTGTTTGTGTGTTTGTGTGTTTGTGTGTTTGTGTGTTTGTGTGTTTGTGTGTTTGTGTGTTCGTGTGTTCGTGTGTTTGTTTGTTTGTGTGTTTGTGTGTTTGTTTGTCCGTGTGTTTGTGTCTTTGTGTGTTCGTGTGTTCGTGTATTCGTGTGTTCACGTGTTTGTGTGTTTTTGTGCTTGTGTGTTTGTGATTTTGTGTGATCGTGTCATTGTGTGTTTTTGATTTTGTGTGATCGTGTCATTGTGTGTTTGTGTGTTTGTCTGGTTGTGTGTTTGTGTGTTTGTTTGTTTGTGTGTTTGTGTGTTTGTGTGTTTGTGTGTTTGTGTGTTTGTGTGTTTGTGTGTTTGTGTGTTTGTGTGTTTGTGTGTTTGTGTGTTTGTGTGTTTGTGTGTTTGTGCGCTTGTGTGTTTGTGCGTTTGTGTGTTTGTGTGTTTGTGTGTTTGTGTGTTTGTGTGTTTGTGTGTTTGTGTGTTTGTATGTTTGTGTGTTTGTGTGTTTGTGTGTTTGTGTGTTTGTGTGTTTGTGTGTTTGTGTGTTTGTGTGTTTGTGTGTTTGTGTGTTTGTGTGCTTGTGTGTTTGTGTGTTTGTGTGTTTGTGTGTTTGTGTGTTTGTGTGTTTGTGTGTTTGTGTGTTTGTGTGTTTGTGTGTTTGTGCGTTTGTGTGTTTGTGTGTTTGTGTGTTTGTGTGTTTGTGTGTTTGTGTGTTTGTGTGTTTGTGTGTTTGTGTGTTTGTGTGTTTGTGTGTTTGTGTGTTTGTGTGTTTGTGTGTTTGTGTGTTTGTGTGTTTGTGTGTTTGTGTGTTTGTGTGTTTGTGTGTTTGTGTGTTTGTGTGTTTGTGTGTTTGTGTGTTTGTGTGTTTGTGCGTTTGTGTGTTGGTGTGTTTGTGTGTTTGTGTGTTTGTGTGCTTGTGTGTTTGTGTGTTTGTGTGTTTGTGTGTTTGTGTGTTTGTGTGTTTGTGTGTTTGTGTGTGTTTGTGTCTCTGTGCGTTTGTGTGTGTGTTTTTTTTTTGTTTGTTTGGTGGTTCGCATGCTTGTGTGTTTGTGTGTTCGTATGTTTGTGTGTCCGTGTAGTTGTGAGTTTTCGTGCTTGTGTGTTTGTGCGTTTCTGTACTTGGTTGTTTGTGTGTTTGTGTTTGAATGTTTGTGTGTTTGTGTAGTTGCGTGTTCGTGTGTTTGGGTGCTTGTGTGTTTGTTTGTTCGTAAGTTTGTGTGTTTGTGTGTTCGTGTGTTTGTGTGTCTGTGTGTTTAAGTGTTTGTGTGTTAGTGTGTTCGTGTTTTTCTGGGTTTGTGTGATCGTGCGATTGTGTGTTTGTGTGTTTTTCTGGTTGTGTATTTGTGTGTTTGTGTGTTTGTGTGTTTGTGTGTCTGTGTGTTCGTGTGATTCTGGGTTTATATGTTTGTGTGGTGTGTGTTTGTTTCTTTGTGTCTTTGTGTGCTTGTGTTTTTGTATGTTCTCGCGTTTGTATGTTTGTGAATTTGTGTGTTTGTGTGCTTGTGTGTTTGTGTGCTTGTGTGTTTGTGTGTTTGTGTGTTTGTGTGTTTGTGTAAATGTATGTTTGTCTGTTTGTGTGTGAGAGTTTCTGTGTTTTAGTGTTTTTGTGTTTCTGTATTTGTATTTTTGTGTGTTTGTGTGTTAGTGTGTTCGTGTGTTTGTGTGTTTGTGTGTTTGTGTGTTTGTGTGTTTGGGTGTGTGTGTGTGTTTCTGTGCTTGTGTGTTTGTGAGTTTGTGCGATCGTGTCATTGTGTGTTTTTGTGTTAGTGTGTTTGTGTGTCTGTGTGTTCGTGTGTTTGTGTGTTCGTGTGTCTGTGTGTTTGTGTGTTTGTGTGTTTGTGTGTTTGTGTTTGTGTGTTTGTGTGTTTCTGTGTTTGTGTGTTTGTGTGTTTGAGTGTTTGTGCGTTTGTGTGTTTGTGTGTTTATGTGTTTGTGTGTTTGTGTGTTTGTGTGTTTGTGTGTTTGTGTGTTTGTGTGTTTGTGTGTTTGTGTGTTTGTGTGTTTTCGTGTTTGTGTGTTTGTGTGTTTGTGTGTTAGTGTGTTTGTGTCTCTGTGCGTTTGTGTGTTTGTATCGTTTTGTGTTTGTGTGTTTTTTTTGCTTGTTTGTGGGGTTGCATGCTTGTGTGTTTGTGTGTTTGTATGTTTGTGTGTCCGTGTAGACGTGAGTTTTCGTGCTTGTGTGTTTTCATGTTTGTGTGTTTGTGCGTTTCTGTACTTGGTTGTTTGTGTGTTTGTGTTTGAATGTTTGTGTGTTTGTGTAGTTGCGTGTTCGTGTGTTTGGGTGCTTGTGTGTTTGTTTGTTCGTGTGTTTGTGTGTTTGTGTGTCTGTGTGTTTGGGTTTTCGTGTGTTTGTGTGTCTGTGTGTTTAGGTGTTTGTGTGTTAGTGTGTTCGTGTTTTTCTAGGTTTGTGTAATCGTGCTATGGTGTGTTTGTGTGTTTGTCTGGTTGTGTATTTCTGTGTTTGAGTGTTTGTTCGTTTGTGTGTTTGTGTGTTTGTGTCTTTGTGTGTTCATGTGCTCGTGTGTTTATGTGTTTGTGTGTCTCCGTGTTTGTGTGTTCGTGTGTTTCTGGGTTCAGGTGTTTGTGTGGTGTTTGTGTGTTTCTGTGTTTGTGTGTTTGTGTGTTTGTGTGATTCCGTGTTTGTGTGTTGGTGTTTATGTGTGTTTAAGTGTATGTATGTTTGTGTGTTTACGTGTTTGCACGTTCGTGTGTTCGTGTGTTTGTGTGTTCATGTGTTTGTGTGTTTGTGTGTTTGTGTGTTTGTGCGTTTGTGTGTTTGTGTGTTTATCTGTTTGTGTGTTTGTGTGTTTGTGTGTTTGTGTGTTTGTGTGTTTGTGTGTTTGTGTGTTTGTGTGTTTGTGTGTTTGTGTGTTTGTGTGTTTGTGTGTTTGTGTGTTTGTGTGTTTGTGTGTTTGTGTGTTTGTGTGTTTGTGTGTTTGTGTGTTTGTGTGTTTGTGTGTTTGTGTGTTTGTGTGTTTGTGTGTTTGTGTGTTTGTGTGTTTGTGTGTTTGTGTGTTTGTGTGTTTGTGTGTTTGTGTGTTTGTGTGTTTGTGTGTTTGTGTGTTTGTGTGTTTGTGTGTTTGTGTGTTTGTGTGTTTGTGTGTTTGTGTGTTTGTGTGTTTGTGTGTTTGTGTGTTTGTGTGTTTGTATTGTTTTGTGTGTGTGTGTTTTTTTTTGTTTGTTTGGTGGTTCGCATGCTTGTGTGTTTGTGTGTTTGTATGTTTGTGTGTCCGTGTAGTTGTGAGTTTTCGTGCTTGTGTGTTTGTATGTTTGTGTGTTTGTGCGTTTCTGTACTTGGTTGTTTGTGTGTTTGTGTTTGAATGTTTGTGTGTTTGTGTAGTTGCGTGTTCGTGTGTTTGGGTGTTCGTGTGCTTGTGTGTCTGTGTGTTTAGGTGTTTGTGTGTTAGTGTGTTCGTGTTTTTCTGGGTTCGTGTGATCGTGCTATTGTGTGTTTGTGTGTTTGTCTTGTTGTGTATTTGTGTATTTGTGTGTTTGTGTGTTCGTGTGTTTCTGGGTTTATGTGTTTGTGTGGTGTATGTTTGTTTTTTTGTGTCTTTGTGTGCTTGTGTTTTTGTATGTTCTCGTGTTTGTGTGTTCGTGTGTTCGTTTGTTCCTGTGTTTGTGTGTTTGTGTGTTTGTGTGTCTATGTGTTTGCATGTTTGTGTATTTGTGTGTTTGTGTGTTTGTGTGTTTGTGTGCTTGTGTGTTCGTGTGTTTGTGTGTTTGTGTAATTGTATGTTTGTCTGTTTGTGTGTGAGTGTTTCTGTGTTTTCGTGTTTTTGTGTATCTGTCTTTGTATTTATGTGTGTTTGTGTGTTTACGTATTTGTATGTTTGTGTGTTCGTGTGTTTGTGTGTTCGTGTGTTTGTGTGTTTGTGTGTTTGTGTGGTTGTGTGTTTGTGTGTTTGTGTGTTTGTGTGTTTGTGTGTTTGTGTGATTGTGTGTTTGTGTGTGAGTGTGTCTGTGTTTGTGTGTTTGTGTATTTGTGTGTTTGTGTCTGAGTGTTTGTGTGTTTGTGTGTTTTCGTGTTTCTGTATTTGTATCATTGTGTGTTTTTGTGTTTGTGTGTTAGTGTGTTGGCGTGTTTGTGTGTTTGTGTGTTTGTGTGTTTGTGTGTTTGTGTGTTTGTGTGTTTGTGTGTTTGTGTGTTTGTGTGTTTGTGTGTTCGTGGGTTAGTGTGTTTGTGTGTTCGTGTCTTTGTGTGTTTGTGTGTGAGTGTTTCTGTGTTTGTGTGTTTGTGTATTTGTGTGTTTGTGTGTGAGTGTTTCTGTGTTTGTGTGTTTGTGTGTTTTCGTGTTTCTGTATTTGTATCATTGTGTGTTCGTGTGTTTCTGTGTTAGTGTGTTGGCGTGTTTGTGTGTTTGGGTGTTTGTGTGTTTGTGTGTTCGTGTGTTTCTGGGTTTGTGTCTTTGTGTGGTGTGTGTTTGTTCCTTTGTGTCTTTATGTGCTTGTTTTTTCGTATGTTCTCGTGTTTGTGTGTTCGTGTGTTCGTGTGTTTGTGTGTTTGTGTGTTTGTGTGTTTGTGTTTTTGTGTGTCTGTGTGTTTGTGTCTTCGTGTGTTTGTGTGTTTGTGTGTTTGTCTGTTTGTGTGTTTGTGTGTTTGTGTGTTTGTGTGTTTGTGTGTTTGAGTGTTTGTGTGTTTTTGTGGTTGTGTGATCGTGTGTTTGTGTGTTTGTGTGTTTGTGTGTTTGTGTGTCTGTGTGTTTGTGTGTTTGTTTGTTTGTGTGTTTGTGTGTTTGTGTGTTTGTGTGTTTGTGTGTTTTCTGTGTTTGTGTGTTTGTGTGTTTGTGTGTTTGTGTGTTCGTGTGTTTGTGTGTTTGTGTGTTTGTGTGTTTGTGTGTTTGTGTGTTTGTGTGTTTGTGTGTTTGTGTGTTTGTGTGTTTGTGTGTTCGTGTGTCTGTGCGTTTGTGTTTTTGTGTTGTTTTGTGCCAGTGTAATTGTGTGTTTTTGTGTTTGTGAGTTTGTGTGATCGTGTCATTTCGTGTTTGTGTGTTTGTGTGGTTGTGTGGTTGTGTGTTTGTGTGTTTGTGTCTTTGTGCTCTTTGTGTATTTGTTTGTTTGCGTGGTTGTGTGTTCGTGTGTTTGTGTGTTTGTGTGGTTGTGTGTTTGTGTGTGAGTGTTTCTGTGTTTGTGTGTTTGTGTGTTTGTGTATTTGTGTGTTTGTGTGTTTGTGTGTTTGTGTGTGAGTGTGTTTGTGTGTTTGTGTGTTTGTGTGTTTGTGTGTTTGTGTGTCTGTGTGTTTGTGTTTTTGTGTGTTTGTGTGTTTGTGTATTTGTGTGTTTGTATGTTTGATTGTTTGTGTGTTTGTCTGTTTGTGTGTTTGTGTGTTTGTGTGTTTGTGTGTTTGTGTGTTTGTGTGTTTGTGTGTTTGTGTGTTTGTGTGTTTGTGTGTTTGTGTGTTTGTGTGTTTGTGTGTTTGTGTGTTTGTGTGTTTGTGTGTTTGTGTGTTTGTGTGTTTGTGTGTTTGTGTGTTTGTGTGTTTGTGTGTTTGTGTGTTTGTGTGTTTGTGTGTTTGTGTGTTTGTGTGTTTGTGTGTTTGTATTGTTTTGTGTGTGTGTGTTTTTTTTTGTTTGTTTGGTGGTTCGCATGCTTGTGTGTTTGTGTGTTTGTATGTTTGTGTGTCCGTGTAGTTGTGAGTTTTCGTGCTTGTGTGTTTGTATGTTTGTGTGTTTGTGCGTTTCTGTACTTGGTTGTTTGTGTGTTTGTGTTTGAATGTTTGTGTGTTTGTGTAGTTGCGTGTTCGTGTGTTTGGGTGTTCGTGTGCTTGTGTGTCTGTGTGTTTAGGTGTTTGTGTGTTAGTGTGTTCGTGTTTTTCTGGGTTCGTGTGATCGTGCTATTGTGTGTTTGTGTGTTTGTCTTGTTGTGTATTTGTGTATTTGTGTGTTTG
Organism: Sussaba pulchella; assembly: GCA_963971145.1. Classification (NCBI taxonomy): domain Eukaryota; kingdom Metazoa; phylum Arthropoda; class Insecta; order Hymenoptera; family Ichneumonidae; genus Sussaba; species Sussaba pulchella. The sequence continues at coordinate 356,583 of CAXAQZ010000337.1, forward strand.
TGTGTTCGTGTGTTTCTGGGTTTATGTGTTTGTGTGGTGTATGTTTGTTTTTTTGTGTCTTTGTGTGCTTGTGTTTTTGTATGTTCTCGTGTTTGTGTGTTCGTGTGTTCGTTTGTTCCTGTGTTTGTGTGTTTGTGTGTTTGTGTGTCTATGTGTTTGCATGTTTGTGTATTTGTGTGTTTGTGTGTTTGTGTGTTTGTGTGTTTGTGTGCTTGTGTGTTCGTGTGTTTGTGTGTTTGTGTAATTGTATGTTTGTCTGTTTGTGTGTGAGTGTTTCTGTGTTTTCGTGTTTTTGTGTATCTGTCTTTGTATTTATGTGTGTTTGTGTGTTAGTGGGTTCGTGTGTTTGTGTGTTTGTGTGTTTGTGTGTTTGTGTGTTTGTGTGTTTGTGTGTTTGTGTGTTTGTGTGTTTGTGTGTTTGTGTGTTTGTGTGTTTGGGTGTGTGTGTTTGTTTCTGTGCTTGTGTGTTTGTGAGTTTGTGCGATCGTGTCATTGTGTGTTTTTGTGTTTGTGTGTTTGTGTGTTTGTGTGTCTGTGTGTTTGTGTGTTTGTGTGTTCGTTCGTCTGTGTGTTCGTGTGTTTGTGTGTTTGTGTGTTTGTGTGTTTGTGTGTTTCTGTGTTTGTGGGTTTGTGTGTTTGTGTGTTTGTGTGTTTGTGTGTTTCTGTGTTTGTGTGTTTGTGTGTTTGTGTGTTTGTGTGTTTGTGTTCCTGTGTGTTTAAGTGTTTGTATCTTTGTGTGTTTACGTATTTGTATGTTTGTGTGTTCGTGTGTTTGTGTGTTCGTGTGTTTGTGTGTTTGTGTGTTTGTGTGGTTGTGTGTTTGTGTGTTTCTGTGTTTGTGTGTTTGTGTGTTTGTGTGATTGTGTGTTTGTGTGTGAGTGTGTCTGTGTTTGTGTGTTTGTGTATTTGTGTGTTTGTGTCTGAGTGTTTGTGTGTTTGTGTGTTTTCGTGTTTCTGTATTTGTATCATTGTGTGTTTTTGTGTTTGTGTGTTAGTGTGTTGGCGTGTTTGTGTGTTTGTGTGTTTGTGTGTTTGTGTGTTTGTGTGTTTGTGTGTTTGTGTGTTTGTGTGTTTGTGTGTTCGTGTGTTAGTGTGTTTGTGTGTTCGTGTCTTTGTGTGTTTGTGTGTGAGTGTTTCTGTGTTTGTGTGTTTGTGTATTTGTGTGTTTGTGTGTGAGTGTTTCTGTGTTTGTGTGTTTGTGTGTTTTGTGTTTCTGTATTTGTATCATTGTGTGTTCGTGTGTTTCTGTGTTAGTGTGTTGGCGTGTTTGTGTGTTTGGGTGTTTGTGTGTTTGTGTGTTCGTGTGTTTCTGGGTTTGTGTCTTTGTGTGGTGTGTGTTTGTTCCTTTGTGTCTTTATGTGCTTGTTTTTTCGTATGTTCTCGTGTTTGTGTGTTCGTGTGTTCGTGTGTTTGTGTGTTTGTGTGTTTGTGTGTTTGTGTTTTTGTGTTTCTGTGTGTTTGTGTCTTCGTGTGTTTGTGTGTCTGTGTGTTTGTCTGTTTGTGTGTTTGTGTGTTTGTGTGTTTGTGTGTTTGTGTGTTTGAGTGTTTGTGTGTTTTTGTGGTTGTGTGATCGTGTGTTTGTGTGTTTGTGTGTTTGTGTGTTTGTGTGTCTGTGTGTTTGTGTGTTTGTTTGTTTGTGTGTTTGTGTGTCTGTGTGTTTGTGTGTTTGTGTGTTTTCTGTGTTTGTGTGTTTGTGTGTTTGTGTGTTTGTGTGTTCGTGTGTTGGTGTGTTTGTGTGTTTGTGTGTTTGTGTGTTTGTGTGTTTGTGTGTTTGTGTGTTTGTGTGTTTGTGTGTTTGTGTGTTCGTGTGTCTGTGCGTTTGTGTTTTTGTGTTGTTTTGTGCCAGTGTAATTGTGTGTTTTTGTGTTTGTGAGTTTGTGTGATCGTGTCATTTCGTGTTTGTGTGTTTGTGTGGTTGTGTGGTTGTGTGTTTGTGTGTTTGTGTCTTTGTGCTCTTTGTGTATTTGTTTGTTTGCGTGGTTGTGTGTTCGTGTGTTTGTGTGTTTGTGTGGTTGTGTGTTTGTGTGTGAGTGTTTCTGTGTTTGTGTGTTTGTGTGTTTGTGTATTTGTGTGTTTGTGTGTTTGTGTGTTTGTGTGTGAGTGTGTTTGTGTGTTTGTGTGTTTGTGTGTTTGTGTGTTTGTGTGTTTGTGTGTCTGTGTGTTTGTGTTTTTGTGTGTTTGTGTGTTTGTGTATTTGTGTGTTTGTATGTTTGATTGTTTGTGTGTTTGTCTGTTTGTGTGTTTGTGTGTTTGTGTGTTTGTGTGTTTGTGTGTTTGTGTGTTTGTGTGTTTGTGTGTTTGTGTGTTTGTGTGTTTGTGTGTTTGTGTGTTTGTGTGTTTGTGTGTTTGTGTGTTTGTGTGTTTGTGTGTTTGTGTGTTTGTGTGTTTGTGTATTTGTGTGTTTGTGTGTTTGTGTGTTTGTGTGTTTGTGTGTTCGTGTGTTTGTGTGTTTGTGTGTTTGTGTGTTTGTGTGTTTGTGTGTTTGTGTGTTTGTGTGTTTGTGTGTTCGTGTGTTTGTGTGTTTGTGAGTTTGTGCGATCGTGTCATTGTGTGTTTTTGTGTTTGTGTGTTTGTGTGTTCGTGAGTCTGTGTGTTTGTGTGTTGGCGTGTTTGTGTGTTTGTGTGTTTGTGTGTTTGTGTGTTTGTGTGTTTGTGTGTTTGTGTGTTTGTGTGTTTGTGTGTTTGTGTGTTTGTGTGTTTGTGTGTTTCTGTGTTCGTGTGTTAGTGTGTTTGTGTGTTCGTGTCTTTGTGTGTTTGTGTGTGAGTGTTTCTGTGTTTGTGTGTCTGTGTATTTGTGTGTTTGTGTGTGAGCGTTTCTGTGTTTGTGTGTTTGTGTGTTTTCGTGTTTCTGTATTTGTATCATTGTGTGTTTGTGTGTTTCTGTGTTAGTGTGTTGGCGTGTTTGTGTGTTTGGGTGTTTGTGTGTTTGTGTGTTCGTGTGTTTCTGGGTTTGTGTCTTTGTGTGGTGTGTGTATGTTCCTTTGTGTTTTTATGTGCTTGTTTTTTCGTATGTTCTCGTGTTTGTGTGTTCGTGTGTTTGTGTGTTGCTGTGTTTGTGTTTTTGTGTGTTTGTGTTTTTGTGTGTCTGTGTGTTTGTGTCTTTGTGTGTTTGTGTGTTTGTGCGTTTGTCTGTTTGTGTGTTTGTGTGTTTGTGTGTTTGTGTGGTTGAGTGTTTGTGTGTTTTTGTGGTTGTGTGATCGTGTGTTTGTGTGTTTGTGTGTTTGTGTGTCTGTGTGTTTGTGTGTTTGTGTGTTTGTGTGTTTCCGTGTTTGTATGTTTGTGTGTTTGTGTGTTTGTGTGTTCATGTGTTTGTGTGTTTGTGTGTTTGTGTGTTTGTGTGTTTGTGCGTTCGTGTGTTTGTGTGTTTATCTGTTTGAGTGTTTGTGTGTTTGTGTGTTTGTGTGTTTGTGTGTTTGTGTGTTTGTGTGCTTGTGTGTTCGTGTGTTTGTGTGTTTGTGTGTTTGTGTGTTTGTGTGTTTGTGTGTTTGTGTGTTTGTGTGTTTGTGTGTTTGTGTGTTTGTGTGTTTGTGTGTTTGTGTGTTTGTGTGTTTGTGTGTTTGTGTGTTTGTGTGTTTGTGTGTTTGTGTGTTTGTGTGTTCGTGTGTTTGTGTGTTTGTGAGTTTGTGCGGTCGTGTCATTGTGTGTTTTTGTGTTTGTGTGTTTGTGTGTTCGTGAGTCTGTGTGTTTGTGTGTTTGTGTGTTCGTTCGTCTGTGTGTTCGTGTGTTTGTGTGTTTGTGTGTTTGTGTATTTGTGTGTTTCTGTGTTTGTGTGTTTGTGTGTTTGTGTGTTTGTGTGTTTGTGTGTTTCCGTGTTTGTGTGTTTGTGTTCCTGTGTGTTTAAGTGTTTGTATATTTGTGTGTTTACGTGTTTGTATGTTTGTGTGTTCGTGTGTTTGTGTGTTCGTGTGTTTGTGTGTTTGTGTGTTTGTGTGTTTGTGTGGTTGTGTGTTTGTGTGTCTGTGTGTTTGTGTGATTGTGTGTTTGTGTGTGAGTTTGTCTGTGTTTGTGTGTTTGTGTATTTGTGTGTTTGTGTGAGTGTTTCTGTGTTTGTGTGTTTTCGTGTTTCTGTATTTGTATTATTGTGTGTTTTTGTGTTTGTGTGTTAGTGTGTTGGCGTGTTTGTGTGTTTGTGTGTTTGTGTGTTTGTATGTTCGTATGTTAGTGTGTTTGTGTGTTCGTGTCTTTGTGTGTTTGTGTGTGAGTGTTTCTGTGTTTGTGTGTTTGTGTATTTGTGTGTTTGAGTGTGAGTGTTTCTGTGTTTGTGTGTTTGTGTGTTTTCGTGTTTCTGTATTTGTATCATTGTGTGTTTGTGTGTTTCTGTGTTAGTGTGTTGGCGTGTTTGTGTGTTTGGGTGTTTGTGTGTTTGTGTGTTCGTGTGTTTCTGGGTTTGTGTCTTTGTGTGGTGTGTGTTTGTTCCTTCGTGTCTTTACGTGCTTGTTTTTTCGTATGTTCTCGTGTTTGTGTGTTCGTGTGTTCGTGTGTTTGTGTGTTTGTGTGTTTGTGTGTTTGTGTGTTCGTGTTTTTGTGTGTCTGCGTGTTTGTGTCTTTGTGTGTTTGTGTGTTTGTGTGTTTGTCTGTTTGTGTGTTTGTGTGTTTGTGTGTTTGTGTGTTTGTGTGTTTGAGTGTTTGTGTGTTTTTGTGGTTGTGTGATCGTGTGTTTGTGTGTTTGTGTGTCTGTGTGTTTGTGTGTTTGTGTGTTTGTGTGTTTGTGTGTTTGTTTGTTTGTGTGTTTTTGTGTTTGTGTGTTTGTGTGTTTGTGTGTTTGTGTGTTTGTGTGTTTGTGTGTTTGTGTGTTTGTGTGTTTGTGTGTTTGTGTGTTTGTGTGTTTGTGTGTTTGTGTGTTTGTGTGTTTGTGTGTTTGTGTGTTTGTGTGTTTGTGTGTTTGTGTGTTTGTGTGTTTGTGTGTTTGTGTGTTTGTGTGTTTGTGTGTTTGTGTGTTTGTGTGTTTGTGTGTTTGTGTGTTTGTGTGTTTGTGTGTTTGTGTGTCTGTGTGTTTGTGTGTTTGTGTGTTTGTGTGTTTGTGTGTTTGTGTGTTTGTGTGTTTGTGTGTTTGTGTGTTTGTGTGTTTGTGTGTTTGTGTGTTTGTGTGTTTGTGTGTTTGTGTGTTTGTGTGTTTGTGTGTTTGTGTGTTTGTGTGTTTGTGTGTTTGTGTGTTTGTGTGTTTGTGTGTTTGTGTGTTTGTGTGTTTGTGTGTTTGTGTGTTTGTGTGTTTGTGTGTTTGTGTGTTTGTGTGTTTGTGTGTTTGTGTGTTTGTGTGTTTGTGTGTTTGTGTGTTTGTGTGTTTGTGTGTTTGTGTGTTTGTGTGTTTGTGTGTTTGTGTGTTTGTGTGTTTGTGTGTTTGTGTGTTTGTGTGTTTGTGTGTTTGTGTGTTTGTGTGTTTGTGTGTTTGTGTGTTTGTGTGTTTGTGTGTTTGTGTGTTTGTGTGTTCGTGTGTCTGTGCGTTTGTGTTTTTGTGTTGTTTTGTGCCAGTGTAATTGTGTGTTTTTGTGTTTGTGAGTTTGTGTGATCGTGTCATTCCGTGTTTGTGTGTTTGTGTGGTTGTGTGGTTGTGTGTTTGTGTGTTTGTGACTTTGTGCTCTTTGTGTGTTTGTGTGTTTGTGTGGTTGTATGTTCGTGTGTTTGTGTGTTTGTGTGGTTGTGTGTTTGTGTGTGAGTGTTTCTGTGTTTGTGTGTTTGTGTATTTGTGTGTTTGTGTGTATGTGTGTTTGTGTGTGAGTGTTTCTGTGTTTGTGTGTTCTCGTGTCTCTGTATTTGTATCATTGTGTGTTTGTGTGTTTGTGTGTCAGTGTGTTTGCGTGTTTGTGCGTTTGTGTGTTTGTGTGTTTGTGTGTTTGTGTGTTTGTGTGTTTGTGTGTTTGTGTGTTTGTGTGTTTGTGTGTTTGTGTGTTTTTTGTGTTTGTGTGTTTGTGTGTTTGTGTGTTTGTGTGTTTGTGTGTTTGTGTGTTTGTGTGTTTGTGTGTTTGTGTGTTTGTGTGTTTGTGTGTTTGTGTGTTTGTGTGTTTGTGTGTTTGTGTGTTTGTGTGTTTGTGTGTTTGTGTGTTTGTGTGTTTGTGTGTTTGTGTGTTTGTGTGTTTGTGTGTTTGTGTGTTTGTGTGTTTGTGTGTTTGTGTGTTTGTGTGTTTGTGTGTTCGTGTTTTTGTGTGTTTGTGTGTTTGTGTGTTTGTGTATTTGTGTATTTGTGTATTTGTATGTTTGATTGTTTGTCTGTTTGTGTGTTTGTGTGTTTGTGTGTTTGTGTGTTTGTGTGTTTGTGTGTTTGTGTGTTTGTGTGTTTGTGTGTTTGTGTGTTTGTGTGTTTGTGTGTTTGTGTGTTTGTGTGTTTGTGTGTTTGTGAGTTTGTGTGTTTGTGTGTTTGTGTGTTTATGTGTTTGTGTGTTTGTCTGGTTGTGTGTTTGTGTGTTTGTGTGTTTGTGTGTTTGTGTGTTTGTGTGTTTGTGTGTTTGTGTGTTTGTGTGTTTGTGTGTTTGTGTGTTTGTGTGTTTGTGTGTTTGTGTGTTTGTGTGTTTGTGTGTTTGTGTGTTTGTGTGTTTGTGTGTTTGTGTGTTTGTGTGTTTGTGTGTTTGTGTGTTTGTGTGTTTGTGTGTTTGTGTGTTTGTGTGTTTGTGTGTTTGTGTGTTTGTGTGTTTGTGTGTTTGTGTGTTTGTGTGTCCGTGTAGTCGTGAGTTTTCGTGCTTGTGTGTTTGTATGTTTGTGTGTTTGTGCGTTTCTGTACTTGGTTGTTTGTGTGTTTGTGTTTGAATGTTTGTGTGTTTCTGTAGTTGCGTGCTCGTGTGTTTGGGTGCTTGTGTGTTTGTTTGTTCGTAAGTTTGTGTGTTTGTGTGTTCGTGTGTTTGTGTGTCTGTGTGTTTAGGCGTTTGTGTGTTAGTGTGTTCGTGTTTTTCTGGGTTTGTGTGATCGTGCCATTGTGTGTTTGTGTGTTTGTCTGGTTGTGTATTTGTGTGTTTGTGTGTTTGTGTGTTTGTGTGTTTGTGTGTTCGTGTGTTTCTGGGTTTATATGTTTGTGTGGTGTGTGTTTGTTTCTTTGTGTCTTCGTGTGCTTGTGTTTTTGTATGTTCTCGTGTTTGTATGTTTGTGTATTTGTGTGTTTGTGTGCTTGTGTGTTTGTGTGCTTGTGTGTTCGTGTGTTTGTGTGTTTGTGTAATTGTATGTGTGTCTGTTTGTGTGTGAGTGTTTCTGTGTTTTAGTGTTTTTGTGTTTCTGTATTTGTATTTTTGTGTGTTTGTGTGTTAGTGTGTTCGTTCGTTTGTGTGTTTGTGTGTTTGTGTGTTTGTGTGTTTGTGTTTTTGTGTGTTTGTGTGTTTGTGTATTTGTGTGTTTGTATGTTTGATTGTTTGTGTGTTTGTCTGTTTGCGTGTTTGTGTGTTTGTGTGTTCGTGTGTTTGTGTGTTTGTGTGTTTGTGTGTTTGTGTGTTTGTGTGTTTGTGTGTTTGTGTGTTTGTGTATTTGTGTGTTTGTGTATTTGTGTGTGAGTGTTTCTTTGTTTTCGTGTTTGTGTGTTTTCGTGTTTCAGTATTTGGATCATTGTGTGTTTGTGTGTTTGTGTGTTAGTGTGTTTGCGTCTTTGCGTGTTTGTGTATTTGTGTGTTTGTGTGTTTGTGTGTTTGTGTGTTTGTGTGTATGTGTGTTTGTGTGTTTGTGTGTTTGTGTGTTCGTGTGTTCGTGTGTTTGTTTGTTTGTGTGTTTGTGTATTTGTGTGTTTGTGTGTTTGTGTGTTTGTGTGTTCGTGTGTTTGTGTTCCTGTGTGTTTGTGTGTTTGGGAGTTTGTGTCTTCGTGTGTTTGTGTGTTTGTTTGTCCGTGTGTTTGTGTCTTTGTGTGTCGTGTGTTTGTGTATTCGTGTGTTCACGTGTTTGTGTGTTTTTGTGCTTGTGTGTTTGTGATTTTGTGTGATCGTGTCATTGTGTGTTTGTGATTTTGTGTGATCGTGTCATTGTGTGTTTGTGTGTTCGTCTGGTTGTGTGTTTGTGTGTTTGTGTGTTTGTGTGTTTGTGTGTTCGTGTGTTTGTGTGTTTGTGCGCTTGTGTGTTTGTGCGTTTGTGCGTTTGTGTGTTTGTGTGTTTGTGTGTTTGTGTGTTTGTGTGTTTGTGTGTTTGTGTGTTTGTGTGTTTGTGTGTTTGTGTGTTTGTGTGCTTGTGTGTTTGTGTGTTTGTGTGTTTGTGTGTTTGTGTGTTTGTGCGTTTGTGTGTTTGTGTGTTTGTGTGTTTGTGTGTTTGTGTGTTTGTGTGTTTGTGCGTTTGTGTGTTTGTGTGTTTGTGTGTTTGTGTGTTTGTGTGTTTGTGTGTTTGTGTGTTTGTGTGTTTGTGTGTTCGTGTGTTTGTGTGTCTGTGTGTTTGGGTGTTCGTGTGTTTGGGTGTCTGTGTGTTTAGGTGTTTGTGTGTTAGTGTGTTCGTGTTTTTCTGGGTTTGTGTGATCGTGCGATTGTGTGTTTGTGTGTTTGTCTGGTTGTGTATTTGTGTGTTTGTGTGTTTGTGTGTTTGTGTGTCTGTGTGTTCGTGTGTTTCTGGGTTTATATGTTTGTGTGGTGTGTGTTTGTTTCTTTGTGTCTTTGTGTGCTTGTGTTTTTGTATGTTCTCGCGTTTGTATGTTTGTGTATTTGTGTGTTTTTGTGTGCTTGTGTGTTTGTGTGCTTGTGTGTTTGTGTGTTTGTGTGTTTGGGTGTGTGTGTGTGTTTCTGTGCTTGTGTGTTTGTGAGTTTGTGCGATCGTGTCATTGTGTGTTTCTGTGTTTGTGTGTTTGTGTGTTTGTGTGTCTGTGTGTTCGTGCGTTTGTGTGTTCGTGTGTCTGTGTGTTCGTGTGTTTGTGTGTTTGTGTGTTTGTGTTTGTGTGTTTGTGTGTTTCTGTGTTTGTGTGTTTGTGTGTTTGTGTGTTTGTGTGTTTGTGTGTTTGTGTGTTTGTGTGTTTGTGTGTTTCCGTGTTTGTGTGTTGGTGTTTATGTGTGTTTAAGTGTTTGTATGTTTGTGTGTTTACGTGTTTGTATGTTTGTGTGTTCGTGTGTTTGTGTGTTCATGTGTTTGTGTGTTTGTGTTTTGTGTGTTTGTGCGTTTGTGTGTTTGTGTGTTTATGTGTTTGTGTGTTTGTGTGTTTGTGTGTTTGTGTGTTTGTGTGTTTGTGTGTTAATGTGTTTGTGTGTTTGTGTGTTTGTGTGTTAGTGTGTTTGTGTCTCTGTGCGTTTGTGTGTTTGTATCGTTTTGTGTTTGTGTGTTTTTTTTGTTTGTTTGTGGGGTTGCATGCTTGTGTGTTTGTGTGTTTGTATGTTTGTGTGTCCGTGTAGACGTGAGTTTTCGTGCTTGTGTATTTCATGTTTGTGTGTTTGTGCGTTTCTGTACTTGGTTGTTTGTGTGTTTGTGTTTGAATGTTTGTGTGTTTGTGTAGTTGCGTGTTCGTGTGTTTGGGTGCTTGTGTGTTTGTTTGTTTGTGTGTTTGTGTGTTTGTGTGTCTGTGTGTTTGGGTTTTCGTGTGTTTGTGTGTCTGTGTGTTTAGGTGTTTGTGTGTTAGTGTGTTCGTGTTTTTCTAGGTTTGTGTAATCGTGCTATGGTGTGTTTGTGTGTTTGTCTGGTTGTGTATTTCTGTGTTTGAGTGTTTGTTCGTTTGTGTGTTCGTGTGTTTGTGTTTTTGTGTGTTCATGTGCTCGTGTGTTTATGTGTTTGTGTGTTTCCGTCTTTGTGTGTTCGTGTGTTTCTGGGTTCAGGTGTTTGTGTGGTGTGTGTTTGTTTCTTTGTGTCTTAGTCTGCTTGTGTTTTTGTATGTTCTCGTGTTCTCGTGTTTGTGTGTTCGTGTGTTCGTGTGTTCGTGTGTTTGTGTGTTTGTGTGTTTATATGTTTGCATGTTTGTGTATTTGTGTGTTTGTGTGTTTGTGTGTTTGTGTGTTTGTGTGCTTGTGTGTTCGTGTGTTTGTGTGTTTGTGTGTTTGTGTAATTGTATGTTTGTCTGTTTGTGTGTGAGTGTTTCTGTGTTTTCGTGTTTTTGTGTTTCTGTATTTGTATTTATGTGTGTTCGTGTGTTAGTGTGTTCGTGTGTTTGTGTGTTTGTGTGTTTGTGTGTTTGTGTGTTTGGGTGTGTGTGTTTGTTCCTGTGCTTGTGTGTTTGTGAGTTTGTGCGATCGTGTCATTGTGTGTTTTTGTGTTTGTGTGTTTGTGTGTTTGTGTGTCTGTGTGTTTGTGTGTTCGTTCGTCTGTGTGTTCGTGTGTTTGTGTGTTTGTGTGTTTGTGTGTTCGTGCGCTTGTGTGTTTGTGCGTTTGTTTGTTTGTGTGTTTGTGTGTTTGTGTGTTTGTGTGTTTGTGTGTTTGTGTGTTTGTGTGTTTGTGTGTTTGTGTGTTTGTGTGCTTGTGTGTTTGTGTGTTTGTGTGTTTGTGTGTTTGTGTGTTTGCGTGTTTGTGTGTTTGTGTGTTTGTGAGTTTGTGTGTTTGTGTGTTTGTGTGTTTGTGTGTTTGTGTGTTTGTGTGTTTGTGTGTTTGTGTGTTTGTGTGTTTGTGTGTTTGTGTGTTTGTGTGTTTGTGTGTTTGTGTGTTTGTGTGTTTGTGTCTCTGTGCGTTTGTGTATTTGTATCGTTTTGTGTGTGTGTGTTTTTTTTTGTTTGTTTGGTGGTTCGCATGCTTGTGTGTTTGTGTGTTTGTATGTTTGTGTGTCCGTGTAGTTGTGAGTTTTCGTGCTTGTGTGTTTGTATGTTTGTGTGTTTGTGCGTTTCTGTACTTGGTTCTTTGTGTGTTTGTGTTTGAATGTTTGTGTGTTTGTGTAGTTGCGTGTTCGTGTGTTTGGGTGCTTGTGTGTTTGTTTGTTCGTAAGTTTGTGTGTTTGTGTGTTTGTGTGTCTGTGTGTCTGTGTGTTTGCGTGTTCGTGTGTTTGTGTGTCTGTGTGTTTGTGTGTTTGTGTGTTCGTGTGTCTGCGTGTTCGTGTGTTTGTGTGTTTGTGTGTTTGTGTGTTTGTGTGTTTGTGTGTTTGTGTGTTTGTGTGTTCGTGTGTTTGTGTGTTTGTGTGTTTGTGTGTTTGTGTGTTTGTGTGTTTGTGTGTTTGTGTGTTTGTGTGTTTGTGTGTTTGTGTGTTTGTGTGTTTGTGTGTTTGTGTGTTTGTGTGTTTGTGTGTTTCCGTGTTTGTATAATTGTGTGTTCGTGTGTTTGTGTGTTCATGTGTTTGTGTGTTTGTGTGTTTGTGTGTTTGTGTGTTTGTGCGTTTGTGTGTTTGTGTGTTTATGTGTTTGTGTGTTTGTGTGTTTGTGTGTTCGTGTGTTTGTGTGTTTGTGTGTTTGTGTGTTTGTGTGTTTGTGTGTTTGTGTGTTTGTGTGTTTGTGTGTTTGTGTGTTTGTGTGTTTGTGTGTTTGTGTGTTTGTGTGTTTGTGTGTTTGTGTGTTTGTGTGTTTTTGTGTTTGTGTGTTTGTGTGTTTGTGTGTTTGTGTGTTTGTGTGTTTGTGTGTTTGTGTGTTTGTGTGTTTGTGTGTTTGTGTGTTTGTGTGTTTGTGTGTTTGTGTGTTTGTGTGTTTGTGTGTTTGTGTGTTTGTGTGTTTGTGTGTTTGTGTGTTTGTGTGTTTGTGTGTTTGTGTGCTTGTGTGTTTGTGTGTTTGTGTGTTCGTGTGTTTGTATCGTTTTGTGTGTGTGTGTGTTTTTTTTTGTTTGTTTGGTGGTTCGCATGTTTGTGTGTTTGTGTGTTTGTGTGTTTGGGTGTGTGTGTTTGTTTCTGTGCTTGTGTGTTTGTGAGTTTGTGCGATCGTGCGATCGTGTCATTGTGGGTTTTTGTGTTTGTGTGTTTGTGTGTTTGTGTGTTCGTGTGTTTGTGTGTTTGTGTGTTCGTGTAATTGTATGTTTGTCTGTTTGTGTGTGAGTGTTTCTGTGTTTTCGTGTTTTTGTGTTTCTGTATTTGTATTTATGTGTGTTCGTGTGTTAGTGTGTTCGTGTGTTTGTGTGTTTGTGTGTTTGGGTGTGTGTGTTTGTTCCTGTGCTTGTGTGTTTGTGAGTTTGTGCGATCGTGTCATTGTGTGTTTTTGTGTTTGTGTGTTCGTGTGTTTGTGTGTCTGTGTGTTTGTGTGTTCGTTCGTCTGTGTGTTCGTGTGTTTGTGTGTTTGTGTGTTTGTGTGTTCGTGCGCTTGTGTGTTTGTGCGTTTGTTTGTTTGTGTGTTTGTGTGTTTGTGTGTTTGTGTGTTTGTGTGTTTGTGTGTTTGTGTGTTTGTGTGTTTGTGTGCTTGTGTGTTTGTGTGTTTGTGTGTTTGTGTGTTTGTGTGTTTGCGTGTTTGTGTGTTTGTGTGTTTGTGAGTTTGTGTGTTTGTGTGTTTGTGTGTTTGTGTGTTTGTGTGTTTGTGTGTTTGTGTGTTTGTGTGTTTGTGTGTTTGTGTGTTTGTGTGTTTGTGTGTTTGTGTGTTTGTGTGTTTGTGTGTTTGTGTCTCTGTGCGTTTGTGTATTTGTATCGTTTTGTGTGTGTGTGTTTTTTTTTGTTTGTTTGGTGGTTCGCATGCTTGTGTGTTTGTGTGTTTGTATGTTTGTGTGTCCGTGTAGTTGTGAGTTTTCGTGCTTGTGTGTTTGTATGTTTGTGTGTTTGTGCGTTTCTGTACTTGGTTCTTTGTGTGTTTGTGTTTGAATGTTTGTGTGTTTGTGTAGTTGCGTGTTCGTGTGTTTGGGTGCTTGTGTGTTTGTTTGTTCGTAAGTTTGTGTGTTTGTGTGTTTGTGTGTCTGTGTGTCTGTGTGTTTGCGTGTTCGTGTGTTTGTGTGTCTGTGTGTTTGTGTGTTTGTGTGTTCGTGTGTCTGCGTGTTCGTGTGTTTGTGTGTTTGTGTGTTTGTGTGTTTGTGTGTTTGTGTGTTTGTGTGTTTGTGTGTTCGTGTGTTTGTGTGTTTGTGTGTTTGTGTGTTTGTGTGTTTGTGTGTTTGTGTGTTTGTGTGTTTGTGTGTTTGTGTGTTTGTGTGTTTGTGTGTTTGTGTGTTTGTGTGTTTGTGTGTTTGTGTGTTTCCGTGTTTGTATAATTGTGTGTTCGTGTGTTTGTGTGTTCATGTGTTTGTGTGTTTGTGTGTTTGTGTGTTTGTGTGTTTGTGCGTTTGTGTGTTTGTGTGTTTATGTGTTTGTGTGTTTGTGTGTTTGTGTGTTCGTGTGTTTGTGTGTTTGTGTGTTTGTGTGTTTGTGTGTTTGTGTGTTTGTGTGTTTGTGTGTTTGTGTGTTTGTGTGTTTGTGTGTTTGTGTGTTTGTGTGTTTGTGTGTTTGTGTGTTTGTGTGTTTGTGTGTTTGTGTGTTTTTGTGTTTGTGTGTTTGTGTGTTTGTGTGTTTGTGTGTTTGTGTGTTTGTGTGTTTGTGTGTTTGTGTGTTTGTGTGTTTGTGTGCTTGTGTGTTTGTGTGTTTGTGTGTTCGTGTGTTTGTATCGTTTTGTGTGTGTGTGTGTTTTTTTTTGTTTGTTTGGTGGTTCGCATGTTTGTGTGTTTGTGTGTTTGTGTGTTTGGGTGTGTGTGTTTGTTTCTGTGCTTGTGTGTTTGTGAGTTTGTGCGATCGTGCGATCGTGTCATTGTGGGTTTTTGTGTTTGTGTGTTTGTGTGTTTGTCTGTTTGTGTGTCTGTGTGTTTGTGTGTTTGTGTATTTGTGTGTTTGAGTGTGAGTGTTTCTGTGTTTGTGTGTCTGTGTGTTTTCCCGTTTCTGTATTTGTATCATTGTGTAGTTGTGTGTTTCTGTGTTAGTGTGTTGGCGTGTTTGTGTGTTTGGGTGTTTGTGTGTTTGTGTGTTCGTGTGTTTCTGGGTTTGTGTCTTTGTGTGGTGTGTGTTTGTTCCTTCGTGTCTTTACGTGCTTGTTTTTTCGTATGTTCTCGTGTTTGTGTGTTCGTGTGTTCGTGTGTTTGTGTGTTTGTGTGTTTGTGTGTTTGTGTTTTTGTGTGTCTGCGTGTTTGTGTCGTTGTGTGTTTGTGTGTTTGTGTGTTTGTGTGTTTGTCTGTTTGTGTGTTTGTGTGTTTGTGTGTTTGTGTGCTTGAGTGTTTGTGTGTTTTTGTGGTTGTGTGATCGTGTGTTTGTGTGTTTGTGTGTCTGTGTGTTTGTGTGTTTGTGTGTTTGTGTGTTTGTGTGTTTGTGTGTTTGTGTGTTTGTGTGTTTGTGTGTTTGTGTGTTTGTGTGTTTGTGTGTTTGTGTGTTTGTGTGTTTGTGTGTTTGTGTGTTTGTGTGTTTGTGTGTTTGTGTGTTTGTGTGTTTGTGTGTTTGTGTGTTTGTGTGTTCGTGTGTTTGTGTGTTTGTGTGTTTGTGTGTTTGTGTGTTTGTGTGTTTGTGTGTTTGTGTGTTTGTGTGTTTGTGTGTTTGTGTGTTTGTGTGTTCGTGTGTCTGTGCGTTTGTGTTTTTGTGTTGTTTTGTGCCAGTGTAATTGTGTGTTTTTGTGTTCGTGAGTTTGTGTGATCGTGTCATTTCGTGTTTGTGTGTTTGTGTGGTTGTGTGGTTGTGTGTTTGTGTGTTTGTGTCTTTGTGCTCTTTGTGTGTTTGTGTGTTTGTGTGGTTGTATGTTCGTGTGTTTGTGTGTTTGTGTGGTTGTGTGTTTGTGTGTGAGTGTTTCTGAGTTTGTGTGTTTGTGTATTTGTGTGTTTGTGTGTATGTGTGTTTGTGTGTATGTGTGTTTGTGTGTTTGTGTGTGAGTGTTTCTGTGTTTGTGTGTTCTCGTGTCTCTGTATTTGTATCATTGTGTGTATGTGTGTTTGTGTGTCAGTGTGTTTGCGTGTTTGTGCGTTTGTGTGTTTGTGTGTTTGTGTGTTTGTGTGTTTGTGTGTTTGTGTGTTTGTGTGTTTGTGTGTTTGTGTGTTTGTGTGTTTGTGTGTTTGTGTGTTTGTGTGTTTGTGTGTTTGTGTGTTTGTGTGTTTGTGTGTTTGTGTGTTTGTGTGTTTGTGTGTTTGTGTGTTTGTGTGTTTGTGTGTTTGTGTGTTTGTGTGTTTGTGTGTTTGTGTGTTTGTGTGTTTGTGTGTTTGTGTGTTTGTGTGTTTGTGTGTTTGTGTGTTTGTGTGTTTGTGTGTTTGTGTGTTTGTGTGTTTGTGTGTTTGTGTGTTTGTGTGTTTGTGTGTTTGTGTTTTTGTGTGTTTGTGTGTTTGTGTGTTTGTGTGTTTGTGTGTTTGTGTGTTTGTGTGTTTGTGTGTTTGTGTGTTTGTGTGTTTGTGTGTTTGTGTGTTCGTGTGTTTGGGTGCTTGTGTGTTTGTTTGTTCGTAAGTTTGTGTGTTTGTGTGTTTGTGTGTTTGTGTGTCTGTGTGTTTAGGCGTTTGTGTGTTAGTGTGTTCGTGTTTTTCTGGGTTTGTGTGATCGTGCCATTGTGTGTTTGTGTGTTTGTCTGGTTGTGTATTTTTGTGTTTGTGTGTTTGTGTGTTCGTGTGTTTCTGGGTTTATATGTTTGTGTGGTGTGTGTTTGTTTCTTTGTGTCTTCGTGTGCTTGTGTTTTTGTATGTTCTCGTGTTTGTATGTTTGT
Organism: Sussaba pulchella; assembly: GCA_963971145.1. Lineage (NCBI taxonomy): Eukaryota > Metazoa > Arthropoda > Insecta > Hymenoptera > Ichneumonidae > Sussaba > Sussaba pulchella. The sequence goes on from CAXAQZ010000337.1 coordinate 371,969, forward strand.
GTATTTGTGTGTTTGTGTGCTTGTGTGTTTGTGCGCTTGTGTGTTCGTGTGTTTGTGTGTTTGTGTAATTGTATGTGTGTCTGTTTGTGTGTGAGTGTTTCTGTGTTTTAGTGTTTTTGTGTTTCTGTATTTGTATTTTTGTGTGTTTGTGTGTTAGTGTGTTCGTCCGTTTGTGTGTTTGTGTGTTTGTGTGTTCGTGTGTCTGTGTGTTCGTGTGTTTGTGTGTTTGTGTGTTTGTGTGTTTGTGTGTTTGTGTGTTTGTGTGTTTGTGTGTTTGTGTGTTTGTGTGTTTCTGTGTTTCTGTGTTTGTGTGTTTGTTTGTTTGTGTGTTTGTGTGATTCCGTGTTTGTGTGTTGGTGTTTATGTGTGTTTAAGTGTATGTATGTTTGTGTGTTTACGTGTTTGCACGTTCGTGTGTTCGTGTGTTTGTGTGTTCATGTGTTTGTGTGTTTGTGTGTTTGTGTGTTTGTGCGTTTGTGTGTTTGTGTGTTTATCTGTTTGTGTGTTTGTGTGTTTGTGTGTTTGTGTGTTTGTGTGTTTGTGTGTTTGTGTGTTTGTGTGTTTGTGTGTTTGTGTGTTTGTGTGTTTGTGTGTTTGTGTGTTTGTGTGTTTGTGTGTTTGTGTGTTTGTGTGTTTGTGTGTTTGTGTGTTTGTGTGTTTGTGTGTTTGTGTGTTTGTGTGTTTGTGTGTTTGTGTGTTTGTGTGTTTGTGTGTTTGTGTGTTTGTGTGTTTGTGTGTTTGTGTGTTTGTGTGTTTGTGTGTTTGTGTGTTTGTGTGTTTGTGTGTTTGTGTGTTTGTGTGTTTGTGTGTTTGTGTGTTTGTATTGTTTTGTGTGTGTGTGTTTTTTTTTGTTTGTTTGGTGGTTCGCATGCTTGTGTGTTTGTGTGTTTGTATGTTTGTGTGTCCGTGTAGTTGTGAGTTTTCGTGCTTGTGTGTTTGTATGTTTGTGTGTTTGTGCGTTTCTGTACTTGGTTGTTTGTGTGTTTGTGTTTGAATGTTTGTGTGTTTGTGTAGTTGCGTGTTCGTGTGTTTGGGTGTTCGTGTGCTTGTGTGTCTGTGTGTTTAGGTGTTTGTGTGTTAGTGTGTTCGTGTTTTTCTGGGTTCGTGTGATCGTGCTATTGTGTGTTCGTGTGTTTGTCTTGTTGTGTATTTGTGTATTTGTGTGTTTGTGTGTTCGTGTGTTTCTGGGTTTATGTGTTTGTGTGGTGTGTGTTTGTTTCTTTGTGTCTTTGTGTGCTTGTGTTTTTGTATGTCCTCGTGTTTGTGTGTTCGTGTGTTCGTGTGTTCGTGTGTTCCTGTGTTTGTGTGTTTGTGTGTTTATGTGTTTGCATGTTTGTGTATTTGTGTGTTTGTGTGTTTGTGTGTTTGTGTGCTTGTGTGTTCGTGTGTTCGTGTGTTTGTGTGTTTGTGTAATTTTATGTTTGTCTGTTTGTGTGTGAGTGTTTCTGTGTTTTCGTGTTTTTGTGTTTCTGTATTTGTATTTATGTGTGTTTGTGTGTTAGTGGGTTCGTGTGTTTGTGTGTTTGTGTGTTTGTGTGTTTGTGTGTTTGTGTGTTTGTGTGTTTGTGTGTTTGGGTGTGTGTGTTTGTTTCTGTGCTTGTGTGTTTGTGAGTTTGTGCGATCGTGTCATTGTGTGTTTTTGTGTTTGTGTGTTTGTGTGTTTGTGTGTCTGTGTGTTTGTGTGTTTGTGTGTTCGTTCGTCTGTGTGTTCGTGTGCTTGTGTGTTTCTATGTTTGTGTGTTTGTGCGTTTTTGTACTTGGTTGTTTGTGTGTTTGTGTTTGAATGTTTGTGTGTTTCTGTAGTTGCGTGTTCGTGTGTTTGGGTGCTTGTGTGTTTGTTTGTTCGTAAGTTTGTGTGTTTGTGTGTTCGTGTGTTTGTGTGTCTGTGTGTTTAGGCGTTTGTGTGTTAGTGTGTTCGTGTTTTTCTGGGTTTGTGTGATCGTGCCATTGTGTGTTTGTGTGTTTGTCTGGTTGTGTATTTGTGTGTTTGTGTGTTTGTGTGTTTGTGTGTTTGTGTGTTTGTGTGTTCGTGTGTTTCTGGGTTTATATGTTTGTGTGGTGTGTGTTTGTTTCTTTGTGTCTTCGTGTGCTTGTGTTTTTGTATGTTCTCGTGTTTGTATGTTTGTGTATTTGTGTGTTTGTGTGCTTGTGTGTGTGTGTGCTTGTGTGTTCGTGTGTTTGTGTGTTTGTGTAATTGTATGTGTGTCTGTTTGTGTGTGAGTGTTTCTGTGTTTTAGTGTTTTTGTGTTTCTGTATTTGTATTTTTGTGTGTTTGTGTATTAGTGTGTTCGTCCGTTTGTGTGTTCGTGTGTTTGTGTGTTCGTGTGTCTGTGTGTTCGTGTGTTTGTGTGTTTGTGTGTTTGTGTGTTTGTGTGTTTGTGTGTTTGTGTGTTTGTGTGTTTGTGTGTTTGTGTGTTTGTGTGTTTGTGTGTTTGTGTGTTTGTGTGTTTGTGTGTTTCTGTGTTTGTGTGTTTGTGTGTTTGTGTGATTCCGTGTTTGTGTGTTGGTGTTTATGTGTGTTTAAGTGTATGTATGTTTGTGTGTTTCCGTGTTTGTATGTTTGTGTGTTCGTGTGTTTGTGTGTTCATGTGTTTGTGTGTTTGTGTGTTTGTGTGTTTGTGTGTTTGTGTGTTTGTGCGTTTGTGTGTTTGTGTGTTTATCTGTTTGTGTGTTTGTGTGTTTGTGTGTTTGTGTGTTTGTGTGTTTGTGTGTTTGTGTGTTTGTGTGTTTGTGTGCTTGTGTGTTCGTGTGTTTGTGTGTTTGTGTGTTTGTGTGTTTGTGTGTTTGTGTGTTTGTGTGTTTGTGTGTTTGTGTATTTGTGTGTTTGTGTGTTTGTGTGTTTGTGTGTTTGTGTGTTTGTGTGTTTGTGTGTTTGTGTGTTTGTGTGTTTGTGTGTTTGTGTGTTTGTGTGTTTGTGTGTTTGTGTGTTTGTGTGTTTGTGTGTTTGTGTGTTTGTGTGTTTGTGTGTTTGTGTGTTTGTGTGTTTGTGTGTTTGTGTGTTTGTGTGTTTGTGTGTTTGTGTGTTTGTGTGTTTGTGTGTTTGTGTGTTTGTGTGTTTGTGTGTTTGTGTGTTTGTATGTTCGTGTGTCCGTGTAGTTGTGAGTTTTCGTGCTTGTGTGTTTGTATGTTTGTGTGTTTGTGCGTTTCTGTACTTGGTTGTTTGTGTGTTTGTGTTTGAATGTTTGTGTGTTTGTGTAGTTGCGTGTTCGTGTGTTTGGGTGTTCGTGTGCTTGTGTGTCTGTGTGTTTAGGTGTTTGTGTGTTATTGTGTTCGTGTTTTTCTGGGTTCGTGTGATCGTGCTATTGTGTGTTTGTGTGTTTGTCTTGTTGTGTATTTGTGTATTTGTGTGTTTGTGTGTTCGTGTGTTTCTGGGTTTATGTGTTTGTGTGGTGTGTGTTTGTTTCTTTGTGTCTTTGTGTGCTTGTGTTTTTGTATGTTCACGTGTTTGTGTGTTCGTGTGTTCGTTTGTTCCTGTGTTTGTGTGTTTGTGTGTTTGTGTGTTTATGTGTTTGCATGTTTGTGTATTTGTGTGTTTGTGTGTTTGTGTGTTTGTGTGCTTGTGTGTTCGTGTGTTTGTGTGTTTGTGTAATTGTATGTTTGTCTGTTTGTATGTGAGTGTTTCTGTGTTTTCGTGTTTTTGTGTATCTGTCTTTGTATTTATGTGTGTTTGTGTGTTAGTGGGTTCGTGTGTTTGTGTGTTTGTGTGTTTGTGTGTTTGTGTGTTTGTGTGTTTGTGTGTTTGTGTGTTTGTGTGTTTGTGTGTTTGTGTGTTTGGGTGTGTGTGTTTGTTTCTGTGCTTGTGTGTTTGTGAGTTTGTGCGATCGTGTCATTGTGTGTTTTTGTGTTTGTGTGTTTGTGTGTTTGTGTGTCTGTGTGTTTGTGTGTTTGTGTGTTCGTTCGTCTGTGTGTTCGTGTGTTTGTGTGTTTGTGTGTTTGTGTGTTTGTGTGTTTGTGTGTTTCTGTGTTTGTGGGTTTGTGTGTTTGTGTGTTTGTGTGTTTGTGTGTTTCTGTGTTTCTGTGTTTGTGTGTTTGTGTGTTTGTGTGTTTGTGTGTTTGTGTGTTTGTGTGTTTCCGTGTTTGTGTGTTTGTGTTCCTGTGTGTTTAAGTGTTTGTATCTTTGTGTGTTTACGTGTTTGTATGTTTGTGTGTTCGTGTGTTTGTGTGTTCGTGTGTTTGTGTGTGTCTGTGTTTGTGTGTTTGTGTATTTGTGTGTTTGTGTGTGAGTGTTTGTGTGTTTGTGTGTTTTCGTGTTTCTGTATTTGTATCATTGTGTGTTTTTGTGTTTGTGTGTTAGTGTGTTGGCGTGTTTGTGTGTTTGTGTGTTTGTGTGTTTGTGTGTTTGTGTGTTTGTGTGTTTGTGTGTTTGTGTGTTTGTGTGTTTGTGTGTTTGTGTGTTTGTGTGTTCGTGTGTTAGTGTGTTTGTGTGTTCGTGTCTTTGTGTGTTTGTGTGTGAGTGTTTCTGTGTTTGTGTGTTTGTGTATTTGTGTGTTTGTGTGTAAGTGTTTCTGTGTTTGTGTGTTTGTGTGTTTTCGTGTTTCTGTATTGCTATCATTGTGTGTTTGTGTGTTTCTGTGTTAGTGTGTTGGCGTGTTTGTGTGTTTGGGTGTTTGTGTGTTTGTGTGTTCGTGTGTTTCTGGGTTTGTGTCTTTGTGTGGTGTGTGTTTGTTCCTTTGTGTCTTTATGTGCTTGTTTTTTCGTATGTTCTCGTGTTTGTGTGTTCGTGTGTTCGTGTGTTTGTGTGTTTGTGTGTTTGTGTGTTTGTGTTTTTGTGTGTCTGTGTGTTTGTGTCTTCGTGTGTTTGTGTGTTTGTGTGTTTGTCTGTTTGTGTGTTTGTGTGTTTGTGTGTTTGTGTGTTTGAGTGTTTGTGTGTTTTTGTGGTTGTGTGATCGTGTGTTTGTGTGTTTGTGTGTTTATGTGTTTGTGTGTCTGTGTGTTTGTGTGTTTGTTTGTTTGTGTGTTTGTGTGTTTGTGTGTTTGTGTGTTTGTGTGTTTGTGTGTTTGTGTGTTTTCTGTGTTTGTGTGTTTGTGTGTTTGTGTGTTTGTGTGTTCGTGTGTTTGTGTGTTTGTGTGTTTGTGTGTTTGTGTGTTTGTGTGTTTGTGTGTTTGTGTGTTTGTGTGTTTGTGTGTTCGTGTGTCTGTGCATTTGTGTTTTTGTGTTGTTTTGTGCCAGTGTAATTGTGTGTTTTTGTGTTTGTGAGTTTGTGTGATCGTGTCATTTCGTGTTTGTGTGTTTGTGTGGTTGTGTGGTTGTGTGTTTGTGTGTTTGTGTCTTTGTGCTTTTTGTGTATTTGTTTGTTTGCGTGGTTGTGTGTTCGTGTGTTTGTGTGTTTGTGTGGTTGTGTGTTTGTGTGTGAGTGTTTCTGTGTTTGTGTGTTTGTGTGTTTGTGTATTTGTGTATTTGTGTATTTGTGTGTTTGTGTGTTTGTGTGTTTGTGTGTGAGTGTGTTTGTGTGTTTGTGTGTTTGTGTGTTTGTGTGTTTGTGTGTCTGTGTGTCTGTGTGTTTGTGTTTTTGTGTGTTTGTGTGTTTGTGTATTTGTGTGTTTGTATGTTTGATTGTTTGTGTGTTTGTCTGTTTGTGTGTTTGTGTGTTTGTGTGTTTGTGTGTTTGTGTGTTTGTGTGTTTGTGTGTTTGTGTGTTTGTGTGTTTGTGTGTTTGTGTGTTTGTGTGTTTGTGTGTTTGTGTGTTTGTGTGTTTGTGTGTTTGTGTGTTTGTGTGTTTGTGTGTTTGTGTGTTTGTGTGTTTGTGTATTTGTGTGTTTGTGTGTTTGTGTGTTTTCGTGTTTGTGTGTTTGTGTGTTTGTGTGATTGTGTGTTTGTGTGTGAGTGTGTCTGTGTTTGTGTGTTTGTGTATTTGTGTGTTTGTGTGTGAGTGTTTCTGTGTTTGTGTGTTTGTGTGTTTCCGTGTTTCTGTATTTGTATCATTGTGTGTTTTTGTGTTTGTGTGTTAGTGTGTTGGCGTGTTTGTGTGTTTGTGTGTTTGTGTGTTTGTGTGTTTGTGTGTTTGTGTGTTTGTGTGTTTGTGTGTTTGTGTGTTTGTGTGTTTGTGTGTTTGTGTGTTTGTGTGTTTGTGTGTTTGTGTGTTTGTGTGTTTGTGTGTTTGTGCGTTTGTGTGTTTGTGTGTTTGTCTGGTTGTGTATTTGTGTGTTTGTGTGTTTGTGTGTTTGTGTGTCTGTGTGTTCGTGTGTTCTGGGTTTATATGTTTGTGTGGTGTGTGTTTGTTTCTTTGTGTCTTTGTGTGCTTGTGTTTTTGTATGTTCTCGCGTTTGTATGTTTGTGTATTTGTGTGTTTGTGTGCTTGTGTGTTTGTGTGCTTGTGTGTTTGTGTGTTTGTGTGTTTGTGTGTTTGGGTGTGTGTGTGTGTTTCTGTGCTTGTGTGTTTGTGAGTTTGTGCGATCGTGTCATTGTGTGTTTTTGTGTTTGTGTGTTTGTGTGTTTGTGTGTCTGTGTGTTCGTGCGTTTGTGTGTTCGTGTGTCTGTGTGTTCGTGTGTTTGTGTGTTTGTGTGTTTGTGTTTGTGTGTTTGTGTGTTTCTGTGTTTGTGTGTTTGTGTGTTTGTGTGTTTGTGTGTTTGTTTGTTTGTGTGTTTGTGTGTTTCCGTGTTTGTGTGTTGGTGTTTATGTGTGTTTAAGTGTTTGTATGTTTGTGTGTTTACGTGTTTGTATGTTTGTGTGTTCGTGTGTTTGTGTGTTCATGTGTTTGTGTGTTTGTGTTTTGTGTGTTTGTGCGTTTGTGTGTTTGTGTGTTTATGTGTTTGTGTGTTTGTGTGTTTGTGTGTTTGTGTGTTTGTGTGTTTGTGTGTTTGTGTGTTTGTGTGTTCGTGTGTTTGAGTGTTTGTGTGTTTGTGTGTTAGTGTGTTTGTGTCTCTGTGCGTTTGTGTGTTTGTATCGTTTTGTGTTTGTGTGTTTTTTTTGTTTGTTTGTGGGGTTGCATGCTTGTGTGTTTGTGTGTTTGTATGTTTGTGTGTCCGTGTAGACGTGAGTTTTCGTGCTTGTGTGTTTTCATGTTTGTGTGTTTGTGCGTTTCTGTACTTGGTTGTTTGTGTGTTTGTGTTTGAATGTTTGTGTGTTTGTGTAGTTGCGTGTTCGTGTGTTTGGGTGCTTGTGTGTTTGTTTGTTTGTGTGTTTGTGTGTTTGTGTGTCTGTGTGTTTGGGTTTTCGTGTGTTTGTGTGTCTGTGTGTTTAGGTGTTTGTGTGTTAGTGTGTTCGTGTTTTTCTAGGTTTGTGTAATCGTGCTATGGTGTGTTTGTGTGTTTGTCTGGTTGTGTATTTCTGTGTTTGAGTGTTTGTTCGTTTGTGTGTTCGTGTGTTTGTGTTTTTGTGTGTTCATGTGCTCGTGTGTTTATGTGTTTGTGTGTTTCCGTCTTTGTGTGTTCGTGTGTTTCTGGGTTCAGGTGTTTGTGTGGTGTGTGTTTGTTTCTTTGTGTCTTAGTCTGCTTGTGTTTTTGTATGTTCTCGTGTTTGTGTGTTCGTGTGTTCGTGTGTTCGTGTGTTTGTGTGTTTGTGTGTTTATATGTTTGCATGTTTGTGTATTTGTGTGTTTGTGTGTTTGTGTGTTTGTGTGTTTGTGTGCTTGTGTGTTCGTGTGTTTGTGTGTTTGTGTGTTTGTGTAATTGTATGTTTGTCTGTTTGTGTGTGAGTGTTTCTGTGTTTTCGTGTTTTTGTGTTTCTGTATTTGTATTTATGTGTGTTCGTGTGTTAGTGTGTTAGTGTGTTCGTGTGTTTGTGTGTTTGTGTGTTTGTGTGTTTGGGTGTGTGTGTTTGTTCCTGTGCTTGTGTGTTTGTGAGTTTGTGCGATCGTGTCATTGTGTGTTTTTGTGTTTGTGTGTTTGTGTGTTTGTGTGTCTGTGTGTTTGTGTGTTCGTTCGTCTGTGTGTTCGTGTGTTTGTGTGTTTGTGTGTTTGTGTGTTCGTGCGCTTGTGTGTTTGTGCGTTTGTTTGTTTGTGTGTTTGTGTGTTTGTGTGTTTGTGTGTTTGTGTGTTTGTGTGTTTGTGTGCTTGTGTGTTTGTGTGTTTGTGTGTTTGTGTGTTTGTGTGTTTGTGTGTTTGTGTGTTTGTGTGTTTGTGTGTTTGTGTGTTTGTGTGTTTGTGTGTTTGTGTGTTTGTGTGTTTGTGTGTTTGTGTGTTTGTGTGTTTGTGTGTTTGTGTGTTTGTGTGTTTGTGTGTTTGTGTGTTTGTGTGTTTGTGTGTTTGTGTGTTTGTGTGTTTGTGTGTTTGTGTCTCTGTGCGTTTGTGTATTTGTATCGTTTTGTGTGTGTGTGTTTTTTTTTGTTTGTTTGGTGGTTCGCATGCTTGTGTGTTTGTGTGTTTGTATGTTTGTGTGTCCGTGTAGTTGTGAGTTTTCGTGCTTGTGTGTTTGTATGTTTGTGTGTTTGTGCGTTTCTGTACTTGGTTCTTTGTGTGTTTGTGTTTGAATGTTTGTGTGTTTGTGTAGTTGCGTGTTCGTGTGTTTGGGTGCTTGTGTGTTTGTTTGTTCGTAAGTTTGTGTGTTTGTGTGTCTGTGTGTCTGTGTGTTTGGGTGTTCGTGTGTTTGTGTGTCTGTGTGTTTGGGTGTTTGTGTGTTAGTGTGTTCGTGTTTTTCTGGGTTTGTGTGATCGTGCCATTGTGTGTTTATGTGATTGTCTGGTTGTGTATTTGTGTGTTTGTGTGTTTGTGTGTTTGTGTGTTTGTGTGCTTGTGTGTTTGTGTGTTTGTGTGTTTGTGTATTTGTGTGTTCGTGTGTTTCTGGGTTTATATGTTTGTGTGGTGTGTGTTTGTTTCTTTATGTCTTTGTGTGCTTGTTTTTTTGTATGTTCTCGTGTTTGTATGTTTGTGTATGCGTGTGTTTGTGTTCTTGTGTGTTTGTGTGCTTGTGTGTTCGTGTGTTCGCGTGTTTGTGTGTTTGTGTAATTGTATGTTTGTCTGTTTGTGTGTGAGTGTTTCTGTGTTTTAGTGTTTTTGTGTTTCTGTATTTGTATTTTTGTGTGTTTGTGTGTTAGTGTGTTCGTGTCTTTGTGTGTTTTTGTGTTTGTGTGTTTGTGTGTTTGTGTGTCTGTGTGTTTGTGTGTTTGTGTGTTTGTGTGTTCGTGTGTCTGCGTGTTCGTGTGTTTGTGTGTTTGTGTGTTTGTGTGTTTGTGTGTTTGTGTGTTTGTGTGTTTGTGTGTTCGTGTGTTTGTGTGTTTGTGTGTTTGTGTGTTTGTGTGTTTGTGTGTTTGTGTGTTTGTGTGTTTGTGTGTTTGTGTGTTTGTGTGTTTGTGTGTTTGTGTGTTTGTGTGTTTCCGTGTTTGTATGTTTGTGTGTTCGTGTGTTTGTGTGTTCATGTGTTTGTGTGTTTGTGTGTTTGTGCGTTTGTGTGTTCGTGTGTTTATGTGTTTGTGTGTTTGTGTGTTTGTGTGTTTGTGTGTTTGTGTGTTTGTGTGTTTGTGTGTTTGTGTGTTTGTGTGTTTGTGTGCTTGTGTGTTTGTGTGTTCGTGTGTTTGTGTGTTTGTGTGTTTGTGTGTTTGTGTGTTTGTGTGTTTGTGTGTTTGTGTGTTTGTGTGTTTTTGTGTTTGTGTGTTTGTGTGTTTGTGTGTTTGTGTGTTTGTGTGTTTGTGTGTTTGTGTGTTTTTGTGTTTGTGTGTTTGTGTGTTTGTGTGTTTGTGTGTTTGTGTGTTTGTGTGTTTGTGTGTTTGTGTGTTTGTGTGTTTGTGTGCTTGTGTGTTTGTGTGTTTGTGTGTTCGTGTGTTTGTATCGTTTTGTGTGTGTGTGTGTGTTTTTTTGTTTGTTTGGTGGTTCGCATGTTTGTGTGTTTGTGTGTTTGTGTGTTTGGGTGTGTGTGTTTGTTTCTGTGCTTGTGTGTTTGTGAGTTTGTGCGATCGTGCGATCGTGTCATTGTGGGTTTTTGTGTTTGTGTGTTTGTGTGTTTGTCTGTTTGTGTGTCTGTGTGTTTGTGTGTTTGTGTGTTCGTTCGTCTGTGTGTTCGTGTGTTTGTGTGTTTGTGTGTTTGTGTGTTTGTGTGTTTGTGTGTTTGTGTGTTTGTGTGTTTGTGTGTTTGTGTGTTTGTGTGTTTCCGTGTTTGTGTGTTTCTTGTTCCTGTGTGTTTAAGTGTTTGTATGTTTGTGTGTTTACGAGTTTGTATGTTTGTGTGTTCGTGTGTTTGTGTGTTCGTGTGTTTGTGTGTTTGTGTGTTTGTGTGGTTGTGTGTTTGTGTGTTTGTGTGTTTGTGTGATTGTGTGTTTGTGTGTGAGTGTGTCTGTGTTTGTGTGTTTGTGTATTTGTGTGTTTGTGTGTGAGTGTTTCTGTGTTTGTGTGTTTTCGTGTTTCTGTATTTGTATCATTGTGTGTTTTTGTGTTTGTGTGTTAGTGTGTTGGCGTGTTTGTGTGTTTGTGTGTTTGAGCGTTTGTGTGTTTGTGTGTTTGTGTGGTCGTGTGTTAGTGTGTTTGTGTGTTCGTGTCTTTGCGTGTTTGTGTGTGAGTGTTTCTGTGTTTGTGTGTTTGTGTATTTGTGAGTTTGTGTGTGAGTGTTTCTGTGTTTGTGTGTTTGTGTGTTTTCGTGTTTCTGTATTTGTATTATTGTGTGTTTGTGTGTTTCTGTGTTAGTGTGTTGGCGTGTTTGTGTGTTTGGGTGTTTGTGTGTTTGTGTGTCGTGTGTTTCAGGGTTTGTGTTTTTGTGTGGTGTGTGTTTGTTCCTTTGTGTCTTTATGTGCTTGTTTTTTCGTATGTTCTCGTGTTTGTGTGTTCGTGTGTTCGTGTGTTTGTGTGTTTGTGTGTTTGTGTTCTTGTGTGTCTGTGTGTTTGTGTCTTTGTGTGTTTGTGTGTTTGTGTCTTTGTCTGTTTGTGTGTTTGTGTGTTTGTGTGTTTGTGTGTTTGAGTGTTTGTGTGTTTTTGTGGTTGTGTGATCGTGTGTTTGTGTGTTTGTGTGTTTGTGTGTTTGTGTGTTTGTGTGTTTGTGTGTTTGTGTGTTTGTTTGTTTGTGTGTTTGTGTGTTTGTGTGTTTGTGTGTTTGTGTGTTTGTGTGTTTGTGTGTTTGTGTGTTTGTGTGTGAGTGTTTCTGTGTTTGTGTGTTTGTGTGTTTTCGTGTTTCTGTATTTGTATTATTGTGTGTTTCTGTGTTAGTGTGTTTGTGTGTTTGTGTGTTTGTGTGTTTGTGTGTTTGTGTGTTTGTGTGTTTGTGTGTTTGTGTGTTTGTGTGTTTGTGTGTTTGTGTGTTTGTGTGTTTGTGTGTTTGTGTGTTTGTGTGTTTGTGTGTTTGTGTGTTTGTGTGTTTGTGTGTTTGTGTGTTTGTGTGTTTGTGTGTTTGTGTGTTTGTGTGTTTGTGTGTTTGTGTGTTTGTGTGATTGTGTGATTGTGTGTTTGTGTGTTTGTGTGTTTGTGTGTTTGTGTGTTTGTGTGTTTGTGTGTTTGTGTGTTTGTGTGTTTGTGTGTTTGTGTGTTTGTGTGTTTGTGTGTTTGTGTGTTTGTGTGTTTGTGTGTTTGTGTGTTTGTGTGTTTGTGTGTTTGTGTGTTTGTGTGTTTGTGTGTCTGTGCGTGAGTGTTTCTTTGTTATCGTGTTTGTGTGTTTCCGTGTTTCGGTATTTGGATCATTGTGTGTTTGTGTGTTTGTGTGTTAGTGTGTTCGCGTCTTTGCGTGTTTGTGTGTTTGTGTGTTTGTGTGTTTGTATGTTCGTGTGTTCGTGTGTTTAGTTGTTTGTGTGTTTGTGTGTTTGTGTGTTTGTGTGTTTCTGTGTTTGTGTGCTTGTGTGTTCGTGTGTTTGTGTTCCTGTGTGTTTTTGTGTTTGTGAGTTTGTGTGATCGTGTCATTTCGTGTTTGTGTGTTTGTGTGGTTGTGTGGTTGTGTGTTTGTGTGTTTGTGTCTTTGTGCTCTTTGTGTGTTTGTGTGTTTGTGTGGTTGTATGTTCGTGTGTTTGTGTGGTTGTGTGTTTGTGTGTGAGTGTTTCTGTGTTTGTGTGTTTGTGTATTTGTGTGTTTGTGTGTGGATGTTTCTGTGTTTGTGTGTTTGTGTGTTCTCGTGTTTCTGTATTTGTATCATTGTGTGTTTGTGTGTTTGTGTGTTAGTGTGTTTGCGTGTTTGTGCGTTTGTGTGTTTGTGTGTTTGTGTGTTTGTGTGTTTGTGTGTTTGTGTGTTTGTGTGTTTGTGTGTTTGTGTGTTTGTGTGTTTGTGTGTTCGTGTGTTTGTGTGTTTGTGTGTTTGTGTGTTTGTGTGTTTGTGTGTTTGTGTGTTTGTGTGTTTGTGTGTTTGTGTGTTTGTGTGTTTGTGTGTTTGTGTGTTTGTGTGTTTGTGTGTTTGTGTGTTTGTGTGTTTGTGTTTTTGTGTGCTTGTGTGTTTGTGTGTTTGTGTATTTGTGTGTTTGTATGTTTGATTGTTTGTGTGTTTGTCTGTTTGTGTGTTTGTGTGTTTGTGTGTTTGTGTGTTTGTGTGTTTGTGTGTTTGTGTGTTTGTGTGTTTGTGTGTTTGTGTGTTTGTGTGTGAGTGTTTCTTTGTTATCGTGTTTGTGTGTTTCCGTGTTTCAGTATTTGGATCATTGTGTGTTTGTGTGTTTGTGTGTTAGTGTGTTCGCGTCTTTGCGTGTTTGTGTGTTCGTGTGTTTGTGTGTTTGTGTGTTTGTGTGTTCGTGTGTTCTGGGTTTATATGTTTGTGTGGTGTGTGTTTGTTTCTTTGTGTCTTTGTGTGCTTGTGTTTTTGTATGTTCTCGCGTTTGTATGTTTGTGTATTTGTGTGTTTGTGTGCTTGTGTGTTTGTGTGCTTGTGTGTTTGTGTGTTTGTGTGTTTGTGTGTTTGGGTGTGTGTGTGTGTTTCTGTGCTTGTGTGTTTGTGAGTTTGTGCGATCGTGTCATTGTGTGTTTTTGTGTTTGTGTGTTTGTGTGTTTGTGTGTCTGTGTGTTCGTGCGTTTGTGTGTTCGTGTGTCTGTGTGTTCGTGTGTTTGTGTGTTTGTGTGTTTGTGTTTGTGTGTTTGTGTGTTTCTGTGATTGTGTGTTTGTGTGTTTGTGTGTTTGTGTGTTTGTTTGTTTGTGTGTTTGTGTGTTTCCGTGTTTGTGTGTTGGTGTTTATGTGTGTTTAAGTGTTTGTATGTTTGTGTGTTTACGTGTTTGTATGTTTGTGTGTTCGTGTGTTTGTGTTTATGTGTTTGTGTGTTTGTGTTTTGTGTGTTTGTGCGTTTGTGTGTTTGTGTGTTTATGTGTTTGTGTGTTTGTGTGTTTGTGTGTTTGTGTGTTTGTGTGTTTGTGTGTTTGTGTGTTTGTGTGTTTGTGTGTTTGTGTGTTTGTGTGTTTGTGTGTTAGTGTGTTTGTGTCTCTGTGCGTTTGTGTGTTTGTATCGTTTTGTGTTTGTGTGTTTTTTTTGTTTGTTTGTGGGGTTGCATGCTTGTGTGTTTGTGTGTTTGTATGTTTGTGTGTCCGTGTAGACGTGAGTTTTCGTGCTTGTGTGTTTTCATGTTTGTGTGTTTGTGCGTTTCTGTACTTGGTTGTTTGTGTGTTTGTGTTTGAATGTTTGTGTGTTTGTGTAGTTGCGTGTTCGTGCGTTTGGGTGCTTGTGTGTTTGTTTGTTTGTGTGTTTGTGTGTTTGTGTGTCTGTGTGTTTGGGTTTTCGTGTGTTTGTGTGTCTGTGTGTTTAGGTGTTTGTGTGTTAGTGTGTTCGTGTTTTTCTAGGTTTGTGTAATCGTGCTATGGTGTGTTTGTGTGTTTGTCTGGTTGTGTATTTCTGTGTTTGAGTGTTTGTTCGTTTGTGTGTTCGTGTGTTTGTGTTTTTGTGTGTTCATGTGCTCGTGTGTTTATGTGTTTGTGTGTTTCCGTCTTTGTGTGTTCGTGTGTTTCTGGGTTCAGGTGTTTGTGTGGTGTGTGTTTGTTTCTTTGTGTCTTAGTCTGCTTGTGTTTTTGTATGTTCTCGTGTTTGTGTGTTCGTGTGTTCGTGTGTTCGTGTGTTTGTGTGTTTGTGTGTTTATATGTTTGCATGTTTGTGTATTTGTGTGTTTGTGTGTTTGTGTGTTTGTGTGTTTGTGTGCTTGTGTGTTCGTGTGTTTGTGTGTTTGTGTGTTTGTGTAATTGTATGTTTGTCTGTTTGTGTGTGAGTGTTTCTGTGTTTTCGTGTTTTTGTGTTTCTGTATTTGTATTTATGTGTGTTCGTGTGTTAGTGTGTTCGTGTGTTTGTGTGTTTGTGTGTTTGTGTGTTTGTGTGTTTGGGTGTGTGTGTTTGTTCCTGTGCTTGTGTGTTTGTGAGTTTGTGCGATCGTGTCATTGTGTGTTTTTGTGTTTGTGTGTTTGTGTGTTTGTGTGTCTGTGTGTTTGTGTGTTCGTTTGTCTGTGTGTTCGTGTGTTTGTGTGTTTGTGTGTTTGTGTGTTCGTGCGCTTGTGTGTTTGTGCGTTTGTTTGTTTGTGTGTTTGTGTGTTTGTGTGTTTGTGTGTTTGTGTGTTTGTGTGTTTGTGTGCTTGTGTGTTTGTGTGTTTGTGTGTTTGTGTGTTTGTGTGTTTGTGTGTTTGTGTGTTTGTGTGTTTGTGTGTTTGTGTGTTTGTGTGTTTGTGTGTTTGTGTGTTTGTGTGTTTGTGTGTTTGTGTGTTTGTGTGTTTGTGTGTTTGTGTGTTTGTGTGTTTGTGTGTTTGTGTGTTTGTGTGTTTGTGTGTTTGTGTGTTTGTGTGTTTGTGTCTCTGTGCGTTTGTGTATTTGTATCGTTTTGTGTGTGTGTGTTTTTTTTTGTTTGTTTGGTGGTTCGCATGCTTGTGTGTTTGTGTGTTTGTATGTTTGTGTGTCCGTGTAGTTGTGAGTTTTCGTGCTTGTGTGTTTGTATGTTTGTGTGTTTGTGCGTTTCTGTACTTGGTTCTTTGTGTGTTTGTGTTTGAATGTTTGTGTGTTTGTGTAGTTGCGTGTTCGTGTGTTTGGGTGCTTGTGTGTTTGTTTGTTCGTAAGTTTGTGTGTTTGTGTGTTTGTGTGTCTGTGTGTCTGTGTGTTTGGGTGTTCGTGTGTTTGTGTGTCTGTGTGTTTAGGTGTTTGTGTGTTAGTGTGTTCGTGTTTTTCTGGGTTTGTGTGATCGTGCCATTGTGTGTTTATGTGATTGTCTGGTTGTGTATTTGTGTGTTTGTGTGTTTGTGTGTTTGTGTGTTTGTGTGCTTGTGTGTTTGTGTGTTTGTGTGTTTGTGTATTTGTGTGTTCGTGTGTTTCTGGGTTTATATGTTTGTGTGGTGTGTGTTTGTTTCTTTATGTCTTTGTGTGCTTGTTTTTTCGTATGTTCTCGTGTTTGTATGTTTGTGTATGCGTGTGTTTGTGTTCTTGTGTGTTTGTGTGCTTGTGTGTTCGTGTGTTCGCGTGTTTGTGTGTTTGTGTAATTGTATGTTTGTCTGTTTGTGTGTGAGTGTTTCTGTGTTTTAGTGTTTTTGTGTTTCTGTATTTGTATTTTTGTGTGTTTGTGTGTTAGTGTGTTCGTGTCTTTGTGTGTTTTTGTGTTTGTGTGTTTGTGTGTTTGTGTGTCTGTGTGTTTGTGTGTTTGTGTGTTCGTGTGTCTGCGTGTTCGTGTGTTTGTGTGTTTGTGTGTTTGTGTGTTTGTGTGTTTGTGTGTTTGTGTGTTTGTGTGTTCGTGTGTTTGTGTGTTTGTGTGTTTGTGTGTTTGTGTGTTTGTGTGTTTGTGTGTTTGTGTGTTTGTGTGTTTGTGTGTTTGTGTGTTTGTGTGTTTGTGTGTTTGTGTGTTTCCGTGTTTGTATGTTTGTGTGTTCGTGTGTTTGTGTGTTCATGTGTTTGTGTGTTTGTGTGTTTGTGTGTTTGTGTGTTTGTGCGTTTGTGTGTTTGTGTGTTTATGTGTTTGTGTGTTTGTGTGTTTGTGTGTTTGTGTGTTTGTGTGTTTGTGTGTTTGTGTGTTTGTGTGTTTGTGTGTTTGTGTGCTTGTGTGTTTGTGTGTTCGTGTGTTTGTGTGTTTGTGTGTTTGTGTGTTTGTGTGTTTGTGTGTTTGTGTGTTTGTGTGTTTTTGTGTTTGTGTGTTTGTGTGTTTGTGTGTTTGTGTGTTTGTGTGTTTGTGTGTTTGTGTGTTTGTGTGTTTTTGTGTTTGTGTGTTTGTGTGTTTGTGTGTTTGTGTGTTTGTGTGTTTGTGTGTTTGTGTGTTTGTGTGTTTGTGTGTTTGTGTGCTTGTGTGTTTGTGTGTTTGTGTGTTCGTGTGTTTGTATCGTTTTGTGTGTGTGTGTGTGTTTTTTTGTTTGTTTGGTGGTTCGCATGTTTGTGTGTTTGTGTGTTTGTGTGTTTGGGTGTGTGTGTTTGTTTCTGTGCTTGTGTGTTTGTGAGTTTGTGCGATCGTATGATCGTGTCATTGTGGGTTTTTGTGTTTGTGTGTTTGTGTGTTTGTCTGTTTGTGTGTCTGTGTGTTTGTGTGTTTGTGTGTTCGTTCGTCTGTGTGTTCGTGTGTTTGTGTGTTTGTGTGTTTGTGTGTTTCTGTGTTTGTGTGTTTGTGTGTTTGTGTGTTTGTGTGTTTCCGTGTTTGTGTGTTTCTTGTTCCTGTGTGTTTAAGTGTTTGTATGCTTGTGTGTTCACGAGTTTGTATGTTTGTGTGTTCGTGTGTTTGTGTGTTCGTGTGTTTGTGTGTTTGTGTGTTTGTGTGGTTGTGTGTTTGTGTGTTTGTGTGTTTGTGTGTTTGTGTGATTGTGTGTTTGTGTGTGAGTGTGTCTGTGTTTGTGTGTTTGTGTATTTGTGTGTTTGTGTGTGAGTGTTTCTGTGTTTGTGTGTTTTCGTGTTTCTGTATTTGTATCATTGTGTGTTTTTGTGTTTGTGTGTTAGTGTGTTAGCGTGTTTGTGTGTTTGTGTGTTTGAGCGTTTGTGTGTTTGTGTGTTTGTGTGGTCGTGTGTTAGTGTGTTTGTGTGTTCGTGTCTTTGCGTGTTTGTGTGTGAGTGTTTCTGTGTTTGTGTGTTTGTGTATTTGTGAGTTTGTGTGTGAGTGTTTCTGTGTTTGTGTGTTTGTGTGTTTTCGTGTTTCTGTATTTGTATTATTGTGTGTTTGTGTGTTTCTGTGTTAGTGTGTTGGCGTGTTTGTGTGTTTGGGTGTTTGTGTGTTTGTGTGTCGTGTGTTTCAGGGTTTGTGTTTTTGTGTGGTGTGTGTTTGTTCCTTTGTGTCTTTATGTGCTTGTTTTTTCGTATGTTCTCGTGTTTGTGTGTTCGTGTGTTCGTGTGTTTGTGTGTTTGTGTGTTTGTGTTCTTGTGTGTCTGTGTGTTTGTGTCTTTGTGTGTTTGTGTGTTTGTGTCTTTGTCTGTTTGTGTGTTTTTGTGTTTGTGTGTTTGTGTGTTTGAGTGTTTGTGTGTTTTTGTGGTTGTGTGATCGTGTGTTTGTGTGTTTGTGTGTTTGTGTGTTTGTGTGTTTGTGTGTTTGTGTGTTTGTGTGTTTGTTTGTTTGTGTGTTTGTGTGTTTGTGTGTTTGTGTGTTTGTGTGTTTGTGTGTTTGTGTGTTTGTGTGTTTGTGTGTTTGTGTGTTTGTGTGTGAGTGTTTCTGTGTTTGTGTGTTTTCGTGTTTCTGTATTTGTATTATTGTGTGTTTCTGTGTTAGTGTGTTTGTGTGTTTGTGTGTTTGTGTGTTTGTGTGTTTGTGTGTTTGTGTGTTTGTGTGTTTGTGTGTTTGTGTGTTCGTGTGTTTGTGTGTTTGTGTGTTTGTGTGTTTGTGTGTTTGTGTGTTTGTGTGTTTGTGTGTTTGTGTGTTTGTGTGTTTGTGTGTTTGTGTGTTTGTGTGTTTGTGTGTTTGTGTGTTTGTGTGTTTGTGTGTTTGTGTGTTTGTGTGTTTGTGTGTTTGTGTGTTTGTGTGTTTGTGTGTTTGTGTGTTTGTGTGTTTGTGTGTTTGTGTGTTTGTGTGTTTGTGTGTTTGTGTGTTTGTGTGTCTGTGCGTGAGTGTTTCTTTGTTATCGTGTTTGTGTGTTTCCGTGTTTCGGTATTTGGATCATTGTGTGTTTGTGTGTTTGTGTGTTAGTGTGTTCGCGTCTTTGCGTGTTTGTGTGTTTGTGTGTTTGTGTGTTTGTGTGTTCGTGTGTTCGTGTGTTTAGTTGTTTGTGTGTTTGTGTGTTTGTGTGTTTGTGTGTTTCTGTGTTTGTGTGCTTGTGTGTTCGTGTGTTTGTGTTCCTGTGTGTTTTTGTGTTTGTGAGTTTGTGTGATCGGGTCATTTCGTGTTTGTGTGTTTGTGTGGTTGTGTGGTTGTGTGTTTGTGTCTTTGTGCTCTTTGTGTGTTTGTGTGTTTGTGTGGTTGTATGTTCGTGTGTTTGTGTGGTTGTGTGTTTGTGTGTGAGTGTTTCTGTGTTTGTGTGTTTGTGTATTTGTGTGTTTGTGTGTGGATGTTTCTGTGTTTGTGTGTTTGTGTGTTCTCGTGTTTCTGTATTTGTATCATTGTGTGTTTGTGTGTTTGTGTGTTAGTGTGTTTGCGTGTTTGTGCGTTTGTGTGTTTGTGTGTTTGTGTGTTTGTGTGTTTGTGTGTTTGTGTGTTTGTGTGTTTGTGTGTTTGTGTGTTTGTGTGTTTGTGTGTTTGTGTGTTTGTGTGTTTGTGTGTTCGTGTGTTTGTGTGTTTGTGTGTTTGTGTGTTTGTGTGTTTGTGTGTTTGTGTGTTTGTGTGTTTGTGTGTTTGTGTGTTTGTGTGTTTGTGTGTTTGTGTGTTTGTGTGTTTGTGTGTTTGTGTGTTTGTGTGTGAGTGTTTCTTTGTTATCGTGTTTGTGTGTTTCCGTGTTTCAGTATTTGGATCATTGTGTGTTTGTGTGTTTGTGTGTTAGTGTGTTCGCGTCTTTGCGTGTTTGTGTGTTCGTGTGTTTGTGTGTTTGTGTGTTTGTGTGTTCGTGTGTTCGTGTGTTTAGTTGTTTGTGTGTTTGTGTGTTTGTGTGTTTATGTGTTTGTGTGTTTCTGTGTTTGTGTGTTTCTGTGTTTGTGTGCTTGTGTGTTCGTGTGTTTGTGCTCCTGTGTGCTTGTGTTTTTGGGAGTTTGTGTGTTCGTGTGTTTGTGTGTTTGTTTGTCCGTGTGTTTGTGTCCTTGTGTGTTCGTGTGTTTGTGTATTCGTGTGTTAGTGTGTTTGTGTGTTTGTGTGTTTGTGTGCTTGTGTGTTCGTGTGTTTGTGTAATTGTATGTTTGTCTGTTTGTGTGTGAGTGTTTCTTTGTTTTCGTGTTTTTGTGTTTCTGTATTTGTATTTATGTGTGTTTGTGTGTTAGTGTGTTCGTGTGTTTGTGTGTTTGTGTGTTCGTGTGTTTGTGTGTTTGTGTGTTTCTGTGTTTGTGTGTTTGTGTGTTTGGGTGTGTGTGTTTGTTTCTGTGCTTGTGTGTTTGTGAGTTTGTGCGATCGTGTCATTGTGTGTTTTTGTGTTTGTGTGTTTGTGTGTTTGTGTGTCTGTGTGTTTGTGTGTTTGTGTGTTCGTTCGTCTGTGTGTTCGTGTGTTTATGTGTTTGTGTGTTCGTGTGTTTGTGTGTTTGTGTGTTTCTGTGTTTGTGTGTTTGTGTGTTTGTGTGTTTGTGTGTTTCCGTGTTTGTGTGTTTGTGTTCCTGTGTGTTTAAGTGTTTGTATGTTTGTGTGTTTACGTGTTTGTATGTTTGTGTGTTCGTGTGTTTGTGTGTTCGTGTGTTTGTGTGTTTGTGTGTTTGTGTGTTTGTGCGGTTGTGTGTTTGTGTGTCTGTGTGTTTGTGTGATTGTGTGTTTGTGTGTGAGTGTGTCTGTGTTTGTGTGTTCGTGTATTTGTGTGTTTGTGTGTGAGTGTTTCTGTGTTTGTGTGTTTGTGTGTTTTCGTGTTTCTGTATTTGTATTATTGTGTGTTTTTGTGTTTGTGTGTTAGTGTGTTGGCGTGTTTGTGTGTTTGTGTGTTTGTGTGTTTGTGTGTTTGTGTGTTCGTATGTTAGTGTGTTTGTGTGTTCGTGTCTTTGTGTGTTAGTGTGTGAGTGTTTCTGTGTTTGTGTGTTTGTGTATTTGTGTGTTTGAGTGTGAGTGTTTCTGTGTTTGTGTGTCTGTGTGTTTTCCCGTTTCTGTATTTGTATCATTGTGTGTTTGTGTGTTTCTGTGTTAGTGTGTTGGCGTGTTTGTGTGTTTGGGTGTTTGTGTGTTTGTGTGTTCGTGTGTTTCTGGGTTTGTGTCTTTGTGTGGTGTGTGTTTGTTCCTTCGTGTCTTTACGTGCTTGTTTTTTCGTATGTTCTCGTGTTTGTGTGTTCGTGTGTTCGTGTGTTTGTGTGTTTGTGTGTTTGTGTGTTTGTGTTTTTGTGTGTCTGCGTGTTTGTGTCTTTGTGTGTTTGTGTGTTTGTGTGTTTGTGTGTTTGTGTGTTTGTCTGTTTGTGTGTTTGTGTGTTTGTGTGTTTGTGTGCTTTAGTGTTTGTGTGTTTTTGTGGTTGTGTGATCGTGTGTTTGTGTGTTTGTGTGTTTGTGTGTTTGTGTGTTTGTGTGTTTGTGTGTTTGTTTGTTTGTGTGTTTTTGTGTTTGTGTGTTTGTGTGTTTGTGTGTTTGTGTGTTTGTGTGTTTGTGTGTTTGTGTGTTTGTGTGTTTGTGTGTTTGTGTGTTTGTGTGTTTGTGTGATTGTGTGTTTGTGTGTTTGTGTGTTTGTGTGTTTGTGTGTTTGTGTGTTTGTGTGTTTGTGTGTTTGTGTGTTTGTGTGTTTGTGTGTTTGTGTGTTTGTGTGTTTGTGTGTTTGTGTGTTTGTGTGTTTGTGTGTTTGTGTGTTTGTGTGTTTGTGTGTTTGTGTGTTTGTGTGTTTGTGTGTTTGTGTGTTTATGTGTTTGTGCGTTTGTGTGTTTGTGTGTTTGTGTGTTTGTGTGTTTGTGTGTTTGTGTGTTTGTGTGTTTGTGTGTTTGTGTGTTTGTGTGTTCGTGTGTCTGTGCGTTTGTGTTTTTGTGTTGTTTTGTGCCAGTGTTATTGTGTGTTTTTGTGTTCGTGAGTTTGTGTGATCGTGTCATTTCGTGTTTGTGTGTTTGTGTGGTTGTGTGGTTGTGTGTTTGTGTGTTTGTGTCTTTGTGCTCTTTGTGTGTTTGTGTATTTGTGTGGTTGTATGTTCGTGTGTTTGTGTGTTTGTGTGGTTGTGTGTTTGTGTGTGAGTGTTTCTGTGTTTGTGTGTTTGTGTATTTGTGTGTTTGTGTGTATGTGTGTTTGTGTGTTTGTGTGTGAGTGTTTCTGTGTTTGTGTGTTCTCGTGTCTCTGTATTTGTATCATTGTGTGTATGTGTGTTTGTGTGTCAGTGTGTTTGCGTGTTTGTGCGTTTGTGTGTTTGTGTGTTTGTGTGTTTGTGTGTTTGTGTGTTTGTGTGTTTGTGTGTTTGTGTGTTTGTGTGTTTGTGTGTTTGTGTGTTTGTGTGTTTGTGTGTTTGTGTGTTTGTGTGTTTGTGTGTTTGTGTGTTTGTGTGTTTGTGTGTTTGTGTGTTTGTGTGTTTGTGTGTTTGTGTGTTTGTGTGTTTGTGTGTTTGTGTGTTTGTGTGTTTGTGTGTTTGTGTGTTTGTGTGTTTGTGTGTTTGTGTGTTTGTGTGTTTGTGTGTTTGTGTGTTTGTGTGTTTGTGTGTTTGTGTGTTTGTGTGTTTGTGTGTTTGTGTGTTTGTGTGTGAGTGTTTCTGTGTTTTCGTGTTTTTGTGTTTCTGTATTTGTATTTATGTGTGTTTGTGTGTTAGTGGGTTCGTGTGTTTGTGTGTTTGTGTGTTTGTGTGTTTGTGTGTTTATGTGTTTGTGTGTTTGGGTGTGTGTGTTTGTTTCTGTGCTTGTGTGTTTGTGAATTTGTGCGATCGTGTCATTGTGTGTTTTTGTGTTTGTGTGTTTGTGTGTTTGTGTGTCTGTGTGTTTGTGTGTTTGTGTGTTCGTTCGTCTGTGTATTCGTGTGCTTGTGTGTTTCTATGTTTGTGTGTTTGTGCGTTTTTGTACTTGGTTGTTTGTGTGTTTGTGTTTGAATGTTTGTGTGTTTCTGTAGTTGCGTGTTCGTGTGTTTGGGTGCTTGTGTGTTTGTTTGTTCGTAAGTTTGTGTGTTTGTGTGTTCGTGTGTTTGTGTGTTCGTGTGTCTGTGTGTTCGTGTGTTTGTGTGTTTGTGTGTTTGTGTGTTTGTGTGTTTGTGTGTTTGTGTGTTTGTGTGTTTGTGTGTTTGTGTGTTTCTGTGTTTGTGTGTTTGTGTGTTTGTGTGATTCCGTGTTTGTGTGTTGGTGTTTATGTGTGTTTAAGTGTATGTATGTCTGTGTGTTTCCGTGTTTGTATGTTTGTGTGTTCGTGTGTTTGTGTGTTCATGTGTTTGTGTGTTTGTGTGTTTGTGTGTTTGTGTGTTTGTGTGTTTGTGTGTTTGTGCGTTTGTGTGTTTGTGTGTTTATCTGTTTGTGTGTTTGTGTGTTTGTGTGTTTGTGTGTTTGTGTGTTTGTGTGTTTGTGTGTTTGTGTGCTTGTGTGTTCGTGTGTTTGTGTGTTTGTGTGTTTGTGTGTTTGTGTGTTTGTGTGTTTGTGTGTTTGTGTGTTTGTGTGTTTGTGTGTTTGTGTGTTTGTGTGTTTGTGTGTTTGTGTGTTTGTGTGTTTGTGTGTTTGTGTGTTTGTGTGTTTGTGTGTTTGTGTGTTTGTGTGTTTGTGTGTTTGTGTGTTTGTGTGTTTGTGTGTTTGTGTGTTTGTGTGTTTGTGTGTTTGTGTGTTTGTGTGTTTGTGTGTTTGTGTGTTTGTGTGTTTGTGTGTTTGTGTGTTTGTGTGTTTGTGTGTTTGTGTGTTTGTGTGTTTGTATTGTTTTGTGTGTGTGTGTTTTTTTTTTGTTTGTTTGGTGGTTCGCATGCTTGTGTGTTTGTGTGTTTGTATGTTCGTGTGTCCGTGTAGTTGTGAGTTTTCGTGCTTGTGTGTTTGTATGTTTGTGTGTTTGTGCGTTTCTGTACTTGGTTGTTTGTGTGTTTGTGTTTGAATGTTTGTGTGTTTGTGTAGTTGCGTGTTCGTGTGTTTGGGTGTTCGTGTGCTTGTGTGTCTGTGTGTTTAGGTGTTTGTGTGTTAGTGTGTTCGTGTTTTTCTGGGTTCGTGTGATCGTGCTATTGTGTGTTTGTGTGTTTGTCTTGTTGTGTATTTGTGTATTTGTGTGTTTGTGTGTTCGTGTGTTTCTGGGTTTATGTGTTTGTGTGGTGTGTGTTTGTTTCTTTGTGTCTTTGTGTGCTTGTGTTTTTGTATGTTCTCGTGTTTGTGTGTTCGTGTGTTCGTTTGTTCCTGTGTTTGTGTGTTTGTGTGTTTGTGTGTTTATGTGTTTGCATGTTTGTGTATTTGTGTGTTTGTGTGTTTGTGTGTTTGTGTGCTTGTGTGTTCGTGTGTTTGTGTGTTTGTGTAATTGTATGTTTGTCTGTTTGTGTGTGAGTGTTTCTGTGTTTTCGTGTTTTTGTGTATCTGTCTTTGTATTTATGTGTGTTTGTGTGTTAGTGGGTTCGTGTGTTTGTGTGTTTGTGTGTTTGTGTGTTTGTGTGTTTGTGTGTTTGTGTGTTTGTGTGTTTGTGTGTTTGGGTGTGTGTGTTTGTTTCTGTGCTTGTGTGTTTGTGAGTTTGTGCGATCGTGTCATTGTGTGTTTTTGTGTTTGTGTGTTTGTGTGTTTGTGTGTCTGTGTGTTTGTGTGTTTGTGTGTTCGTTCGTCTGTGTGTTCGTGTGTTTGTGTGTTTGTGTGTTTGTGTGTTTGTGTGTTTCTGTGTTTGTGGGTTTGTGTGTTTGTGTGTTTGTGTGTTTGTGTGTTTGTGTGTTTCTGTGTTTGTGTGTTTGTGTATTTGTGTGTTTGTGTGTTTGTGTGTTTCCGTGTTTGTGTGTTTGTGTTCCTGTGTGTTTAAGTGTTTGTATCTTTGTGTGTTTACGTGTTTGTATGTTTGTGTGTTCGTGTGTTTGTGTGTTCGTGTGTTTGTGTGTTTGTGTGTTTGTGTGGTTGTGTGTTTGTGTGTTTGTGTGTTTGTGTGTTTGTGTGATTGTGTGTTTGTGTGTGAGTGTGTCTGTGTTTGTGTGTTTGTGTGTTTGTGTGTGAGTGTTTGTGTGTTTGTGTGTTTTCGTGTTTCTGTATTTGTATCATTGTGTGTTTTTGTGTTTGTGTGTTAGTGTGTTGGCGTGTTTGTGTGTTTGTGTGTTTGTGTGTTTGTGTGTTTGTGTGTTTGTGTGTTTGTGTGTTTGTGTGTTTGTGTGTTTGTGTGTTTGTGTGTTCGTGTGTTAGTGTGTTTGTGTGTTCGTGTCTTTGTGTGTTTGTGTGTGAGTGTTTCCGTGTTTGTGTGTTTGTGTATTTGTGTGTTTGTGTGTGAGTGTTTCTGTGTTTGTGTGTTTGTGTGTTTTCGTGTTTCTGTATTTGTATCATTGTGTGTTTGTGTGTTTCTGTGTTAGTGTGTTGGCGTGTTTGTGTGTTTGGGTGTTTGTGTGTTTGTGTGTTCGTGTGTTTCTGGGTTTGTGTCTTTGTGTGGTGTGTGTTTGTTCCTTTGTGTCTTTATGTGCTTGTTTTTTCGTATGTTCTCGTGTTTGTGTGTTCGTGTGTTTGTGTGTTTGTGTGTTTGTGTGTTTGTGTTTTTGTGTGTCTGTGTGTTTGTGTCTTCGTGTGTTTGTGTGTTTGTGTGTTTGTCTGTTTGTGTGTTTGTGTGTTTGTGTGTTTGTGTGTCTGTGTGTTTGAGTGTTTGTGTGTTTTTGTGGTTGTGTGATCGTGTGTTTGTGTGTTTGTGTGTTTGTGTGTTTGTGTGTCTGTGTGTTTGTGTGTTTGTTTGTTTGTGTGTTTGTGTGTTTGTGTGTTTGTGTGTTTGTGTGTTTGTGTGTTTGTGTGTTTTCTGTGTTTGTGTGTTTGTGTGTTTGTGTGTTTGTGTGTTTGTGTGTTCGTGTGTTTGTGTGTTTGTGTGTTTGTGTGTTTGTGTGTTTGTGTGTTTGTGTGTTTGTGTGTTCGTGTGTCTGTGCGTTTGTGTTTTTGTGTTGTTTTGTGCCAGTGTAATTGTGTGTTTTTGTGTTTGTGAGTTTGTGTGATCGTGTCATTTCGTGTTTGTGTGTTTGTGTGGTTGTGTGGTTGTGTGTTTGTGTGTTTGTGTCTTTGTGCTCTTTGTGTATTTGTTTGTTTGCGTGGTTGTGTGTTCGTGTGTTTGTGTGTTTGTGTGGTTGTGTGTTTGTGTGTGAGTGTTTCTGTGTTTGTGTGTTTGTGTGTTTGTGTATTTGTGTGTTTGTGTGTTTGTGTGTTTGTGTGTTTGTGTGTTTGTGTGTTCGTGTGTTTGTGTGCTTGTGTGTGTGTGTGTCTGTGTGTTTGTGTGTTTGTGTGTTTGTGTCTTTGTGTTCCTGTGTGTTTGTGTGTTTGGGAGTTTGTGTGTTCGTGTGTTTTTTCGTTAGTTTGTCCGTGTGTTTGTGTCTTTGCGTGTTTGTGTTTTTGTGTATTCGTGTGTTCACGTGTTTGTGTGTTTTTATGCTTGTGTGTTTGTGATTTTGTGTGATCGTGTCATTGTGTGTTTGTGTGTTTGTCTGGTTGTGTGTTTGTGTGTTTGTGTGTTTGTGTGTTTGTGTGTTTGTGTGTTTGTGTGTTTGTGTGTTTGTGTGTTTGTGTGTTTGTGTGTTTGTGTGTTTTCGTGTTTGTGTGTTTGTGTGTTTGTGTGTTTGTGTGTTTGTGTGTTTGCGTGTTAGTGTGTTTGCGTGTTTGTGCGTTTGTGTGTTTGTGTGTTGGTGTGTTTGTGTGTTTGTGTGTTAGTGTTTTTGTGTGTTTGTGTGTTTGTGTGTTTGTGTATTTGTGTATTTGTATGTTTGATTGTTTGTGTGTCTGTCTGTTTGTGTGTTTGTGTGTTTGTGTGTTTGTGTGTTTGTGTGTTTGTGTATTTGTGTGTTTGTGTGTGAGTGTTTCTATGTTTTTGTGTTTGTGTGTTTCCATGTTTCTGTATTTGGATCATCGTGTGTTTGTGTGTTTGTGTGTTAGTGTGTTTGCGTCTTTGCGTGTTTGTGTGTTTGTGCGTTCGTGTGTCTGTGTGTCCGTGTGTTTGTGTGTTTGTGTGTTTGTGTGTTTGTGTGTTTCTGTGTTTGTGTGTTTGCGTGTTTGTGTGTTTCCGTGTTTGTGTGTTTGTGTTCCTGTGTGTTTAAGTGTTCGTATGTTTGTGTGTTTACGTGATTGTATGTTTGTGTGTTCATGTGTTTGTGTGTTTGTGTGTTTGTGTGTTTGTGTGTTTGTGTGTTTGTGTGGTTGCGTGTGTGTGTGTTTGTGTGATTGTGTGTTTGTGTGTGAGTGTTTCTGTGTTTGTGTGTTTGTGTATTTGTATGTTTGTGTGTGAGTGTTTCTGTGTTTGTGTGTTTGTGTGTTTTCGTGTTTCTGTATTTGTATCATTGTGTGTTTTTGTGTTTGTGTGTTAGTGTGTTGGCGTGTTTGTGTGTTTGTGTGTTTGTGTGTTTGTGTGTTTGTGTGTTTGTGTGTTTGTGCGTTCGTGTGTTCGTGTGTTAGTGTGTTCGTGTGGTCGTGTCTTTGTGTGTTTGTGTGTGAGTGTTTCTGTGTTTGTGTGTTCGTGTATTTGTGTGTTTGTGTGTGAGTGTTTGTGTGTTCGTGTGTTTGTGTGTTTTCGTGTTTCTGTATTTGTATCATTGTGTGTTTTTGTGTTTGTGTGTTAGTGTGTTGGCGTGTTTGTGTGTTTGTGTGTTTGTGTGTTTGTGTGTTTGTGTGTTTGTGTGTTTGTGTGTTTGTGTGTTTGTGCGTTCGTGTGTTCGTGTGTTAGTGTGGTCGTGTGGTCGTGTCTTTGTGTGTTTGTGTGTGAGTGTTTCTGTGTTTGTGTGTTCGTGTATTTGTGTGTTTGTGTGTGAGTGTTTGTGTGTTGGCGTGTTTGTGTGTTTAGGTGTTTGTGTGTTCGTGTGTTCGTGTGTTTCTGGGTTTGTGTCTTTGTGTGGTGTGTGTTTGTTCCTTTGTGTCTTTATGTGCTTGTTTTTTCGTATATTCTCGTGCTTGCGTGTTCGTGTGTTCGTGTGTTTGTGTGTTTGTGTGTTTGTGTGTTTGTGTTTTTGGGTGTCTGTGTGTTTGTGTGTTTGTGTGTTTGTGTGTTTGTGTGTTTGTGTGTTTGTGTGTTTGTGTGTTTGTGTGTTTGTGTGTTTGTGTGTTTGTGTGTTTGTGTGTTTGTGTGTTTGTGTGTTTGTGTGTTCGTGTGTTTGTGTGTTTGTGTGTTTGTGTGTTTGTGTGTTTGTGTGTTTGTGTGTTTGTGTGTTTGTGTGTTCGTGTGTCTGTGCGTTTGTGTTTTTGTGTTGTTTTGTGCCAGTGTAATTGTGTGTTTTTCTGTTTGTGAGTTTGTGTGATCGTGTCATTTCGTGTTTGTGTGTTTGTGTGGTTGTGTGGTTGTGTGTTTGTGTGTTTGTGTCTTTGTGCTCTTTGTGTATTTGTTTGTTTGCGTGGTTGTGTGTTCGTGTGTTTGTGTGTTTGTGTGGTTGTGTGTTTGTGTGTGAGTGTTTCTGTGTTTGTGTGTTTGTGTGTTTGTGTATTTGTGTGTTTGTGTGTTTGTGTGTTTGTGTGTTTGTGTGTTTGTGTGTTCGTGTGTTTGTGTGCTTGTGTGTGTGTGTGTCTGTGTGTTTGTGTGTTTGTGTGTTTGTGTCTTTGTGTTCCTGTGTGTTTGTGTGTTTGGGAGTTTGTGTGTTCGTGTGTTTTTTCGTTAGTTTGTCCGTGTGTTTGTGTCTTTGCGTGTTTGTGTTTT
Organism: Sussaba pulchella; assembly: GCA_963971145.1. Classification (NCBI taxonomy): domain Eukaryota; kingdom Metazoa; phylum Arthropoda; class Insecta; order Hymenoptera; family Ichneumonidae; genus Sussaba; species Sussaba pulchella. The sequence goes on from CAXAQZ010000337.1 coordinate 399,447, forward strand.
TGTGTATTCGTGTGTTCACGTGTTTGTGAGTTTTTATGCTTGTGTGTTTGTGATTTTGTGTGATCGTGTCATTGTGTGTTTGTGTGTTTGTCTGGTTGTGTTTTTGTGTGTTTGTGTGTTTGTGTGTTTGTGTGTTTGTGTGTTTGTGTGTTTGTGTGTTTGTGTGTTTGTGTGTTTGTGTGTTTGTGTGTTTTCGTGTTTGTGTGTTTGTGTGTTTGTGTGTTTGTGTGTTTGTGTGTTTGTGTGTTTGTGTGTTTGTGTGTTTGTGTGTTTGTGCGTTCGTGTGTTCGTGTGTTAGTGTGTTCGTGTGGTCGTGTCTTTGTGTGTTTGTGTGTGAGTGTTTCTGTGTTTGTGTGTTCGTGTATTTGTGTGTTTGTGTGTGAGTGTTTGTGTGTTCGTGTGTTTGTGTGTTTTCGTGTTTCTGTATTTGTATCATTGTGTGTTTTTGTGTTTGTGTGTTAGTGTGTTGGCGTGTTTGTGTGTTTGTGTGTTTGTGTGTTTGTGTGTTTGTGTGTTTGTGTGTTTGTGTGTTTGTGTGTTTGTGCGTTCGTGTGTTCGTGTGTTAGTGTGGTCGTGTGGTCGTGTCTTTGTGTGTTTGTGTGTGAGTGTTTCTGTGTTTGTGTGTTCGTGTATTTGTGTGTTTGTGTGTGAGTGTTTGTGTGTTGGCGTGTTTGTGTGTTTAGGTGTTTGTGTGTTCGTGTGTTCGTGTGTTTCTGGGTTTGTGTCTTTGTGTGGTGTGTGTTTGTTCCTTTGTGTCTTTATGTGCTTGTTTTTTCGTATATTCTCGTGCTTGCGTGTTCGTGTGTTCGTGTGTTTGTGTGTTTGTGTGTTTGTGTGTTTGTGTTTTTGGGTGTCTGTGTGTTTGTGTGTTTGTGTGTTTGTGTGTTTGTGTGTTTGTGTGTTTGTGTGTTTGTGTGTTTGTGTGTTTGTGTGTTTGTGTGTTTGTGTGTTTGTGTGTTTGTGTGTTTGTGTGTTTGTGTGTTCGTGTGTTTGTGTGTTTGTGTGTTTGTGTGTTTGTGTGTTTGTGTGTTTGTGTGTTTGTGTGTTTGTGTGTTCGTGTGTCTGTGCGTTTGTGTTTTTGTGTTGTTTTGTGCCAGTGTAATTGTGTGTTTTTGTGTTTGTGAGTTTGTGTGATCGTGTCATTTCGTGTTTGTGTGTTTGTGTGGTTGTGTGGTTGTGTGTTTGTGTGTTTGTGTCTTTGTGCTCTTTGTGTATTTGTTTGTTTGCGTGGTTGTGTGTTCGTGTGTTTGTGTGTTTGTGTGGTTGTGTGTTTGTGTGTGAGTGTTTCTGTGTTTGTGTGTTTGTGTGTTTGTGTATTTGTGTGTTTGTGTGTTTGTGTGTTTGTGTGTTTGTGTGTTTGTGTGTTCGTGTGTTTGTGTGCTTGTGTGTGTGTGTGTCTGTGTGTTTGTGTGTTTGTGTGTTTGTGTCTTTGTGTTCCTGTGTGTTTGTGTGTTTGGGAGTTTGTGTGTTCGTGTGTTTTTTCGTTAGTTTGTCCGTGTGTTTGTGTCTTTGCGTGTTTGTGTTTTTGTGTATTCGTGTGTTCACGTGTTTGTGAGTTTTTATGCTTGTGTGTTTGTGATTTTGTGTGATCGTGTCATTGTGTGTTTGTGTGTTTGTCTGGTTGTGTTTTTGTGTGTTTGTGTGTTTGTGTGTTTGTGTGTTTGTGTGTTTGTGTGTTTGTGTGTTTGTGTGTTTGTGTGTTTGTGTGTTTGTGTGTTTTCGTGTTTGTGTGTTTGTGTGTTTGTGTGTTTGTGTGTTTGTGTGTTTGCGTGTTAGTGTGTTTGCGTGTTTGTGCGTTTGTGTGTTTGTGTGTTGGTGTGTTTGTGTGTTTGTGTGTTAGTGTTTTTGTGTGTTTGTGTGTTTGTGTGTTTGTGTATTTGTGTATTTGTATGTTTGATTGTTTGTGTGTTTGTCTGTTTGTGTGTTTGTGTGTTTGTGTGTTTGTGTGTTTGTGTATTTGTGTGTTTGTGTGTGAGTGTTTCTATGTTTTTGTGTTTGTGTGTTTCCATGTTTCTGTATTTGGATCATCGTGTGTTTGTGTGTTTGTGTGTTAGTGTGTTTGCGTCTTTGCGTGTTTGTGTGTTTGTGCGTTCGTGTGTCTGTGTGTCCGTGTGTTTGTGTGTTTGTGTGTTTGTGTGTTTGTGTGTTTCTGTGTTTGTGTGTTTGCGTGTTTGTGTGTTTCCGTGTTTGTGTGTTTGTGTTCCTGTGTGTTTAAGTGTTCGTATGTTTGTGTGTTTACGTGATCGTATGTTTGTGTGTTCATGTGTTTGTGTGTTTGTGTGTTTGTGTGTTTGTGTGTTTATGTGGTTGCGTGTGTGTGTGTTTGTGTGATTGTGTGTTTGTGTGTGAGTGTTTCTGTGTTTGTGTGTTTGTGTATTTGTATGTTTGTGTGTGAGTGTTTCTGTGTTTGTGTGTTTGTGTGTTTTCGTGTTTCTGTATTTGTATCATTGTGTGTTTTTGTGTTTGTGTGTTAGTGTGTTGGCGTGTTTGTGTGTTTGTGTGTTTGTGTGTTTGTGTGTTTGTGTGTTTGTGTGTTTGTGCGTTCGTGTGTTCGTGTGTTAGTGTGTTCGTGTGGTCGTGTCTTTGTGTGTTTGTGTGTGAGTGTTTCTGTGTTTGTGTGTTCGTGTATTTGTGTGTTTGTGTGTGAGTGTTTGTGTGTTCGTGTGTTTGTGTGTTTTCGTGTTTCTGTATTTGTATCATTGTGTGTTTTTGTGTTTGTGTGTTAGTGTGTTGGCGTGTTTGTGTGTTTGTGTGTTTGTGTGTTTGTGTGTTTGTGTGTTTGTGTGTTTGTGTGTTTGTGCGTTCGTGTGTTCGTGTGTTAGTGTGTTCGTGTGGTCGTGTCTTTGTGTGTTTGTGTGTGAGTGTTTCTGTGTTTGTGTGTTCGTGTATTTGTGTGTTTGTGTGTGAGTGTTTGTGTGTTGGCGTGTTTGTGTGTTTAGGTGTTTGTGTGTTCGTGTGTTCGTGTGTTTCTGGGTTTGTGTCTTTGTGTGGTGTGTGTTTGTTCCTTTGTGTCTTTATGTGCTTGTTTTTTTGTATATTCTCGTGCTTGCGTGTTCGTGTGTTCGTGTGTTTGTGTGTTTGTGTGTTTGTGTGTTTGTGTTTTTGGGTGTCTGTGTGTTTGTGTGTTTGTGTGTTTGTGTGTTCGTGTGTTTGTGTGTTTGTGTGTTTGTGTGTTTGTGTGTTTGTGTGTTTGTGTGTTTGTGTGTTTGTGTGTTCGTGTGTTTGAGTGTTTGTGTAGTTCTGTGGTTGTGTGCTCGTGTGATTGTGTGTTTGTGTGTTTTCGTGTCTGTGTGTTTGTGTGTTTGTGTGTTGGCGTGTTTGTGTGTTTGTGTGTTTGTGTGTTTGTGTGTTTGTGTGTTCGTGTGTTCGTGTGTTAGTGTGTTTGTGTGTTCGTGTCTTTGTGTGTTTGTGTGTAAGTGTTTCTGTGTTTGTGTGTTTTCGTGTTTCTTTATTTGTATCATTGTGTGTTTGTGTGTGCCTGTGTTAGTGTGTTGGCGTGTTTGTGTGTTTGGGTGTTTGTGTGTTTGTGTGTTCGTGTGTTTGTGTGGTGTGTTTGTTCCTTTGTGTCTTTATGTGCTTGTTTTTTCGTATGTTCTCGTGTTTGTGTGTTCGTGTGTTTGTGTGTTTGTGTGTTTGTGTGTTTGTGTGTTTGTGTTTTTGTGTGTCTGTGTATTTGTGTGTTTCTGTGTTTGTGTGTTTGTGTGTTTGTGGGTTTGTGTGTTTGTGTGTTTGTGTGTTTGTGTGTTTGTGTGTTTGTGTGTTTGTGTGTTTGTGTGTTTGTGTGTTTGTGTGTTTGTGTGTTTGTGTGTTTGTGTGTTTGAGTGTTTGTGTGTTTTCGTGGTTGTGTGATCGTGTGTTTGTGTGTTTGTGTTCTCGTGTCTGTGTGTTTGTGTGTTTGTGTGTTTGTTCGTTTGTGTGTTTGTGTGTTTGTGTGTTTGTGTGTTTGTGTGTTTGTGTGTTTGTGTGTTTGTGTGTTTGTGTGTTTGTGTGTTTGTGTGTTTGTGTGTTTGTGTGTTTGTGTGTTTGTGTGTTTGTGTGTTTGTGTGTTTGTGTGTTTGTGTGTTTGTGTGTTTGTGTGTTTGTGTGTTTGTGTGTTTGTGTGTTTGTGTGTTTGTGTGTTTGATTGTTTGTGTGTTTGTCTGTTTGTGTGTTTGTGTGTTCGTGTGTTTGTGTGTTTGTGTGTTTGTGTGTTTGTGTGTTTGTGTATTTGTGTGTTTGTGTGTTTGTGTGTGAGTGTTTCTATGTTTTCGTGTTTGTGTGTTTCCATGTTTCTGTATTTGGATCATCGTGTGTTTGTGTATTTGTGTGTTTGTGTGTTTGTGTGTTTGTGTGTTTGAGTGTTTGTGTGTTTCTGTGGTTGTGTGATCGTGTGTTTGTGTGTTTGTGTGTTTTCGTGTCTGTGTGTTTGTGTGTTTGTGTGTTGGCGTGTTTGTGTGTTTGTGTGTTTGTGTGTTTGTGTGTTTGTGTGTTTGTGTGTTTGTGTGTTCGTGTGTTCGTGTGTTAGTGTGTTGGTGTGTTCGTGTCTTTGTGTGTTTGTGTGTGAGTGTTTCTGTGTTTGTGTGTTCGTGTATTTGTGTGTTTGTGTGTGAGTGTTCCTGTGTTTGTGTGTTTTCGTGTTTCTGTATTTGTATCATTGTGTGTTTGTGTGTGCCTGTGTAAGTGTGTTGGCGTGTTTGTGTGTTTGTGTTTTTGTGTGTCTGTGTATTTGTGTGTTTGTGTGTTTGTGTGTTTGTGTGTTCGTGCGTTTGTGTGTTTGTGTGTTTGTGTGTTTGTGTGTTTGTGTGTTTGTGTGTTTGTGTGTTTGTGTGTTCGTGTGTTTGTGTGTTTAAGTGTTTGTGTGTTTTCGTGGTTGTGTGATCTTGTGTTTGTGTGTTTGTGTTTTCGTGTCTGTGTGTTTGTGTGTTTGTGTGTTTGTGTGTTTGTTTGTTTGTGTGTTTGTGTGTTTGTGTGTTTGTGTGTTTGTGTGTTTGTGTGTTTGTGTGTTTGTGTGTTTGTGTGTTTGTGTGTTTGTGTGTTTGTGTGTTTGTGTGTTTGTGTGTTTGTGTGTTTGTGTGTTTGTGTGTTTGTGTGTTTGTGTGTTTGTGTGTTTGTGTGTTTGTGTGTTTGTGTGTTTGTGTGTTTGTGTGTTTGTGTGTTTGTGTGTTTGTGTGTTTGTGTGTTTGTGTGTTTGTGTGTTTGTGTGTTTGTGTGTTTGTGTGTTTGTGTGTTTGTGTGTTTGTGTGTTTGTGTGTTTGTGTGTTTGTGTGTTTGTGTGTTTGTGTGTTTGTGTGTTTGTGTGTTTGTGTGTTTGTGTGTTTGTGTGTTTGTGTGTTTGTGTGTTTGTGTGTTTGTGTGTTTGTGTGTTTGTGTGTTTGTGTGTTTGTGTGTTTGTGTGTTTGTGTGTTTGTGTGTTTGTGTGTTTGTGTGTTTGTGTGTTTGTGTGTTTGTGTGTTTGTGTGTTTGTGTGTTTGTGTGTTTGTGTGTTTGTGTGTTTGTGTGTTTGTGTGTTTGTGTGTTTGTGTGTTTGTGTGTTTGTGTGTTTGTGTGTTTGTGTGTTTGTGTGTTTGTGTGTTTGTGTGTTTGTGTGTTTGTGTGTTTGTGTTTTTGTGTGTTTGTGTGTTTGTGTGTTTGTGTGTTTGTGTGTTTGTGTGTTTGTGTGTTTGTGTGTTCGTGAGTCTGTGCGTTTGTGTCTTTGTGCTCTCTGTGTGTTTGTGTGTTTGTGTGGTTGTATGTTTGTGTGTTTGTGTGGTTGTGTGTTTGTGTGTGAGTGTTTCTGTGTTTGTGTGTTTGTGTATTTGTGTGTTTGTGTGTTTGTATGTGAGTGTTTCTGTGTTTGTGTGTTTGTGTGTTTTCGTGTTTCTGTATTTGTATCATTGTGTGTTTGTGTGTTTGCGTGTTAGTGTGTTTGCGTCTTTGCCTGTTTGTGTGTTTGTGTATTTGTGTGTTTGTGTGTTTGTGTGTTTGTGTGTTTGTGTATTTGTGTGTTTGTGTGTTTGTGTGTTTGTGTGTTTGTGTGTTTGTGTGTTTGTGTGTTTGTGTGTTTGTGTGTTTGTGTGCTTGTGTGTGTGTGTGTCTGTGTGTTTGTGTGTTTGTGTATTTGTGTTCCTGTGTGTTTGTGTGTTTGGAAGTTTGTGTGTTTTTTTGTTAGTTTGTCCGTGTGTTTGTGTCTTTGCGTGTTCGTGTGTTTGTCTATTCGTGTGTTCACGTGTTTGTGTGTTTTTATGCTTGTGTGTTTGTGATTTTGTGTGATCGTGTCATTGTGTGTTTGTGTGTTTGTCTGGTTGTGTGTTTGTGTGTTCGTGTGTTTGTGTGTTTGTGTGTTTGTGTGTTTGTGTGTTTGTGTGTTTTCGTGTTTGTGTGTTTGTGTGTTTGTGTGTTTGTGTGTTTGCGTGTTTGTGCGTTTGTGTGTTCGTGTGTTTGTGTGTTTGTGTGTTTGTGTGTTTGTGTTTTTGTGTGTTTGTGTGTTTGTGTGTTTGTGTGTTTGTGTATTTGTGTATTTGTATGTTTGATTGTTTGTGTGTTTGTCTGTTTGTGTGTTTGTGTGTTTGTGTGTTTGTGTGTTTGTGTGTTTGTATGTTTGTGTATTTGTGTGTTTGTGTGTTTGTGTGTGAGTGTTTCTATGTTTTCGTGTTTGTGTGTTTCCATGTTTCTGTATTTGGATCATCGTGTGTTTGTGTGTTTGTGTGTTAGTGTGTTTGCGTCTTTGCGTGTTTGTGTGTTTGTGCGTTCGTGTGTCTGTGTGTCCGTGTGTTTGTGTGTTTGTGTGTTTGTGTGTTTGTGTGTTTGTGTGTTTGTGTGTTTGTGTGTTTGTGTGTTTCTGTGTTTGTGTGTTTGTGTGTTTGTGTGTTTGTGTGTTTCCGTGTTCGTGTGTTTGTGTTCCTGTGTGTTTAAGTGTTCGTATGTTTGTGTGTTTACGTGATTGTATGTTTGTGTGTTCGTGTGTTTGTGTGTTCGTGTGTTTGTGTGTGCGTATGTTTGTGTGTTTGTGTGTTTGTGTGGTTGTGTGTTTGTGTGTTTGTGTGATTGTGTGTTTGTGTGTGAGTGTTTCTGTGTTTGTGTATTTGTGTATTTGTATGTTTGTGTGTGAGTGTTTCTGTGTTTGTGTGTTTGTGTGTTGGCGTGTTTGTGTGTTTGGGTGTTTGTGAGTTTGTGTGTTCATTTGTTTGTGTGGTGTGTTTGTTCCTTTGTGTCTTTATGTGCTTGTTTTTTCGTATGTTCTCGTGTTTGTGTGTTCGTGTGTTTGTGTGTTTGTGTGCTTGTGTGTTTGTGTGTTTTTGTGTTTGTGTGCTTGTGTGTTTGTGTGTTTGTGTGTTTGTGTTTTTGTGTGTCTGTGTATTTGTGTGTTTGTGTGTTTGTGTGTTTGTGTGTTTGTGTGTTTGTGTGTTTGTGTGTTTGTGTGTTTGTGTGTTTGTGTGTTTTCGTGTTTGTGTGTTTGTGTGTTTGTGTGTTTGTGTGTTTGAGTGTTTGTGTGTTTTCGTGGTTGTGTGATCGTGTGTTTGTGTGTTTGTGTTTTCGTGTCTGTGTGTTTGTGTGTTTGTGTGTTTGTTTGTTTGTGTGTTTGTGTGTTTGTGTGTTTGTGTGTTTGTGTGTTTGTGTGTTTGTGTTTTTGTGTGTTTGTGTGTTTGTGTGTTTGTGTGTTTGTGTGTTTGTGTGTTTGTGTGTTTGTGTGTTTGTGTGTTTGTGTGTTTGTGTGTTTGTGTGTTTGTGTGTTTGTGTGTTTGTGTGTTTGTGTGTTTGTGTGTTTGTGTGTTCGTGTGTTTGTGTGTTTGTGTGTTTGTGTGTTTGTGTGTTTGTGTGTTTGTGTGTTTGTGTGTTTGTGTGTTTGTGTGTTCGTGTGTTTGTGTGTTTGTGTGTTTGTGTGTTTGTGTGTTTGTGTGTTTGTGTGTTTGTGTGTTTGTGTGTTTGTGTGTTTGTGTGTTTGTGTGTTTGTGTGTTTGTGTGTTTGTGTGTTTGTGTGTTTGTGTGTTTGTGCGTTTGTGTGTTTGTGTGTTTGTGTGTTTTTGTGTTTGTGTGTTTGTGTGTTTGTTTGTTTGTGTGTTTGTGTGTTTGTGTGTTTGTGTGTTTGTGTGTTTGTGTGTTTGTGTGTTTGTGTGTTTGTGTGTTCGTGAGTCTGTGCGTTTGAGTTTCTGTGTTGTTTTGTGCCAGTGTGTTTGTGTGTTTTTGTGTTTGTGAGTTTGTGTGATCGTGTCATTTCGTGTTTGTGTGTTCGTGTGGTTGTGTGGTTGTGTGTTTGTGTGTTTGTGTCTTTGTGCTCTCTGTGTGTTTGTGTGTTTGTGTGGTTGTATGTTTGTGTGTTTGTGTGGTTGTGTGTTTGTGTGTGAGTGTTTCTGTGGTTGTATGTTTGTGTGTTTGTGTGGTTGTGTGTTTGTGTGTGAGTGTTTCTGTGTTTGTGTGTTGCCGTGTTTCTGTATTTGTATCATTGTGTGTTTGTGTGTTTGTGTTTTTGTGTGTTTGTGTTTTTGTGTGTTTGTGTATTTGTGTATTTGTATGTTTGATTGTTTGTGTGTTTGTCTGTTTGTGTATTTGTATGTTTGATTGTTTGTGTGTTTGTCTGTTTGTGTATTTGTATGTTTGATTGTTTGTGTGTTTGTCTGTTTGTGTGTTTGTGTGTTTGTGTGTTTGTGTGTTTGTGTATTTGTGTGTTTGTGTGTTTGTGTGTGAGTGTTCCTATGTTTTCTTGTTTGTGTGTTTCCATGTTTCTGTATTTGGATCATTGTGTGTTTGTGTGTTTGTGTGTTAGTTCGTTTGCGTCTTTGCCTGTTTGTGTGTTTGTGTGTTTGTGTGTTTGTGTGTTTGTGTGTTCGTGTGTTTGTGTGCTTGTGTGTGTGTGTGTCTGTGTGTTTGTGTGTTTGTGTGTTTGTGTCTTTGTGTTCCTGTGTGTTTGTGTGTTTGGGAGTTTGTGTGTTCGTGTGTTTTTTCGTTAGTTTGTCCGTGTGTTTGTGTCTTTGCGTGTTTGTGTTTTTGTGTATTCGTGTGTTCACGTGTTTGTGTGTTTTTATGCTTGTGTGTTTGTGATTTTGTGTGATCGTGTCATTGTGTGTTTGTGTGTTTGTCTGGTTGTGTGTTTGTGTGTTTGTGTGTTTGTGTGTTTGTGTGTTTGTGTGTTTGTGTGTTTGTGTGTTTGTGTGTTTGTGTGTTTGTGTGTTTGTGTGTTTTCGTGTTTGTGTGTTTGTGTGTTTGTGTGTTTGTGTGTTTGTGTGTTTGTGTGTTTGCGTATTAGTGTGTTTGCGTGTTTGTGCGTTTGTGTGTTTGTGTGTTGGTGTGTTTGTGTGTTTGTGTGTTAGTGTTTTCGTGTGTTTGTGTGTTTGTGTGTTTGTGTGTTTGTGTATTTGTGTATTTGTATGTTTGATTGTTTGTGTGTTTGTCTGTTTGTGTGTTTGTGTGTTTGTGTGTTTGTGTGTTTGTGTATTTGTGTGTTTGTGTGTGAGTGTTCCTATGTTTTTGTGTTTGTGTGTTTCCATGTTTCTGTATTTGGATCATCGTGTGTTTGTGTGTTTGTGTGTTAGTGTGTTTGCGTCTTTGCGTGTTTGTGTGTTTGTGCGTTCGTGTGTCTGTGTGTCCGTGTGTTTGTGTGTTTGTGTGTTTGTGTGTTTGTGTGTTTCTGTGTTTGTGTGTTTGCGTGTTTGTGTGTTTCCGTGTTTGTGTGTTTGTGTTCCTGTGTGTTTAAGTGTTCGTATGTTTGTGTTTTTACGTGATTGTATGTTTGTGTGTTCATGTGTTTGTGTGTTTGTGTGTTTGTGTGTTTGTGTGTTTGTGTGTTTGTGTGGTTGTGTGTGTGTGTGTTTGTGTGATTGTGTGTTTGTGTGTGAGTGTTTCTGTGTTTGTGTGTTTGTGTATTTGTATGTTTGTGTGTGAGTGTTTCTGTGTTTGTGTGTTTGTGTGTTTTCGTGTTTCTGTATTTGTATCATTGTGTGTTTTTGTGTGTGTGTGTTAGTGTGTTGGCGTGTTTGTGTGTTTGTGTGTTTGTGTGTTTGTGTGTTTGTGTGTTTGTGTGTTTGTGCGTTCGTGTGTTCGTGTGTTAGTGTGTTCGTTCTGGTCGTGTCTTTGTGTGTTTGTGTGTGAGTGTTTCTGTGTTTGTGTGTTCGTGTATTTGTGTGTTTGTGTGTGAGTGTTTGTGGGTTCGTGTGTTTGTGTGTTTTCGTGTTTCTGTATTTGTATCATTGTGTGTTTGTGTGTGCCTGTGTTTGTGTGTTGGCGTGTTTGTGTGTTTAGGTGTTTGTGTGTTCGTGTGTTCGTGTGTTTCTGGGTTTGTGTCTTTGTGTGGTGTGTGTTTGTTCCTTTGCGTCTTTATGTGCTAGTTTTTTCGTATGTTCTCGTGCTTGCGTGTTCGTGTGTTCGTGTGTTTGTGTGTTTGTGTGTTTGTGTGTTTGTGTTTTTGGGTGTCTGTGTGTTTGTGTGTTTGTGTGTTTGTGTGTTTGTGTGTTTGTGTGTTTGTGTGTTTGTGTGTTCGTGTGTTTGAGTGTTTGTGTAGTTCTGTGGTTGTGTGCTCGTGTGATTGTGTGTTTGTGTGTTTTCGTGTCTGTGTGTTTGTGTGTTTGTGTGTTGGCGTGTTTGTGTGTTTGTGTGTTTGTGTGTTTGTGTGTTTGTGTGTTTGTGTGTTTGTGTGTTCGTGTGTTCGTGTGTTAGTGTGTTTGTGTGTTCGTGTCTTTGTGTGTTTGTGTGTAAGTGTTTCTGTGTTTGTGTGTTTTCGTGTTTCTGTATTTGTATCATTGTGTGTTTGTGTGTCCCTGTGTTAGTGTGTTTGCGTGTTTGTGTGTTTGGGTGTTTGTGTGTTTGTGTGTTCGTCTGTTTGTGTGGTGTGTTTGTTCCTTTGTGTCTTTATGTGCTTGTTTTTTCGTATGTTCTCGTGTTTGTGTGTTCGTGTGTTTGTGTGTTTGTGTGTTTGTGTGTTTGTGTTTTTGAGTGTCTGTGTATTTGTGTGTTTGTGTGTTTGTGTGTTTGTGTGTTTGTGTGTTTGTGTGTTTGTGTGTTTGTGTGTTTGTGTGTTTGTGTGTTTGAGTGTTTGTGTGTTTTCGTGGTTGTGGGATCGTGTGTTTGTGTGTTTTCGTGTCTGTGTGTTTGTGTGTTTGTGTGTTTGTGTGTTTGTGTGTTCGTGAGTCTGTGCGTTTGAGTTTCTGTGCTGTTTTGTGCCAGTGTGTTTGTGTGTTTTTGTGTTTGTGAGTTTGTGTGATTGTGTCATTTCGTGTTTGTGTGTTCGTGTGGTTGTGTGGTTGTGTGTTTGTGTGTTTGTGTCTTCGTGCTCTCTGTGTGTTTGTGTGTTTGTGTGGTTGTATGTTTGTGTGTTTGTGTGGTTGTGTGTTTGTGTGTGAGTGTTTCTGTGGTTGTATGTTTGTGTGTTTGTGTGGTTGTGTGTTTGTGTGTGAGTGTTTCTGTGTTTGTGTGTTTGTGTGTTTTCGTGTTTCTGTATTTGTATCAGTGTGTGTTTGTGTGTTTGTGTTTTTGTGTGTTTGTGTTTTTGTGTGTTTGCGTTTTTGTGTGTTTGTGTATTTGTGTATTTGTATGTTTGATTGTTTGTGTGTTTGTCTGTTTGTGTATTTGTATGTTTGATTGTTTGTGTGTTTGTCTGTTTGTGTATTTGTATGTTTGATTGTTTGTGTGTTTGTCTGTTTGTGTGTTTGTGTGTTTTTGTGTTTGTGTGTTTGTGTGTTTGTGTTCCTGTGTGTTTGTGTTTTTGGAAGTTTGTGTGTTCGTGTGTTTTTTCGTTAGTTTGTCCGTGTGTTTGTGTCTTTGCGTGTTTGTGTTTTTGTGTATTCGTGTGTTCACGTGTTTGTGTGTTTGTGTATTTGTGTATTTGTATGTTTGATTGTTTGTGTGTTTGTCTGTTTGTGTGTTTGTGTGTTTGTGTGTTTGTGTGTTTGTGTATTTGTGTGTTTGTGTGTGAGTGTTTCTATGTTTTCGTGTTTGTGTGTTTCCATGTTTCTGTATTTGGATCATCGTGTGTTTGTGTGTTTGTGTGTTAGTGTGTTTGCGTCTTTGCGTGTTTGTGTGTTTGTGCGTTCGTGTGTCTGTGTGTCCGTGTGTTTGTGTGTTTGTGTGTTTGTGTGTTTGTGTGTTTCTGTGTTTGTGTGTTTGTGTGTTTGTGTGTTTCCGTGTTTGTGTGTTTGTGTTCCTGTGTGTTTAAGTCCTCGTATGTTTGTGTGTTTACGTGATTGTATGTTTGTGTGTTCATGTGTTTGTGTGTTCGTGTGTTTGTGTGTTTCTGTGTTTGTGTGTTTGTGTATTTGTATGTTTGTGTGTGAGTGTTTCTGTGTTTGTGTGTTTGTGTGTTTTCGTGTTTCTGTATTTGTATCATTGTGTGTTTTTGTGTTTGTGTGGTAGTGTGTTGGCGTGTTTGTGTGTTTGTGTGTTTGTGTGTTTGTGTGTTTGTGTGTTTGTGTGTTTGTGCGTTCGTGTGTTCGTGTGTTAGTGTGTTCGTGTGGTCGTGTCTTTGTGTGTTTGTGTGTGAGTGTTTCTGTGTTTGTGTGTTCGTGTATTTGTGTGTTTGTGTGTGAGTAGTTGTGTGTTCGTGTGTTTGTGTGTTTTTGTGTTTCTGTATTTGTATCATTGTGTGTTTGTGTGTGCCTGTGTTTGTGTGTTGGCGTGTTTGTGTGTTTAGGTGTTTGTGTGTTCGTGTGTTCGTGTGTTTCTGGGTTTGTGTCTTTGTGTGGTGTGTGTTTGTTCCTTTGTGTCTTTATGGGCTTGTTTTTTCGTATGTTCTCGTGCTTGCGTGTTCGTGTGTTCGTGTGTTTGTGTGTTTGTGTGTTTGTGTGTTTGTGTTTTTGGGTGTCTGTGTGTTTGTGTGTTTGTGTGTTTGTCTGTTTGTGTGTTTGTGTGTTTGTGTGTTTGTGTGTTTGTGTGTTTGTGTGTTTGTGTGTTTGTGTGTTTGTGTGTTCGTGTGTTTGAGTGTTTGTGTAGTTCTGTGGTTGTGTGCTGGTGTGATTGTGTGTTTGTGTGTTTTCGTGTCTGTGTGTTTGTGTGTTTGTGTGTTGGCGTGTTTGTGTGTTTGTGTGTTTGTGTGTTTGTGTGTTTGTGTGTTTGTGTGTTTGTGTGTTCGTGTGTTCGTGTGTTAGTGTGTTTGTGTGTTCGTGTCTTTGTGTGTTTGTGTGTAAGTGTTTCTGTGTTTGTGTGTTTTCGTGTTTCTTTATTTGTATCATTGTGTGTTTGTGTGTGCCTGTGTTAGTGTGTTGGCGTGTTTGTGTGTTTGGGTGTTTGTGTGTTTGTGTGTTCGTCTGTTTGTGTGGTGTGTTTGTTCCTTTGTGTCTTTATGTGCTTGTTTTTCGTATGTTCTCGTGTTTGTGTGTTCGTGTGTTTGTGTGTTTGTGTGTTTGTGTGTTTGTGTGTTTCGTGTGTTTGTGTGTTTGTGTGTTTGTGTGTTCGTGTGTTTGAGTGTTTGTGTAGTTCTGTGGTTGTGTGCTGGTGTGATTGTCTGTTTGTGTGTTTTCGTGTCTGTGTGTTTGTCTGTTTGTGTGTTGGCGTGTTTGTGTGTTTGTGTGTTTGTAAGTTTGTGTGTTTGTGTGTTCGTGTGTTCGTGTGTTCGTGTGTTTGTGTGTTCGTGTCTTTGTGTGTTTGTGTGTAAGTGTTTCTGTGTTTGTGTGTTTTCGTGTTTCTTTATTTGTATCATTGTGTGTTTGTGTGTGCCTGTGTTAGTGTGTTGGCGTGTTTGTGTGTTTGGGTGTTTGTGTGTTTGTGTGTTCGTCTGTTTGTGTGGTGTGTTTGTTCCTTTGTGTCTTTATGTGCTTGTTTTTCGTATGTTCTCGTGTTTGTGTGTTTGTGTGTTTGTGTGTTTGTGTGTTTGTGTTTTTGTGTGTCTGTGTATTTGTGTGTTTGTGTGTTTGTGTGTTTGTGTGTTTGTGTGTTTGTGTGTTTGTGTGTTTGTGTGTTTGTGTGTTTGTGTGTTTGTGTGTTTGTGTGTTTGAGTGTTTGTGTGTTTTCGTGGTTGTGTGATCGTGTGTTTGTGTGTTTTCGTGTCTGTGTGTTTGTGTGTTTGTGTGTTTGTGTGTTTGTTTGTTTGTGTGTTTGTGTGTTTGTGTGTTTGTGTGTTTGTGTGTTTGTGTGTTTGTGTGTTTGTGTGTCTGTGTGTTTGTGTGTTTGTGTGTTTGTCTGTTTGTGTGTTTGTGTGTTTGTGTGTTTGTGTGTTTGTGTGTTTGTGTGTTTGTGTGTTTGTGTGTTCGTGTGTTTGAGTGTTTGTGTAGTTCTGTGGTTGTGTGCTGGTGTGATTGTGTGTTTGTGTGTTTTCGTGTCTGTGTGTTTGTGTGTTTGTGTGTTGGCGTGTTTGTGTGTTTGTGTGTTTGTGTGTTTGTGTGTTTGTGTGTTCGTGTGTTCGTGTGTTAGTGTGTTTGTGTGTTCGTGTCTTTGTGTGTTTGTGTGTAAGTGTTTCTGTGTTTGTGTGTTTTCGTGTTTCTTTATTTGTATCATTGTGTGTTTGTGTGTGCCTGTGTTAGTGTGCTGGCGTGTTTGTGTGTTTGGGTGTTTGTGTGTTTGTGTGTTCGTCTGTTTGTGTGGTGTGTTTGTTCCTTTGTGTCTTTATGTGCTTGTTTTTCGTATGTTCTCGTGTTTGTGTGTTCGTGTGTTTGTGTGTTTGTGTGTTTGTGTGTTTGTGTTTTTGTGTGTCTGTGTATTTGTGTGTTTGTGTGTTTGTGTGTTTGTGTGTTTGTGTGTTTGTGTGTTTGTGTGTTTGTGTGTTTGTGTGTTTGTGTGTTTGTGTGTTTGAGTGTTTGTGTGTTTTCGTGGTTGTGTGATCGTGTGTTTGTGTGTTTTCGTGTCTGTGTGTTTGTGTGTTTGTGTGTTTGTTTGTTTGTGTGTTTGTGTGTTTAAGTGTTTGTGTGTTTGTGTGTTTGTGTGTTTGTGTGTTTGTGTGTTTGTGTGTTTGTGTGTTTGTGTGTTTGTGTGTTTGTGTGTTTGTGTGTTCGTGAGTCTGTGCGTTTGAGTTTCTGTGTTCTTTTGTGCCAGTGTGTTTGTGTGTTTTTGTGTTTGTGAGTTTGTGTGATTGTGTCATTTCGTGTTTTTGTGTTCGTGTGGTTGTGTGGTTGTGTGGTTGTGTGTTTGTGTCTTTGTGCTCTCTGTGTGTTTGTGTGTTTGTGTGGTTGTATGTTTGTGTGTTTGTGTGGTTGTGTGTTTGTGTGTGAGTGTTTCTGTGGTTGTATGTTTGTGTGTTTGTGTGGTTGTGTGTTTGTGTGTGAGTGTTTCTGTGTTTGTGTGTTTGTGTGTTTTCGTGTTTCTGTATTTGTATCATTGTGCGTTTGTGTGTTTGTGTTTTTGTGTGTTTGTGTTTTTGTGTGTTTTTGTGTGTTTGTGTATTTGTGTATTTGTATGTTTGATTGTTTGTGTGTTTGTCTGTTTGTGTATTTGTATGTTTGATTGTTTGTGTGTTTGTCTGTTTGTGTATTTGTATGTTTGATTGTTTGTGTGTTTGTCTGTTTGTGTGTTTGTGTGTTTGTGTGTTTGTGTGTTTGTGTGTTTGTGTATTTGTGTGTTTGTGTGTTTGTGTGTGAGTGTTCCTATGTTTTAGTGTTTGTGTGTTTCCATGTTTCTGTATTTGGATCATTGTGTGTTTGTGTGTTTGTGTGTTAGTGTGTTTGCGTCTTTGCCTGTTTGTGTGTTTGTGTGTTTGTGTGTTTGTGTGTTTGTGTGTTTGTGTGTTCGTGTGTTTGTGTGCTTGTGTGTGTGTGTGTCTGTGTGTTTGTGTGTTTGTGTGTTTGTGTGTTTGTGTGTTTGTGTCTTTGTGTTCCTGTGTGTTTGTGTGTTTGGAAGTTTGTGTGTTCGTGTGTTTTTTCGTTAGTTTGTCCGTGTGTTTGTGCTTTTGTGTTTGTGATTTTGTGTGATCGTGTCATTGTGTGTTTGTGTGTTTGTCTGGTTGTGTGTTTGTGTGTTTGTGTGTTTGTGTGTTTGTGTGTTTGTGTGTTTGTGTGTTTGTGTGTTTTCGTGTTTGTGTGTTTGTGTGTTTGTGTGTTTGTGTGTTTGTGTGTTTGCGTGTTAGTGTGTTTGCGTGTTTGTGCGTTTGTGTGTTTGTGTGTTGGTGTGTTTGTGTGTTTGTGTGTTAGTGTTTTTGTGTGTTTGTGTGTTTGTGTGTTCGTGTATTTGTGTATTTGTATGTTTGATTGTTTGTGTGTTTGTCTGTTTGTGTGTTTGTGTGTTTGTGTGTTTGTGTGTTTGTGTATTTGTGTGTTTGTGTGTGAGTGTTTCTATGTTTTCGTGTTTGTGTGTTTCCATGTTTCTGTATTTGGATCATCGTGTGTTTGTGTGTTTGTGTGTTAGTGTGTTTGCGTCTTTGCGTGTTTGTGTGTTTGTGCGTTCGTGTGTCTGTGTGTCCCTGTGTTTGTGTGTTTGTGTGTTTGTGTGTTTCTGTGTTTGTGTGTTTGTGTGTTTGTGTGTTTCCGTGTTTGTGTGTTTGTGTTCCTGTGTGTTTAAGTGTTCGTATGTTTGTGTGTTTACGTGATTGTATGTTTGTGTGTTCATGTGTTTGTGTGTTCGTGTGTTTGTGTGTTTGTGTGTTTGTGTGTTTGTGTGGTTGTGTGTGTGTGTGTTTGTGTGATTGTGTGTTTGTGTGTGAGTGTTTCTGTGTTTGTGTGTTTGTGTATTTGTATGTTTGTGTGTGAGTGTTTCTGTGTTTGTGTGTTTGTGTGTTTTCGTGTTTCTGTATTTGTATCATTGTGTGTTTTTGTGTTTGTGTGTTAGTGTGTTGGCGTGTTTGTGTGTTTGTGTGTTTGTGTGTTTGTGTGTTTGTGTGTTTGTGTGTTTGTGCGTTCGTGTGTTCGTGTGTTAGTGTGTTCGTGTGGTCGTGTCTTTGTGTGTTTGTGTGTGAGTGTTTCTGTGTTTGTGTGTTCGTGTATTTGTGTGTTTGTGTGTGAGTGTTTGTGTGTTCGTGTGTTTGTGTGTTTTCGTGTTTCTGTATTTGTATCATTGTGTGTTTGTGTGTGCCTGTGTTTGTGTGTTGGCGTGTTTGTGTGTTTAGGTGTTTGTGTGTTCGTGTGTTCGTGTGTTTCTGGGTTTGTGTCTTTGCGTGGTGTGTGTTTGTTCCTTTGTGTCTTTATGTGCTTGTTTTTTCGTATGTTCTCGTGCTTGCGTGTTCGTGTGTTCGTGTGTTTGTGTGTTCGTGTGTTTGAGTGTTTGTGTAGTTCTGTGGTTGTGTGCTCGTTCGATTGTGTGTTTGTGTGTTTTCGTGTCTGTGTGTTTGTGTGTTTGTGTGTTGGCGTGTTTGTGTGTTTGTGTGTTTGTGCGTTTGTGTGTTCGTGTGTTCGTGTGTTAGTGTGTTTGTGTGTTCGTGTCTTTGTGTGTTTGTGTGTAAGTGTTTCTGTGTTTGTGTGTTTTCGTGTTTCTGTATTTGTATCATTGTGTGTTTGTGTGTGCCTGTGTTAGTGTGTTGGCGTGTTTGTGTGTTTGGGTGTTTTTGTGTTTGTGTGTTCGTCTGTTTGTGTGGTTCGTTTGTTCCTTTGTGTCTTTATGTGCTTGTTTTTTCGTATGTTCTCGTGTTTGTGTGTTCGTGTGTTTGTGTGTTTGTGTGTTTGTGTGTTTGTGTTTTTGTGTGTCTGTGTATTTGTGTGTTTGTGTGTTTGTGTGTTTGTGTGTTTGTGTGTTTGTGTGTTTGTGTGTTTGTGTGTTTGTGTGTTTGTGTGTTTGTGTGTTTGTGTGTTTGTGTGTTTGTGTGTTTGTGTGTTTGAGTGTTTGTGTGTTTTCGTGGTTGTGTGATCGTGTGTTTGTGTGTTTGTGTGTTTTCGTGTCTGTGTGTTTGTGTGTTTGTGTGTTTGTGTGTTTGTTTGTTTGTGTGTTTGTGTGTTTGTGTGTTTGTGTGTTTGTGTGTTTGTGTGTTTGTGTGTTTGTGTGTTTGTGTGTTTGTGTGTTTGTGTGTTTGTGTGTTTGTGTGTTTGTGTGTTTGTGTGTTTGTGTGTTTGTGTGTTTGTGTGTTTGTGTGTTTGTGTGTTTGTGTGTTTGTGTGTTTGTGTGTTTGTGTGTTTGTGTGTTTGTGTGTTTGTGTGTTTGTGTGTTTGTGTGTTTGTGTGTTTGTGTGTTTGTGTGTTCGTGAGTCTGTGCGTTTGGGTTTCTGTGTTGTTTTGTGCCAGTGTGTTTGTGTGTTTTTGTGTTTGTGAGTTTGTGTGATCGTGTCATTTCGTGTTTGTGTGTTTGTGTGGTTGTGTGGTTGTGTGTTTGTGTGTTTGTGTCTTTGTGCTCTCTGTGTGTTTGTGTTGTTGTATGTTTGTGTGTTTGTGTGGTTGTGTGTTTGTGTGTTTGTGTGTAAGTGTTTCTGTGTTTGTGTGTTTGTGTAATTGTGTGTTTGTGTGTTTGTATGTGAGTGTTTCTGTGTTTGTGTGTTTGTGTGTTTACGTGTTTCTGTATTTGTATCATTGTGTGTTTGTGTGTTTGTGTATTTGTGTATTTGTATGTTTGATTGTTTGTGTGTTTGTCTGTTTGTGTATTTGTATGTTTGATTGTTTGTGTGTTTGTCTGTTTGTGTATTTGTATGTTTGATTGTTGGTGTGTTTGTCTGTTTGTGTGTTTGTGTGTTTGTGTGTTTGTGTGTTTGTGTATTTGTGTGTTTGTGTGTTTGTGTGTGAGTGTTCCTATGTTTTCGTGTTTGTGTGTTTCCATGTTTCTGTATTTGGATCATTGTGTGTTTGTGTGTTTGTGTGTTGGTGTGTTTGCGTCTTTGCCTGTTTGTGTGTTTGTGTGTTCGTGTGTTTGTGTGTTTGGGTGTTTGTGTGTTTGTGCGTTTGTTTGTTTGTGTGCTTGTGTGTGTGTGTGTCTGTGTGTTTGTGTGTTTGTGTGTTTGTGTGTTTGTGTGTTTGTGTATTTGTGTTCCTGTGTGTTTGTGTGTTTGTGTGTTTGGGAGTTTGTGTGTTCGTGTGTTTGTTCGTTAGTTTGTCCGTGTGTTTGTGTCTTTGCGTGTTCGTGTGTTTGTGTATTCGTGTGTTCACGTGTTTGTGTGTTTTGTGTGATCGTGTCATTGTGTGTTTGTGTGTTTGTCTGGTTGTGTGTTTGTGTGTTTGTGTGTTTGTGTGTTTGTGTGTTTGTGTGTTTGTGTGTTTGTGTGTTTGTGTGTTTGTGTGTTTGTGTGTTTGTGTGTTTGTGTGTTTTCGTGTTTGTGTGTTTGTGTGTTTTTGTGTTTGTGTGTTTGCGTGTTTGTGTGTTTGTGTGTTTGTGTATTTGCGTGTTTGTGTGTGTGTGTGTGAGTGTTTCTATGTTTTCGTGTTTGTGTGTTTCCATGTTTCTGTATTTGGATAATCGTGTGTTTGAGTGTTTGTGTGTTTGTGTATTTGTGTGTTTGTGTGTTTGTGTGTTTGTGTGTTTGAGTGTTTGTGTGTTTATGTGGTTGTGTGATCGTGTGTTTGTGTGTTTGTGTGTTTTCGTGTCTGTGTGTTTGTGTGTTTGTGTGTTGGCGTGTTTGTGTGTTTGTGTGTTTGTGTGTTTGTGTGTTTGTGTGTTCGTGTGTTTGTGTGTTAGTGTCTTTGTGTGTTTGTGTGTGAGTGTTTCTGTGTTTGTGTGTTCGTGTATTTGTGTGTTTGTGTGTGAGTGTTTCTGTGTTTGTGTGTTTTCGTGTTTCTGTATTTGTATCATTGTGTGTTTGTGTGTGCCTGTGTTAGTGTGTTGGCGTGTTTGTGTGTTTGGGTGTTTGTGTGTTCGTGTGTTTGTGTGGTGTGTTTGTTCCTTTGTGTCTTTATGTGCTTGTTTTTTCGTATGTTCTCGTGTTTGTGTGTTCGTGTGTTTGTGTGTTTGTGTGCTTGTGTGTTTGTGTGTTTGTGTGTTTGTGTGTTTGTGTGTTTGTGTTTTTGTGTGTCTGTGTATTTGTGTGTTTGTGTGTTTGTGTGCTTGTGTGTTTGTGTGTTTGTGTGTTTGTGTGTTTGTGTGTTTGTGTGTTTGTGTGTTTGTGTGTTTGTGTGTTTGTGTGTTTGTGTGTTTGTGTGTTTGTGTGTTCGTGAGTCTGTGCGTTTGAGTTTCTGTGTTGTTTTGTGCCAGTGTGTTTGTGTGTTTTTGTGTTTATGAGTTTGTGTGATCGTGTCATTTCGTGTTTGTGTGTTCGTATGGTTGTGTGGTTGTGTGCTTGTGTGTTTGTGTCTTTGTGCTCTCTGTGTGTTTGTGTGTTTGTGTGGTTGTATGTTTGTGTGTTTGTGTGGTTGTGTGTTTGTGTGTGAGTGTTTCTGTGTTTGTGTGTTTGTGTATTTGTGTGTTTGTGTGTTTGTATGTGAGTGTTTCTGTGTTTGTGTGTTTGTGTGTTTTCGTGTTTCTGTATTTGTATCATTGTGTGTTTGTGTGTTTGCGTGTTAGTGTGTTTGCGTCTTTGCCTGTTTGTGTGTTTGTGTATTTGTGTGTTTGTGTGTTTGTGTGTTTGTGTGTTTGTGTGTTTGTGTGTTTGTGTGTTTGTGTGTTTGTGTGTTTGTGTGTTTGTGTGTTTGTGTGTTTGTGTGTTTGTGTGTTTGTGTGTTTGTGTGTTTGTGTGCTTGTGTGTGTGTGTGTCTGTGTGTTTGTGTGTTTGTGTGTTTGTGTGTTTGTGTGTTTGTGTATTTGTGTTCCTGTGTGTTTGTGTGTTTGGAAGTTTGTGTGTTCGTGTGTTTTTTTGTTAGTTTGTCCGTGTGTTTGTGTCTTTGCGTGTTCGTGTGTTTGTCTATTCGTGTGTTCACGTGTTTGTGTGTTTTTGTGCTTGTGTGTTTGTGATTTTGTGTGATCGTGTCATTGTGTGTTTGTGTGTTTGTCTGGTTGTGTGTTTGTGTGTTCGTGTGTTTGTGTGTTTGTGTGTTTGTGTGTTTGTGTGTTTGTGTGTTTTCGTGTTTGTGTGTTTGTGTGTTTGTGTGTTTGTGTGTTTGCGTGTTTGTGCGTTCGTGTGTTTGTGTGTTTGTGTGTTTGTGTGTTTGTGTTTTTGTGTGTTTGTGTGTTTGTGTGTTTTCGTGTTTGTGTATTTGTGTATTTGTATGTTCGATTGTTTGTGTGTTTGTCTGTTTGTGTGTTTGTGTGTTTGTGTGTTTGTGTGTTTGTGTGTTTGTGTATTTGTGTGTTTGTGTGTTTGTGTGTGAGTGTTTCTATGTTTTCGTGTTTGTGTGTTTCCATGTTTCTGTATTTGGATCATCGTGTGTTTGTGTGTTTGTGTGTTAGTGTGTTTGCGTCTTTGCGTGTTTGTGTGTTTGTGCGTTCGTGTGTCTGTGTGTCCGTGTGTTTGTGTGATTGTGTGTTTGTGTGTTTGTGTGTTTGTGTGTTTGTGTGTTTGTGTGTTTGTGTGTTTGTGTGTTTCTGTGTTTGTGTGTTTGTGTGTTTGTGTGTTTGTGTGTTTCCGTGTTTGTGTGTTTGTGTTCCTGTGTGTTTAAGTGTTCGTATGTTTGTGTGTTTACGTGATTTTATGTTTGTGTGTTCGTGTGTTTGTGTGTTCGTGTGTTTGTGTGTTTGTGTGTGCGTATGTTTGTGTGTTTGTGTGTTTGTGTGGTTGTGTGTTTGTGTGTTTGTGTGATTGTGTGTTTGTGTGTGAGTGTTTCTGTGTTTGTGTGTTTGTGTATTTGTATGTTTGTGTGTGAGTGTTTCTGTGTTTGTGTGTTTGTGTGTTGGCGTGTTTGTGTGTTTGGGTGTTTGTGTGTTTGTGTGTTCATTTGTTTGTGTGGTGTGTTTGTTCCTTTGTGTCTTTATGTGCTTGTTTTTTCGTATGTTCTCGTGTTTGTGTGTTCGTGTGTTTGTGTGTTTGTGTGCTTGTGTGTTTGTGTGTTTGTGTGTTTGTGTGTTTGTGTGCTTGTGTGTTTGTGTGTTTGTGTGTTTGTGTTTTTGTGTGTCTGTGTATTTGTGTGTTTGTGTGTTTGTGTGTTTGTGTGTTTGTGTGTTTGTGTGTTTGTGTGTTTGTGTGTTTGTGTGTTTTCGCGTTTGTGTGTTTGTGTGTTTGTGTGTTTGAGTGTTTGTGTGTTTGAGTGGTTGTGTGATCGTGTGTTTGTGTTTTCGTGTCTGTGTGTTTGTGTGTTTGTGTGTTTGTGTGTTTGTGTGTTTGTGTGTTTGTGTGTTTGTGTTTTTGTGTGTTTGTGTGTTTGTGTGTTTGTGTGTTTGTGTGTTTGTGTGTTTGTGTGTTTGTGTGTTTGTGTGTTTGTGTGTTTGTGTGTTTGTGTGTTTGTGTGTTTTTGTGTTAGTGAGTTTGTGTGATCGTGTCATTTCGTGTTTGTGTGTTTGTGTGGTTGTGTGGTTGTGTGTTTGTGTGTTTGTGTCTTTGTGCTCTCTGTGTGTTTGTGTTGTTGTATGTTTGTGTGTTTGTGTGGTTGTGTGTTTGTGTGTAAGTGTTTCTGTGTTTGTGTGTTTGTGTAATTGTGTGTTTGTGTGTTTGTATGTGAGTGTTTCTGTGTTTGTGTGTTTGTGTGTTTTCGTGTATCTGTATTTGTATCATTGTGTGTTTGTGTGTTTGTGTATTTGTGTATTTGTATGTTTGATTGTTTGTGTGTTTGTCTGTTTGTGTATTTGTATGTTTGATTGTTTGTGTGTTTGTCTGTTTGTGTATTTGTATGTTTGATTGTTGGTGTGTTTGTCTGTTTGTGTGTTTGTGTGTTTGTGTGTTTGTGTGTTTGTGTGTTTGTGTATTTGTGTGTTTGTGTGTTTGTGTGTGAGTGTTCCTATGTTTTCGTGTTTGTGTGTTTCCATGTTTCTGTATTTTGATCATTGTGTGTTTGTGTGTTTGTGTGTTGGTGTGTTTGCGTCTTTGCCTGTTTGTGTGTTTGTGTGTTCGTGTGTTTGTGTGTTTGGGTGTTTGTGTGTTTGTGCGTTTGTTTGTTTGTGTGCTTGTGTGTGTGTGTGTCTGTGTGTTTGTGTGTTTGTGTGTTTGTGTGTTTGTGTATTTGTGTTCCTGTGTGTTTGTGTGTTTGTGTGTTTGGGAGTTTGTGTGTTCGTGTGTTTGTTCGTTAGTTTGTCCGTGTGTTTGTGTCTTTGCGTGTTCGTGTGTTTGTGTATTCGTGTGTTCACGTGTTTGTGTGTTTTGTGTGATCGTGTCATTGTGTGTTTGTGTGTTTGTCTGATTGTGTGTTTGTGTGTTTGTGTGTTTGTGTGTTTGTGTGTTTGTGTGTTTGTGTGTTTGTGTGTTTGTGTGTTTGTGTGTTTGTGTGTTTGTGTGTTTGTGTGTTTGTGTGTTTGTGTGTTTTCGTGTTTGTGTGTTTGTGTGTTTTTGTGTTTGTGTGTTCGCGTGTTTGTGTGTTTGTGTGTTTGTGTATTTGCGTGTTTGTGTGTTTGTGTGTGAGTGTTTCTATGTTTTCGTGTTTGTGTGTTTCCATGTTTCTGTATTTGGATAATCGTGTGTTTGTGTGTTTGTGTGTTTGTGTATTTGTGTGTTTGTGTGTTTGTGTGTTTGTGTGTTTGAGTGTTTGTGTGTTTCTGTGGTTGTGTGATCGTGTGTTTGTGTGTTTGTGTGTTTTCGTGTCTGTGTGTTTGTGTGTTTGTGTGTTGGCGTGTTTGTGTGTTTGTGTGTTTGTGTGTTTGTGTGTTTGTGTGTTCGTGTGTTCGTGTGTTAGTGTCTTTGTGTGTTTGTGTGTGAGTGTTTCTGTGTTTGTGTGTTCGTGTATTTGTGTGTTTGTGTGTGAGTGTTTCTGTGTTTGTGTGTTTTCGTGTTTCTGTATTCGTATCATTGTGTGTTTGTGTGTGCCTATGTTAGTGTGTTGGCGTGTTTGTGTGTTTGGGTGTTTGTGTGTTCGTGTGTTTGTGTGGTGTGTTTGTTCCTTTGTGTCTTTATGTGCTTGTTTTTTCGTATGTTCTCGTGTTTGTGTGTTCGTGTGTTTGTGTGTTTGTGTGCTTGTGTGTTTGTGTGTTTGTGTGTTGTGTTTTTGTGTGTCTGCGTATTTGTGTGTTTGTGTGTTTGTGTGCTTGTGTGTTCGTGTGTTTGTGTGTTTGTGTGTTTGTGTTTTTGTGTGTCTGTGTATTTGTGTGTTTGTTTGTTTGTGTGTTTGTGTGTTTGTGTGTTTGTGTGTTTGTGTGTTTGTGTGTTTGTGTGTTTGTGTGTTTGTGTGTTTGAGTGTTTGTGTGTTTTCGTGGTTGTGTGATCGTGTGTTTGTGTGTTTGTGTGTTTTCGTGTCTGTGTGTTTGTGTGTTTGTGTGTTTGTGTGTTTGTTTGTTTGTGTGTTTGTGCGTTTGTGTGTTTGTGTGTTTGTGTGTTTGTGTGTTTGTGTGTTTGTGTGTTTGTGTGTTTGTGTGTTTGTGTGTTTGTGTGTTTGTGTGTTTGTGTGTTTGTGTGTTTGTGTGTTTGTGTGTTTGTGTGTTTGTGTGTTTGTGTGTTTGTGTGTTTGTGTGTTTGTGTGTTTGTGTGTTTGTGTGTTTGTGTGTTTGTGTGTTTGTGTGTTTGTGTGTTTGTGTGTTTGTGTGTTTGTGTGTTTGTGTGTTTGTGTGTTTGTGTGTTTGTGTGTTTGTGTGTTCGTGAGTCTGTGCGTTTGGGTTTCTGTGTTGTTTTGTGCCAGTGTGTTTGTGTGTTTTTGTGTTTGTGAGTTTGTGTGATCGTGTCATTTCGTGTTTGTGTGTTTGTGTGGTTGTGTGTTTGTGTGTTTGTGTCTTTGTGCTCTCTGTGTGTTTGTGTTGTTGTATGTTTGTGTGTTTGTGTGGTTGTGTGTTTGTGTGTTTTCGTGTTTCTGTATTTGTATCATTGTGTGTTTGTGTGTTTGTGTATTTGTGTATTTGTATGTTTGATTGTTTGTGTGTTTGTCTGTTTGTGTATTTGTATGTTTGATTGTTGGTGTGTTTGTCTGTTTGTGTGTTTGTGTGTTTGTGTGTTTGTGTGTTTGTGTGTTTGTGTGTTTGTGTGTTTGTGTATTTGTGTGTTTGTGTGTTTGTGTGTGAGTGTTCCTATGTTTTCGTGTTTGTGTGTTTCCATGTTTCTGTATTTGGATCATTGTGTGTTTGTGTGTTTGTGTGTTGGTGTGTTTGCATCTTTGCCTGTTTGTGTGTTTGTGTGTTCGTGTGTTTGTGTGTTTGGGTGTTTGTGTGTTTGTGCGTTTGTTTGTTTGTGTGCTTGTGTGTGTGTGTGTGTCTGTGTGTTTGTGTGTTTGTGT
Organism: Sussaba pulchella; assembly: GCA_963971145.1. NCBI lineage: Eukaryota > Metazoa > Arthropoda > Insecta > Hymenoptera > Ichneumonidae > Sussaba > Sussaba pulchella. Next base: position 424,376 of record CAXAQZ010000337.1, read on the forward strand.
GTTTGTGTGTTTGTGTGTTTGTGTGTTTGTGTATTTGTGTTCCTGTGTGTTTGTGTGTTTGTGTGTTTGGGAGTTTGTGTGTTCGTGTGTTTGTTCGTTAGTTTGTCCGTGTGTTTGTGTCTTTGCGTGTTCGTGTGTTTGTGCATTCGTGTGTTCACGTGTTTGTGTGTTTTGTGTGATCGTGTCATTGTGTGTTTGTGTGTTTGTCTGGTTGTGTGTTTGTGTGTTTGTGTGTTTGTGTGTTTGTGTGTTTGTGTGTTTGTGTGTTTGTGTGTTTGTGTGTTTGTGTGTTTGTGTGTTTGTGTGTTTGTGTGTTTGTGTGTTTTCGTGTTTGTGTGTTTGTGTGTTTTTGTGTTTGTGTGTTTGCGTGTTTGTGTGTTTGTGTGTTTGTGTATTTGCGTGTTTGTGTGTTTGTGTGTGAGTGTTTCTATGTTTTCGCGTTTGTGTGTTTCCATGTTTCTGTATTTGGATAATCGTGTGTTTGTGTGTTTGTGTGTTTGTGTATTTGTGTGTTTGTGTGTTTGTGTGTTTGTGTGTTTGAGTGTTTGTGTGTTTCTGTGGTTGTGTGATCGTGTGTTTGTGTGTTTGTGTGTTCGTGTGTTCGTGTGTTAGTGTCTTTGTGTGTTTGTGTGTGAGTGTTTCTGTGTTTGTGTGTTCGTGTATTTGTGTGTTTGTGTGTGAGTGTTTCTGTGTTTGTGTGTTTTCGTGTTTCTGTATTTGTATCATTGTGTGTTTGTGTGTGCCTGTGTTAGTGTGTTGGCGTGTTTGTGTGTTTGGGTGTTTGTGTGTTCGTGTGTTTGTGTGGTGTGTTTGTTCCTTTGTGTCTTTATGTGCTTGTTTTTTCGTATGTTCTCGTGTTTGTGTGTTCGTGTGTTTGTGTGTTTGTGTGCTTGTGTGTTTGTGTGTTTGTGTGTTTGTGTGTTTGTGTTTTTGTGTGTCTGTGTATTTGTGTGTTTGTGTGTTTGTGTGCTTGTGTGTTTGTGTGTTTGTGTGTTTGTGTGTTTGTGTGTTTGTGTGTTTGTGTGTTTGTGTGTTTGTGTGTTTGTGTGTTTGTGTGTTTGTGTGTTTGTGTGTTTGTGTGTTCGTGAGTCTGTGCGTTTGAGTTTCTGTGTTGTTTTGTGCCAGTGTGTTTGTGTGTTTTTGTGTTTATGAGTTTGTGTGATCGTGTCATTTCGTGTTTGTGTGTTCGTATGGTTGTGTGGTTGTGTGCTTGTGTGTTTGTGTCTTTGTGCTCTCTGTGTGTTTGTCTGTTTGTGTGGTTGTATGTTTGTGTGTTTGTGTGGTTGTGTGTTCGTGTGTGAGTGTTTCTGTGTTTGTGTGTTTGTGTATTTGTGTGTTTGTGTGTTTGTATGTGAGTGTTTCTGTGTTTGTGTGTTTGTGTGTTTTCGTGTTTCTGTATTTGTATCATTGTGCGTTTGTGTGTTTGCGTGTTAGTGTGTTTGCGTCTTTGCCTGTTTGTGTGTTTGTGTATTTGTGTGTTTGTGTGTTTGTGTGTTTGTGTGTTTGTGTGTTTGTGTGTTTGTGTGTTTGTGTGTTTGTGTGTTTGTGTGTTTGTGTGTTTGTGTGTTTGTGTGTTTGTGTGTTTGTGTGTTTGTGTGTTTGTGTGTTTGTGTGCTTGTGTGTGTGTGTGTCTGTGGGTTTGTGTGTTTGTGTGTTTGTGTGTTTGTGTGTTTGTGTGTTTGTGTGTTTGTGTATTTGTGTTCCTGTGTGTTTGTGTGTTTGGAAGTTTGTGTGTTCGTGTGTTTTTTTGTTAGTTTGTCCGTGTGTTTGTGTCTTTGCGTGTTCGTGTGTTTGTCTATTCGTGTGTTCACGTGTTTGTGTGTTTTTGTGCTTGTGTGTTTGTGATTTTGTGTGATCGTGTCATTGTGTGTTTGTGTGTTTGTCTGGTTGTGTGTTTGTGTGTTCGTGTGTTTGTGTGTTTGTGTGTTTGTGTGTTTGTGTGTTTGTGTGTTTTCGTGTTTGTGTGTTTGTGTGTTTGTGTGTTTGTGTGTTTGCGTGTTTGTGCGTTCGTGTGTTTGTGTGTTTGTGTGTTTGTGTGTTTGTGTGTTTGTGTTTTTGTGTGTTTGTGTGTTTGTGTGTTTGTGTGTTTGTGTATTTGTGTATTTGTATGTTTGATTGTTTGTGTGTTTGTCTGTTTGTGTGTTTGTGTGTTTGTGTGTTTGTGTGTTTGTGTGTTTGTGTATTTGTGTGTTTGTGTGTTTGTGTGTGAGTGTTTCTATGTTTTCGTGTTTGTGTGTTTCCATGTTTCTGTATTTGGATCATCGTGTGTTTGTGTGTTTGTGTGTTAGTGTGTTTGCGTCTTTGCGTGTTTGTGTGTTTGTGCGTTCGTGTGTCTGTGTGTCCGTGTGTTTGTGTGTTTGTGTGTTTGTGTGTTTGTGTGTTTGTGTGTTTGTGTGTTTGTGTGTTTCTGTGTTTGTGTGTTTGTGTGTTTGTGTGTTTGTGTGTTTCCGTGTTTGTGTGTTTGTGTTCCTGTGTGTTTAAGTGTTCGTATGTTTGTGTGTTTACGTGATTTTATGTTTGTGTGTTCGTGTGTTTGTGTGTTCGTGTGTTTGTGTGTTCGTGTGTGCGTATGTTTGTGTGTTTGTGTGTTTGTGTGGTTGTGTGTTTGTGTGTTTGTGTGATTGTGTGTTTGTGTGTGAGTGTTTCTGTGTTTGTGTGTTTGTGTATTTGTATGTTTGTGTGTGAGTGTTTCTGTGTTTGTGTGTTTGTGTGTTGGCGTGTTTGTGTGTTTGGGTGTTTGTGTGTTTGTGTGTTCATTTGTTTGTGTGGTGTGTTTGTTCCTTTGTGTCTTTATGTGCTTGTTTTTTCGTATGTTCTCGTGTTTGTGCGTTCGTGTGTTTGTGTGTTTGTGTGCTTGTGTGTTTGTGTGTTTGTGTGTTTGTGTGCTTGTGTGTTTGTGTGTTTGTGTGTTTGTGTTTTTGTGTGTCTGTGTATTTGTGTGTTTGTGTGTTTGTGTGTTTGTGTGTTTGCGTGTTTGTGTGTTTGTGTGTTTGTGTGTTTGTGTGTTTTCGCGTTTGTGTGTTTGTGTGTTTGTATGTTTGAGTGTTTGTGTGTTTTCGTGGTTGTGTGATCGTGTGTTTGTGTTTTCGTGTCTGTGTGTTTGTGTGTTTGTGTGTTTGTGTGTTTGTTTGTTTGTGTGTTTGTGTGTTTGTGTGTTTGTGTGTTTGTGTGTTTGTGTTTTTGTGTGTTTGTGTGTTTGTGTGTTTGTGTGTTTGTGTGTTTGTGTGTTTGTGTGTTTGTGTGTTTGTGTGTTTGTGTGTTTGTGTGTTTGTGTGTTTGTGTGTTTGTGTGTTTGTGTGTTTGTGTGTTTGTGTGTTCGTGTGTTTGTGTGTTTGTGTGTTTGTGTGTTTGTGTGTTTGTGTGTTTGTGTGTTTGTGTGTTTGTTTGTTTGTGTGTTTGTGTGTTTGTGTGTTTGTGTGTTTGTGTATTTGTGTGTTTGTGTGTTTGTGTGTTTGTGTGTTTGTGTGTTTGTGTGTTTGTGTGTTTGTGTGTTTGTGTGTTTGTGTGTTTGTGTGTTTGTGTGTTTGTGTGTTTGTGTGTTTGTGTGTTTGTGTGTTTGTGTGTTTGTGTGTTTGTGTTTTTGTGTGTTTGTGCGTTTGTGTGTTTGTGTGTTTGTGTGTTTTTGTGTTTTTGTGTTTGTGTGTTTGTGTGTTTGTGTGTTTGTGTGTTTGTGTGTTTGTGTGTTTGTGTGTTTGTGTGTTTGTGTGTTTGTGTGTTTGTGTGTTCGTGAGTCTGTGCGTTTGAGTTTCTGTGTTGTTTTGTGCCAGTGTGTTTGTGTGTTTTTGTGTTTGTGAGTTTGTGTGATCGTGTCATTTCGTGTTTGTGTGTTCGTGTGGTTGTGTGGTTGTGTGTTTCTGTGTTTGTGTCTTTGTGCTCTCTGTGTGTTTGTGTGTTTGTGTGGTTGTATGTTTGTGTGTTTGTGTGGTTGTGTGTTTGTGTGTGAGTGTTTCTGTGGTTGTATGTTTGTGTGTTTGTGTGGTTGTGTGTTTGTGTGTGAGTGTTTCTGTGTTTGTGTGTTTGTGTGTTGCCGTGTTTCTGTATTTATATCATTGTGTGTTTGTGTGTTTGTGTTTTTGTGTGTTTGTGTTTTTGTGTGTTTGTGTATTTGTGTATTTGTATGTTTGATTGTTTGTGTGTTTGTCTGTTTGTGTATTTGTATGTTTGATTGTTTGTGTGTTTGTCTGTTTGTGTATTTGTATGTTTGATTGTTTGTGTGTTTGTCTGTTTGTGTGTTTGTGTGTTTGTGTGTTTGTGTGTTTGTGTATTTGTGTGTTTGTGTGTTTGTGTGTGAGTGTTCCTATGTTTTCGTGTTTGTGTGTTTCCATGTTTCTGTATTTAGATCATTGTGTGTTTGTGTGTTTGTGTGTTAGTTCGTTTGCGTCTTTGCCTGTTTGTGTGTTTGTGTGTTTGTGTGTTTGTGTGTTTGTGTGTTTGTGTGTTTGTGTGTTCGTGTGTTTGTGTGCTTGTGTGTGTGTGTGTCTGTGTGTTTGTGTGTTTGTGTGTTTGTGTCTTTGTGTTCCTGTGTGTTTGTGTGTTTGGGAGTTTGTGTGTTCGTGTGTTTTTTCGTTAGTTTGTCCGTGTGTTTGTGTCTTTGCGTGTTTGTGTTTTTGTGTATTCGTGTGTTCACGTGTTTGTGTGTTTTTATGCTTGTGTGTTTGTGATTTTGTGTGATCGTGTCATTGTGTGTTTGTGTGTTTGTCTGGTTGTGTGTTTGTGTGTTTGTGTGTTTGTGTGTTTGTGTGTTTGTGTGTTTGTGTGTTTGTGTGTTTGTGTGTTTGTGTGTTTGTGTGTTTGAGTGTTTGTGTGTTTTCGTGGTTGTGTGATCGTGTGTTTGTGTGTTTGTGTGTTTTCGTGTCTGTGTGTTTGTGTGTTTGTGTGTTTGTGTGTTTGTTTGTTTGTGTGTTTGTGTGTTTGTGTGTTTGTGTGTTTGTGTGTTTGTGTGTTTGTGTGTTTGTGTGTTTGTGTGTTTGTGTGTTTGTGTGTTTGTGTGTTTGTGTGTTTGTGTGTTTGTGTGTTTGTGTGTTTGTGTGTTTGTGTGTTTGTGTGTTTGTGTGTTTGTGTGTTTGTGTGTTTGTGTGTTTGTGTGTTCGTGAGTCTGTGCGTTTGGGTTTCTGTGTTGTTTTGTGCCAGTGTGTTTGTGTGTTTTTGTGTTTGTGAGTTTGTGTGATCGTGTCATTTCGTGTTTGTGTGTTTGTGTGGTTGTGTGGTTGTGTGTTTGTGTGTTTGTGTCTTTGTGCTCTCTGTGTGTTTGTGTTGTTGTATGTTTGTGTGTTTGTGTGGTTGTGTGTTTGTGTGTAAGTGTTTCTGTGTTTGTGTGTTTGTGTAATTGTGTGTTTGTGTGTTTGTATGTGAGTGTTTCTGTGTTTGTGTGTTTGTGTGTTTTCGTGTATCTGTATTTGTATCATTGTTCGTTTGTGTGTTTGTGTATTTGTGTATTTGTATGTTTGATTGTTTGTGTGTTTGTCTGTTTGTGTATTTGTATGTTTGATTGTTTGTGTGTTTGTCTGTTTGTGTATTTGTATGTTTGATTGTTGGTGTGTTTGTCTGTTTGTGTGTTTGTGTGTTTGTGTGTTTGTGTGTTTGTGTGTTTGTGTATTTGTGTGTTTGTGTGTTTGTGTGTGAGTGTTCCTATGTTTTCGTGTTTGTGTGTTTCCATGTTTCTGTATTTGGATCATTGTGTGTTTGTGTGTTTGTGTGTTGGTGTGTTTGCGTCTTTGCCTGTTTGTGTGTTTGTGTGTTCGTGTGTTTGTGTGTTTGGGTGTTTGTGTGTTTGTGCGTTTGTTTGTTTGTGTGCTTGTGTGTGTGTGTGTCTGTGTGTTTGTGTGTTTGTGTGTTTGTGTGTTTGTGTGTTTGTGTATTTGTGTTCCTGTGTGTTTGTGTGTTTGTGTGTTTGGAAGTTTGTGTGTTCGTGTGTTTGTTCGTTAGTTTGTCCGTGTGTTTGTGTCTTTGCGTGTTCGTGTGTTTGTGTGTTCGTGAGTCTGTGCGTTTGGGTTTCTGTGTTGTTTTGTGCCAGTGTGTTTGTGTGTTTTTGTGTTTGTGAGTTTGTGTGATCGTGTCATTTCGTGTTTGTGTGTTTGTGTGGTTGTGTGGTTGTGTGTTTGTGTGTTTGTGTCTTTGTGCTCTCTGTGTGTTTGTGTTGTTGTATGTTTGTGTGTTTGTGTGGTTGTGTGTTTGTGTGTAAGTGTTTCTGTGTTTGTGTGTTTGTGTAATTGTGTGTTTGTGTGTTTGTATGTGAGTGTTTCTGTGTTTGTGTGTTTGTGTGTTTTCGTGTATCTGTATTTGTATCATTGTTCGTTTGTGTGTTTGTGTATTTGTGTATTTGTATGTTTGATTGTTTGTGTGTTTGTCTGTTTGTGTATTTGTATGTTTGATTGTTTGTGTGTTTGTCTGTTTGTGTATTTGTATGTTTGATTGTTGGTGTGTTTGTCTGTTTGTGTGTTTGTGTGTTTGTGTGTTTGTGTGTTTGTGTATTTGTGTGTTTGTGTGTTTGTGTGTGAGTGTTCCTATGTTTTCGTGTTTGTGTGTTTCCATGTTTCTGTATTTGGATCATTGTGTGTTTGTGTGTTTGTGTGTTGGTGTGTTTGCGTCTTTGCCTGTTTGTGTGTTTGTGTGTTCGTGTGTTTGTGTGTTTGGGTGTTTGTGTGTTTGTGCGTTTGTTTGTTTGTGTGCTTGTGTGTGTGTGTGTCTGTGTGTTTGTGTGTTTGTGTGTTTGTGTGTTTGTGTGTTTGTGTATTTGTGTTCCTGTGTGTTTGTGTGTTTGTGTGTTTGGAAGTTTGTGTGTTCGTGTGTTTGTTCGTTAGTTTGTCCGTGTGTTTGTGTCTTTGCGTGTTCGTGTGTTTGTGTATTCGTGTGTTCACGTGTTTGTGTGTTTTGTGTGATCGTGTCATTGTGTGTTTGTGTGTTTGTCTGGTTGTGTGTTTGTGTGTTTGTGTGTTTGTGTGTTTGTGTGTTTGTGTGTTTGTGTGTTTGTGTGTTTGTGTGTTTGTGTGTTTGTGTGTTTGCGTGTTCGTGAGTCTGTGCGTTTGAGTTTCTGTGTTGTTTTGTGCCAGTGTTTTTGTGTGTTTTTGTGTTTGTGAGTTTGTGCGATCGTGTCATTTCGTGTTTGTGTGTTCGTGTGGTTGTGTGGTTGTGTGTTTGTGTGTTTGTGTCTTTGTGCTCTCTGTGTGTTTGTGTGTTTGTGTGGTTGTATGTTTGTGTGTTTGTGTGGTTGTGTGTTTGTGTGTGAGTGTTTCTGTGTTTGTGTGTTTGTGTATTTGTGTGTTTGTGTGTTTGTATGTGAGTGTTTCTGTGTTTGTGTGTTTGTGTGTTTTCGTGTTTCTGTATTTGTATCATTGTGTGTTCGTGTGTTTGTGTTTTTGTGTGTTTGTGTGTTTGTGTGTTTGTGTATTTGTGTATTTGTATGTTTGATTGTTTGTGTGTTTGTCTGTTTGTGTATTTGTATGTTTGATTGTTTGTGTGTTTGCCTGTTTGTGTATTTGTATGTTTGATTGTTTGTGTGTTTGTCTGTTTGTGTGTTTGTGTGTTTGTGTGTTTGTGTGTTTGTGTGTTTGTGTGTTTGTGTGTTTGTGTGTTTGTGTATTTGTGTGTTTGTGTGTTTGTGTGTGAGTGTTCCTATGTTTTCGTGTTTGTGTGTTTCCATGTTTCTGTATTTGGATCATTGTGCGTTTGTGTGTTAGTGTGTTTGCGTCTTTGCCTGTTTGTGTGTTTGTGCATTTGTTTGTTTGTGTGTTTGTGTGTTTGTGTGTTTGTGTGTTTGTGTGTTTGTGTGTTTGTGTGTTTGTGTGTTTGTGTGTTTGTGTGTTTGTGTCTTTGTGTGTTTGTGTGCTTGTGTGTGTGTGTGTCTGTGTGTTTGTGTGTTTGTGTGTTTGTGTATTTGTGTTCCTGTGTGTTTGTGTGTTTGAGTGTTTGTGTGTTTTCGTGGTTGTGTGATCGTGTGTTTGTGTGTTTGTGTGTTTTCGTGTCTGTGTGTTTGTGTGTTTGTGTGTTTGTGTGTTTGTTTGTTTGTGTGTTTGTGTGTTTGTGTGTTTGTGTGTTTGTGTGTTTGTGTGTTTGTGTGTTTGTGTGTTTGTGTGTTTGTGTGTTTGTGTGTTTGTGTGTTTGTGTGTTTGTGTGTTTGTGTGTTTGTGTGTTTGTGTGTTTGTGTGTTTGTGTGTTTGTGTGTTTGTGTGTTTGTGTGTTTGTGTGTTTGTGTGTTTGTGTGTTTGTGTGTTTGTGTGTTTGTGTGTTTATGTGTTTGTGTGTTTGTGTGTTTGTGTGTTTGTGTGTTTGTGTGTTCGTGAGTCTGTGCGTTTGGGTTTCTGTGTTGTTTTGTGCCAGTGTGTTTGTGTGTTTTTGTGTTTGTGAGTTTGTGTGATCGTGTCATTTCGTGTTTGTGTGTTTGTGTGGTTGTGTGTTTGTGTGTTTGTGTTTTTGTGCTCTCTGTGTGTTTGTGTTGTTGTATGTTTGTGTGTTTGTGTGGTTGTGTGTTTGTGTGTAAGTGTTTCTGTGTTTGTGTGTTTGTGTAATTGTGTGTTTGTGTCTTTGTATGTGAGTGTTTCTGTGTTTGTGTGTTTGTGTGTTTTCGTGTTTCTGTATTTGTATCATTGTGTGTTTGTGTGTTTGTGTATTTGTGTATTTGTATGTTTGATTGTTTGTGTGTTTGTCTGTTTGTGTATTTGTGTGTTTGTGTGTTTGTGTGTGAGTGTTCCTATGTTTTCGTGTTTGTGTGTTTCCATGTTTCTGTATTTGGATCATTGTGTGTTTGTGTGTTTATGTGTTGGTGTGTTTGCGTCTTTGCCTGTTTGTGTGTTTGTGTGTTCGTGTGTTTGTGTGTTTGGGTGTTTGTGTGTTTGTGCGTTTGTTTGTTTGTGTGCTTGTGTGTGTGTGTGTGTCTGTGTGTTTGTGTGTTTGTGTGTTTGTGTGTCTGTGTGTTTGTGTGTTTGTGTATTTGTGTTCCTGTGTGTTTGTGTGTTTGTGTGTTTGGGAGTTTGTGTGTTCGTGTGTTTGTTCGTTAGTTTGTCCGTGTGTTTGTGTCTTTGCGTGTTCGTGTGTTTGTGTATTCGTGTGTTCACGTGTTTGTGTGTTTTGTGTGATCGTGTCATTGTGTGTTTGTGTGTTTGTCTGGTTGTGTGTTTGTGTGTTTGTGTGTTTGTGTGTTTGTGTGTTTGTGTGTTTGTGTGTTTGTGTGTTTGTGTGTTTGTGTGTTTGTGTGTTTTCGTGTTTGTGTGTTTGTGTGTTTTTGTGTTTGTGTGTTTGCGTGTTTGTGTGTTTGTGTGTTTGTGTATTTGCGTGTTTGTGTGTTTGTGTGTGAGTGTTTCTATGTTTTCGCGTTTGTGTGTTTCCATGTTTCTGTATTTGGATAATCGTGTGTTTGTGTGTTTGTGTGTTTGTGTATTTGTGTGTTTGTGTGTTTGTGTGTTTGTGTGTTTAAGTGTTTGTGTGTTTCTGTGGTTGTGTGATCGTGTGTTTGTGTGTTTGTGTGTTTTCGTGTCTGTGTGTTTGTGTGTTTGTGTGTTGGCGTGTTTGTGTGTTTGTGTGTTTGTGTGTTTGTGTGTTTGTGTGTTCGTGTGTTCGTGTGTTAGTGTCTTTGTGTGTTTGTGTGTGAGTGTTTCTGTGTTTGTGTGTTCGTGTATTTGTGTGTTTGTGTGTGAGTGTTTCTGTGTTTGTGTGTTTCCGTGTTTCTGTATTTGTATCATTGTGTGTTTGTGTGTGCCTGTGTTAGTGTGTTGGCGTGTTTGTGTGTTTGGGTGTTTGTGTGTTCGTGTGTTTGTGTGGTGTGTTTGTTCCTTCGTGTCTTTATGTGCTTGTTTTTTCGTATGTTCTCGTGTTTGTGTGTTCGTGTGTTTGTGTGTTTGTGTGCTTGTGTGTTTGTGTGTTTGTGTGTTTGTGTGTTTGTGTGTTTGTGTTTTTGTGTGTCTGTGTATTTGTGTGTTTGTGTGTTTGTGTGCTTGTGTGTTTGTGTGTTCGTGTGTTTGTGTGTTTGTGTGTTTGTGTGTTTGTGTGTTTGTGTGTTTGTGTGTTTGTGTGTTTGTGTGTTTATGTGTTTGTGTGTTTGTGTGTTTGTGTGTTTGAGTGTTTGTGTGTTTTCGTGATTGTGTGATCGTGTGTTTGTGTGTTTGTGTTCTCGTGTCTGTGTGTTTGTGTGTTTGTGTGTTTGTGTGTTTGTTCGTTTGTTCGTTTGTGTGTTTGTGTGTTTGTGTGTTTGTGTGTTTGTGTGTTTGTGTGTTTGTGTGTTTGTGTGTTTGTGTGTTTGTGTGTTTGTGTGTTTGTGTGTTTGTGTGTTTGTGTGTTTGATTGTTTGTGTGTTTGTCTGTTTGTGTGTTTGTGTGTTTGTGTGTTTGTGTGTGAGTGTTTCTATGTTTTCGTGTTTGTGTGTTTCCATGATTCTGTATTTGGATCATCGTGTGTTTGTGTTTTTGTGTGTTTGTGTATTTGTGTGTTTGTGTGTTTGTTTGTTTGTGTGTTTGAGTGTTTGTGTGTTTCTGTGGTTGTGTGATCGTGTGTTTGTGTGTTTGTGTGTTTTCGTGTCTGTGTGTTTGTGTGTTTGTGTGTTTGTGTGTTTGTGTGTTTGTGTGTTTGTGTGTTTGTGTGTTTGTGTGTTTGTGTGTTTGTGTGTTTGTGTGTTTGTGTGTTCGTGTGTTCGTGTGTTAGTGTGTTGGTGTGTTCGTGTCTTTGTGTGTTTGTGCGTGAGTGTTTCTGTGTTTGTGTGTTCGTGTATTTGTGTGTTTGTGTGTGAGTGTTTCTGTGTTTGTGTGTTTTCGTGTTTCTGTATTTGTATCATTGTGTGTTTGTGTGTGCCTGTGTTAGTGTGTTGGCTTGTTTGTGTGTTTGGGTGTTTGTGTTTTTGTGTGTCTGTGTATTTGTGTGTTTGTGTGTTTGTGTGTTTGTGTGTTCGTGCGTTTGTGTGTTTGTGTGTTTGTGCGTTTGTGTGTTTGTGTGTTTGTGTGTTTGTGTGTTTGTGTGTTTGTGTGTTCGTGTGTTTGTGTGTTTGTGTGTTTGTGTGTTTGTGTGTTTGTGTGTTTGTGTGTTTGTGTGTTTGTGTGTTTGTGTGTTTGTGTGTTTGTGTATTTGTGTGTTTGTGTGTTTGTGTGTTTGTGTGTTTGTGTGTTTGTGTGTTTGTGTGTTTGTGTGTTTGTGTGTTTGTGTGTTTGTGTGTTTGTGTGTTCGTGAGTCTGTGCGTTTGGGTTTCTGTGTTGTTTTGTGCCAGTGTGTTTGTGTGTTTTTGTGTTTGTGAGTTTGTGTGATCGTGTCATTTCGTGTTTGTGTGTTTGTGTGGTTGTGTGTTTGTGTGTTTGTGGCTTTGTGCTCTCTGTGTGTTTGTGTTGTTGTATGTTTGTGTGTTTGTGTGGTTGTGTGTTTTCGTGTAAGTGTTTCTGTGTTTGTGTGTTTGTGTAATTGTGTGTTTGTGTGTTTGTATGTGAGTGTTTCTGTGTTTGTGTGTTTGTGTGTTTTCGTGTTTCTGTATTTGTATCATTGTGTGTTTGTGTGTTTGTGTATTTGTGTATTTGTATGTTTGATTGTTTGTGTGTTTGTCTGTTTGTGTGTTTGTGTGTTTGTGTGTTTGTGTGTTTGTGTGTTTGTGTGTTTGTGTGTTTGTGTATTTGTGTGTTTGTGTGTTTGTGTGTGAGTGTTCCTATGTTTTCGTGTTTGTGTGTCTCCATGTTTCTGTATTTGGATCATTGTGTGTTTGTGTGTTTGTGTGTTGGTGTGTTTGCGTCTTTGCCTGTTTGTGTGTTTGTGTGTTCGTGTGTTTGTGTGTTTGGGTGTTTGTGTGTTTGTGCGTTTGTTTGTTTGTGTGCTTGTGTGTGTGTGTGTGTCTGTGTGTTTGTGTGTTTGTGTGTTTGTGTGTTTGTGTGTTTGTGTGTTTGTGTATTTGTGTTCCTGTGTGTTTGTGTGTTTGTGTGTTTGGGAGTTTGTGTGTTCGTGTGTTTGTTCGTTAGTTTGTCCGTGTGTTTGGGTCTTTGCGTGTTCGTGTGTTTGTGTATTCGTGTGTTCACGTGTTTGTGTGTTTTGTGTGATCGTGTCATTGTGTGTTTGTGTGTTTGTGTGTTTGTGTGTTTGTGTGTTTGTGTGTTTGTGTGTTTGTGTGTTTGTGTGTTTGTGTGTTTGTGTGTTTGTGTGTTTGTGTGTTTGTGTGTTTGTGTGTTTTCGTGTTTGTGTGTTTGTGTGTTTTTGTGTTTGTGTGTTTGCGTGTTTGTGTGTTTGTGTGTTTGTGTATTTGCGTGTTTGTGTGTTTGTGTGTGAGTGTTTCTATGTTTTCGCGTTTGTGTGTTTCCATGTTTCTGTATTTGGATAATCGTGTGTTTGTGTGTTTGTGTGTTTGTGTATTTGTGTGTTTGTGTGTTTGTGTGTTGGTGTGTTTGAGTGTTTGTGTGTTTCTGTGGTTGTGTGATCGTGTGTTTGTGTGTTTGTGTGTTTGTGTGTTTGTGTGTTGGCGTGTTTGTGTGTTTGTGTGTTTGTGTGTTTGTGTGTTTGTGTGTTCGTGTGTTCGTGTGTTAGTGTCTTTGTGTGTTTGTGTGTGAGTGTTTCTGTGTTTGTGTGTTCGTGTATTTGTGTGTTTGTGTGTGAGTGTTTCTGTGTTTGTGTGTTTTCGTGTTTCTGTATTTGTATCATTGTGTGTTTGTGTGTGCCTGTGTTAGTGTGTTGGCGTGTTTGTGTGTTTGGGTGTTTGTGTGTTCGTGTGTTTGTGTGGTGTGTTTGTTCCTTCGTGTCTTTATGTGCTTGTTTTTTCGTATGTTCTCGTGTTTGTGTGTTCGTGTGTTTGTGTGTTTGTGTGCTTGTGTGTTTGTGTGTTTGTGTGTTTGTGTGTTTGTGTTTTTGTGTGTCTGTGTATTTGTGTGTTTGTGTGTTTGTGTGCTTGTGTGTTTGTGTGTTTGTGTGTTTGTGTGTTTGTGTGTTTGTGTGTTTGTGTGTTTGTGTGTTTGTGTGTTTGTGTGTTTATGTGTTTGTGTGTTTGTGTGTTTGTGTGTTTGAGTGTTTGTGTGTTTTCGTGGTTGTGTGATCGTGTGTTTGTGTGTTTGTGTTCTCGTGTCTGTGTGTTTGTGTGGTTGTGTGTTTGTGTGTTTGTTTGTTTGTGTGTTTGTGTGTTTGTGTGTTTGTGTGTTTGTGTGTTTGTGTGTTTGTGTGTTTGTGTGTTTGTGTGTTTGTGTGTTTGTGTGTTTGTGTGTTTGTGTGTTTGTGTGTTTGATTGTTTGTGTGTTTGTCTGTTTGTGTGTTTGTGTGTTTGTGTGTTTGTGTGTGAGTGTTTCTATGTTTTCGTGTTTGTGTGTTTCCATGATTCTGTATTTGGATCATCGTGTGTTTGTGTTTTTGTGTGTTTGTGTATTTGTGTGTTTGTGTGTTTGTTTGTTTGTGTGTTTAAATGTTTGTGTGTTTCTGTGGTTGTGTGATCGTGTGTTTGTGTGTTTGTGTGTTTTCGTGTCTGTGTGTTTGTGTGTTTGTGTGTTTGTGTGTTTGTGTGTTTGTGTGTTTGTGTGTTTGTGTGTTTGTGTGTTCGTGTGTTCGTGTGTTAGTGTGTTGGTGTGTTCGTGTCTTTGTGTGTTTGTGTGTGAGTGTTTCTGTGTTTGTGTGTTCGTGTCTTTGTGTGTTTGTGTGTGAGTGTTTCTGTGTTTGTGTGTTTTCGTGTTTCTGTATTTGTATCATTGTGTGTTTGTGTGTGCCTGTGTTAGTGTGTTGGCTTGTTTGTGTGTTTGGGTGTTTGTGTTTTTGTGTGTCTGTGTATTTGTGTGTTTGTGTGTTTGTGTGTTTGTGTGTTCGTGCGTTTGTGTGTTTGTGTGTTTGTGCGTTTGTGTGTTTGTGTGTTTGTGTGTTTGTGTGTTTGTGTGTTTGTGTGTTTGTGTGTTTGTGTGTTTGTGTGTTTGTGTGTTTGTGTGTTTGTGTGTTTGTGTGTTTGTGTGATTGTGTGTTTGTGTGTTTGTGTGTTTGTGTGTTTGTGTGTTTGTGTGTTTGTGTGTTTGTGTGTTTGTGTGTTTGTGTGTTTGTGTGTTTGTGTGTTTGTGTGTTTGTGTGTTTGTGTGTTTGTGTGTTTGCGTGTTCGTGAGTCTGTGCGTTTGAGTTTCTGTGTTGTTTTGTGCCAGTGTTTTTGTGTGTTTTTGTGTTTGTGAGTTTGTGCGATCGTGTCATTTCGTGTTTGTGTGTTCGTGTAGTTGTGTGGTTGTGTGTTTGTGTCTTTGTGCTCTCTGTGTGTTTGTGTGTTTGTGTGGTTGTATGTTTGTGTGTTTGTGTGGTTGTGTGTTTGTGTGTGAGTGTTTCTGTGTTTGTGTGTTTGTGTATTTGTGTGTTTGTGTGTTTGTATGTGAGTGTTTCTGTGTTTGTGTGTTTGTGTGTTTTCGTGTTTCTGTATTTGTATCATTGTGTGTTCGTGTGTTTGTGTTTTTGTGTGTTTGTGTGTTTGTGTGTTTGTGTATTTGTGTATTTGTATGTTTGATTGTTTGTGTGTTTGTCTGTTTGTGTATTTGTATGTTTGATTGTTTGTGTGTTTGTCTGTTTGTGTATTTGTATGTTTGATTGTTTGTGTGTTTGTGTGTTTGTCTGTTTGTGTGTTTGTGTGTTTGTGTGTTTGTGTGTTTGTGTATTTGTGTGTTTGTGTGTTTGTGTGTGAGTGTTCCTATGTTTTCGTGTTTGTTTGTTTCCATGTTTCTGTATTTGGATCATTGTGTGTTTGTGTGTTAGTGTGTTTGCGTCTTTGCCTGTTTGTGTGTTTGTGCATTTGTTTGTTTGTGTGTTTGTGTGTTTGTGTGTTTGTGTGTTTGTGTGTTTGTGTGTTTGTGTGTTTGTGTGTTTGTGTGTTTGTGTGTTTGTGTGTTTGTGTGCTTGTGTGTGTGTGTGTCTGTGTGTTTGTGTGTTTGTGTGTTTGTGTATTTGTGTTCCTGTGTGTTTGTGTGTTTGGAAGTTTGTGTGTTCGTGTGTTTTTTCGTTAGTTTGTCCGTGTGTTTGTGTCTTTGCGTGTTCGTGTGTTTGTGTATTCGTGTGTTCACGTGTTGGTGTGGTTTTGTGCTTGTGTGTTTGTGATTTTGTGTGATCGTGTCATTGTGTGTTTGTGTGTTTGTCTGGTTGTGTGTTTGTGTGTTCGTGTGTTTGTGTGTTTGTGTGTTTGTGTGTTTGTGTGTTTGTGTGTTTGTGTGTTTGTGTGTTTTCGGGTTTGTGTGTTTGTGTGTTTGTGTGTTTGCGTGTAAGTGTGTTTGCGTGTTTGTGCGTTTGTGTGTTTGTGTGTTTGTGTGTTTGTGTGTTTGTGTTTTTGTGTGTTTGTGTGTTTGCGTGTTTGTGTGTTTGTGTGTTTGTGTATTTGTATGTTTGATTGTTTGTGTGTTTGTCTGTTTGTGTGTTTGTGTGTTTGTGTGTTTGTGTGTTTGTGTATTTGTGTGTTTGTGTGTTTGTGTGTGAGTGTTTCTATGTCTTCGTGTTTGTGTGTTTCCATGTTTCTGTATTTGGATCATCGTGTGTTTGTGTGTTTGTGTGTTAGTGTGTTTGCTTCTTTGCGTGTTTGTGTGTTTGTGCGTTCGTGTGTCTGTGTGTCCGTGTGTTTGTGTGTTTGTGTGTTTGTGTGCTTGTGTGTTTGTGTGTTTGTGTGTTTGTGTGTTTGTGTGTTTCTGTGTTTGTGTGTTTGTGTGTTTGTGTGTTTGTGTGTTTCCGTGTTTGTGTGTTTGTGTTCCTGTGTGTTTAAGTGTTCGTATGTTTGTGTGTTTACGTGATTGTATGTTTGTGTGTTCGTGTGTTTGTGTGTTCGTGTGTTTGTGTGTTTGTATGTTTGTGTGTTTGTGTGTTTGTGTGGTTGTGTGTTTGTGTGTTTGTGTGATTGTGTGTTTGTGTGTGAGTGTTTCTGTGTTTGTGTATCTGTATGTTTGTGTGTGAGTGTTTCTGTGTTTGTGTGTTTGTGTGTTTTCGTGTTTCTGTATTTGTATCATTGTGTGTTTTTGTGTTTGTGTGTTAGTGTGTTGGCGTGTTTGTGTGTTTGTGTGTTTGTGTGTTTGTGTGTTTGTGTGTTTGTGTGTTTGTGTGTTTGTGTGTGAGTGTTTCTGTGTTTGTATCATTGTGTGTTTGTGTGTGCCTGTGTTAGTGTGTTGGCGTGTTTGTGTGTTTGGGTGTTTGTGTGTTTGTGTGTTCGTTTGTTTGTGTGGTGTGTTTGTTCCTTTGTGTCTTTATGTGCTTGTTTTTTCGTATGTTCTTGTGTTTGTGTGTTCGTGTGTTTGTGTGTTTGTGTGCTTGTGTGTTTGTGTGTTTGTGTGTTTGTGTGTTTGTGTGTTTGTGTGCTTGTGTGTTTGTGTGTTTGTGTATTTGTGTTTTTGTGTGTCTGTGTATTTGTGTGTTCGTGTGTTTGTGTGTTTGTGTGTTTGTGTGTTTGTGTGTTTGTGTGTTTGTGTGTTTGTGTGTTTGTGTATTTGTGTGTTTGTGTGTTTGTGTGTTTGTGTGTTTGTGTGTTTGTGTGTTTGAGTGTTTGTGTGTTTTCGTGATTGTGTGATCGTGTGTTTGTGTGTTTGTGTTTTCGTGTCTGTGTGTTTGTGTGTTTGTGTGTTTGTGTGTTTGTTTGTTTGTGTGTTTGTGTGTTTGTGTGTTTGTGTGTTTGTGTGTTTGTGTGTTTGTGTGTTTGTGTGTTTGTGTGTTTGTGTGTTTGTGTGTTTGTGTGTTTGTGTGTTTGTGTGTTTGTGTGTTTGTGTGTTTGTGTGTTTGTGTGTTTGTGTGTTTGTGTGTTTGTGTGTTTGTGTGTTTGTGTGTTTGTGTGTTTGTGTGTTTGTGTGTTTGTGTGTTTGTGTGTTTGTGTGTTTGTGTGTTTGTGTGTTTGTGTGTTTGTGTGTTTGTGTGTTTGTGTGTTTGTGTGTTTGTGTGTTTGTGTGTTTGTGTGTTTGTGTGTTTGTGTGTTTGTGTGTTTGTGTGTTTGTGTGTTTGTGTGTTTGTGTGTTTGTGTGTTTGTGTGTTTGTGTGTTTGTGTGTTTGTGTGTTTGTGTGTTTGTGTGTTTGTGTGTTCGTGTGTTTGTGTGTTTCTGTGTTCGTGTGTTTGTGTGTTTGTGTGTTTGTGTGTTCGTGAGTCTGTGCGTTTGAGTTTCTGTGTTGTTTTGTGCCAGTGTGTTTGTGTGTTTTTGTGTTTGTGAGTTTGTGTGATCGTGTCATTTCGTGTTTGTGTGTTCGTGTGGTTGTGTGGTTGTGTGTTTGTGTGTTTGTGTCTTTGTGCTCTCCGTGTGTTTGTGTGTTTGTGTGGTTGTATGTTTGTGTGTTTGTGTGGTTGTGTGTTTGTGTGTGAGTGTTTCTGTGTTTGTGTGTTTGTGTATTTGTGTGTTTGTGTGTTTGTATGTGAGTGTTTCTGTGTTTGTGTGTTTTCGTGTTTCTGTATTTGTTTCATTGTGTGTTTGTGTGTTTGTGTTTTTGTATGTTTGATTGTTTGTGTGTTTGTCTGTTTGTGTATTTTTATGTTTGATTGTTTGTGTGTTTGTCTGTTTGTGTATTTGTATGTTTGATTGTTTGTGTGTTTGTCTGTTTGTGTGTTTGTGTGTTTGTGTGTTTGTGTGTTTGTGTGTTTGTGTGTTTGTGTGTTTGTGTGTTTGTGTATTTGAGTGTTTGTGTGTTTGTGTGTGAGTGTTCCCATGTTCCCATGTTTTCGTGTTTGTGTGTTTCCATGTTTCTGTATTTGGATCATTGTGTGTTTGTGTGTTTGTGTGTTAGTGTGTTTGCGTCTTTGCCTGTTTGTGTGTTTGTGTGTTTGTGTGTTTGTGTGTTTGTGTGTTTGTGTGTTTGTGTGTTTCTGTGTTTGTGTGTTTGTGTGTTTGTGTGTTTGTGTGTTTGTGTGTTTGTGTGTTTGTGTGTTTGTGTGCTTGTGTGTGTGTGTGTCTGTGTGTTTGTGTGTTTGTGTGTTTGTGTGTTTGTGTCTTTGTGTTCCTGTGTGTTTGTGTGTTTGGAAGTTTGTGTGTTCGTGTGTTTTTTCGTTAGTTTGTCCGTGTGTTTGTGTCTTTGCGTGTTCGTGTGTTTGTGTATTCGTGTGTTCACGTGTTTGTGTGTTTGTGTGTTTGTGTGTTTGTGTGTTTATGTGTTTGTGTGTTTGTGTGTTTGTGTGTTTGTGTGTTTGTGTGTTTGTGTGTTTTCGTGTTTGTGTGTTCGTGTGTTTGTGTGTTTGTGTTGTAGCGTGAAATATTTTGACGCTCCTCCGAACTCTCCGGCGAGACTTCCACCTCGGCGACACCGGCTGGCCCACGGTCAAATGGGGGGAAAAGAGCGTTTTATTAATTATTTTTGTTTTTGTTTTTTATTTTTTTCATGTTTGTAATCGTCCCGAGGGGGCGATATTTGTCCCGAGTTGAGGGAATTGTTCCGGAGACGAGGGCTGGCGCGTTTTGAGGAAGAGCAGGAAGAAGAAGGAGAGAGGCGCCTGAGAGGAGGGCCACCCGCCGGACGGCGAAGCGTTGGATGCGAAAATCGGTATTACCGCGACCCCGTGCGAATTACCAAAAGCTAGGCGTCGGGTGGGGTCAGAGTTGGTCGCCTGTCCCCCTCGACGGCGCGTGCCGAAAAGTGGGGATTGAGGGCCTCGGGCCGCGCGAGCGATTAATTATCGGGGCTGTCTTGCGGAGGTCGTTGAGGTGCGAAGTTTGAGATTTTGTATTGCCGGAGAGTTCGAAATTTCGTATTACCAGGGAGTTTGGAGATTTCAAGGAGAAGGAGAAGTGCGTTCTGGGCTCACGCTGCAGGCTGCTGGTTACCGGTGGGTGGTTTTTCCTAACATCTTATCTCGTCGTCCGTCTCGGGACGAATTGTTATTTTGATTATTGTGTTCTTTTGCGGGGTTAACGCTCGGGTTTTTTTTTCCGTTTTAAATTCGTGCAACCGCGGCGGCGGTTGGGCACGCGGTCTCGCGACCGTTAGGGATTTCCGTGGGCCTGGCCGGAGAAACCGTTCTCCGGAGGCAGCCAGGGTGGGTTTTCCCCCCTTTTGAAATTTTCCGGGAGGGTGTTATACCGGGAGTGTTGAGTTTTTTTTAATTTTTTTTTGTTGTCGCATTCGCGTCCTATCCGCGACATTTCCGGGGTTGAGCGGAAAATCTGGACGGTTCGAGAGTGAGTGCGCGTGCGTGAGCTTGGGGTTTCCGCGGTAGAGTCTTATTTTTGGTATTGTGTTTTGTGGTTATTTTATTTTGGAGCGGTGGATTAAGTAGCCGCGAACGGTGTGAGTGTGCGCGAGGTTTTTTTTGTATAATTTGTTTTTTCCGAGTGTGCGGGTGTGTGAGGGAGTGTGAAAGATCGAACGTGGACCGTCCGGGTTGCACCGCGGGCGGGAGCGCGAGCGTGTGTGTGTGGGAGAGAGAGAGTGAGAGTGGGGCGAGCGCGTCGTGTACATTTTCTTTCTTTGAAAACGGAATAAATTGTGAATCGGTGGAGTTTTGTCCCCAAATAAAATTTGAGTTTTGCCTGGGTTTTTTTTTGTTTTTTATCCTGCACGGTGAGTGGTGAACCCCGCCACTCTATCAAGGGAAACGTGGCTGCGGCTAGTCGGGAGAAAATAACTTGGTCCGGGTTGTCCTCCTTTCCCGGTGCGGATGCACCTAGCGCCCATTTTAAAAAAATAAGGAAAAGGAGTGGGCCCGGGCTTTAGTTTTGCAGCGGTGTAAGTTGGGTTTTTACGCTACAGTGTGTTTGCGTGTTAGTGTGTTTGCGTGTTTGTGCGTTTGTGTGTTTGTGTGTTTGTGTGTTTGTGTGTTTGTGTGTTTGTGTTTTTGTGTGTTTGTGTGTTTGTGTGTTTGTGTATTTGTGTATTTGTATGTTTGATTGTTTGTGTGTTTGTCTGTTTGTGTGTTTGTGTGTTTGTGTGTTTGTGTGTTTGTGTGTTTGTGTATTTGTGTGTTTGTGTGTTTGTGTGTGAGTGTTTCTATGTTTTCGTGTTTGTGTGTTTCCATGTTTCTGTATTTGGATCATCGTGTGTTTGTGTGTTAGTGTGTTTGCGTCTTTGCGTGTTTGTGTGTTTGTGCGTTCGTGTGTCTGTGTGTTTGTGTGTTTGCGTGTTTGTGTGTTCGTGTGTTTGTGTGTTTGTGTGTTTCTGTGTTTGTGTGTTTGTGTGTTTGTGTGTTTCCGTGTTTGTGTGTTTGTGTTCCTGTGTGTTTAAGTGTTTGTATGTTTGTGTGTTTACGTGATTGTATGTTTGTGTGTTCATGTGTTTGTGTGTTCGTGTGTTCGTGTGTTTGTCTGTTTGTGTGTTTGTGTGGTTGTGTGTTTGTGTGTTTGTGTGATTGTGTGTTTCTGTGTGAGTGTTTCTGTGTTTGTGTGTTTGTGTATTTGTATGTTTGTGTAAGAGTGTTTCTGTGTTTGTGTGTTTGTGTGTTTTCGTGTTTCTGTATTTGTATCATTGTGTGTTTTTGTGTTTGTGTGTTAGTGTGTTGGCGTGTTTGTGTGTTTGTGTGTTCGTGTGTTTGTGTGTTTGTGTGTTTGTGTGTTCGTGTGTTCGTGTGTTAGTGTGTTCGTGTGTTTGTGTCTTTGTGTGTTTGTGTGTGAGTGTTTCTGTGTTTGTGTGTTCGTGTATTTGTGTGTTTGTGTGTAAGTGTTTGTGCGTCGTGTGTTTGTGTGTTTTCGTGTTTCTGTATTTGTATCATTGTGTGTTTGTGTGTGCCTGTGTTTGTGTGTTGGCGTGTTTGTGTGTTTGTGTGTTTGTGTGTTTGTGTGTTTGTGTGTTTGTGTGTTTGTGTGTTTGTGTGTGAGTGTTTCTGTGTTTGTATCATTGTGTGTTTGTGTGTGCCTGTGTTAGTGTGTTGGCGTGTTTGTGTGTTTGGGTGTTTGTGTGTTTGTGTGTTCGTTTGTTTCTGTGGTGTGTTTGTTCCTTTGTGTCTTTATGTGCTTGTTTTTTCGTATGTTCTCGTGTTTGTGTGTTTGTGTGTTTGTGTGTTTGTGTGCTTGTGTGTTTGTGTGTTTGTGTGTTTGTGTGTTTGTGTGCTTGTGTGTTTGTGTGTTTGTGTGTTTGTGTTTTTGTGTGTCTGTGTATTTGTGTGTTTGTGTGTTTGTGTGTTTGTGTGTTTGTGTGTTTGTGTGTTTGTGTGTTTGTGTGTTTGTGTATTTGTGTGTTTGTGTGTTTGTGTGTTTGTGTGTTTGTGTGTTTGTGTGTTTGTGTGTTTGAGTGTTTGTGTGTTTTCGTGGTTGTGTGATCGTGTGTTTGTGTGTTTGTGTTTTCGTGTCTGTGTGTTTGTGTGTTTGTGTGTTTGTGTGTTTGTGTGTTTGTGTGTTTGTGTGTTTGTGTGTTTGTGTGTTTGTGTGTTTGTGTGTTTGTGTGTTTGTGTGTTTGTGTGTTTGTGTGTTTGTGTGTTTGTGTGTTTGTGTGTTTGTGTGTTTGTGTGTTTGTGTGTTTGTGTGTTTGTGTGTTTGTGTGTTTGTGTGTTTGTGTGTTTGTGTGTTTGTGTGTTTGTGTGTTTGTGTGTTTGTGTGTTTGTGTGTTTGTGTGTTTGTGTGTTTGTGTGTTTGTGTGTTTGTGTGTTTGTGTGTTTGTGTGTTTGTGTATTTGTGTGTTTGTGTGTTTGTGTGTTTGTGTGTTTGTGTGTTTGTGTGTTTGTGTGTTTGTGTGTTTGTGTGTTTGTGTGTTTGTGTGTTTGTGTGTTTGTGTGTTTGTGTGTTTGTGTGTTTGTGTGTTTGTGTGTTTGTGTGTTTGTGTGTTTGTGTGTTTGTGTGTTTGTGTGTTTGTGTGTTTGTGTGTTTGTGTGTTTGTGTGTTTGTGTGTTTGTGCGTTTGTGTGTTTGTGTGTTTGTGTGTTTGTTTGTTCGTGAGTCTGTGCGTTTGAGTTTCTGTGTTGTTTTGTGCCAGTGTGTTTGTGTGTTTTTGTGTTTGTGAGTTTGTGTGATCGTGTCATTTCGTGTTTGTGTGTTCGTGTGGTTGTGTGGTTGTGTGTTTGTGTGTTTGTGTCTTTGTGCTCTCCGTGTGTTTGTGTGTTTGTGTGGTTGTATGTTTGTGTGTTTGTGTGGTTGTGTGTTTGTGTGTGAGTGTTTCTGTGTTTGTGTGTTTGTGTATTTGTGTGTTTGTGTGTTTCTATGTGAGTGTTTCTGTGTTTGTGTGTTTGTGTGTTTTCGTGTTTCTGTATTTGTTTCATTGTGTGTTTGTGTGTTAGTGTTTTTGTATGTTTGATTGTTTGTGTGTTTGTCTGTTTGTGTATTTGTATGTTTGATTGTTTGTGTGTTCGTCTGTTTGTGTATTTGTATGTTTGATTGTTTGTGTGTTTCTCTGTTTGTGTGTTTGTGTGTTTGTGTGTTTGTGTGTTTGTGTGTTTGTGTATTTGTGTGTTTGTGTGTTTGTGTGTGAGTGTTCCTATGTTTTCGTGTTTGTGTGTTTCCATGTTTCTGTATTTGGATCATTGTGTGTTTGTGTGTTTGTGTGTTAGTGTGTTTGCGTCTTTGCCTGTTTGTGTGTTTGTGTGTTTGTGTATTTGTGTGTTTGTGTGTTTGTGTGTTTGTGTGTTAGTGTGTTTGTGTGTTTGTGTGTTTGTGTGTTTGTGTGCTTGTGTGTGTGTGTGTCTGTGTGTTTGTGTGTTTGTGTGTTTGTGTGTTTGTGTGTTTGTGTCTTTGTGTTCCTGTGTGTTTGTGTGTTTGGAAGTTTGTGTGTTCGTGTGTTTTTTCGTTAGTTTGTCCGTGTGTTTGTGTCTTTGCGTGTTCGTGTGTTTGTGTATTCGTGTGTTCACGTGTTTGTGTGTTTTTGTGCTTGTGTGTTTGTGATTTTGTGTGATCCTGTCATTGTGTGTTTGTGTGTTTGTCTGGTTGTGTGTTTGTGTGTTTGTGTGTTTGTGTGTTTGTGTGTTTGTGTGTTTATGTGTTTGTGTGTTTGTGTGTTTGTGTGTTTGTGTGTTTGTGTGTTTGTGTGTTTGTGTGTTTTCGTGTTTGTGTGTTCGTGTGTTTGTGTGTTTGTGTTGTAGCGTGAAATATTTTGACGCTCCTCCGAACTCTCCAGCGAGACTTCCACCTCGGCGACACCGGCTGGCCCACGGTCAAATGGGGGGAAAAGAGCGTTTTATTAATTATTTTTGTTTTTGTTTTTTATTTTTTTCATGTTTGTAATCGTCCCGAGGGGGCGATATTTGTCCCGAGTTGAGGGAATTGTTCCGGAGACGAGGGCTGGCGCGTTTTGAGGAAGAGCAGGAAGAAGAAGGAGAGAGGCGCCTGAGAGGAGGGCCACCCGCCGGACGGCGAAGCGTTGGATGCGAAAATCGGTATTACCGCGACCCCGTGCGAATTACCAAAAGCTAGGCGTCGGGTGGGGTCAGAGTTGGTCGCCTGTCCCCCCCGACGGCGCGTGCCGAAAAGTGGGGATTGCGGGCCTCGGGCCGCGCGAGCGATTAATTATCGGGGCTGTCTTGCGGAGGTCGTTGAGGTGCGAAGTTTGAGATTTTGTATTGCCGGAGAGTTCGAAATTTCGTATTACCGGGGAGTTTGGAGATTTCAAGGAGAAGGAGAAGTGCGTTCTGGGCTCACGCTGCAGGCTGCTGGTTACCGGTGGCTGGTTTTTCCTAACATCTTATCTCGTCGTCCGTCTCGGGACGGATCGTTATTTTGATTATTGTGTTCTTTTGCGGGGTTAACGCTCGGGTTTTTTTTCCGTTTTAAATTCGTGCAACCGCGGCGGCGGTTGGGCACGCGGTCTCGCGACCGTTAGGGATTTCCGTGGGCCTGGCCGGAGAAACCGTTCTCCGGAGGCAGCCAGGGTGGGTTTTCCCCCCTTTTGAAATTTTCCGGGAGGGTGTTATACCGGGAGTGTTGAGTTTTTTTTGATTTTTTTTTTGTTGTCGCATTCGCGTCCTATCCGCGACATTTCCGGGGTTGAGCGGAAAATCTGGACGGTTCGAGAGTGAGTGCGCGTGCGTGAGCTTGGGGTTTCCGCGGTAGAGTCTTATTTTTGGTATTGTTTTTTGTTGTTATTTTATTTTGGAGCGGTGGATTAAGTAGCCGCGAACGGTGTGAGTGTGCGCGAGGTTTTTTTTGTATAATTTGTTTTTTCCGAGTGTGCGGGTGTGTGAGGGAGTGTGAAAGATCGAACGTGGACCGTCCGGGTTGCACCGCGGGCGGGAGCGCGAGCGTGTGTGTGTGGGAGAGAGAGAGTGAGAGTGGGGCGAGCGCGTCGTGTACATTTTCTTTCTTTGAAAACGGAATAAATTGTGAATCGGTGGAGTTTTGTCCCCGAATATAATTTGAGTTTTGCCTGGGTTTTTTTTTTGTTTTTCATCCTGCACGGTGAGTGGTGAACCCCGCCACTTTATCAAGGGAAACGTGGCTGCGGCTAGTCGGGAGAAAATAACTTGGTCCGGGTTGTCCTCCTTTCCCGGTGCGGATGCACCTGGCGCCCATATCAAAAAAATAAGGGAAAGGAGTGGGCCCGGGCTTTAGTTTTGCAGCGGTGTAAGTTGGGTTTTTACGCTACAAATTTTGGCGCCCAACGTGGGGCCCGGTAAAGTAAAGTTCACCGTGCAGGGAAAATTTTTGTTTTTGAAAAATCGTTTCTCGTTTGAATTTTATTTCGGTTATCGTTCAAAGTTTTATTTCGGCTCGTCAGTGTGATAGTGTGTGTGATTGAGAGTTCGTGCGCGCGGGGGGGAAGCAGGCAGCCGTTGCGCCGGCCTTACCGTGACGCAGGCCATGGACACTAAAGGTTACGGCGTGAAGTAGGATAGTCGCCACTAACGCCATCTGGCGAGTCCCCGGATCCCTAATTGACGGCCGTTGCCCCACCTTGCCGTAAATTAAAAAGAATGGAACACAGTGAAGAAATTTATAGAAAATCATACAGATATTTCTAAGTAGTTATTTTACTGACTACTTATATATTTCTGTATGTTTTTCTATTAATTTTTTTAACAAAGACTATTTTATGAAGAAATGTGACACATTGAAAGTATGATTAATATCCATATTTATTGTCAAGTTCAAATAATAATCGATACAAATTCGTCGTCGAAGTCTCCAGCTTGAAATTTGCAAGAATTTGCAATTACTTTAAGAGGAACGAAGGTTCCATCCTTCAGTTCCTTCAATGTTCCGCATAGATAATCATTCGGTCGAAAATGTACGTTACAAATCACGTAATGATTACTCCGCACTCTCTCGTACATTAAATCTTGCAATCCGTGGTTACCAGTGGCCACGATCCACTTCAGACCAACGATTGACGTTTTGGAAATCGATGAGACTTCACTTGACGAAAGTGACAATTCACGACACAACACCGATGTTGATCACGAGGTCTATTCATTTTCAACAAAAAATATGTTCCCACTCAAAAACGAAGTATTAACGACAGCAGCAATGATGACAGATGAATCAAGTTAAATACATCGAATGACAGACGCCAAGCCACGTGATAAAAAGATGCCGGACGTTCGTTCACATTCGTGGTTCTTCGTTGGTGGTCGGGATGCAGCGGGGTGAAGTAAGGGGAGGGTGGAAGTGAGCGCCATCTAGCGAGTCCCCGGAGCAGGATCAGACTATCTTACTTCACGTTCGCGTATACTAGTGGCCATACCCTGCCGTGACGCGCGGGCTAGCGCTCGGCTCACCGTGTTTACGTTTTTTTCCCCTCTTGTGTTGTTCGTTGCTGTCTCCGATTTGGACGATCTAGCACAAAATAAGTGAGCTTCTCACTTATCATT
Source organism: Sussaba pulchella (assembly GCA_963971145.1). Lineage (NCBI taxonomy): Eukaryota > Metazoa > Arthropoda > Insecta > Hymenoptera > Ichneumonidae > Sussaba > Sussaba pulchella. The sequence goes on from CAXAQZ010000337.1 coordinate 449,936, forward strand.
GGAATTATAATATTCACGACGAAATATTATTTCGGGTTAAAGTTTTCAGCGCTCTGTGACCGGGTATACCAGGAGCCCGTGGAAATAATTTATATTAGCTTCGAGTGTTCGCGAAACCTCTGTCTACCGGAGTACCCGTAGGTGGTGCTAAGGGGGGGAGTGCGGTACCCGGCGGGCTCTAATGCTACGGGTCCGAACGTTTCGCCTCTTAAAATATTTTTCGGTTGATTTTTGAAATTGTGTTTAATGGTTTTGTGATTTTATTTTATTGAACGTTATTTTCAGGAAGTGTCAGTTTACATTTTTGGTGACTCTCAATAATTAATTTCGGAAATTGTTTGAAGTTTTTATTTTTATTTTTCGACTTCGGTTCAAGTTTTTTCCTTATTTTAATAACTTTGTTTTTCCTTTTTCTTCTTCGGGGTTTTTGTTTTTAGTTGTGCCAGCGGTCTGGTATTTTATTATTTGACTTTATTTTGGTATTTTATCGTTTAATCTTATTTTGACAGTTTTTCTTGAATTTTATTAGTTGACAGTTTTTATTTTTGAATTTTATTAATTGACATTTTATTCTTGGTTTTTAGTGATTGACATTTATCTTGACGTTTACCTCTGATCTTTGGTGCTGTTTTTTTTAAGCTGTTTTACCGGTTGACTCGGACTTCCGTGATTTGTTCGTGGTTTTTTTCAGGTTGTTCGTTTTTGATGATTTTCAGCCTTGGAACTGTGACTGAGTTATTTTAGGGTTTTTACCATTTGACAATTTACTTTATGGTTTTTTTATACTTCTGACGCAGAATTATTTATTTGGTCGTTTCGTGCTGTTTTAATTTTATTACGAAATTTTCTTTTAAACTTCAGACTTTGCTTTGAATTTTGAGACTTTGACAGTTTTATTTATTGACGTTCGGCTATTTTTCTATTTATTTCTTTTTGTTGTTTTATTGAGTTTTTATCTTTGTTTTGACTTTTATAACGTTTTGACTTTTGTTTTAACTTAACGACTTTGAGATTTTATTTGCTGACGTGAATTCATTCGTTTCTTCGATTTTCTGTATTTTATTTTGGTTTTAGCCTTTTGACTCAGTTATTTTTCATTTTTATTCAAGGACGGAATTTTTTTTTATTTTTAATTCGGATTTACCTGCTGACCTTGACTTCGGAAATTTTATTTTATTTGAAAATTTATTCATTGTTTTACCTTCTGACGTATGTTTTATAATTTTTTATTCTGGACCACTGGGGTTTTCTCTTTCTTTTTATCTCTTTTTCCGACTATTTTATTCTACTTGTGTTTTTTCATCTCTGTTAATTGACTTCGATTTTCAAATTTGACATTTTATTCCTGTGACGTTCCGTTTGCTTTATGAGAGTTATCACGTTTAGAACTGAGCAGTCATCCTGAATATTTCCTTTCGTTTTAAGTTTTGGAGAGTTTTTATTTTTGTTTTTTTTGTTGTTCCCGTTACTTACGGGGTTCGAGCTACATATTTCCAGAGTTTTGCTTGGTCACGATACGGAGCTTGGTCACAGAGAGTGGGAAAATAACAGAGGAGAAATTACGATCCCACCTATAGGTCGGAGATCGGGAATTTTGAATATACCTGGCAGTGTCTATGGTTGACACATCAGTTGATGCGATTGCATTTTGCTTCCGGTTGATACCGGGATGATTTTTGGTCTTTGAATTTAAACTGCGAACATCGTTCTTGGGTTCGTACGTTTCGTGGTCTGGTTGATCCGACCAATCAGTGCAAGGGCTCACTTATTTAGTGTGATCGAGCACTGACTTATTTATTTGTCCGGGTTATTCATCCGTCTATTTATTTATTTATTTTGTTCGTTTATTGGTTTTATTTCTTTGACTATTTCTTGACATATTTATTTATTTTCTTTTATCTGATTGACTATTTCTTCGTTTATTTATCTATTGACTTTGACCTTGGTTTTATTTATTTATTGTATTTTGTGATATTTATTTATTTATTTGTGAACTTGTCTTTGGTATTGAGCCGGTCCGTTTGATCCATCAGGGTGGTTTTGCGCCAGGATACTTTTTCTCCTTGGGCTGCAGTGACTACCGGATCGAGTGGGCGGTTCGCTAATTTGTTTTTTTTTGTGTTTTTTCCATTTGTTTTCCCTCGTTTTTGTTTTGTTTTTTTAATCGTTCCCAGAGGGGGGAAAACAACGCGTCAAAGGCATAGCCTTTACCTCGGTCGCCGGTCAGCTGCTCTACCCCGGGTTTGGGGAGAGTGAATATATTTGTTGGGGTTTTCTTTTGATTTTGGAAGGAAGATAAAGAACGAGATGGATCGGGATCTCACTTTTAGCGAGGTCGCGGCGCTGAATGAGGCTGAGATTAAGGCTGAGTTAGCACTGCGTGGTTTATCGGAGGAAGGGGAGTTGAACGCGTTGAGGGAGCGGTTGTATGGGTCAGTGCATTATGCCAGTCGTAATTTGCCGATACAGGGGGAGGGAACGGATCCGTCCACCGTACGGCCACCGGAAAATTCGACTTATCCTTTCCAGGCGAGAGGGGGTGTAGGGGGGGGGGGGGGAGGGCATTCAGGGCCATCCCATCACTCATCACCTCTGGAGGGGGAGCCGCGACGCAGAGCGGTGTTGATGGCATATGATATCCTTCGACGTTGGAATATCAAATTTTCGGGTGCGAAGGGAGAAGAGGTTGAGGTGTTCTTGTCACGTATTAATGATGGTCGTTCGCTGGTGGAGGTATCGGACAACGAGTTATTCAACTGTATTCCACCATTTCTGTCTGGTATGGCTTACCACTGGTATAAGCAGGCGCGATCCAAGTGGGACACGTGGTCAGCGTGTGAGGCAGCTTTTAAATCTCGCTTCGGGGATCCGGACCTGCAGTTTCTGTTGCAGGAGGAGATTAGGTCGCGGGTGCAGGGTCCGGATGAGTCGGTGGTTGATTATTTGACATGTATGAAGGGTTTGATGATTCGCGTGGTACCACCGATGTCTTTGCCGGATCAGTTGGATATGATCCATCGTAACCTTCTTCCACGGCTTCAGGTGGCAATTTTACGGACGGAGATCGATTCAATTGAGGATTTGGTCCGCGATGGTTCCCGGTTGGAAAGGAGTTACCGAGCCGGGGAGACGCAGCGTTTACCACCACCTCCGGAAAAGTCCTTGTTTCCGGAGTTTGCTTATAATGCGGCAAGGCCACGGGTGACTTTCGGAAGAGCAACGGTTGGTGAGGGGGGTCGGAGGGTTGCTCAGTCGGGCTATCCGTCCCGGGAGGAGCGGCCGTACAGCAGCAGGCCGATGAGGAATTTCTACCATGCGGAAGGGAATGCCGGTGTTGGAAACCGGGGTTCGCAGGCTGGACCAGGTGCTTCGGCATTAAGGGATGGTGGCCAGACGGCGGGAGGCCGTACATTCTCATCGGGTGGAGTTGTTGGTTCCGGAGGTCGTGGAGGGGTGGTCGGTTCGAATAATCGTCCTTTTTCAAGAGGAGGAGTGTCTGGGAGTCGTGGTCCGGTGGAGTGTAAGAATTGCGGACAGATGGGCCATTTTGCGCGGGGCTGTGGGAAGCCACTGCGCATTCACTGCTATGAGTGTGGTAAAGAGGGGGTTACATTGCGAACTCCACACAATTGTCCGGGAAACGCTCGTGGGGGCCACCAGTAGGGACCGTGGAGGCTCCAGGGAGTGAGTTAGCGTCCCCGGGAGAGAATAATGCAGCAAATGTCGTCCAACGGACAGTGGAAGGGATAGAGAGGCAGGGTAGCGCTCTCTTGGTTCTGTTGCTCGGGGTACGAGAGCGGGCAATACCGGCAGTTGTGGATACGGGAGCAACCGGCACATTTATCGGCAGGGATGGGTTGCTCGTTTTGGCTAGGTTGGGTTTTGTTAGACGTCGGGTTCCGGATCGACCGTGCACGATAGGTGACGGATCAACCATCGTGAGTCAGGAGGTTATCGAGTTTGAGGTTACGTTACGTGGTAGGAGAGCGGTCATTGTGGCGAGGATTCTTTCAGATTTACCGGTGCCGCTTCTTTTGGGTTTGGATTCGTTGGGGGGTTTAAGGATTGTGGTCGATGCGGCACGGCGGTCGTGGTTTTTCGGGGATCGAAGGCAGGGGGAGTTCCGGAGAAGAAGAAGGTGGTGAGGCCTCTCCCAGTGGTGGGGGGGTGCTTCAACTGCCGCAAACCGGGGCATTGTTACCGGGAGTGTCCAAAACCCCGCTGTATGGAGGGGTTTTGTTTTAACTGCGGCCGTAGCAGAGTGTCGCTGCGAACCTGCCCAAATTGTCGGGAGTTTTGGGAGAGTACGGCGGGGAGAAGGAAGGGGGTGAAAAAGGAGTAGAGGAGTTTGGAGGAGAGTGTCCTGGGGTGTGGGTTTTTCGGAAGCAGGACGGGGGGAGGAAATAAAGGAAAATGGGGTGCCCACAGGCCCCAAGGAAAATTATTCGGTGTTGTCTTTTTGTTTTTCCTTTTCCCATTCCTTTAAACGACTGGTGGGGAGTAGGGTGAAAGGAGTTGGTTTCGTGGTGTTTTGTCTTTGTCTAGGTTCCGGGTACGAGGTGATGTCCTGAAACACGGGAGCCCGTGGTTCCGACGATTCCGGAGGTGACTTGGGGATGAGGATGCCGGTAATCAGATGTTTCTTTGATTGATGATTATTATTTCTTTTTGTTTTGTTTTTTTCCCTCTTTAATGGTCTTGATAATGCGAGACCGTGGATCTGTGCCGTTGCCGTCGTGGGTTGGAGTCCCGAGATGGCGAGAGAGTGGGTGGGGAGCCACTCGAGCCGGGGCGGTCGAGTTTTAGGGGGGGAGTTTGTAGCGTGAAATATTTTGACGCTCCTCCGAACTCTCCAGCGAGACTTCCACCTCGGCGACACCGGCTGGCCCACGGTCAAATGGGGGGAAAAGAGCGTTTTATTAATTATTTTTGTTTTTGTTTTTTATTTTTTTCATGTTTGTAATCGTCCCGAGGGGGCGATATTTGTCCCGAGTTGAGGGAATTGTTCCGGAGACGAGGGCTGGCGCGTTTTGAGGAAGAGCAGGAAGAAGAAGGAGAGAGGCGCCTGAGAGGAGGGCCACCCGCCGGACGGCGAAGCGTTGGATGCGAAAATCGGTATTACCGCGACCCCGTGCGAATTACCAAAAGCTAGGCGTCGGGTGGGGTCAGAGTTGGTCGCCTGTCCCCCCCGACGGCGCGTGCCGAAAAGTGGGGATTGAGGGCCTCGGGCCGCGCGAGCGATTAATTATCGGGGCTGTCTTGCGGAGGTCGTTGAGGTGCGAAGTTTGAGATTTTGTATTGCCGGAGAGTTCGAAATTTCGTATTACCGGGGAGTTTGGAGATTTCAAGGAGAAGGAGAAGTGCGTTCTGGGCTCACGCTGCAGGCTGCTGGTTACCGGTGGCTGGTTTTTCCTAACATCTTATCTCGTCGTCCGTCTCGGGACGGATCGTTATTTTGATTATTGTGTTCTTTTGCGGGGTTAACGCTCGGGTTTTTTTTCCGTTTTAAATTCGTGCAACCGCGGCGGCGGTTGGGCACGCGGTCTCGCGACCGTTAGGGATTTCCGTGGGCCTGGCCGGAGAAACCGTTCTCCGGAGGCAGCCAGGGTGGGTTTTCCCCCCTTTTGAAATTTTCCGGGAGGGTGTTATACCGGGAGTGTTGAGTTTTTTTTGATTTTTTTTTTGTTGTCGCATTCGCGTCCTATCCGCGACATTTCCGGGGTTGAGCGGAAAATCTGGACGGTTCGAGAGTGAGTGCGCGTGCGTGAGCTTGGGGTTTCCGCGGTAGAGTCTTATTTTTGGTATTGTTTTTTGTTGTTATTTTATTTTGGAGCGGTGGATTAAGTAGCCGCGAACGGTGTGAGTGTGCGCGAGGTTTTTTTTGTATAATTTGTTTTTTCCGAGTGTGCGGGTGTGTGAGGGAGTGTGAAAGATCGAACGTGGACCGTCCGGGTTGCACCGCGGGCGGGAGCGCGAGCGTGTGTGTGTGGGAGAGAGAGAGTGAGAGTGGGGCGAGCGCGTCGTGTACATTTTCTTTCTTTGAAAACGGAATAAATTGTGAATCGGTGGAGTTTTGTCCCCGAATATAATTTGAGTTTTGCCTGGGTTTTTTTTTTGTTTTTCATCCTGCACGGTGAGTGGTGAACCCCGCCACTTTATCAAGGGAAACGTGGCTGCGGCTAGTCGGGAGAAAATAACTTGGTCCGGGTTGTCCTCCTTTCCCGGTGCGGATGCACCTAGCGCCCATATCAAAAAAATAAGGGAAAGGAGTGGGCCCGGGCTTTAGTTTTGCAGCGGTGTAAGTTGGGTTTTTACGCTACAGTGTGTTTGCGTGTTAGTGTGTTTGCGTGTTTGTGCGTTTGTGTGTTTGTGTGTTTGTGTGTTTGTGTGTTTGTGTTTTTGTGTGTTTGTGTGTTTGTGTGTTTGTGTATTTGTGTATTTGTATGTTTGATTGTTTGTGTGTTTGTCTGTTTGTGTGTTTGTGTGTTTGTGTGTTTGTGTGTTTGTGTGTTTGTGTGTTTGTGTATTTGTGTGTTTGTGTGTTTGTGTGTGAGTGTTTCTATGTTTTCGTGTTTGTGTGTTTCCATGTTTCTGTATTTGGATCATCGTGTGTTTGTGTGTTTGTGTGTTAGTGTGTTTGCGTCTTTGCGTGTTTGTGTGTTTGTGCGTTCGTGTGTCTGTGTGTTTGTGTGTTTGTGTGTTTGTGTGTTTGTGTGTTCGTGTGTTTGTGTGTTTGTGTGTTTCTGTGTTTGTGTGTTTGTGTGTTTGTGTGTTTGTGTGTTTCCGTGTTTGTGTGTTTGTGTTCCTGTGTGTTTAAGTGTTTGTATGTTTGTGTGATTACGTGATTGTATGTTTGTGTGTTCATGTGTTTGTGTGTTCGTGTGTTTGTGTGTTTAACTGTTTGTGTGTTTGTGTGGTTGTGTGTTTGTGTGTTTGTGTGATTGTGTGTTTGTGTGTGAGTGTTTCTGTGTTTGTGTGTTTGTGTATTTGTATGTTTGTGTGTGAGTGTTTCTGTGTTTGTGTGTTTGTGTGTTTTCGTGTTTCTGTATTTGTATCATTGTGTGTTTTTGTGTTTGTGTGTTAGTGTGTTGGCGTGTTTGTGTGTTTGTGTGTTCGTGTGTTTGTGTGTTTGTGTGTTTGTGTGTTCGTGTGTTCGTGTGTTAGTGTGTTCGTGTGTTCGTGTCTTTGTGTGTTTGTGTGTGAGTGTTTCTGTGTTTGTGTGTTCGTGTATTTGTGTGTTTGTGTGTAAGTGTTTGTGTGTTCGTGTGTTTGTGTGTTTTCGTGTTTCTGTATTTGTATCATTGTGTGTTTGTGTGTGCCTGTGTTTGTGTGTTGGCGTGTTTGTGTGTTAAGGTGTTTGTGTGTTTGTGTGTTTCTGGGTTTGTGTCTTTGTGTGGTGTGTGTTTGTTCCTTTGTGTCTTTATGTGCTTGTTTTTTCGTATGTTCTCGTGTTTGCGTGTTCGTGTGTTCGTGTGTTTGTGTGTTTGTGTGTTTGTGTGTTTGTGTGTTTGTGTGTTTGTGTGGTCGTGTGTTTGAGTGTTTGTGTAGTTCTGTGGCTGTGTGATCGTGTGTTTGAGTGTTTGTGTGTTTTCGTGTCTGTGTGTTTGTGTGTTTGTGTGTTGGCGTGTTTGTGTGTTTGTGTGTTTGTGTGTTTGTGTGTTTGTGTGTTTGTGTGTTCGTGTGTTCGTGTGTTAGTGTGTTTGTGTGTTCGTGTCTTTGTGTGTTTGTGTGTAAGTGTTTCTGTGTTTGTGTGTTCGTGTGATTGTGTGTTTGTGTGTGAGTGTTTCTGCGTTTGTGTGTTTTCGTGTTTCTGTATCTGTATCATTGTGTGTTTGTGTGTGCCTGTGTTAGTGTGTTGGCGTGTTTGTGTGTTTGGGTGTTTGTGTGTTTGTGTGTTCGTGTGTTTGTGTGGTGTGTTTGTTCCTTTGTGTCTTTATGTGCTTGTTTTTTCGTATGTTCTCGTGTTTGTGTGTTCGTGTGTTTGTGTGTTTGTGTGTTTGCGTGTTTGTGTTTTTGTGTGTCTGTGTATTTGTGTGTTTGTGTGTTTGTGTGTAGGTGTGTTTGTGTGTTTGTGTGTTTGTGTGTTTGTGTGTTTGTGTGTTTGTGTGTTTGTGTGTTTGTGTGTTTGTGTGTTTGTGTGTTTGTGTGTTTGTGTGTTTAAGTGTTTGTGTGCTTTCGTGGTTGTGTGATCGTGTGTTTGTGTGTTTGTGTTTTCGTGTCTGTGTGTTTGTGTGTTTGTGTGTTTGTTTGTTTGTGTGTTTGTGTGTTTGTGTGTTTGTGTGTTTGTGTGTTTGTGTGTTTGTGTGTTTGTGTGTTTGTGTGTTTGTGTGTTTGTGTGTTTGTGTGTTTGTGTGTTTGTGTGTTTGTGTGTTTGTGTGTTTGTGTGTTTGTGTGTTTGTGTGTTTGTGTGTTTGTGTGTTTGTGTGTTTGTGTGTTTGTGTGTTTGTGTGTTTGTGTGTTTGTGTGTTTGTGTGTTTGTGTGTTTGTGTGTTTGTGTGTTTGTGTGTTTGTGTGTTTGTGTGTTTGTGTGTTTGTGTGTTTGTGTGTTTGTGTGTTTGTGTGTTTGTGTGTTTGTGTGTTTGTGTGTTTGTGTGTTTGTGTGTTTGTGTGTTTGTGTGTTTGTGTGTTTGTGTGTTTGTGTGTTTGTGTGTTTGTCTGTTTGTGTGTTTGTGTGTTTGTGTGTTTGTGTGTTTGTGTGTTTGTGTGTTTGTGTGTTTGTGTGTTTGTGTGTTTGTGTATTTGTGTGTTCGTGAGTCTGTGCGTTTGAGTTTCTGTGTTGTTTTGTGCCAGTGTGTTTGTGTGTTTCTGTGTTTGTGAGTTTGTGTGATCGTGTCATTTCGTGTTTGTGTGTTCGTGTGGTTGTGTGGTTGTGTGTTTGTGTGTTTGTGTCTTTGTGCTCTCTGTGTGTTTGTGTGGTTGTATGTTTGTGTGTTTGTGTGGTTGTGTGTTTGTGTGTGAGTGTTTCTGTGTTTGTGTGTCTGTGTATTTGTGTGTTTGTGTGTTTGTATGTGAGTGTTTCTGTGTTTGTGTGTTTGTGTGTTTTCGTGTTTCTGTATTTGTATCATTGTGTGTTTGTGTGTTTGTGTTTTTGTGTGTTTGTGTGTTTGTGTGTTTGTGTATTTGTGTATTTGTATGTTTGATTGTTTGTGTGTTTGTCTGTTTGTGTATTTGTATGTTTGATTGTTTGTGTGTTTGTCTGTTTGTGTATTTGTATGTTTGATTGTTTGTGTGTTTGTCTGTTTGTGTGTTTGTGTGTTTGTGTGTTTGTGTGTTTGTGTGTTTGTGTATTTGTGTGTTTGTGTGTTTGTGTGTGAGTGTTCCTATGTTTTCGTGTTTGTGTGTTTCCATGTTTCTGTATTTGGATCAATGTGTGTTTGTGTGTTTGTGTGTTAGTGTGTTTGCGTCTTTGCCTGTTTGTGTGTTTGTGTGTTTGTGTGTTTGTGTGTTTGTGTGCTTGTGTGGGTGTGTGTCTGTGTGTTTGTGTGTTTGTGTGTTTGTGTGTTTGTGTATTTGTGTTTCTGTGTGTTTGTGTGTTTGGAAGTTTGTGTGTTCGTGTGTTTTTTCGTTAGTTTGTCCGTGTGTTTGTGTCTTTGCGTGTTCGTGTGTTTGTGTATTCGTGTGTTCACGTGTTTGTGTGTTTTTGTGCTTGTGTGTTTGTGATTTCGTGTGATCGTGTCATTGTGGGTTTGTGTGTTTGTCTGGTTGTGTGTTTGTGTGTTCGTGTGAATGTGTGTTTGTGTTTTTGTGTGTTTGTGTGTTTGTGTGTTTGTGTGTTTTCGTGTTTGTGTGTTTGTGTGTTTGTGTGTTTGTGTGTTTGCGTGTAAGTGTGTTTGCGTGTTTGTGCGTTTGTGTGTTTGTGTGTTTGTGTTTCTGTGTGTTTGTGTGTTTGTGTGTTTGTGTATTTGTGTATTTGTATGTTTGATTGTTTGTGTGTTTGTCTGTTTGTGTGTTTGTGTGTTTGTGTGTTTGTGTGTTTGTGTGTTTGTGTGTTTGTGTGTTTGTGTGTTTGTGTGTTTGTGTGTTTGTGTGTTTGTGTGTTTGTGTGTTTGTGTATTTGTGTGTTTGTGTGTTTGTGTGTTTGTGTGTGAGTGTTTCTATGTTTTCGTGTTTGTGTGTTTCCATGTTTCTGTATTTGGATCATCGTGTGTTTGTGTGTTTGTGTGTTGGTGTGTTTGCGTCTTTGCGTGTTTGTGTGTTTGTGCGTTCGTGTGTCTGTGTGTTTGTGTGTTTGTGTGTTTGTGTGTTTGTGTGTTTGTGTGTTTGTGTGTTTCTGTGTTTCTGTGTTTGTGTGTTTGTGTGTTTGTGTGTTCGTGTGTTTCCGTGTTTGTGTGTTTGTGTTCCTGTGTGTTTAAGTGTTCGTATGTTTGTGTGTTTACGTGATTGTATGTTTGTGTGTTCGTGTGTTTGTGTGTTCGTGTGTTTGTGTGTTTGTGTGTTTGTGTGTTTGTGTGTTTTTGTGTTTGTGTGTTTGTGTGTTTGTGTGGTTGTGTGTTTGTGTGTTTGTGTGATTGTGTGTTTGTGTGTGAGTGTTTCTGTGTTTGTGTGTTTGTGTATTTGTATGTTTGTGTGTGAGTGTTTCTGTGTTTGTGTGTTTGTGTGTTTTCGTGTTTCTGTATTTGTATCATTGTGTGTTTTTGTGTTTGTGTGTTAGTGTGTTGGCGTGTTTGTGTGTTTGTGTGTTTGTGTGTTTGTGTGTTTGTGTGTTTGTGTGTTTGTGTGTTTGTGTGTTTGTGTGTTTGTGTGTTCGTGTGTTCGTGTGTTAGTGTGTTCGTGTGTTCGTGTCTTTGTGTGTTTGTGTGTTTGTGTGTTTGTGTGTTTGTGTGTTTTCGTGTTTGTGTGTTTGTGTGTTTGTGTGTTTGTGTGTTTGCGTGTAAGTGTGTTTGCGTGTTTGTGTGGTTGTGTGTTTGTGTGTTTGTGTGATTGTGTGTTTGTGTGTGAGTGTTTCTGTGTTTGTGTGTTTGTGTATTTTTATGTTTGTGTGTGAGTGTTTCTGTGTTTGTGTGTTTGTGTGTTTTCGTGTTTCTGTATTTGTATCATTGTGTGTTTTTGTGTTTGTGTGTTAGTGTGTTGGCGTGTTTGTGTGTTTGTGTGTTTGTGTGTTTGTGTGTTTGTGTGTTTGTGTGTTTGTGTGTTTGTGTGTTCGTGTGTTCGTGTGTTAGTGTGTTCGTGTGTTCGTGTCTTTGTGTGTTTGTGTGTTTGTGTGTTTGTGTGTTTGTGTGTTTGTGTGTTTTCGTGTTTGTGTGTTTGTGTGTTTGTGTGTTTGCGTTTAAGTGTGTTTGCGTGTTTGTGCGTTTGTGTGTTTGTGTGTTTGTGTGTTTGTGTGTTTGTGTTTTTGTGTGTTTGTGTGTTTGTGTGTTTGTGTATTTGTGTATTTGTATGTTTGATTGTTTGTGTGTTTGTCTGTTTGTGTGTTTGTGTGTTTGTGTGTTTGTGTGTTTGTGTGTTCGTGTGTTTGTGTGTTTGTGTGTTTGTGTGTTTGTGTATTTGTGTGTTTGTGTGTTTGTATGTTTGTGTGTGAGTGTTTCTATGTTTTCGTGTTTGTGTGTTTCCATGTTTCTGTATTTGGATCATCGTGTGTTAGTGTGTTTGTGTGTTAGTGTGTTTGCGTCTTTGCGTGTTTGTGTGTTTGTGCGTTCGTGTGTCTGTGTGTCCGTGTGTTTGTGTGTTTGTGTGTTTGTGTGTTTGTGTGTTTGTGTGTTTGTGTGTTTGTGTGTTTGTGTGTTTGTGTGTTTGTGTGTTTGTGTGTTTGTGTGTTTGTGTGTTCGTGTGTTTCCGTGTTTGTGTGTTTGTGTTCCTGTGTGTTTAAGTGTTCGTATGTTTGTGTGTTTACGTGATTGTATGTTTGTGTGTTCGTGTGTTTGTGTGTTCGTGTGTTTGTGTGTTTGTGTGTTTGTGTGTTTGTGTGTTTGTGTGTTTGTGTGTTTGTGTGGTTGTGTGTTTGTGTGTTTGTGTGATTGTGTGTTTGTGTGTGAGTGTTTCTGTGTTTGTGTGTTTGTGTATTTGTATGTTTGTGTGAGTGTTTCTGTGTTTGTAAGTTTGTGTGTTTTCGTGTTTCTGTATTCGTATCATTGTGTGTTTTTGTGTTTGTGTGTTAGTGTGTTGGCGTGTTTGTGTGTTTGTGTGTTTGTGTGTTTGTGTGTTTGTGTGTTTGTGTGTTTGTGTGTTCGTGTGTTCGTGTGTTAGTGTGTTCGTGTGTTCGTGTCTTTGTGTGTTTGTGTGTGATTGTTTCTGTGTTTGTGTGTTCGTGTATTTGTGTGTTTGTGTGTGAGTGTTTGTGTGTTTGTGTGTTTGTGTGTTTTCGTGTTTCTGTATTTGTATCATTGTGTGTTTGTGTGTGCCTGTGTTTGTGTGTTGGCGTGTTTGTGTGTTTAGGTGTTTGTGTGTTTGTGTGTTCGTCTGTTTCTGGGTTTGTGTCTTTGTGTGGTGTGTGTTTGTTCCTTTGTGTCTTCATGTGCTTGTTTTTTCGTATGTTCTCGTGTTTGCGTGTTCGTGTGTTCGTGTGTTTGTGTGTTTTTGTGTTTGTGTGTTTGTGTTTTTGGGTGTCTGTGTGTTTGTGTGTTTGTGTGTTTGTGTGTTTGTGTGTTTGTGTGTTCGTGTGTTTGAGTGTTTGTGTAGTTCTATGGTTGTGTGATCGTGTGTTTGTGTGTTTGTGTGTTTTCGTGTCTGTGTGTTTGTGTGTTTGTGTGTTGGCGTATTTGTGTGTTTGTGTGTTTGTGTGTTTGTGTGTTTGTGTGTTTGTGTGTTTGTTCGTTTGTGTGTTCGTGTGTTCGTGTGTTAGTGTGTTTGTGTGTTCGTGTCTTTGTGTGTTTGTGTGTAAGTGTTTCTGTGTTTGTGTGTTCGTGTATTTGTGTGTTTGTGTGTGAGTGTTTCTGTGTTTGTGTGTTTTCGTGTTTTTGTATTTGTATCATTGTTTGTTTGTGTGTGCCTGTGTTAGTGTGTTGGCGTGTTTGTGTGTTTGGGTGTTTGTGTGTTTGTGTGTTCGTGTGTTTGTGTGGTGTGTTTGTTCCTTTGTGTCTTTATGTGCTTGTTTTTTCGTATGTTCTCGTGTTTGTGTGTTCGTGTGTTTGTGTGTTTGTGTGTTTGTGTGTTTGTGTGTTTGTGTGTTTGTGTGTTTGTGTGTTTGTGTGTTTGTGTGTTTGTGTGTTTGTGTTTTTGTGTGTTTGTGTTTTTGTGTGTCTGTGTATTTGTGTGTTTGTGTGTTTGTGTGTTTGTGTGTTCGTGTGTTTGTGTGTTTGTGTGTTTGTGTGTTTGTGTGTTTGTGTGTTTGAGTGTTTGTGTGTTTTCGTGGTTGTGTGATCGTGTGTTTGTGTGTTTGTGTGTTTCCGTGTCTGTGTGTTTGTGTGTTTGTGTGTTTGTGTGTTTGTTTGTTTGTGTGTTTGTGTGTTTGTGTGTTTGTGTGTTTGTGTGTTTGTGTGTTTGTGTGTTTGTGTGTTTGTGTGTTTGTGTGTTTGTGTGTTTGTGTGTTTGTGTGTTTGTGTGTTTGTGTGTTTGTGTGTTTGTGTATTTGTATGTTTGTGTGTGAGTGTTTCTGTGTTTGTGTGTTTGTGTGTTTTCGTGTTTCTGTATTTGTATCATTGTGTGTTTTTGTGTTTGTGTGTTTGTGTGTTAGTGTGTTGGCGTGTTTGTGTGTTTGTGTGTTTGTGTGTTTGTGTGTTTGTGTGTTTGTGTGTTTGTGTGTTCGTGTGTTCGTGTGTTAGTGTGTTCGTGTGTTCGTGTCTTTGTGTGTTTGTGTGTTTGTGTGTTTGTGTGTTTGTGTGTTTTCGTGTTTGTGTGTTTGTGTGTTTATGTGTTTGTGTGTTTGCGTGTAAGTGTGTTTGCGTGTTTGTGCGTTTGTGTGTTTGTGTGTTTGTGTGTTTGTGTGTTTGTGTTTTTGTGTGTTTGTGTGTTTGTGTGTTTGTGTATTTGTGTATTTGTATGTTTGATTGTTTGTGTGTTTGTCTGTTTGTGTGTTTGTGTGTTTGTGTGTTTGTGTGTTTGTGTGTTTGTGTGTTTGTGTGTTTGTGTGTTTGTGTGTTTGTGTGTTTGTGTGTTTGTGTGTTTGTGTATTTGTGTGTTTGTGTGTTTGTGTGTTTGTGTGTGAGTGTTTCTATGTTTTCGTGTTTGTGTGTTTCCATGTTTCTGTATTTGGATCATCGTGTGTTTGTGTGTTTGTGTGTTAGTGTGTTTGCGTCTTTGCGTGTTTGTGTGTTTGTGCGTTCGTGTGTCTGTGTGTCCGTGTGTTTGTGTGTTTGTGTGTTTGTGTGTTTGTGTGTTTGTGTGTTTCTGTGTTTGTGTGTTTGTGTGTTTGTGTGTTTGTGTGTTCGTGTGTTTCCGTGTTTGTGTGTTTGTGTTCCTGTGTGTTCAAGTGTTCGTATGTTTGTGTGTTTACGTGATTGTATGTTTGTGTGTTCGTGTGTTTGTGTGTTCGTGTGTTTGTGTGTTTGTGTGTTTGTGTGTTTGTGTGTTTGTGTGTTTGTGTGTTTGTGTGGTTGTGTGTTTGTGTGTTTGTGTGTTTGTGTGATTGTGTGTTTGTGTGTGAGTGTTTCTGTGTTTGTGTGTTTGTGTATTTGTATGTTTGTGTGAGTGTTTCTGTGTTTGTGTGTTTACGTGTTTCTGTATTTGTATCATTGTGTGTTTTTGTGTTTGTGTGTTAGTGTGTTGGCGTGTTTGTGTGTTTGTGTGTTTGTGTGTTTGTGTGTTAGTGTGTTCGTGTGTTCGTGTGTTTGTGTGTGATTGTTTCTGTGTTTGTGTGTTCGTGTATTTGTGTGTTTGTGTGTGAGTGTTTGTGTGTTTGTGTGTTTGTGTGTTTTCGTGTTTCTGTATTTGTATCATTGTGTGTTTGTGTGTGCCTGTGTTTGTGTGTTGGCGTGTTTGTGTGTTAAGGTGTTTGTGTGTTTGTGTGTTCGTCTGTTTCTGGGTTTGTGTCTTTGTGTGGTGTGTGTTTGTTCCTTTGTGTCTTCATGTGCTTGTTTTTTCGTATGTTCTCGTGTTTGCGTGTTCGTGTGTTCGTGTGTTTGTGTGTTTGTGTGTTTGTGTGTTTGTGTTTTTGGGTGTCTGTGTGTTTGTGTGTTTGTGTGTTTGTGTTTTTGGGTGTCTGTGTGTTTGTGTGTTTGTGTGTTTGTGTGTTTGTGTGTTTGTGTGTTTGTGTGTTTGTGTGTTTGTGTGTTCGTGTGTTTGAGTGTTTGTGTAGTTCTGTGGTTGTGTGATCGTGTGTTTGTGTGTTTGTGTGTTTTCGTGTCTGTGTGTTTGTGTGTTTGTGTGTTGGCGTATTTGTGTGTTTGTGTGTTTGTGTGTTTGTGTGTTTGTGTGTTTGTGTGTTTGTTCGTTTGTGTGTTCGTGTGTTCGTGTGTTAGTATGTTTGTGTGTTCGTGTCTTTGTGTGTTTGTGTGTAAGTGTTTCTGTGTTTGTGTGTTCGTGTATTTGTGTGTTTGTGTGTGAGTGTTTCTGTGTTTGTGTGTTTTCGTGTTTTTGTATTTGTATCATTGTGTGTTTGTGTGTGCCTGTGTTAGTGTGTTGGCGTGTTTGTGTGTTTGGGTGTTTGTGTGTTTGTGTGTTCGTGTGTTTGTGTGGTGTGTTTGTTCCTTTGTGTCTTTATGTGCTTGTTTTTTCGTATGTTCTCGTGTTTGTGTGTTCGTGTGTTTGTGTGTTTGTGTGTTTGTGTGTTTGTGTGTTTGTGTGTTTGTGTGTTTGTGTGTTTGTGTTTTTGTGTGTCTGTGTATTTGTGTGTTTGTGTGTTTGTGTGTTTGTGTGTTTGTGTGTTTGTGTGTTTGTGTGTTTGTGTGTTTGTGTGTTTGTGTGTTTGTGTGTTTGTGTGTTTGAGTGTTTGTGTGTTTTCGTGGTTGTGTGATCGTGTGTTTGTGTGTTTGTGTGTTTTCGTGTCTGTGTGTTTGTGTGTTTGTGTGTTTGTGTGTTTGTTTGTTTGTGTGTTTGTGTGTTTGTGTGTTTGTGTGTTTGTGTGTTTGTGTGTTTGTGTGTTTGTGTGTTTGTGTGTTTGTGTGTTTGTGTGTTTGTGTGTTTGTGTGTTTGTGTGTTTGTGTGTTTGTGTGTTTGTGTATTTGTATGTTTGTGTGTGAGTGTTTCTGTGTTTTCGTGTTTCTGTATTTGTATCATTGTGTGTTTTTGTGTTTGTGTGTTTGTGTGTTAGTGTGTTGGCGTGTTTGTGTGTTTGTGTGTTTGTGTGTTTGTGTGTTTGTGTGTTTGTGTGTTTGTGTGTTTGTGTATTTGTATGTTTGTGTGTGAGTGTTTCTGTGTTTGTGTGTTTGTGTGTTTTCGTGTTTCTGTATTTGGATCATCGTGTGTTTGTGTGTTTTTGTGTTAGTGTGTTTGCGTCTTTGCGTGTTTGTGTGTTTGTGCGTTCGTGTGTCTGTGTGTCCGTGTGTTTGTGTGTTTGTGTGTTTGTGTGTTTGTGTGTTTGTGTGTTTCTGTGTTTGTGTGTTTGTGTGTTTGTGTGTTTGTGTGTTTGTGTATTTGTATGTTTGTGTGTGAGTGTTTCTGTGTTTGTGTGTTTGTGTGTTTTCGTGTTTCTGTATTTGTATCATTGTGTGTTTTTGTGTTTGTGTGTTAGTGTGTTGGCGTGTTTGTGTGTTTGTGTGTTTGTGTGTTTGTGTGTTTGTGTGTTTGTGTGTTTGTGTGTTCGTGTGTTCGTGTGTTAGTGTGTTCGTGTGTTCGTGTCTTTGTGTGTTTGTGTGTTTGTGTGTTTGTGTGTTTGTGTGTTTGTGTGTTTGTGTGTTTTCGTGTTTGTGTGTTTGTGTGTTTGTGTGTTTGTGTGTTTGTGTGTTTGCGTGTAAGTGTGTTTGTGTGTTTGTGTGTTTGTGTGTTTGTGTGTTTGTGTGTTTGTGTTTTTGTGTGTTTGTGTGTTTGTGTGTTTGTGTATTTGTGTATTTGTATGTTTGATTGTTTGTGTGTTTGTCTGTTTGTGTGTTTGTGTGTTTGTGTGTTTGTGTGTTTGTGTGTTTGTGTGTTTGTGTGTTTGTGTGTTTGTGTGTTTGTGTGTTTGTGTGTTTGTGTGTTTGTGTGTTTGTGTGTTTGTGTGTTTGTGTGTTTGTGTATTTGTGTGTTTGTGTGTTTGTGTGTTTGTGTGTGAGTGTTTCTATGTTTTCGTGTTTGTGTGTTTCCATGTTTCTGTATTTGGATCATCGTGTGTTTGTGTGTTTGTGTGTTAGTGTGTTTGCGTCTTTGCGTGTTTGTGTGTTTGTGCGTTCGTGTGTCTGTGTGTCCGTGTGTTTGTGTGTTTGTGTGTTTGTGTGTTTGCGTGTTTGTGTGTTTCTGTGTTTGTGTGTTTGTGTGTTTGTGTGTTTGTGTGTTTGTGTGTTCGTGTGTTTCCGTGTTTGTGTGTTTGTGTTCCTGTGTGTTTAAGTGTTCGTATGTTTGTGTGTTTACGTGATTGTATGTTTGTGTGTTCGTGTGTTTGTGTGTTCGTGTGTTTGTGTGTTTGTGTGTTTGTGTGTTTGTGTGTTTGTGTGTTTGTGTGTTTGTGTGTTTGTGTGGTTGTGTGTTTGTGTGTTTGTGTGATTGTGTGTTTGTGTGTAAGTGTTTCTGTGTTTGTGTGTTCGTGTATTTGTGTGTTTGTGTGTGAGTGTTTGTGTGTTTTCGTGTTTTTGTATTTGTATCATTGTGTGTTTGTGTGTGCCTGTGTTAGTGTGTTGGCGTGTTTGTGTGTTTGAGTGTTTGTGTGTTTGTGTGTTCGTGTGTTTGTGTGGTGTGTTTGTTCCTTTGTGTCTTTATGTGCTTGTTTTTTCGTATGTTCTCGTGTTTGTGTGTTCGTGTGTTTGTGTGTTTGTGTGTTTGTGTGTTTGTGTGTTTGTGTGTTTGTGTGTTTGTGTGTTTGTGTGTTTGTGTTTTTGTGTGTCTGTGTATTTGTGTGTTTGTGTGTTTGTGTGTTTGTGTGTTTGTGTGTTTGTGTGTTTGTGTGTTTGTGTGTTTGTGTGTTTGTGTGTTTGTGTGTTTGTGTGTTTGTGTGTTTGAGTGTTTGTGTGTTTTCGTGGTTGTGTGATCGTGTGTTTGTGTGTTTGTGTGTTTTCGTGTCTGTGTGTTTGTGTGTTTGTGTGTTCGTGTGTTTGTTTGTTTGTGTGTTTGTGTGTTTGTGTGTTTGTGTGTTTGTGTGTTTGTGTGTTTGCGTGTTTGTGTGTTTGTGTGTTTGTGTGTTTGTGTGTTTGTGTGTTTGTGTGTTTGTGTGTTTGTGTGTTTGTGTGTTTGTGTGTTTGTGTATTTGTATGTTTGTGTGTGAGTGTTTCTGTGTTTGTGTGTTTGTGTGTTTTCGTGTTTCTGTATTTGTATCATTGTGTGTTTTTGTGTTTGTGTGTTTGTGTGTTTTTGTGTTTGTGTGTTTGTGTGTTAGTGTGTTGGCGTGTTTGTGTGTTTGTGTGTTTGTGTGTTTGTGTGTTTGTGTGTTTGTGTGTTTGTGTGTTTGTGTGTTTGTGTGTTCGTGTGTTCGTGTGTTAGTGTGTTCGTGTGTTCGTGTCTTTGTGTGTTTGTCTGTTTGTGTGTTTGTGTGTTTGTGTGTTTTCGTGTTTGTGTGTTTGTGTGTTTGTGTGTTTGCGTGTAAGTGTGTTTGCGTGTTTGTGCGTTTGTGTGTTTGTGTGTTTGTGTGTTTGTGTGTTTGTGTTTTTGTGTGTTTGTGTGTTTGTGTGTTTGTGTATTTGTGTATTTGTATGTTTGATTGTTTGTGTGTTTGTCTGTTTGTGTGTTTGTGTGTTTGTGTGTTTGTGTGTTTGTGTGTTTGTGTGTTTGTGTGTTTGTGTGTTTGTGTGTTTGTGTGTTTGTGTGTTTGTGTGTTTGTGTGTTTGTGTATTTGTGTGTTTGTGTGTTTGTGTGTTTGTGTGTGAGTGTTTCTATGTTTTCGTGTTTGTGTGTTTCCATGTTTCTGTATTTGGATCATCGTGTGTTTGTGTGTTTGTGTGTTAGTGTGTTTGCGTCTTTGCGTGTTTGTGTGTTTGTGCGTTCGTGTGTCTGTGTGTCCGTGTGTTTGTGTGTTTGTGTGTTTGTGTGTTTGTGTGTTTGTGTGTTTCTGGGTTTGTGTGTTTGTGTGTTTGTGTGTTTGTGTGTTTGTGTGTTTCCGTGTGTTTAAGTGTTCGTATGTTTGTGTGTTTACGTGATTGTATGTTTGTGTGTTCGTGTGTTTGTGTGTTCGTGTGTTTGTGTGTTTGTGTGTTTGTGTGTTTGTGTGTTTGTGTGTTTGTGTGTTTGTGTGTTTGTGTGTTTGTGTGTTTGTGTGTTTGTGTGTTTGTGTGTTTGTATGTTTGTGTGTTTGTGTGTTTGTGTGATTGTGTGTTTGTGTGTGAGTGTTTCTGTGTTTGTGTGTTTGTGTATTTGTATGTTTGTGTGAGTGTTTCTGTGTTTGTGTGTTTTCGTGTTTCTGTATTTGTATCATTGTGTGTTTTTGTGTTTGTGTGTTAGTGTGTTGGCGTGTTTGTGTGTTTGTGTGTTTGTGTGTTTGTGTGTTTGTGTGTTTGTGTGTTTGTGTGTTTGTGTGTTCGTGTGTTCGTGTGTTAGTGTGTTCGTGTGTTCGTGTCTTTGTGTGTTTGTGTGTGATTGTTTCTGTGTTTGTGTGTTCGTGTATTTGTGTGTTTGTGTGTGAGTGTTTGTGTGTTTGTGTGTTTGTGTGTTTTCGTGTTTCTGTATTTGTATCATTGTGTGTTTGTGTGTGCCTGTGTTTGTGTGTTGGCGTGTTTGTGTGTTTAGGTGTTTGTGTGTTTGTGTGTTCGTCTGTTTCTGGGTTTGTGTCTTTGTGTGGTGTGTGTTTGTTCCTTTGTGTCTTCTATGCTTGTTTTTTCGTATGTTCTCGTGTTTGCGTGTTCGTGTGTTCGTGTGTTTGTGTGTTTGTGTGTTTGTGTGTTTGTGTTTTTGGGTGTCTGTGTGTTTGTGTGTTTGTGTGTTTGTGTGTTTGTGTGTTTGTGTGTTTGTGTGTTCGTGTGTTTGAGTGTTTGTGTAGTTCTGTGGTTGTGTGATCGTGTGTTTGTGTGTTTGTGTGTTTTCGTGTCTGTGTGTTTGGGTGTTTGTGTGTTGGCGTATTTGTGTGTTTGTGTGTTTGTGTGTTTGTGTGTTTGTGTGTTTGTGTGTTTGTGTGTTTGTGTGTTTGAGTGTTTGTGTGTTTTCGTGGTTGTGTGATCGTGTGTTTGTGTGTTTGTGTGTTTTCGTGTCTGTGTGTTTGTGTGTTTGTGTGTTTGTGTGTTTGTTTGTTTGTGTGTTTGTGTGTTTGTGTGTTTGTGTGTTTGTGTGTTTGTGTGTTTGTGTGTTTGTGTGTTTGTGTGTTTGTGTGTTTGTGTGTTTGTGTGTTTGTGTGTTTGTGTGTTTGTGTGTTTGTGTGTTTGTGTGTTTGTGTGTTTGTGTGTTTGTGTGTTTGTGTGTTTGTGTGTTTGTGTGTTTGTGTGTTTGTGTGTTTGTGTGTTTGTGTGTTTGTTCGTTTGTGTGTTCGTGTGTTCGTGTGTTAGTGTGTTTGTGTGTTCGTGTCTTTGTGTGTTTGTGTGTAAGTGTTTCTGTGTTTGTGTGTTCGTGTATTTGTGTGTTTGTGTGTGAGTGTTTCTGTGTTTGTGTGTTTTCGTGTTTCTGTATTTGTATCATTGTGTGTTTGTGTGTGCCTGTGTTAGTGTGTTGGCGTGTTTGTGTGTTTGGGTGTTTGTGTGTTTGTGTGTTCGTGTGTTTGCGTGGTGTGTTTGTTCCTTTGTGTCTTTATGTGCTTGTTTTTTCGTATGTTCTCGTGTTTGTGTGTTCGTGTGTTTGTGTGTTTGTGTGTTTGTGTGTTTGTGTGCTTGCCTGTTTGTGTGTTTGTGTTTTTGTGTGTCTGTGTATTTGTGTGTTTGTGTGTTTGTGTGTTTGGGTGTTTGTGTGTTTGTGTGTTTGTGTGTTTGTGTGTTTGTGTGTTTGTGTGTTTGTGTGTTTGTGTGTTTGTGTGTTTGTGTGTTTGAGTGTTTGTGTGTTTTCGTGGTTGTGTGATCGTGTGTTTGTGTGTTTGTGTGTTTTCGTGTCTGTGTGTTTGTGTGTTTGTGTGTTTGTGTGTTTGTTTGTTTGTGTGTTTGTGTGTTTGTGTGTTTGTGTGTTTGTGTGTTTGTGTGTTTGTGTGTTTGTGTGTTTGTGTGTTTGTGTGTTTGTGTGTTTGTGTGTTTGTGTGTTTGTGTGTTTGTGTGTTTGTGTGTTTGTGTGTTTGTGTGTTTGTGTGTTTGTGTGTTTGTGTGTTTGTGTATTTGTCTGTTTGTGTGTTTGTGTGTTTGTGTGTTTGTGTGTTTGTGTGTTTGTGTGTTTGTGTGTTTGTGTGTTTGTGTGTTTGTGTGTATGTGTGTTTGTGTGTTTGTGTGTTTGTGTGTTTGTGTGTTTGTGTGTTTGTGTGTTCGTAGGTCTGTGCGTTTGAGTTTTTGTGTTGTTTTGTGCCAGTGTGTTTGTGTGTTTTTGTGTTTGTGAGTTTGTGTGATCGTGTCATTTCGTGTTTGTGTGTTTGTGTGGTTGTGTGGTTGTGTGTTTGTGTGTTTGTGTCCTTGTGCTCTCTGTGTGTTTGTGTGTTTGTGTGGTTGTATTTTTGTGTGTTTGTGTGGTTGTGTGTTTGTGTGTGAGTGTTTCTGTGTTTGTGTGTTTGTGTATTTGTGTGTTTGTGTGTTTGTATGTGAGTGTTTCTGTGTTTGTGTGTTTGTGTGTTTTCGTGTTTCTTTATTTGTATCATTGTGTGTTTGTGTGTCTGTGTTTTTGTGTGTTTGTGTGTTTGTGTATTTGTGTATTTGTATGTTTGATTGTTTGTGTGTTGGTCTGTTTGTGTATTTGTATGTTTGATTGTTTGTGTGTTTGTCTGTTTGTGTATTCGTATGTTTGATTGTTGGTGTGTTTGTCTGTTTGTGTGCTTGTGTGTTTGTGTGTTTGTGTGTTTGTGTATTTGTGTGTTTGTGTGTTTGTGTGTGAGTGTTCCTATGTTTTCGTGTTTGTGTGTTTCCATGTTTCTGTATTTGGATCATTGTGTGTTTGTGTGTTTGTGTGTTAGTGTGTTTGCGTCTTTGCCTGTTTGTGTGTTTGTGTGTTTGTGTGTTCGTGTGTTTGTGTGTTTGTGTGTTTGTGTGTTTTCGTGTTTGTGTGTTTGTTTGTTTGTGTGCTTGTGTGTGTGTGTGTGTGTGTGTTTGTGTGTTTGTGTGTTTGTGTATTTGTGTTCCGGTGTGTTTGTGTGTTTGGGAGTTTGTGTGTTCGTGTGTTTGTTCGTTAGTTTGTCCGTGTGTTTGTGTCTTTGCGTGTTTGTGTGTTTGTGTATTCGTGTGTTCACGTGTTTGTGTGTTTTGTGCTTGTGTGTTTGTGATTTTGTGTGATCGTGTCATTGTGTGTTTGTGTGTTTGTCTGGTTGTGTGTTTGTGTGTTTGTGTGTTTGTGAGTTTGTGTGTTTGTGTGTTTGTGTGTTTGTGTGTTTGTGTGTTTGTGTGTTTGTGTGTTTGTGTGTTTGTGTGTTTGTGTGTTTGTGTGTTTGTGTGTTTTCGTGTTTGTGTGTTTGTGTGCTTGTGTGTTTGTGTGTTTGCGTGTTAGTGTGTTTGCGTGTTTGTGCGTTTGTGTGTTTGTGTGTTTGTGTGTTTGTGTGTTTGTGTGTTTGTGTGTTTGTGTGTTTGTGTTTTTGTGTGTTTGTGTGTTTGTGTGTTTGTGTATTTGTGTATTTGTATGTTTGATTGTTTGTGTGTTTGTCTGTTTGTGTGTTTGTGTGTTTGTGTGTTTGTGTGTTTGTGTATTTGTGTGTTTGTGTGTTTGTGTTTGAGTGTTTCTATGTTTTCGTGTTTGTGTGTTTCCATGTTTCTGTATTTGGATCATCGTGTGTTTGTGTGTTTGTGTGTTTGTGTATTTGTGTGTTTGTGTGTTTGTGTGTTTGTGTGTTTGTGTGTTTGTGTGTTTGAGTGTTTGTGTGTTTCTGTGGTTGTGTGATCGTGTGTTTGTATGTTTTCGTGTCTGTGTGTTTGTGTGTTTGTGTGTTGGCGTGTTTGTGTGTTTGTGTGTTTGTGTGTTTGTGTGTTTGTGTGTTTGTGTGTTTGTGTGTTTGTGTGTTCGTGTGTTCGTGTGTTCGTGTGTTAGTGTGTTTGTGTGTTCGTGTCTTTGTCTGTTTGTGTGTGAGTGTTTCTGTGTTTGTGTGTTCGTGTATTTGTGTGTTTGTGTGTGAGTGTTTCTGTGTTTGTGTGTTTTCGTGTTTCTGTATTTGTATCATTGTGGGTTTGTGTGTGCCTGTGTTAGTGTGTTGGCGTGTTTGTGTGTTTGGGTGTTTGTGTGTTTGTGTGTTCGTGTGTTTGTGTGGTGTGTTTGTTCCTTTGTGTCTTTATCTGCTTGTTTTTTCGTATGTTCTCGTGTTTGTGTGTTCGTGTGTTTGTGTGTTTGTGTGTTTGTGTGTTTGTGTGTTTGTGTGTTTGTGTGTTTGTGTGTTTGTGTGTTTGTGTGTTTGTGTGTTTGAGTGTTTGTGTGTTTTCGTGGTTGTGTGATCGTGTGTTTGTGTGTTTGTGTTTTCGTGTCTGTGTGTTTGTGTGTTTGTGTGTTTGTGTGTTTGTTTGTTTGTGTGTTTGTGTGTTTGTGTGTTTGTGTGATTGTGTGTTTGTGTGTTTGTGTGTTTGTGTGTTTGTGTGTTTGTGTGTTTGTGTGTTTGTGTGTTTGTGTGTTTGTGTGTTTGTGTGTTTGTGTGTTTGTGTATTTGTGTGTTTGTGTGTTTGTGTGTTTGTGTGTTTGTCTGTTTGTGTATTTGTATGTTTGATTGTTTGTGTGTTTGTCTGTTTGTGTATTTGTATGTTTGATTGTTTGTGTGTTTGTCTCTTTGTGTGTTTGTTCCTTTGTGTCTTTATGTGCTTGTTTTTTCGTATGTTCTCGTGTTTGTGTGTTCGTGTGTTTGTGTGTTTGTGTGTTTGTGTGTTTGTGTGTTTGTGTGTTTGTGTGTTTGTGTGTTTGTGTGTTTGTGTGTTTGTGTGTTTGTGTGTTTGTGTGTTTGTGTGTTTGTGTGTTTGTGTGTTTGTGTGTTTGTGTGTTTGAGTGTTTGTGTGTTTTCGTGGTTGTGTGATCGTGTGTTTGTGTGTTTGTGTTTTCGTGTCTGTGTATTTGTGTGTTTGTGTGTTTGTGTGTTTGTTTGTTTGTGTGTTTGTGTGTTTGTGTGTTTGTGTGATTGTGTGTTTGTGTGTTTGTGTGTTTGTGTGTTTGTGTGTTTGTGTGTTTGTGTGTTTGTGTGTTTGTGTGTTTGTTTGTTTGTGTGTTTGTGTGTTTGTGTGTTTGTGTGTTTGTGTGATTGTGTGTTTGTGTGTTTGTGTGTTTGTGTGTTTGTGTGTTTGTGTGTTTGTGTGTTTGTGTGTTTGTGTGTTTGTGTGTTTGTGTGTTTGTGTGGTTGTGTGTTTGTGTATTTGTGTGTTTGTGTGTTTGTGTGTTTGTGTGTTTGTCTGTTTGTGTATTTGTATGTTTGATTGTTTGTGTGTTTGTCTGTTTGTGTATTTGTATGTTTGATTGTTTGTGTGTTTGCCTCTTTGTGTGTTTGTGTGTTCGTGTGTTTGTGTGTTTGTGTGTTTGTGTGTTTGTGTGTTTGTGTGTTTGTGTGTTTGTGTGTTTGTGTGTTTGTGTGTTTGTGTGTTTGTGTGTTTGTGTGTTTGAGTGTTTGTGTGTTTCTGTGGTTGTGTGATCGTGTGTTTGTGTGTTTGTGTGTTTTCGTGTCTGTGTGTTTGTGTGTTGGCGTGTTTGTGTGTTTGTGTGTCTGTGTGTTTGTGTGTTTGTGTGTTTGTGTGTTTGTCTGTTTGTGTGTTCGTGTGTTCGTGTGTTAGTGTGTTTGTGTGTTCGTGTCTTTGTCTGTTTGTGTGTGAGTGTTTCTGTGTTTGTGTGTTCGTGTATTTGTGTGTTTGTGTGTGAGTGTTTCTGTGTTTGTGTGTTTTCGTGTTTCTGTATTTGTATCATTGTGTGTTTGTGTGTGCCTGTGTTAGTGTGTTGGCGTGTTTGTGTGTTTGGGTGCTTGTGTGTTTGTGTGTTCGTGTGTTTGTGTGGTGTGTTTGTTCCTTTGTGTCTTTATCTGCTTGTTTTTTCGTATGTTCTCGTTTTTGTGTGTTCGTGTGTTTGTGTGTTTGTGTGTTTGTGTGTTTGTGTGTTTGTGTGTTTGTGTGTTTGTGTGTTTGTGTGTATGTGTGTTTGTGTGTTTGAGTGTTTGTGTGTTTTCGTGGTTGTGTGATCGTGTGTTTGTGTGTTTGTGTTTTCGTGTCTGTGTGTTTGTGTGTTTGTGTGTTTGTGTGTTTGTTTGTTTGTGTGTTTGTGTGTTTGTGTGTTTGTGTGATTGTGTGTTTGTGTGTTTGTGTGTTTGTGTGTTTGTGTGTTTGTGTGTTTGTGTGTTTGTGTGTTTGTGTGTTTGTGTGTTTGTGTGTTTGTGTGTTTGTGTGTTTGTGTGTTTGTGTATTTGTGTGTTTGTGTGTTTGTGTGTTTGTGTGTTTGTCTGTTTGTGTATTTGTATGTTTGATTGTTTGTGTGTTTGTCTGTTTGTGTATTTGTATGTTTGATTGTTTGTGTGTTTGTCTCTTTGTGTGTTTGTGTGTTTGTGTGTTTGTGTGTTTGTATATTTTTGTGTTTGTGTGTTTGTGTGTGAGTGTTCCTATGTTTTCGTGTTCGTGTGTTTCCATGTCTCTGTATTTGGATCATTGTGTGTTTGTGTGTTTGTGTGTTAGTGTGTTTGCGTCTTTGCCTGTTTGTGTGTTTGTGTGTTTGTGTGTTTTTGTGTTTGTGTGTTTGTGTGTTTGTGTGTTTGTGTGTTTGTGTGTTTGTGTGTTTGTGTGTTTGTGTGTTTGTGTGTTTGTGTGTTTGTGTGCTTGTGTGTGTGTGTGTCTGTGTGTTTGTGTGTTTGTGTGTTTGTGTGTTTGTGTATTTGTGTTCCTGTGTGTTTGTGTGTTTGGGAGTTTGTGTGTTCGTGTGTTTGTTCGTTAGTTTGTCCGTGTGTTTGTGTCTTTGCGTGTTCGTGTGTTTGTGTATTCGTGTGTTCACGTGTTTGTGTGTTTTTGTCCTTGTGTGTTTGTGATTTTGTGTGATCGTGTCATTGTGTGTTTGTGTGTTTGTCTGGTTGTGTGTTTGTGTGTTTGTGTGTTTGTGTGTTTGTGTGTTTGTGTGTTTGTGTGTTTGTGTGTTTGTGTGTTTGCGTGTTAGTGTGTTTGCGTGTTTGTGCGTTTGTGTGTTTGTGTGTTTGTGTGTTTGTGTGTTTATGTGTTTGTGTGTTTGTGTGTTTGTGTGTTTGTGTGTTTGTGTTTTTGTGTGTTTGTGTGTTTGTGTGTTTGTGTATTTGTGTATTTGTATGTTTGATTGTTTGTGTGTTTGTCTGTTTGTGTGTTTGTGTGTTTGTGTGTTTGTGTATTTGTGTGTTTGTGTGTTTGTGTGTGAGTGTTTCTATGTTTTCGTGTTTGTGTGTTTCCACGTTTCTGTATTTGGATCATCGTGTGTTTGTGTGTTTGTGTGTTAGTGTGTTTGCGTCTTTGCGTGTTTGTGTGTTTGTGTGTTCGTGTGTTTGTGTGTTTGTGTGTTTGTGTGTTTGTGTGTTTGTGTGTTTGTGTGTTTGTGTGTTTGTGTGTTTGTGTGCTTGTGTGTTTGTGTGTTTGTGTGTTTGTGTGTTTGTGTTCCTGTGAGTTTGTGTGTTTGGGAGTTTGTGTGTGCGTGTGTTTGTGTGTTTGTTTGTCCGTGTGTTTGTGTCTCTGTGTGTCCGTGTGTTTCTGTATTCGTGTGTTCACGTGTTTGTGTGTTTTTGTGCTTGTGTGTTTGTGATTTTGTGTGATCGTGTCATTGTGTGTTTGTGTGTTTGTCTGGTTGTGTGTTTGTGTGTTTTTGTGTTTGCGTGTTTGTGTGTTTGTGTGTTTGTGTGTTTGTGTGTTTGTGTGTTTGTGTGTTTGTGTGTTTGTGTGTTTGTGTGTTTGTGTGTTTGTGTGTTTGTGTGCTTGTGTCTTTGTGGGTTCGTGTGTTTGTGTGTACGTGTATTTGTGTGTTTGTGTGTTTAGGTGTTTAAGCTGTCTGTGCGTTTGTGTGTTTCTGTGTTTGTGTGTTTGTATCATTGTGTGTTTGTGTGTTTTTATCATTGTCTGTTTGTGTGTTTGTGTGTTACCGTGTTTGTGTGTTTGTGTGTTTGTGTGTTTGTGTGTTTGTGTGTTTGTGTGTTTGTGTGTTCGTGTGTTTGTGTGTTTGTGTGTTTGTGTGTTTGTGTGTTTGTGTGTTTGTGTGTTTGTGTGTTTGGGTGTTTGTGTGTTTGTGTGTTTGTGTGTTTGTGTGTTTGTGTGTTTGTGTGTTTGTGTGTTTGTGTGTTTGTGTGTTTGTGTGTTTATGTGTTCGTGTGTTTGTGTGCTTGTGTCTTTGTGGGTTCGTGTGTTTGTGTGTACGTGTATTTGTGTGTTTGTGTGTTTAGGTGTTTAAGCTGTCTGTGCGTTTGTGTGTTTCTGTGTTTGTGTGTTTGTATCATTGTGTGTTTGTGTGTTTTTATCATTGTCTGTTTGTGTGTTACCGTGTTTGTGTGTTCGTGTGTTCGTGTGTTCGTGTGTTTGTGTGTTTGTGTGTTTGTGTATTCGTGTGTTTGAGTGTACGTGTATTTGTGTGTTTGTGTGTTTTTGTGGTTGTGCTGTTTGTGTGTTTGTGTGAATGCGCTGTTTGTGTTTTTGTGTGTTCGTGTGATTGTGTCATTGTGTGTTTGTGTGGTACTGTGTTCGTGTGTTTGTGTGCTTGTGTGTTTGTGTGGTCGTGGGGTTGTGTGTTTGTTTGTTCGTGTGTTTTTGTGTTCGTGTGTTTCCGTGTTTGTGTGTTTATGTGTTTGTGTGTTTGTGCTCTTTGTGTGTTTGTGTAGTTGTGTGTTTGTGTGTTTACGTGTGTGTGTGTGTTTCTGTGCTTGTGTGTTTGTGAGTTTGTGCGATCGTGTCATTGTGTGTTTTTGTGTTTAT
Organism: Sussaba pulchella; assembly: GCA_963971145.1. NCBI lineage: Eukaryota > Metazoa > Arthropoda > Insecta > Hymenoptera > Ichneumonidae > Sussaba > Sussaba pulchella. Next base: position 477,769 of record CAXAQZ010000337.1, read on the forward strand.
GTGTTTGTGTGTCTGTGTGTTTGTGTGTTTGTGTGTTCGTGTGTCTGTGTGTTCGTGTGTTTGTGTGTTTGTGTGTTTGTGTGTTTGTGTGTTTGTGTGTTTGTGTGTTTGCGTGTTTCTGTGTTTGTGTGTTTGTGTGTTCGTGTGTTTCCGTGTTTGTGTGTTTGTGTTCCTGTGTGTTTAAGTGTTTTTATGTTTGTGTGTTTACGTGTTTGTATGTTTGTGTGTTCGTGTGTTTGTGTGTTCGTGTGTTTGTGTGTTTGTGTGTTTGTGTGGTTGTGTGTTTGTGTGTTTGTGTGATTGTGTGTTTGTGTGTGAGTGTTTCTGTGTTTGTGTGTTTATGTATTTGTGTGTTTGTGTGTAAGTGTTTCTGTGTTTGTGTGTTTGTGTGTTTTCGTGTTTCTGTATTTGTATCATTGTGTGTTTCTGTGTTTGTGTGTTAGTGTGTTGGCGTGTTTGTGTGTTTGTGTGTTTGTGTGTTTGTGTGTTTGTGTGTTTGTGTGTTCGTGTGTTCGTGTGTTAGTGTGTTTGTGTGTTCGTGTCTTTGTGTGTTTGTGTGTGAGTGTTTCTGTGTTTGTGTGTTCGTGAATTTGTGTGTTTGTGTGTGAGTGTTTCTGTGATTGTGTGTTTTCGTGTTTCTGTATTTGTATCATTGTGTGTTTGTGTGTTTCTGTGTTAGTGTGTTGGCGTGTTTGTGTGTTTGGGTGTTTGTGTGTTTGTGTGTTCGTGTGTTTGTGTGTTTGTGTGTTTGTGTGTTTGTGTGTTTGTGTGTTTGTGTGTTTGAGTGTTTGTGTGTTCTTGTGGTTGTGTGATCGTGTGTTTGTGTGTTTGTGTGGTTGTGTGTCTGTGTGTTTGTGTGTTTGTGTGTTTGTGTGTTTGTGTGGCTGTGTGTTTGTGTGTTTGTGTGTTTGTGTGTTTGTGTGTTTGTGTGTTTGTGTGTTTGTGTGTTTGTGTGTTTGTGTGTTTGTGTGTTTGTGTGTTTGTGTGTTTGTGTATTTGTGTTCCTGTGTGTTTGTGTGTTTGTGTGTTTGTGTGTTTGTGTGTTTGTGTGTTTGTGTGTTTGTGTGTTTGTGTGTTTGTGTGTTCTTCTGGTTGTGTGATCGTGTGTTTGTGTGTTTGTGTGGTTGTGTGTCTGTGTGTTTGTGTGTTTGTGTGTTTGTGTGTTTGTGTGTTTGTGTGTTTGTGTGTTTGTGTGTTTGTGTGTTTGTGTGTTTGTGTGTTTGTGTGTTTGTGTGTTTGTGTGTTTGAGTGTTTGTGTGTTCTTGTGGTTGTGTGATCGTGTGTTTGTGTGTCTGTGTGTTTGTGTGTTTGTGTGTTTGTGTGTTTGTGTGTTTGTGTGTTTGTGTGTTTGTGTGTTTGTGTGTTTGTGTGTTTGTGTATTTGTGTTCCTGTGTGTTTGTGTGTTTGGGAGTTTGTATGTTCGTGTGTTTGTTCGTTAGTTTGTCCGTGTGTTTGTGTCTTTGCGTGTTCGTGTGTTTGTGTATTTGTGTGTTCACGTGTTTGTGTGTTTTGTGCTTGTGTGTTTGTGATTTTGTGTGATCGTGTCATAGTGTGTTTGTGTGTTTGTGTGTTTGTGTGTTTGTGTGTTTGTGTGTTTGCGTGTTAGTGTGTTTGCGTGTTTGTGCGTTTGTGTGTTTGTGTGTTTGTGTTTTTGTGTGTTTGTGTGTTTGTGTGTTTGTGTATTTGTGTATTTGTATGTTTGATTGTTTGTGTGTTTGTCTGTTTGTGTGTTTGTGTGTTTGTGTGTTTGTGTGTTTGTGTGTTTGTGTATTTGTGTGTTTGTGTGTTAGTGTTTCTATGTTTTCGTGTTTGTGTGTTTCCATGTTTCTGTATTTGGATCAGCGTGTGTTTGTGTGTTTGTGTATTTGTGTATTTGTGTGTTTGTGTGTTTGTGTGTTTGTGTGTTTGTGTGTTTGTGTGTTTGTGTGTTTGAGTGTTTGTGTGTTTCTGTGGTTGTGTGATCGTGTGTTGGTGTGTTTGTGTGTTTTCGTGTCTGTGTGTTTGTGTGTTTGTGTGTTGGCGTGTTTGTGTGTTTGTGTGTTTGTGTGTTTGTGTGTTTGTGTGTTTGTGTGTTTGTGTGTTCGTGTGTTCGTGTGTTAGTGTGTTTGTGTGTTCGTGTCTTTGTCTGTTTGTGTGTGAGTGTTTCTGTGTTTGTGTGTTCGTGTATTTGTGTGTTTGTGTGTGAGTGTCTCTGTGTTTGTGTGTTTTCGTGTTTATGTATTTGTATCATTGTGTGTTTGTGTGTGCCTGTGTTAGTGTGTTGGCGTGTTTGTGTGTTTGGGTGTTTGTGTGTTTGTGTGTTCGTGTGTTTGTGTGGTGTGTTTGTTCCTTTGTGTCTTTATGTGCTTGTTTTTTCGTATGTTCTCGTGTTTGTGTGTTCGTGTGTTTGTGTGTTTGTGTGCGTGTGAGTTTGTGTGTTTGTGTGTTTGTGTTTTTGTGTGTCTGTGTATTTGTGTGTTTTCGTGTTTGTGTGTTTTCGTGTTTGTGTGTTTGTGTGTTTGTGTGTTTGTGTGTTTTTGTGTTTGTGTGTTTGTGTGTTTGTGTGTTTGTGTGTTTGTGTGTTTAAGTGTTTGTGTGTTTTCGTGGTTGTGTGATCGTGTGTCTGTGTGTTTGTGTTTTCGTGTCTGTGTGTTTGTGTGTTTGTGTGTTTGTTTGTTTGTGTGTTTGTGTGTTTGTGTGTTTGTGTGTTTGTGTGTTTGTTTGTTTGTGTGTTTGTGTGTTTGTGTGTTTGTGTGTTTGTGTGTTTGTGTGTTTGTGTGTTTGTGTGTTTGTGTGTTTGTGTGTTTGTGTGTTTGTGTGTTTGTGTGTTTGTGTGTTTGTGTGTTTGTGTGTTTGTGTGTTTGTGTGTTTGTGTGTTTGTGTGTTTGTGTGTTTGTGTGTTTGTGTGTTTGTGTGTTTGTGTGTTTGTGTGTTTGTGTGTTTGTGTATTTGTGTTCCTGTGTGTTTGTGTGTTTGTGTGGTTGTGTGTCTGTGTGTTTGTGTGTTTGTGTGTTTGTGTGTTTGTGTGTTTGTGTGTTTGTGTGTTTGTGTGTTTGTGTGTTTGTGTGTTTGTGTGTTTGTGCATTTGTGTTCCTGTGTGTTTGTGTGTTTGTGTGTTTGTGTGTTTGTGTGTTTGTGTGTTTGTGTGTTTGTGTGTTTGTGTGTTTGTGTGTTTGTGTGTTCTTGTGGTTGTGTGATCGTGTGTTTGTGTGTTTGTGTGGTTGTGTGTCTGTGTGTTCGTGTGTTTGTGTGTTTGTGTGTTTGTGTGTTTGTGTGTTTGTGTGTTTGTGTGTTTGTGTGTTTGTGTGTTTGTGTGTTTGAGTGTTTGTGTGTTTGTGTGTTTGTGTGTTTGTGTGTTTGTGTGTTTGTGTATTTGTGTTCCTGTGTGTTTGTGTGTTTGGGAGTTTGTATGTTCGTGTGTTTGTTCGTTAGTTTGTCCGTGTGTTTGTGTCTTTGCGTGTTCGTGTGTTTGTGTATTTGTGTGTTCACGTGTTTGTGTGTTTTGTGCTTGTGTGTTTGTGATTTTGTGTGATCGTGTCATAGTGTGTTTGTGTGTTTGTGTGTTTGTGTGTTTGTGTGTTTGTGTGTTTGTGTGTTTGTGTGTTTGTGTGTTTGTGTGTTTGTGTGTTTGTGTGTTTGTGTGTTTGTGTGTTTGTGTGTTTGTGTGTTTGTGTGTTTTCGTGTTTGTGTGTTTGTGTGTTTGTGTGTTTGTGTGTTTGTGTGTTTGTGTGTTTGTGTGTTTGTGTGTTTGTGTGTTTGTGTGTTTGCGTGTTAGTGTGTTTGCGTGTTTGTGCGTTTGTGTGTTTGTGTGTTTGTGTGTTTGTGTGTTTGTGTGTTTGTGTGTTTGTGTTTTTGTGTGTTTGTGTGTTTGTGTGTTTGTGTATTTGTGTATTTGTATGTTTGATTGTTTGTGTGTTTGTCTGTTTGTGTGTTTGTGTGTTTGTGTGTTTGTGTGTTTGTGTATTTGTGTGTTTGTCTGTTTGTGTGTTAGTGTTTCTATGTTTTCGTGTTTGTGTGTTTCCATGTTTCTGTATTTGGATCATCGTGTGTTTGTGTGTTTGTGTATTTGTGTATTTGTGTGTTTGTGTGTTTGTGTGTTTGTGTGTTTGTGTGTTTGTGTGTTTGAGTGTTTGTGTGTTTCTGTGGTTGTGTGATCATGTGTTTGTGTGTTTGTGTGTTTTCGTGTCTGTGTGTTTGTGTGTTTGTGTGTTGGCGTGTTTGTGTGTTTGTGTTTTTGTATGTTTGTGTGTTTGTGTGTTTGTGTGTTCGTGTGTTCGTGTGTTAGTGTGTTTGTGTGTTCGTGTCTTTGTCTGTTTGTGTGTGAGTGTTTCTGTGTTTGTGTGTTCGTGTATTTGTGTGTTTGTGTGTGAGTGTCTCTGTGTTTGTGTGTTTTCGTGTTTATGTATTTGTATCATTGTGTGTTTGTGTGTGCCTGTGTTAGTGTGTTGGCGTGTTTGTGTGTTTGGGTGTTTGTGTGGTGTGTTTGTTCCTTTGTGTCTTTATGTGCTTGTTTTTTCGTATGTTCTCGTGTTTGTGTGTTCGTGTGTTTGTGTGTTTGTGTGCTTGTGAGTTTTTGTGTTTGTGTGTTTGTGTTTTTGTGTGTCTGTGTATTTGTGTGTTTTCGTGTTTGTGTGTTTGTGTGTTTGTGTGTTTTTGTGTTTGTGTGTTTGTGTGTTTGTGTGTTTGTGTGTTTGTGTGTTTAAGTGTTTGTGTGTTTTCGTGGTTGTGTGATCGTGTGTCTGTGTGTTTGTGTTTTCGTGTCTGTGTGTTTGTGTGTTTGTGTGTTTGTTTGTTTGTGTGTTTGTGTGTTTGTGTGTTTGTGTGTTTGTGTGTTTGTGTGTTTGTGTGTTTGTGTGTTTGTGTGTTTGTGTGTTTGTGTGTTTGTGTGTTTGTGTGTTTGTGTGTTTGTGTGTTTGTGTGTTTGTGTGTTTGTGTGTTTGTGTGTTTGTGTGTTTGTGTGTTTGTGTGTTTGTGTGTTTGTGTGTTTGTGTGTTTGTGTGTTTGTGTGTTTGTGTGTTTGTGTGTTTGTGTGTTTGTGTGTTTGTGTGTTTGTGTGTTTGTGTGTTTGTGTGTTTGTGTGTTTGTGTGTTTGTGTGTTTGTGTGTTTGTGTGTTTGTGTGTTTGTGTGTTTGTGTGTTTGTGTGTTTGTGTGTTTGTGTGTTTGTGTGTTTGTGTGTTTGTGTGTTTGTGTGTTTGTGTGTTTGTGTGTTTGTGTGTTTGTGTGTTTGTCTGTTTGTGTGTTTGTGTGTTTGCGTGTTTGTGTGTTTGTGTGTTTGTGTGTTTGTGTGTTTGTGTGTTTGTGTGTTTGTGTTTTTGTGTGTTTGTGTGTTTGTGTGTTTGTGTGTTTGTGTGTTTGTGTGTTTGTGTGTTCGTGAGTCTGTGCGTTTGAGTTTCTGTGTTGTTTTGTGCCAGTGTGTTTGTGTGTTTCTGTGTTTGTGAGTTTGTGTGATCGTGTCATTTCGTGTTTGTGTGTTCGTGTGGTTGTGTGGTTGTGTGTTTGTGTGTTTGTGTCTTTGTGCTCTCTGTGTGTTTGTGTGTTTGTGTGGTTGTATGTTTGTGTGTTTGTGTGGTTGTGTGTTTGTGTGTGAGTGTTTCTGTGTTTGTGTGTTTGTGTATTTGTGTGTTTGTGTGTTTGTATGTGAGTGTTTCTGTGTTTGTGTGTTTGTGTGTTTTCGTGTTTCTGTATCTGTATCATTGTGTGTTTGTGTGTTTGTGTTTTTGTGTGTTTGTGTGTTTGTGTATCTGTGTATTTGTATGTTTAATTGTTTGTGTGTTTGTCTGTTTGTGTATTTGTATGTTTGATTGTTTGTGTGTTTGTCTGTTTGTGTATTTGTATGTTTGATTGTTTGTGTGTTTGTCTGTTTGTGTGTTTGTGTGTTTGTGTGTTTGTGTGTTTGTGTATTTGTGTGTTTGTGTGTTTGTGTGTGAGTGTTCCTATGTTTTCGTGTTTGTGTGTTTCCATGTTTCTGTATTTGGATCATTGTGTGTTTGTGTGTTAGTGTGTTTGCGTCTTTGCCTGTTTGTGTGTTTGTGTGTTTGTGTGTTTGTGTGTTTGTGTGTTTGTGTGTTTGTGTGTTTGTGTGCTTGTGTGTGTGTGTCTGTGTGTTTGTGTGTTTGTGTGTTTGTGTGTTTGTGTATTTGTGTTCCTGTGTGTTTGGCTGTTTGGAAGTTTGTGTGTTCGTGTGTTTTTTCGTTAGTTTGTCCGTGTGTTTGTGTCTTTGCGTGTTCGTGTGTTTGTGTATTCGTGTGTTCACGTGTTTGTGTGTTTTTGTGCTTGTGTGTTTGTGATTTCGTGTGATCGTGTCATTGTGGGTTTGTGTGTTTGTCTGGTTGTGTGTTTGTGTGTTCGTGTGTTTGTGTGTTTGTGTGTTTGTGTGTTTGTGTGTTTGTGTGTTTGTGTGTTTTCGTGTTTGTGTGTTTGTGTGTTTGTGTGTTTGTGTGTTTGCGTGTAAGTGTGTTTGCGGGTTTGTGCGTTTGTGTGTTTGTGTGTTTGTGTGTTTGTGTGTTTGTGTTTTTGTGTGTTTGTGTGTTTGTGTATTTGTGTATTTGTATGTTTGATTGTTTGTGTGTTTGTCTGTTTGTGTGTTTGTGTGTTTGTGTGTTTGTGTGTTTGTGTGTTTGTGTGTTTGTGTGTTTGTGTGTTTGTGTGTTTGTGTGTTTGTGTGTTTGTGTGTTTGTGTGTTTGTGTGTTTGTGTGTTTGTGTGTTTGTGTGTTTGTGTGTTTGTGTGTTTGTGTGTTTGTGTGTTTGTGTGTTTGTGTGTTTGTGTGTTTGTGTGTTTGTGTGTTTGTGTGTTTGTGTGTTTGTGTGTTTGTGTGTTTGTGTGTTTGTGTGTTTGTGTGTTTGTGTGTTTGTGTGTTTGTGTGTTTGTGTGTTTGTGTGTTTGTGTGTTTGTGTGTTTGTGTGTTTGTGTGTTTGTGTGTTTGTGTGTTTGTGTGTTTGTGTGTTTGTGTGTTTGTGTGTTTGTGTGTTTGTGTGTTTGTCTGTTTGTGTGTTTGTGTGTTTGTGTGTTTGTGTGTTTGTGTGTTTGTGTGTTTGTGTGTTTGTGTTTTTGTGTGTTTGTGTGTTTGTGTGTTTGTGTGTTTGTGTGTTTGTGTGTTCGTGAGTCTGTGCGTTTGAGTTTCTGTGTTGTTTTGTGCCAGTGTGTTTGTGTGTTTCTGTGTTTGTGAGTTTGTGTGATCGTGTCATTTCGTGTTTGTCTGTTCGTGTGGTTGTGTGGTTGTGTGTTTGTGTGTTTGTGTCTTTGTGCTCTCTGTGTGTTTGTGTGTTTGTGTGGTTGTATGTTTGTGTGTTTGTGTGGTTGTGTGTTTGTGTGTGAGTGTTTCTGTGTTTGTGTGTTTGTGTATTTGTGTGTTTGTGTGTTTGTATGTGAGTGTTTCTGTGTTTGTGTGTTTGTGTGTTTTCGTGTTTCTGTATCTGTATCATTGTGTGTTTGTGTGTTTGTGTTTTTGTGTGTTTGTGTGTTTGTGTGTTTGTGTATCTGTGTATTTGTATGTTTAATTGTTTGTGTGTTTTTCTGTTTGTGTATTTGTATGTTTGATTGTTTGTGTGTTTGTCTGTTTGTGTATTTGTATGTTTGATTGTTTGTGTGTTTGTCTGTTTGTGTGTTTGTGTGTTTGTGTGTTTTTGTGTTTGTGTATTTGTGTGTTTGTGTGTTTGTGTGTGAGTGTTCCTATGTTTTCGTGTTTGTGTGTTTCCATGTTTCTGTATTTGGATCATTGTGTGTTTGTGTGTTAGTGTGTTTGCGTCTTTGCCTGTTTGTGTGTTTGTGTGTTTGTGTGTTTGTGTGTTTGTGTGTTTGTGTGTTTGTGTGCTTGTGTGTGTGTGTCTGTGTGTTTGTGTGTTTGTGTGTTTGTGTGTTTGTGTATTTGTGTTCCTGTGTGTTTGGGTGTTTGGAAGTTTGTGTGTTCGTGTGTTTTTTCGTTAGTTTGTCCGTGTGTTTGTGTCTTTGCGTGTTCGTGTGTTTGTGAATTCGTGTGTTCACGTGTTTGTGTGTTTTTGTGCTTGTGTGTTTGTGATTTCGTGTGATCGTGTCATTGTGGGTTTGTGTGTTTGTCTGGTTGTGTGTTTGTGTGTTCGTGTGTTTGTGTGTTTGTGTGTTTGTGTGTTTGTGTGTTTGTGTGTTTTCGTGTTTGTGTGTTTGTGTGTTTGTGTGTTTGTGTGTTTGCGTGTAAGTGTGTTTGCGGGTTTGTGCGTTTGTGTGTTTGTGTGTTTGTGTGTTTGTGTTTTTGTGTGTTTGTGTATTTGTGTATTTGTATGTTTGATTGTTTGTGTGTTTGTCTGTTTGTGTGTTTGTGTGTTTGTGTGTTTGTGTGTTTGTGTGTTTGTGTGTTTGTGTGTTTGTGTGTTTGTGTGTTTGTGTGTTTGTGTGTTTGTGTGTTTGTGTGTTTGTGTGTTTGTGTGTTTGTGTGTTTGTGTATTTGTGTGTTTGTGTGTTTGTGTGTTTGTGTGTGAGTGTTTCTATGTTTTCGTGTTTGTGTGTTTCCATGTTTCTGTATTTGGATCATCGTGTGTTTGTGTGTTTGTGTGTTAGTGTGTTTGCGTCTTTGCGTGTTTGTGTGTTTGTGCGTGCGTGTGTCTGTGTGTCCGTGTGTTTGTGTGTTTGTGTGTTTGTGTGTTTGTGTGTTTGTGTGTTTGTGTGTTTGTGTGTTTGTGTGTTTGTGTGTTTGTGTGTTTGTGTGTTTGTGTGTTTGTGTGTTCGTGTGTTTCCGTGTTTGTGTGTTTGTGTCCTGTGTGTTTAAGTGTTCGTATGTTTGTGTGTTTACGTGATTGTATGTTTGTGTGTTCGTGTGTTTGTGTGTTCGTGTGTTTGTGTGTTTGTGTGTTTGTGTGTTTGTGTGTTTGTGTGTTTGTGTGTTTGTGTGTTTGTGTGTTTGTGTGTTTGTGTGTTTGTGTGGTTGTGTGTTTGTGTGTTTGTGTGATTGTGTGTTTGTGTGTGAGTGTTTCTGTGTTTGTGTGTTTGTGTATTTGTATGTTTGTGTGTGAGTGTTTCTGTGTTTGTGTGTTTGTGTGTTTTCGTGTTTCTGTATTTGTATCATTGTGTGTTTTTGTGTTTGTGTGCTTGTGTGTTTGTGTGTTTGTGTGTTTGTGTGTTTGTGTGTTTGTGTGTTTGTGTGTTTGTGTGTTTGTGTGTTTGTGTGTTTGTGTGTTTGTGTGTTTGTGTGTTTGAGTGTTTGTGTAGTTCTGTGGTTGTGTGATCGTGTGTTTGTGTGTTTGTGTGTTTTCGTGTCTGTGTGTTTGTGTGTTTGTGTGTTGGCGTATTTGTGTGTTTGTGTGTTTGTGTGTTTGTGTGTTTGTGTGTTTGTTCGTTTGTGTGTTCGTGTGTTCGTGTGTTAGTGTGTTTGTGTGTTCGTGTCTTTGTGTGTTTGTGTGTAAGTGTTTCTGTGTTTGTGTGTAAGTGTTTTTGTGTTTGTGTGTTCGTGTATTTGTGTGTTTGTGTGTGAGTGTTTCTGTGTTTGTGTGTTTTCGTGTTTCTGTATTTGTATCATTGTGTGTTTGTGTGTGCCTGTGTTAGTGTGTTGGCGTGTTTGTGTGTTTGGGTGTTTGTGTGTTTGTGTGTTCGTGTGTTTGTGTGGTGTGTTTGTTCCTTTGTGTCTTTATGTGCTTGTTTTTTCGTATGTTCTCGTGTTTGTGTGTTCGTGTGTTTGTGTGTTTGTGTGTTTGTGTGTTTGTGTGTTTGTGTGTTTGTGTGTTTGTGTGTTTGTGTGTTTGTGTGTTTGTGTGTTTGTGTGTTTGTGTGTTTGTGTGTTTGTGTGTTTGAGTGTTTGTGTGTTTTCGTGGTTGTGTGATCGTGTGTTTGTGTGTTTGTGTGTTTTCGTGTCTGTGTGTTTGTTTGTTTGTGTGTTTGTGTGTTTGTTTGTTTGTGTGTTTGTGTGTTTGTGTGTTTGAGTGTTTGTGTGTTTTCGTGGTTGTGTGATCGTGTGTTTGTGTGTTTGTGTTTTCGTGTCTGTGTATTTGTGTGTTTGTGTGTTTGTGTGTTTGTTTGTTTGTGTGTTTGTGTGTTTGTGTGTTTGTGTGATTGTGTGTTTGTGTGTTTGTGTGTTTGTGTGTTTGTGTGTTTGTGTGTTTGTGTGTTTGTGTGTTTGTGTGTTTGTTTGTTTGTGTGTTTGTGTGTTTGTGTGTTTGTGTGATTGTGTGATTGTGTGTTTGTGTGTTTGTGTGTTTGTGTGTTTGTGTGTTTGTGTGTTTGTGTGTTTGTGTGTTTGTGTGTTTGTGTGTTTGTGTGGTTGTGTGTTTGTGTATTTGTGTGTTTGTGTGTTTGTGTGTTTGTGTGTTTGTCTGTTTGTGTATTTGTATGTTTGATTGTTTGTGTGTTTGTCTGTTTGTGTATTTGTATGTTTGATTGTTTGTGTGTTTGTCTCTTTGTGTGTTTGTGTGTTCGTGTGTTTGTGTGTTTGTGTGTTTGTGTGTTTGTGTGTTTGTGTGTTTGTGTGTTTGTGTGTTTGTGTGTTTGTGTGTTTGTGTGTTTGTGTGTTTGAGTGTTTGTGTGTTTCTGTGGTTGTGTGATCGTGTGTTTGTGTGTTTGTGTGTTTTCGTGTCTGTGTGTTTGTGTGTTGGCGTGTTTGTGTGTTTGTGTGTCTGTGTGTTTGTGTGTTTGTGTGTTTGTGTGTTTGTCTGTTTGTGTGTTCGTGTGTTCGTGTGTTAGTGTGTTTGTGTGTTCGTGTCTTTGTCTGTTTGTGTGTGAGTGTTTCTGTGTTTGTGTGTTCGTGTATTTGTGTGTTTGTGTGTGAGTGTTTCTGTGTTTGTGTGTTTTCGTGTTTCTGTATTTGTATCATTGTGTGTTTGTGTGTGCCTGTGTTAGTGTGTTGGCGTGTTTGTGTGTTTGGGTGCTTGTGTGTTTGTGTGTTCGTGTGTTTGTGTGGTGTGTTTGTTCCTTTGTGTCTTTATCTGCTTGTTTTTTCGTATGTTCTCGTTTTTGTGTGTTCGTGTGTTTGTGTGTTTGTGTGTTTGTGTGTTTGTGTGTTTGTGTGTTTGTGTGTATGTGTGTTTGTGTGTTTGAGTGTTTGTGTGTTTTCGTGGTTGTGTGATCGTGTGTTTGTGTGTTTGTGTTTTCGTGTCTGTGTGTTTGTGTGTTTGTGTGTTTGTGTGTTTGTTTGTTTGTGTGTTTGTGTGTTTGTGTGTTTGTGTGATTGTGTGTTTGTGTGTTTGTGTGTTTGTGTGTTTGTGTGTTTGTGTGTTTGTGTGTTTGTGTGTTTGTGTGTTTGTGTGTTTGTGTGTTTGTGTGTTTGTGTGTTTGTGTATTTGTGTGTTTGTGTGTTTGTGTGTTTGTGTGTTTGTCTGTTTGTGTATTTGTATGTTTGATTGTTTGTGTGTTTGTCTGTTTGTGTATTTGTATGTTTGATTGTTTGTGTGTTTGTCTCTTTGTGTGTTTGTGTGTTTGTGTGTTTGTGTGTTTGTATATTTTTGTGTTTGTGTGTTTGTGTGTTTGTGTGTTTGTATATTTTTGTGTTTGTGTGTTTGTGTGTGAGTGTTCCTATGTTTTCGTGTTCGTGTGTTTCCATGTCTCTGTATTTGGATCATTGTGTGTTTGTGTGTTTGTGTGTTAGTGTGTTTGCGTCTTTGCCTGTTTGTGTGTTTGTCTGTTTGTGTATTTGTATGTTTGATTGTTTGTGTGTTTGTCTCTTTGTGTGTTTGTGTGTTTGTGTGTTTGTGTGTTTGTATATTTTTGTGTTTGTGTGTTTGTGTGTGAGTGTTCCTATGTTTTCGTGTTCGTGTGTTTCCATGTCTCTGTATTTGGATCATTGTGTGTTTGTGTGTTTGTGTGTTAGTGTGTTTGCGTCTTTGCCTGTTTGTGTGTTTGTGTGTTTGTGTGTTTGTGTGTTTGTGTGTTTGTGTGTTTGTGTGTTTGTGTGTTTGTGTGTTTGTGTGTTTGTGTGTTTGTGTGTTTGTGTGTTTGTGTGCTTGTGTGTGTGTGTGTCTGTGTGTTTGTGTGTTTGTGTGTTTGTGTGTTTGTGTATTTGTGTTCCTGTGTGTTTGTGTGTTTGGGAGTTTGTGTGTTCGTGTGTTTGTTCGTTAGTTTGTCCGTGTGTTTGTGTCTTTGCGTGTTCGTGTGTTTGTGTATTCGTGTGTTCACGTGTTTGTGTGTTTTTGTCCTTGTGTGTTTGTGATTTTGTGTGATCGTGTCATTGTGTGTTTGTGTGTTTGTCTGGTTGTGTGTTTGTGTGTTTGTGTGTTTGTGTGTTTGTGTGTTTGTGTGTTTGTGTGTTTGTGTGTTTGTGTGTTTGTGTGTTTGTGTGTTTGTGTGTTTGCGTGTTAGTGTGTTTGCGTGTTTGTGCGTTTGTGTGTTTGTGTGTTTGTGTGTTTGTGTGTTTGTGTGTTTGTGTGTTTGTGAATTTGTGTGGTTGTGTTTTTGTGTGTTTGTGTGTTTGTGTGTTTGTGTGTTTGTGTATTTGTGTATTTGTATGTTTGATTGTTTGTGTGTTTGTCTGTTTGTGTGTTTGTGTGTTTGTGTGTTTGTGTATTTGTGTGTTTGTGTGTTTGTGTGTGAGTGTTTCTATGTTTTCGTGTTTGTGTGTTTCCACGTTTCTGTATTTGGATCATCGTGTGTTTGTGTGTTTGTGTGTTAGTGTGTTTGCGTCTTTGCGTGTTTGTGTGTTTGTGTGTTCGTGTGTTTGTGTGTTTGTGTGTTTGTGTGTTTGTGTGTTTGTGTGTTTGTGTGTTTGTGTGTTTGTGTGTTTGTGTGCTTGTGTGTTTGTGTGTTTGTGTGTTTGTGTGTTTGTGTTCCTGTGAGTTTGTGTGTTTGGGAGTTTGTGTGTGCGTGTGTTTGTGTGTTTGTTTGTCCGTGTGTTTGTGTCTCTGTGTGTCCGTGTGTTTCTGTATTCGTGTGTTCACGTGTTTGTGTGTTTTTGTGCTTGTGTGTTTGTGATTTTGTGTGATCGTGTCATTGTGTGTTTGTGTGTTTGTCTGGTTGTGTGTTTGTGTGTTTTTGTGTTTGCGTGTTTGTGTGTTTCTGTGTTTGTGTGTTTGTGTGTTTGTGTGTTTGTGTGTTTGTGTGTTTGTGTGTTTGTGTGTTTGTGTGCTTGTGTCTTTGTGGGTTCGTGTGTTTGTGTGTACGTGTATTTGTGTGTTTGTGTGTTTAGGTGTTTGAGCTGTCTGTGCGTTTGTGTGTTTCTGTGTTTGTGTGTTTGTATCATTGTGTGTTTGTGTGTTTTTATCATTGTCTGTTTGTGTGTTTGTGTGTTACCGTGTTTGTGTGTTCGTGTGTTCGTGTGTTCGTGTGTTTGTGTGTTTGTGTGTTTGTGTGTTTGTGTGTTCGTGTGTTTGTGTGTTTGTGTGTTTGTGTGTTTGTGTGTTTGTGTGTTTGTGTGTTCGTGTGTTTGGGTGTTTGTGTGTTTGTGTGTTTGTGTGTTTGTGTGTTTGTGTGTTTGTGTGTTTGTGTGTTCGTGTGTTTGTGTGTTTGTGTGTTTGTGTGTTTGTGTGTTTGTGTGTTTGTGTGTTTGTGTGTTTGGGTGTTTGTGTGTTTGTGTGTTTGTGTGTTTGTGTGTTTGTGTGTTTGTGTGTTTGTGTGTTTGTGTGTTTGTGTGTTTGTGTGTTTATGTGTTCGTGTGTTTGTGTGCTTGTGTCTTTGTGGGTTCGTGTGTTTGTGTGTACGTGTATTTGTGTGTTTGTGTGTTTAGGTGTTTAAGCTGTCTGTGCGTTTGTGTGTTTCTGTGTTTGTGTGTTTGTATCATTGTGTGTTTGTGTGTTTTTATCATTGTCTGTTTGTGTGTTTGTGTGTTACCGTGTTTGTGTGTTCGTGTGTTCGTGTGTTCGTGTGTTTGTGTGTTTGTGTGTTTGTGTATTCGTGTGTTTGAGTGTACGTGTATTTGTGTGTTTGTGTGTTTTTGTGGTTGTGCTGTTTGTGTGTTTGTGTGAATGCGCTGTTTGTGTTTTTGTGTGTTCGTGTGATTGTGTCATTGTGTGTTTGTGTGGTACTGTGTTCGTGTGTTTGTGTGCTTGTGTGTTTGTGTGGTCGTGGGGTTGTGTGTTTGTTTGTTCGTGTGTTTTTGTGTTCGTGTGTTTCCGTGTTTGTGTGTTTATGTGTTTGTGTGTTTGTGCTCTTTGTGTGTTTGTGTAGTTGTGTGTTTGTGTGTTGACGTGTGTGTGTGTGTTTCTGTGCTTGTGTGTTTGTGAGTTTGTGCGATCGTGTCATTGTGTGTTTTTGTGTTTATGTGTTTGTGTGTCTGTGTGTTTGTGTGTTTGTGTGTTCGTGTGTCTGTGTGTTCGTGTGTTTGTGTGTTTGTGTGTTTGTGTGTTTGTGTGTTTGTGTGTTTGCGTGTTTCTGTGTTTGTGTGTTTGTGTGTTCGTGTGTTTCCGTGTTTGTGTGTTTGTGTTCCTGTGTGTTTAAGTGTTTTTATGTTTGTGTGTTTACGTGTTTGTATGTTTGTGTGTTCGTGTGTTTGTGTGTTCGTGTGTTTGTGTGTTTGTGTGTTTGTGTGGTTGTGTGTTTGTGTGTTTGTGTGATTGTGTGTTTGTGTGTGAGTGTTTCTGTGTTTGTGTGTTTATGTATTTGTGTGTTTGTGTGTAAGTGTTTCTGTGTTTGTGTGTTTGTGTGTTTTCGTGTTTCTGTATTTGTATCATTGTGTGTTTCTGTGTTTGTGTGTTAGTGTGTTGGCGTGTTTGTGTGTTTGTGTGTTTGTGTGTTTGTGTGTTTGTGTGTTTGTGTGTTTGTGTGTTCGTGTGTTCGTGTGTTTGTGTGTTCGTGTCTTTGTGTGTTTGTGTGTGAGTGTTTCTGTGTTTGTGTGTTCGTGAATTTGTGTGTTTGTGTGTGAGTGTTTCTGTGATTGTGTGTTTTCGTGTTTCTGTATTTGTATCATTGTGTGTTTGTGTGTTTCTGTGTTAGTGTGTTGGCGTGTTTGTGTGTTTAGGTGTTTGTGTGTTGGCGTGTTTGTGTGTTTGGGTGTTTGTGTGTTTGTGTGTTCGTGTGTTTGTGTGTTTGTGTGTTTGTGTGTTTGTGTGTTTGTGTGTTTGTGTGATCGTGTGTTTGTGTGTTTGTGTGGTTGTGTGTCTGTGTGTTTGTGTGTTTGTGTGTTTGTGTGTTTGTGTGTTTGTGTGTTTGTGTGTTTGTGTGTTTGTGTGTTTGTGTGTTTGTGTGTTTGTGTGTTTGTGTGTTTGTGTGTTTGTGTGTTTGTGTGTTTGTGTGTTTGTGTGTTTGTGTGTTTGTGTATTTGTGTTCCTGTGTGTTTGTGTGTTTGTGTGTTTGTGTGTTTGTGTGTTTGTGTGTTCTTGTGGTTGTGTGATCGTGTGTTTGTGTGTTTGTGTGGTTGTGTGTCTGTCTGTTTGTGTGTTTGTGTGTTTGTGTGTTTGTGTGTTTGTGTGTTTGTGTGTTTGTGTGTTTGTGTGTTTGTGTGTTTGTGTGTTTGTGTGTTTGTGTGTTTGAGTGTTTGTGTGTTCTTGTGGTTGTGTGATCGTGTGTTTGTGTGTCTGTGTGTTTGTGTGTTTGTGTGTTTGTGTGTTTGTGTGTTTGTGTGTTTGTGTGTTTGTGTGTTTGTGTGTTTGTGTGTTTGTGTGTTTGTGTATTTGTGTTCCTGTGTGTTTGTGTGTTTGGGAGTTTGTATGTTCGTGTGTTTGTTCGTTAGTTTGTCCGTGTGTTTGTGTCTTTGCGTGTTCGTGTGTTTGTGTATTTGTGTGTTCACGTGTTTGTGTGTTTTGTGCTTGTGTGTTTGTGATTTTGTGTGATCGTGTCATAGTGTGTTTGTGTGTTTGTGTGTTTGTGTGTTTGTGTGTTTGTGTGTTTGTGTGTTTGCGTGTTAGTGTGTTTGCGTGTTTGTGCGTTTGTGTGTTTGTGTGTTTGTGTGTTTGTGTGTTTGTGTTTTTGTGTGTTTGTGTGTTTGTGTGTTTGTGTATTTGTGTATTTGTATGTTTGATTGTTTGTGTGTTTGTCTGTTTGTGTGTTTGTGTGTTTGTGTGTTTGTGTGTTTGTGTGTTTGTGTGTTTGTGTATTTGTGTGTTTGTGTGTTTGTGTGTTAGTGTTTCTATGTTTTCGTGTTTGTGTGTTTCCATGTTTCTGTATTTGGATCAGCGTGTGTTTGTGTGTTTGTGTATTTGTGTATTTGTGTGTTTGTGTGTTTGTGTGTTTGTGTGTTTGTGTGTTTGTGTGTTTGAGTGTTTGTGTGTTTCTGTGGTTGTGTGATCGTGTGTTGGTGTGTTTGTGTGTTTTCGTGTCTGTGTGTTTGTGTGTTTGTGTGTTGGCGTGTTTGTGTGTTTGTGTGTTTGTGTGTTTGTGTGTTTGTGTGTTTGTGTGTTCGTGTGTTCGTGTGTTAGTGTGTTTGTGTGTTCGTGTCTTTGTCTGTTTGTGTGTGAGTGTTTCTGTGTTTGTGTGTTCGTGTATTTGTGTGTTTGTGTGTGAGTGTCTCTGTGTTTGTGTGTTTTCGTGTTTATGTATTTGTATCATTGTGTGTTTGTGTGTGCCTGTGTTAGTGTGTTGGCGTGTTTGTGTGTTTGGGTGTTTGTGTGTTTGTGTGTTCGTGTGTTTGTGTGGTGTGTTTGTTCCTTTGTGTCTTTATGTGCTTGTTTTTTCGTATGTTCTCGTGTTTGTGTGTTCGTGTGTTTGTGTGTTTGTGTGCGTGTGAGTTTGTGTGTTTGTGTGTTTGTGTTTTTGTGTGTCTGTGTATTTGTGTGTTTTCGTGTTTGTGTGTTTTCGTGTTTGTGTGTTTGTGTGTTTGTGTGTTTGTGTGTTTTTGTGTTTGTGTGTTTGTGTGTTTGTGTGTTTGTGTGTTTAAGTGTTTGTGTGTTTTCGTGGTTGTGTGATCGTGTGTCTGTGTGTTTGTGTTTTCGTGTCTGTGTGTTTGTGTGTTTGTGTGTTTGTTTGTTTGTGTGTTTGTGTGTTTGTGTGTTTGTGTGTTTGTGTGTTTGTTTGTTTGTGTGTTTGTGTGTTTGTGTGTTTGTGTGTTTGTGTGTTTGTGTGTTTGTGTGTTTGTGTGTTTGTGTGTTTGTGTGTTTGTGTGTTTGTGTGTTTGTGTGTTTGTGTGTTTGTGTGTTTGTGTGTTTGTGTGTTTGTGTGTTTGTGTGTTTGTGTGTTTGTGTGTTTGTGTGTTTGTGTGTTTGTGTGTTTGTGTGTTTGTGTGTTTGTGTGTTTGTGTGTTTGTGTGTTTGTGTGTTTGTGTATTTGTGTTCCTGTGTGTTTGTGTGTTTGTGTGGTTGTGTGTCTGTGTGTTTGTGTGTTTGTGTGTTTGTGTGTTTGTGTGTTTGTGTGTTTGTGTGTTTGTGTGTTTGTGTGTTTGTGTGTTTGTGCATTTGTGTTCCTGTGTGTTTGTGTGTTTGTGTGTTTGTGTGTTTGTGTGTTTGTGTGTTTGTGTGTTTGTGTGTTCTTGTGGTTGTGTGATCGTGTGTTTGTGTGTTTGTGTGGTTGTGTGTCTGTGTGTTCGTGTGTTTGTGTGTTTGTGTGTTTGTGTGTTTGTGTGTTTGTGTGTTTGTGTGTTTGTGTGTTTGTGTGTTTGTGTGTTTGTGTGTTTGAGTGTTTGTGTGTTTGTGTGTTTGTGTGTTTGTGTGTTTGTGTGTTTGTGTGTTTGTGTATTTGTGTTCCTGTGTGTTTGTGTGTTTGGGAGTTTGTATGTTCGTGTGTTTGTTCGTTAGTTTGTCCGTGTGTTTGTGTCTTTGCGTGTTCGTGTGTTTGTGTATTTGTGTGTTCACGTGTTTGTGTGTTTTGTGCTTGTGTGTTTGTGATTTTGTGTGATCGTGTCATAGTGTGTTTGTGTGTTTGTGTGTTTGTGTGTTTGTGTGTTTGTGTGTTTGTGTGTTTGTGTCCTTGTGTGTTTGTGTGTTTGTGTGTTTGTGTGTTTGTGTGTTTTCGTGTTTGTGTGTTTGTGTGTTTGTGTGTTTGTGTGTTTGTGTGTTTGTGTGTTTGTGTGTTTGCGTGTTAGTGTGTTTGCGTGTTTGTGCGTTTGTGTGTTTGTGTGTTTGTGTGTTTGTGTGTTTGTGTGTTTGTGTGTTTGTGTTTTTGTGTGTTTGTGTGTTTGTGTGTTTGTGTATTTGTGTATTTGTATGTTTGATTGTTTGTGTGTTTGTCTGTTTGTGTGTTTGTCTGTTTGTGTGTTTGTGTGTTTGTGTGTTTGTGTGTTTGTGTGTTTGTGTATTTGTGTGTTTGTCTGTTTGTGTGTTAGTGTTTCTATGTTTTCGTGTTTGTGTGTTTCCATGTTTCTGTATTTGGATCATCGTGTGTTTGTGTGTTTGTGTATTTGTGTATTTGTGTGTTTGTGTGTTTGTGTGTTTGTGTGTTTGTGTGTTTGTGTGTTTGAGTGTTTGTGTGTTTCTGTGGTTGTGTGATCATGTGTTTGTGTGTTTGTGTGTTTTCGTGTCTGTGTGTTTGTGTGTTTGTGTGTTGGCGTGTTTGTGTGTTTGTGTTTTTGTATGTTTGTGTGTTTGTGTGTTTGTGTGTTCGTGTGTTCGTGTGTTAGTGTGTTTGTGTGTTCGTGTCTTTGTCTGTTTGTGTGTGAGTGTTTCTGTGTTTGTGTGTTCGTGTATTTGTGTGTTTGTGTGTGAGTGTCTCTGTGTTTGTGTGTTTTCGTGTTTATGTATTTGTATCATTGTGTGTTTGTGTGTGCCTGTGTCAGTGTGTTGGCGTGTTTGTGTGTTTGGGTGTTTGTGTGGTGTGTTTGTTCCTTTGTGTCTTTATGTGCTTGTTTTTTCGTATGTTCTCGTGTTTGTGTGTTCGTGTGTTTGTGTGTTTGTGTGCTTGTGAGTTTGTGTGTTTGTGTGTTTGTGTTTTTGTGTGTCTGTGTATTTGTGTGTTTTCGTGTTTGTGTGTTTGTGTGTTTGTGTGTTTTTGTGTTTGTGTGTTTGTGTGTTTGTGTGTTTGTGTGTTTGTGTGTTTAAGTGTTTGTGTGTTTTCGTGGTTGTGTGATCGTGTGTCTGTGTGTTTGTGTTTTCGTGTCTGTGTGTTTGTGTGTTTGTGTGTTTGTTTGTTTGTGTGTTTGTGTGTTTGTGTGTTTGTGTGTTTGTGTGTTTGTGTGTTTGTGTGTTTGTGTGTTTGTGTGTTTGTGTGTTTGTGTGTTTGTGTGTTTGTGTGTTTGTGTGTTTGTGTGTTTGTGTGTTTGTGTGTTTGTGTGTTTGTGTGTTTGTGTGTTTGTGTGTTTGTGTGTTTGTGTGTTTGTGTGTTTGTGTGTTTGTGTGTTTGTGTATTTGTGTGTTTGTGTGTTTGTGTGTTTGTGTGTTTGTGTGTTTGTGTGTTTGTGTGTTTGTGTGTCTGTGTGTTTGTGTGTTTGTGTGTTTGTGTGTTTGTGTATTTGTGTTCCTGTGTGTTTGGGTGTTTGGAAGTTTGTGTGTTCGTGTGTTTTTTCGTTAGTTTGTCCGTGTGTTTGTGTCTTTGCGTGTTCGTGTGTTTGTGTATTCGTGTGTTCACGTGTTTGTGTGTTTTTGTGCTTGTGTGTTTGTGATTTCGTGTGATCGTGTCATTGTGGGTTTGTGTGTTTGTCTGGTTGTGTGTTTGTGTGTTCGTGTGTTTGTGTGTTTGTGTGTTTGTGTGTTTGTGTGTTTGTGTGTTTTCGTGTTTGTGTGTTTGTGTGTTTGTGTGTTTGTGTGTTTGCGTGTAAGTGTGTTTGCGGGTTTGTGCGTTTGTGTGTTTGTGTGTTTGTGTGTTTGTGTGTTTGTGTTTTTGTGTGTTTGTGTGTTTGTGTATTTGTGTATTTGTATGTTTGATTGTTTGTGTGTTTGTCTGTTTGTGTGTTTGTGTGTTTGTGTGTTTGTGTGTTTGTGTGTTTGTGTGTTTGTGTGTTTGTGTGTTTGTGTGTTTGTGTGTTTGTGTGTTTGTGTGTTTGTGTGTTTGTGTGTTTGTGTGTTTGTGTGTTTGTGTGTTTGTGTGTTTGTGTGTTTGTGTGTTTGTGTGTTTGTGTGTTTGTGTGTTTGTGTGTTTGTGTGTTTGTGTGTTTGTGTGTTTGTGTGTTTGTGTGTTTGTGTGTTTGTGTTTGTGTGTTTGTGTGTTTGTGTGTTTGTGTGTTTGTGTGTTTGTGTGTTTGTGTGTTTGTGTGTTTGTGTGTTTGTGTGTTTGTGTGTTTGTGTGTTTGTGTGTTTGTGTGTTTGTCTGTTTGTGTGTTTGTGTGTTTGTGTGTTTGTGTGTTTGTGTGTTTGTGTGTTTGTGTGTTTGTGTGTTTGTGTGTTTGTGTTTTTGTGTGTTTGTGTGTTTGTGTGTTTGTGTGTTTGTGTGTTTGTGTGTTCGTGAGTCTGTGCGTTTGAGTTTCTGTGTTGTTTTGTGCCAGTGTGTTTGTGTGTTTCTGTGTTTGTGAGTTTGTGTGATCGTGTCATTTCGTGTTTGTCTGTTCGTGTGGTTGTGTGGTTGTGTGTTTGTGTGTTTGTGTCTTTGTGCTCTCTGTGTGTTTGTGTGTTTGTGTGGTTGTATGTTTGTGTGTTTGTGTGGTTGTGTGTTTGTGTGTGAGTGTTTCTGTGTTTGTGTGTTTGTGTATTTGTGTGTTTGTGTGTTTGTATGTGAGTGTTTCTGTGTTTGTGTGTTTGTGTGTTTTCGTGTTTCTGTATCTGTATCATTGTGTGTTTGTGTGTTTGTGTTTTTGTGTGTTTGTGTGTTTGTGTGTTTGTGTATCTGTGTATTTGTATGTTTAATTGTTTGTGTGTTTTTCTGTTTGTGTATTTGTATGTTTGATTGTTTGTGTGTTTGTCTGTTTGTGTATTTGTATGTTTGATTGTTTGTGTGTTTGTCTGTTTGTGTGTTTGTGTGTTTGTGTGTTTTTGTGTTTGTGTATTTGTGTGTTTGTGTGTTTGTGTGTGAGTGTTCCTATGTTTTCGTGTTTGTGTGTTTCCATGTTTCTGTATTTGGATCATTGTGTGTTTGTGTGTTAGTGTGTTTGCGTCTTTGCCTGTTTGTGTGTTTGTGTGTTTGTGTGTTTGTGTGTTTGTGTGCTTGTGTGTGTGTGTCTGTGTGTTTGTGTGTTTGTGTGTTTGTGTGTTTGTGTATTTGTGTTCCTGTGTGTTTGGGTGTTTGGAAGTTTGTGTGTTCGTGTGTTTTTTCGTTAGTTTGTCCGTGTGTTTGTGTCTTTTTGTGTTCGTGTGTTTGTGAATTCGTGTGTTCACGTGTTTGTGTGTTTTTGTGCTTGTGTGTTTGTGATTTCGTGTGATCGTGTCATTGTGGGTTTGTGTGTTTGTCTGGTTGTGTGTTTGTGTGTTCGTGTGTTCGTGTGTTTGTGTGTTTGTGTGTTTGTGTGTTTGTGTGTTTGTGTGTTTTCGTGTTTGTGTGTTTGTGTGTTTGTGTGTTTGTGTGTTTGCGTGTAAGTGTGTTTGCGGGTTTGTGCGTTTGTGTGTTTGTGTGTTTGTGTGTTTGTGTGTTTGTGTTTTTGTGTGTTTGTGTGTTTGTGTATTTGTGTATTTGTATGTTTGATTGTTTGTGTGTTTGTCTGTTTGTGTGTTTGTGTGTTTGTGTGTTTGTGTGTTTGTGTGTTTGTGTGTTTGTGTGTTTGTGTGTTTGTGTGTTTGTGTGTTTGTGTGTTTGTGTGTTTGTGTGTTTGTGTGTTTGTGTGTTTGTGTATTTGTGTGTTTGTGTGTGAGTGTTTCTATGTTTTCGTGTTTGTGTGTTTCCATGTTTCTGTATTTGGATCATCGTGTGTTTGTGTGTTTGTGTGTTAGTGTGTTTGCGTCTTTGCGTGTTTGTGTGTTTGTGCGTGCGTGTGTCTGTGTGTCCGTGTGTTTGTGTGTTTGTGTGTTTGTGTGTTTGTGTGTTTGTGTGTTTGTGTGTTTGTGTGTTTGTGTGTTTGTGTGTTTGTGTGTTTGTGTGTTTGTGTGTTTGTGTGTTTGTGTGTTTGTGTGTTCGTGTGTTTCCGTGTTTGTGTGTTTGTGTCCTGTGTGTTTAAGTGTTCGTATGTTTGTGTGTTTACGTGATTGTATGTTTGTGTGTTCGTGTGTTTGTGTGTTCGTGTGTTTGTGTGTTTGTGTGTTTGTGTGTTTGTGTGTTTGTGTGTTTGTGTGTTTGTGTGTTTGTGTGTTTGTGTGTTTGTGTGTTTGTGTGTTTGTGTGGTTGTGTGTTTGTGTGTTTGTGTGATTGTGTGTTTGTGTGTGAGTGTTTCTGTGTTTGTGTGTTTGTGTATTTGTATGTTTGTGTGTGAGTGTTTCTGTGTTTGTGTGTTTTCGTGTTTCTGTATTTGTATCATTGTGTGTTTTTGTGTTTGTGTGCTTGTGTGTTTGTGTGTTTGTGTGTTTGTGTGTTTGTGTGTTTGTGTGTTTGTGTGTTTGTGTGTTTGTGTGTTTGTGTGTTTGTGTGTTTGTGTGTTTGAGTGTTTGTGTAGTTCTGTGGTTGTGTGATCGTGTGTTTGTGTGTTTTCGTGTCTGTGTGTTTGTGTGTTTGTGTGTTGGCGTATTTGTGTGTTTGTGTGTTTGTGTGTTTGTGTGTTTGTGTGTTTGTGTGTTTGTGTGTTTGTTTGTTTGTGTGTTCGTGTGTTCGTGTGTTAGTGTGTTTGTGTGTTCGTGTCTTTGTGTGTTTGTGTGTAAGTGTTTCTGTGTTTGTGTGTTCGTGTATTTGTGTGTTTGTGTGTGAGTGTTTCTGTGTTTGTGTGTTTTCGTGTTTCTGTATTTGTATCATTGTGTGTTTGTGTGTGCCTGTGTTAGTGTGTTGGCGTGTTTGTGTGTTTGGGTGTTTGTGTGTTTGTGTGTTCGTGTGTTTGTGTGGTGTGTTTGTTCCTTTGTGTCTTTATGTGCTTGTTTTTTCGTATGTTCTCGTGTTTGTGTGTTCGTGTGTTTGTGTGTTTGTGTGTTTGTGTGTTTGTGTGTTTGTGTGTTTGTGTGTTTGTGTGTTTGTGTGTTTGTGTGTTTGTGTGTTTGTGTGTTTGTGTGTTTGAGTGTTTGTGTGTTTTCGTGGTTGTGTGATCGTGTGTTTGTGTGTTTGTGTGTTTTCGTGTCTGTGTGTTTGTTTGTTTGTGTGTTTGTGTGTTTGTTTGTTTGTGTGTTTGTGTGTTTGTGTGTTTGTGTGTTTGTGTGTTTGTGTGTTTGTGTGTTTGTGTGTTTGTGTGTTTGTGTGTTTGTGTGTTTGTGTGTTTGTGTGTTTGTGTGTTTGTGTGTTTGTGTGTTTGTGTGTTTGTGTGTTTGTGTGATTGTGTGTTTGTGTGTTTGTGTGTTTGTGTGTTTGTGTGTTTGTGTGTTTGTGTGTATGTGTGTTTGTGTGTTTGTGTGTTTGTGTGTTTGTGTGTTTGTGTGTTTGTGTGTTTGTGTGTTTGTGTGTTTGTGTGTTTGTGTGTTTGTGTGTTTGTGTGTTCGTAAGTCTGTGCGTTGGAGTTTTTGTGTTGTTTTGTGCCAGTGTGTTTGTGTGTTTTTGTGTTTGTGAGTTTGTGTGATCGTGTCATTTCGTGTTTGTGTGTTTGTGTGGTTGTGTGGTTGTGTGTTTGTGTGTTTGTGTCCTTGTGCTCTCTGTGTGTTTGTGTGTTTGTGTGGTTGTATGTTTGTGTGTTTGTGTGGTTGTGTGTTTGTGTGTGAGTGTTTCTGTGTTTGTGTGTTTGTGTAATTGTGTGTTTGTTTGTTTGTATGTGAGTGTTTCTGTGTTTGTGTGTTTGTGTGTTTTCGTGTTTCTTTATTTGTATCATTGTGTGTTTGTGTGTTTGTGTTTTCGTGTGTTTGTGTGTTTGTGTGTTTGTGTATTTGTGTATTTGTATGTTTGATTGTTTGTGTGTTTGTCTGTTTGTGTATTTGTATGTTTGATTGTTTGTGTGTTTGTCTGTTTGTGGATTCGTATGTTTGATTGTTGGTGTGTTTGTCTGTTTGTGTGTTTGTGTGTTTGTGTGTTTGTGTATTTGTGTGTTTGTGTGTTTGTGTGTGAGTGTTCCTATGTTTTCGTGTTTGTGTGTTTCCATGTTTCTGTATTTGGATCATTGTGTGTTTGTGTGTTTCCGTGTTAGTGTGTTTGCGTCTTTGCCTGTTTGTGTGTTTGTGTGTTCGTGTGTTTGTGTGTTTGTGTGTTTTCGTGTTTGTGTGTTTGTTTGTTTGTGTGCTTGTGTGTGTGTGTGTGTGTGTTTGTGTGTTTGTGTGTTTGTGTGTTTGTGTATTTGTGTTCCTGTGTGTTCGTGTGTTTGGGAGTTTGTGTGTTCGTGTGTTTGTTCGTTAGTTTGTCCGTGTGTTTGTGTCTTCGCGTGTTCGTGTGTTTGTGTATTCGTGTGTTCACGTGTTTGTGTGTTTTGTGCTTGTGTGTTTGTGATTTTGTGTGATCGTGTCATTGTGTGTTTGTGTGTTTGTCTGGTTGTGTGTTTGTGTGTTTGTGTGTTTGTGTGTTTGTGTGTTTGTGTGTTTGTGTGTTTGTGTGTTTGTGTGTTTGTGTGTTTGTGTGTTTGTGTGTTTGTGTGTTTGTGTGTTTGTGTGTTTGTGTGTTTGTGTGTTTGTGTGTTTGTGTGTTTGTGTGTTTGTGTGTTTGTGTGTTTGTGTGTTTGTGTGTTTGTGTGTTTGTGTGTTTGTGTGTTTGTGTGTTTGTGTGTTTTCGTGTTTGTGTGTTTGTGTGTTTGTGTGTTTGTGTGTTTGCGTGTTAGTGTGTTTGCGTGTTTGTGCGTTTGTGTGTTTGTGTGTTTGTGTGTTTGTGTGTTTGTGTGTTTGTGTTTTTGTGTGTTTGTGTGTTTGTGTATTTGTGTATTTGTATGTTTGATTGTTTGTGTGTTTGTCTGTTTGTGTGTTTGTGTGTTTGTGTGTTTGTGTGTTTGTGTATTTGTGTGTTTGTGTGTTTGTGTGTTTGTGTATTTGTGTGTTTGTGTGTTTGTGTGTGAGTGTTTCTATGTTTTTGTGTTTGTGTGTTTTCATGTTTCTGTATTTGGATCATCGTGTGTTTGTGTGTTTCTGTGTTTGTGTATTTGTGTGTTTGTGTGTTTGTGTGTTTGTGTGTTTGTGTGTTTGTGTGTTTGAGTGTTTGTGTGTTTCTGTAGTTGTGTGATCGTGTGTTTGTGTGTTTGTGTGTTTTCGTGTCTGTGTGTTTGTGTGTTTGTGTGTTGGCGTGTTTGTGTGTTTGTGTGTTTGTGTGTTTGTGTGTTTGTGTGTTTGTGTGTTTGTGTGTTTGTGTGTTTGTGTGTTTGTGTGTTTGTGTGTTTGTGTGTTTGTGTGTTTGTGTGTTTGTGTGTTTGTGTGTTTGTGTGTTTGTGTGTTTGTGTGTTTGTGTGTTTGTGTGTTTGTGTGTTTGTGTGTTTGTCTGTTTGTGTGTTTGTGTGTTTGTGTGTTTGTGTGTTTGTGTGTTTGTGTGTTTGTGTGTTTGTGTGTTTGTGTGTTTGTGTGTTTGTGTGTTTGTGTGTTTGTGTTTTTGTGTGTTTGTGTGTTTGTGTGTTTGTGTGTTTGTGTGTTTGTGTGTTCGTGAGTCTGTGCGTTTGAGTTTCTGTGTTGTTTTGTGCCAGTGTGTTTGTGTGTTTCTGTGTTTGTGAGTTTGTGTGATCGTGTCATTTCGTGTTTGTGTGTTCGTGTGGTTGTGTGGTTGTGTGTTTGTGTGTTTGTGTCTTTGTGCTCTCTGTGTGTTTGTGTGTTTGTGTGGTTGTATGTTTGTGTGTTTGTGTGGTTGTGTGTTTGTGTGTGAGTGTTTCTGTGTTTGTGTGTTTGTGTATTTGTGTGTTTGTGTGTTTGTATGTGAGTGTTTCTGTGTTTGTGTGTTTGTGTGTTTTCGTGTTTCTGTATCTGTATCATTGTGTGTTTGTGTGTTTGTGTTTTTGTGTGTTTGTGTGTTTGTGTATCTGTGTATTTGTATGTTTAATTGTTTGTGTGTTTGTCTGTTTGTGTATTTGTATGTTTGATTGTTTGTGTGTTTGTCTGTTTGTGTATTTGTATGTTTGATTGTTTGTGTGTTTGTCTGTTTGTGTGTTTGTCTGTTTGTGTGTTTGTGTGTTTGTGTGTTTGTGTGTTTGTGTATTTGTGTGTTTGTGTGTTTGTGTGTGAGTGTTCCTATGTTTTCGTGTTTGTGTGTTTCCATGTTTCTGTATTTGGATCATTGTGTGTTTGTGTGTTTGTGTGTTAGTGTGTTTGCGTCTTTGCCTGTTTGTGTGTTTGTGTGTTTGTGTGTTTGTGTGTTTGTGTGTTTGTGTGTTTGTGTGTTTGTGTGTTTGTGTGTTTGTGTGTTTGTGTGCTTGTGTGTGTGTGTCTGTGTGTTTGTGTGTTTGTGTGTTTGTGTGTTTGTGTATTTGTGTTCCTGTGTGTTTGGGTGTTTGGAAGTTTGTGTGTTCGTGTGTTTTTTCGTTAGTTTGTCCGTGTGTTTGTGTCTTTGCGTGTTCGTGTGTTTGTGTATTCGTGTGTTCACGTGTTTGTGTGTTTTTGTGCTTGTGTGTTTGTGATTTCGTGTGATCGTGTCATTGTGGGTTTGTGTGTTTGTCTGGTTGTGTGTTTGTGTGTTCGTGTGTTTGTGTGTTTGTGTGTTTGTGTGTTTGTGTGTTTGTGTGTTTGTGTGTTTGTGTGTTTGTGTGTTTGTGTGTTTTCGTGTTTGTGTGTTTGTGTGTTTGTGTGTTTGCGTGTAAGTGTGTTTGCGGGTTTGTGCGTTCGTGTGTTTGTGTGTTTGTGTGTTTGTGTGTTTGTGTTTTTGTGTGTTTGTGTGTTTGTGTATTTGTGTATTTGTATGTTTGATTGTTTGTGTGTTTGTGTGTTTGTGTGTTTGTGTGTTTGTGTGTTTGTGTGTTTGTGTGTTTGTGTGTTTGTGTGTTTGTGTGTTTGTGTGTTTGTGTATTTGTGTGTTTGTGTGTTTGTGTGTTTGTGTGTGAGTGTTTCTATGTTTTCGTGTTTGTGTGTTTCCATGTTTCTGTATTTGGATCATCGTGTGTTTGTGTGTTTGTGTGTTAGTGTGTTTGCGTCTTTGCGTGTTTGTGTGTTTGTGTGTTAGTGTGTTTGCGTCTTTGCGTGTTTGTGTGTTTGTGTGTTTGTGTGTTTGTGTGTTTGTGTGTTTGTGTGTTTGTGTGTTTGTGTGTTTGTGTGTTCGTGTGTTTCCGTGTTTGTGTGTTTGTGTCCTGTGTGTTTAAGTGTTCGTATGTTTGTGTGTTTACGTGATTGTATGTTTGTGTGTTCGTGTGTTTGTGTGTTCGTGTGTTTGTGTGTTTGTGTGTTTGTGTGTTTGTGTGTTTGTGTGTTTGTGTGTTTGTATGTTTGTGTGTTTGTGTGTTTGTGTGGTTGTGTGTTTGTGTGTTTGTGTGATTGTGTGTTTGTGTGTGAGTGTTTCTGTGTTTGTGTGTTTGTGTATTTGTATGTTTGTGTGTGAGTGTTTCTGTGTTTGTGTGTTTTCGTGTTTCTGTATTTGTATCATTGTGTGTTTTTGTGTTTGTGTGTTTGTGTGTTTGTGTGTTTGTGTGTTTGTGTGTTTGTGTGTTTGTGTGTTTGTGTGTTTGTGTGTTTGTGTGTTTGTGTGTTTGTGTGTTTGTGTGTTTGTGTGTTTGTGTGTTTGTGTGTTTGTGTGTTTGTGTGTTTGTGTGTTCGTGTGTTCGTGTGTTAGTGTGTTCGTGTGTTCGTGTCTTTGTGTGTTTGTGTGTGATTGTTTCTGTGTTTGTGTGTTCGTGTATTTGTGTGTTTGTGTGTGAGTGTTTGTGTGTTTGTGTGTTTGTGTGTTTTCGTGTTTCTGTATTTGTATCATTGTGTGTTTGTGTGTGCCTGTGTTTGTGTGTTGGCGTGTTTGTGTGTTTAGGTGTTTGTGTGTTTGTGTGTTCGTCTGTTTCTGGGTTTGTGTCTTTGTGTGGTGTGTGTTTGTTCCTTTGTGTCTTTATGTGCTTGTTTTTTCGTATGTTCTCGTGTTTTCGTGTTCGTGTGTTCGTGTGTTTGTGTGTTTGTGTGTTTGTGTGTTTGTGTTTTTGGGTGTCTGTGTGTTTGTGTGTTTGTGTGTTTGTGTGTTTGTGTGTTTGTGTGTTTGTGTGTTCGTGTGTTTGAGTGTTTGTGTAGTTCTGTGGTTGTGTGATCGTGTGTTTGTGTGTTTGTGTGTTTTCGTGTCTGTGTGTTTGTGTGTTTGTGTGTTGGCGTATTTGTGTGTTTGTGTGTTTGTGTGTTTGTGTGTTTGTGTGTTTGTTCGTTTGTGTGTTCGTGTGTTCGTGTGTTAGTGTGTTTGTGTGTTCGTGTCTTTGTGTGTTTGTGTGTAAGTGTTTCTGTGTTTGTGTGTTCGTGTATTTGTGTGTTTGTGTGTGAGTGTTTCTGTGTTTGTGTGTTTTCGTGTTTCTGTATTTGTATCATTGTGTGTTTGTGTGTGCCTGTGTTAGTGTGTTGGCGTGTTTGTGTGTTTGGGTGTTTGTGTGTTTGTGTGTTCGTGTGTTTGTGTGGTGTGTTTGTTCCTTTGTGTCTTTATGTGCTTGTTTTTTCGTATGTTCTCGTGTTTGTGTGTTCGTGTGTTTGTGTGTTTGTGTGTTCGTGTGTTTGTGTGTTTGTGTGTTTGTGTGTTTGTGTGTTTGTGTGTTTGTGTGTTTGTGTGTTTGTGTGTTTGTGTGTTTGTGTGTTTGAGTGTTTGTGTGTTTTCGTGGTTGTGTGATCGTGTGTTTGTGTGTTTGTGTGTT
This sequence comes from Sussaba pulchella, assembly GCA_963971145.1. NCBI lineage: Eukaryota > Metazoa > Arthropoda > Insecta > Hymenoptera > Ichneumonidae > Sussaba > Sussaba pulchella. The sequence goes on from CAXAQZ010000337.1 coordinate 506,123, forward strand.
TTCGTGTCTGTGTGTTTGTGTGTTTGTGTGTTTGTGTGTTTGTTTGTTTGTGTGTTTGTGTGTTTGTGTGTTTGTGTGTTTGTGTGTTTGTGTGTTTGTGTGTTTGTGTGTTTGTGTGTTTGTGTGTTTGTGTGTTTGTGTGTTTGTGTGTTTGTGTGTTTGTGTGTTTGTGTGTTTGTGTGTTTGTGTGTTTGTGTGTTTGTGTGTTTGTGTGTTTGTGTGTTTGTGTGTTTGTGTGTTTGTGTGTTTGTGTGTTTGTGTGTTTGTGTGTTTGTGTGTTTGTGTGTATGTGTGGTGTGTTTGTTCCTTTGTGTCTTTATGTGCTTGTTTTTTCGTATGTTCTCGTGTTTGTGTGTTCGTGTGTTTGTGTGTTTGTGTGCGTGTGAGTTTGTGTGTTTGTGTGTTTGTGTTTTTGTGTGTCTGTGTATTTGTGTGTTTTCGTGTTTGTGTGTTTTCGTGTTTGTGTGTTTGTGTGTTTGTGTGTTTGTGTGTTTTTGTGTTTGTGTGTTTGTGTGTTTGTGTGTTTGTGTGTTTGTGTGTTTAAGTGTTTGTGTGTTTTCGTGGTTGTGTGATCGTGTGTCTGTGTGTTTGTGTTTTCGTGTCTGTGTGTTTGTGTGTTTGTGTGTTTGTTTGTTTGTGTGTTTGTGTGTTTGTGTGTTTGTGTGTTTGTGTGTTTGTGTGTTTGTGTGTTTGTGTGTTTGTGTGTTTGTGTGTTTGTGTGTTTGTGTGTTTGTGTGTTTGTGTGTTTGTGTGTTTGTGTGTTTGTGTGTTTGTGTGTTTGTGTGTTTGTGTGTTTGTGTGTTTTTGTGTTTGTGTGTTTGTGTGTTTGTGTGTTTGTGTGTTTGTGTGTTTGTGTGTTTGTGTGTTTGTGTGTTTGTGTGTTTGTGTGTTTGTGTGTTTGTGTGTTTGTGTGTTTGTGTGTTTGTGTGTTTGTGTGTTTGTGTATTTGTGTTCCTGTGTGTTTGTGTGTTTGTGTGGTTGTGTGTCTGTGTGTTTGTGTGTTTGTGTGTTTGTGTGTTTGTGTGTTTGTGTGTTTGTGTGTTTGTGTGTTTGTGTGTTTGTGTGTTTGTGTGTTCTTGTGGTTGTGTGATCGTGTGTTTGTGTGTTTGTGTGTTTGTGTGTTTGTGTGTTTGTGTGTTTGTGTGTTTTTGTGTTTTTGTGGTTGTGTGATCGTGTGTTTGTGTGTTTGTGTGGTTGTGTGTCTGTGTGTTCGTGTGTTTGTGTGTTTGTGTGTTTGTGTGTTAGTGTGTTTGTGTGTTTGTGTGTTTGTGTGTTTGTGTGTTTGTGTGTTTGTGTGTTTGAGTGTTTGTGTGTTTGTGTGTTTGTGTGTTTGTGTGTTTGTGTATTTGTGTTCCTGTGTGTTTGTGTGTTTGGGAGTTTGTATGTTCGTGTGTTTGTTCGTTAGTTTGTCCGTGTGTTTGTGTCTTTGCGTGTTCGTGTGTTTGTGTATTTGTGTGTTCACGTGTTTGTGTGTTTTGTGCTTGTGTGTTTGTGATTTTGTGTGATCGTGTCATAGTGTGTTTGTGTGTTTGTGTGTTTGTGTGTTTGTGTGTTTGTGTATTTGTGTGTTTGTGTGTTTGTGTGTTTGTGTGTTTGTGTGTTTTCGTGTTTGTGTGTTTGTGTGTTTGTGTGTTTGTGTGTTTGCGTGTTAGTGTGTTTCCGTGTTTGTGCGTTTGTGTGTTTGTGTGTTTGTGTGTTTGTGTGTTTGTGTGTTTGTGTGTTTGTGTGTTTGTGTTTTTGTGTGTTTGTGTGTTTGTGTGTTTGTGTATTTGTGTATTTGTATGTTTGATTGTTTGTGTGTTTGTCTGTTTGTGTGTTTGTGTGTTTGTGTGTTTGTGTGTTTGTGTGTTTGTGTATTTGTGTGTTTCTGTGTTTGTGTGTTAGTGTTTCTATGTTTTCGTGTTTCCATGTTTCTGTATTTGGATCATGGTGTGTTCGTGTGTTTGTGTATTTGTGTATTTGTGTGTTTGTGTGTTTGTGTGTTTGTGTGTTTGTGTGTTTGTGTGTTTGTGTGTTTGAGTGTTTGTGTGTTTCTGTGGTTGTGTGATCGTGTGTTTGTGTGTTTGTGTGTTTTCGTGTCTGTGTGTTTGTGTGTTTGTGTGTTGGCGTGTTTGTGTGTTTGTGTTTTTGTGTGTTTGTGTGTTTGTGTGTTTGTGTGTTTGTGTGTTCGTGTGTTCGTGTGTTAGTGTGTTTGTGTGTTCGTGTCTTTGTCTGTTTGTGTGTGAGTGTTTCTGTGTTTGTGTGTTCGTGTATTTGTGTGTTTGTGTGTGAGTGTCTCTGTGTTTGTGTGTTTTCGTGTTTATGTATTTGTATCATTGTGTGTTTGTTTGTGCCTGTGTTAGTGTGTTGGCGTGTTTGTGTGTTTGGGTGTTTGTGTGGTGTGTTTGTTCCTTTGTGTCTTTATGTGCTTGTTCTTTCGTATGTTCTCGTGTTTGTGTGTTCGTGTGTTTGTGTGTTTGTGTGCTTGTGAGTTTGTGTGTTTGTGTGTTTGTGTTTTTGTGTGTCTGTGTATTTGTGTGTTTTCGTGTTTGTGTGTTTGTGTGTTTGTGTGTTTGTGTGTTTTTGTGTTTGTGTGTTTGTGTGTTTGTGTGTTTGTGTGTTTGTGTGTTTAAGTGTTTGTGTGTTTTCGTGGTTGTGTGATCGTGTGTATGTGTGTTTGTGTTTTCGTGTCTGTGTGTTTGTGTGTTTGTGTGTTTGTTTGTTTGTGTGTTTGTGTGTTTGTGTGTTTGTGTGTTTGTGTGTTTGTGTGTTTGTGTGTTTGTGTGTTTCTGTATCTGTATCATTGTGTGTTTGTGTGTTTGTGTTTTTGTGTGTTTGTGTGTTTGTGTGTTTGAGTGTTTGTGTGTTTCTGTAGTTGTGTGATCGTGTGTTTGTGTGTTTGTGTGTTTTCGTGTCTGTGTGTTTGTGTGTTTGTGTGTTGGCGTGTTTGTGTGTTTGTGTGTTTGTGTGTTTGTGTGTTTGTGTGTTTGTGTGTTTGTGTGTTTGTGTGTTTGTGTGTTTGTGTGTTTGTGTGTTTGTGTGTTTGTGTGTTTGTGTGTTTGTGTGTTTGTGTGTTTGTGTGTTTGTGTGTTTGTGTGTTTGTGTGTTTGTGTGTTTGTGTGTTTGTGTGTTTGTCTGTTTGTGTGTTTGTGTGTTTGTGTGTTTGTGTGTTTGTGTGTTTGTGTGTTTGTGTGTTTGTGTGTTTGTGTGTTTGTGTGTTTGTGTGTTTGTGTGTTTGTGTTTTTGTGTGTTTGTGTGTTTGTGTGTTTGTGTGTTTGTGTGTTTGTGTGTTCGTGAGTCTGTGCGTTTGAGTTTCTGTGTTGTTTTGTGCCAGTGTGTTTGTGTGTTTCTGTGTTTGTGAGTTTGTGTGATCGTGTCATTTCGTGTTTGTGTGTTCGTGTGGTTGTGTGGTTGTGTGTTTGTGTGTTTGTGTCTTTGTGCTCTCTGTGTGTTTGTGTGTTTGTGTGGTTGTATGTTTGTGTGTTTGTGTGGTTGTGTGTTTGTGTGTGAGTGTTTCTGTGTTTGTGTGTTTGTGTATTTGTGTGTTTGTGTGTTTGTATGTGAGTGTTTCTGTGTTTGTGTGTTTGTGTGTTTTCGTGTTTCTGTATCTGTATCATTGTGTGTTTGTGTGTTTGTGTTTTTGTGTGTTTGTGTGTTTGTGTATCTGTGTATTTGTATGTTTAATTGTTTGTGTGTTTGTCTGTTTGTGTATTTGTATGTTTGATTGTTTGTGTGTTTGTCTGTTTGTGTATTTGTATGTTTGATTGTTTGTGTGTTTGTCTGTTTGTGTGTTTGTCTGTTTGTGTGTTTGTGTGTTTGTGTGTTTGTGTGTTTGTGTATTTGTGTGTTTGTGTGTTTGTGTGTGAGTGTTCCTATGTTTTCGTGTTTGTGTGTTTCCATGTTTCTGTATTTGGATCATTGTGTGTTTGTGTGTTTGTGTGTTAGTGTGTTTGCGTCTTTGCCTGTTTGTGTGTTTGTGTGTTTGTGTGTTTGTGTGTTTGTGTGTTTGTGTGTTTGTGTGTTTGTGTGTTTGTGTGTTTGTGTGCTTGTGTGTGTGTGTCTGTGTGTTTGTGTGTTTGTGTGTTTGTGTGTTTGTGTATTTGTGTTCCTGTGTGTTTGGGTGTTTGGAAGTTTGTGTGTTCGTGTGTTTTTTCGTTAGTTTGTCCGTGTGTTTGTGTCTTTGCGTGTTCGTGTGTTTGTGTATTCGTGTGTTCACGTGTTTGTGTGTTTTTGTGCTTGTGTGTTTGTGATTTCGTGTGATCGTGTCATTGTGGGTTTGTGTGTTTGTCTGGTTGTGTGTTTGTGTGTTCGTGTGTTTGTGTGTTTGTGTGTTTGTGTGTTTGTGTGTTTGTGTGTTTGTGTGTTTGTGTGTTTGTGTGTTTGTGTGTTTTCGTGTTTGTGTGTTTGTGTGTTTGTGTGTTTGCGTGTAAGTGTGTTTGCGGGTTTGTGCGTTCGTGTGTTTGTGTGTTTGTGTGTTTGTGTGTTTGTGTGTTTGTGTGTTTGTGTGTTTGTGTGTTTGTGTGTTTGTGTGTTTGTGTGTTTGTGTGTTTGTGTGTTTGTGTGTTTGTGTATTTGTGTGTTTGTGTGTTTGTGTGTTTGTGTGTGAGTGTTTCTATGTTTTCGTGTTTGTGTGTTTCCATGTTTCTGTATTTGGATCATCGTGTGTTTGTGTGTTTGTGTGTTAGTGTGTTTGCGTCTTTGCGTGTTTGTGTGTTTGTGTGTTAGTGTGTTTGCGTCTTTGCGTGTTTGTGTGTTTGTGTGTTTGTGTGTTTGTGTGTTTGTGTGTTTGTGTGTTTGTGTGTTTGTGTGTTTGTGTGTTCGTGTGTTTCCGTGTTTGTGTGTTTGTGTCCTGTGTGTTTAAGTGTTCGTATGTTTGTGTGTTTACGTGATTGTATGTTTGTGTGTTCGTGTGTTTGTGTGTTCGTGTGTTTGTGTGTTTGTGTGTTTGTGTGTTTGTGTGTTTGTGTGTTTGTGTGTTTGTATGTTTGTGTGTTTGTGTGTTTGTGTGGTTGTGTGTTTGTGTGTTTGTGTGATTGTGTGTTTGTGTGTGAGTGTTTCTGTGTTTGTGTGTTTGTGTATTTGTATGTTTGTGTGTGAGTGTTTCTGTGTTTGTGTGTTTTCGTGTTTCTGTATTTGTATCATTGTGTGTTTTTGTGTTTGTGTGTTTGTGTGTTTGTGTGTTTGTGTGTTTGTGTGTTTGTGTGTTTGTGTGTTTGTGTGTTTGTGTGTTTGTGTGTTTGTGTGTTTGTGTGTTTGTGTGTTTGTGTGTTTGTGTGTTTGTGTGTTTGTGTGTTTGTGTGTTCGTGTGTTCGTGTGTTAGTGTGTTCGTGTGTTCGTGTCTTTGTGTGTTTGTGTGTGATTGTTTCTGTGTTTGTGTGTTCGTGTATTTGTGTGTTTGTGTGTGAGTGTTTGTGTGTTTGTGTGTTTGTGTGTTTTCGTGTTTCTGTATTTGTATCATTGTGTGTTTGTGTGTGCCTGTGTTTGTGTGTTGGCGTGTTTGTGTGTTTAGGTGTTTGTGTGTTTGTGTGTTCGTCTGTTTCTGGGTTTGTGTCTTTGTGTGGTGTGTGTTTGTTCCTTTGTGTCTTTATGTGCTTGTTTTTTCGTATGTTCTCGTGTTTTCGTGTTCGTGTGTTCGTGTGTTTGTGTGTTTGTGTGTTTGTGTGTTTGTGTTTTTGGGTGTCTGTGTGTTTGTGTGTTTGTGTGTTTGTGTGTTTGTGTGTTTGTGTGTTTGTGTGTTCGTGTGTTTGAGTGTTTGTGTAGTTCTGTGGTTGTGTGATCGTGTGTTTGTGTGTTTGTGTGTTTTCGTGTCTGTGTGTTTGTGTGTTTGTGTGTTGGCGTATTTGTGTGTTTGTGTGTTTGTGTGTTTGTGTGTTTGTGTGTTTGTTCGTTTGTGTGTTCGTGTGTTCGTGTGTTAGTGTGTTTGTGTGTTCGTGTCTTTGTGTGTTTGTGTGTAAGTGTTTCTGTGTTTGTGTGTTCGTGTATTTGTGTGTTTGTGTGTGAGTGTTTCTGTGTTTGTGTGTTTTCGTGTTTCTGTATTTGTATCATTGTGTGTTTGTGTGTGCCTGTGTTAGTGTGTTGGCGTGTTTGTGTGTTTGGGTGTTTGTGTGTTTGTGTGTTCGTGTGTTTGTGTGGTGTGTTTGTTCCTTTGTGTCTTTATGTGCTTGTTTTTTCGTATGTTCTCGTGTTTGTGTGTTCGTGTGTTTGTGTGTTTGTGTGTTCGTGTGTTTGTGTGTTTGTGTGTTTGTGTGTTTGTGTGTTTGTGTGTTTGTGTGTTTGTGTGTTTGTGTGTTTGTGTGTTTGTGTGTTTGAGTGTTTGTGTGTTTTCGTGGTTGTGTGATCGTGTGTTTGTGTGTTTGTGTGTTTTCGTGTCTGTGTGTTTGTGTGTTTGTGTGTTTGTGTGTTTGTTTGTTTGTGTGTTTGTGTGTTTGTGTGTTTGTGTGTTTGTGTGTTTGTGTGTTTGTGTGTTTGTGTGTTTGTGTGTTTGTGTGTTTGTGTGTTTGTGTGTTTGTGTGTTTGTGTGTTTGTGTGTTTGTGTGTTTGTGTGTTTGTGTGTTTGTGTGTTTGTGTGTTTGTGTGTTTGTGTGTTTGTGTGTTTGTGTGTTTGTGTGTTTGTGTGTTTGTGTGTTTGTGTGTTTGTGTGTATGTGTGGTGTGTTTGTTCCTTTGTGTCTTTATGTGCTTGTTTTTTCGTATGTTCTCGTGTTTGTGTGTTCGTGTGTTTGTGTGTTTGTGTGCGTGTGAGTTTGTGTGTTTGTGTGTTTGTGTTTTTGTGTGTCTGTGTATTTGTGTGTTTTCGTGTTTGTGTGTTTTCGTGTTTGTGTGTTTGTGTGTTTGTGTGTTTGTGTGTTTTTGTGTTTGTGTGTTTGTGTGTTTGTGTGTTTGTGTGTTTGTGTGTTTAAGTGTTTGTGTGTTTTCGTGGTTGTGTGATCGTGTGTCTGTGTGTTTGTGTTTTCGTGTCTGTGTGTTTGTGTGTTTGTGTGTTTGTTTGTTTGTGTGTTTGTGTGTTTGTGTGTTTGTGTGTTTGTGTGTTTGTGTGTTTGTGTGTTTGTGTGTTTGTGTGTTTGTGTGTTTGTGTGTTTGTGTGTTTGTGTGTTTGTGTGTTTGTGTGTTTGTGTGTTTGTGTGTTTGTGTGTTTGTGTGTTTGTGTGTTTGTGTGTTTTTGTGTTTGTGTGTTTGTGTGTTTGTGTGTTTGTGTGTTTGTGTGTTTGTGTGTTTGTGTGTTTGTGTGTTTGTGTGTTTGTGTGTTTGTGTGTTTGTGTGTTTGTGTGTTTGTGTGTTTGTGTGTTTGTGTGTTTGTGTATTTGTGTTCCTGTGTGTTTGTGTGTTTGTGTGGTTGTGTGTCTGTGTGTTTGTGTGTTTGTGTGTTTGTGTGTTTGTGTGTTTGTGTGTTTGTGTGTTTGTGTGTTTGTGTGTTTGTGTGTTTGTGTGTTCTTGTGGTTGTGTGATCGTGTGTTTGTGTGTTTGTGTGTTTGTGTGTTTGTGTGTTTGTGTGTTTTTGTGTTTTTGTGGTTGTGTGATCGTGTGTTTGTGTGTTTGTGTGGTTGTGTGTCTGTGTGTTCGTGTGTTTGTGTGTTTGTGTGTTTGTGTGTTAGTGTGTTTGTGTGTTTGTGTGTTTGTGTGTTTGTGTGTTTGTGTGTTTGTGTGTTTGAGTGTTTGTGTGTTTGTGTGTTTGTGTGTTTGTGTGTTTGTGTATTTGTGTTCCTGTGTGTTTGTGTGTTTGGGAGTTTGTATGTTCGTGTGTTTGTTCGTTAGTTTGTCCGTGTGTTTGTGTCTTTGCGTGTTCGTGTGTTTGTGTATTTGTGTGTTCACGTGTTTGTGTGTTTTGTGCTTGTGTGTTTGTGATTTTGTGTGATCGTGTCATAGTGTGTTTGTGTGTTTGTGTGTTTGTGTGTTTGTGTGTTTGTGTATTTGTGTGTTTGTGTGTTTGTGTGTTTGTGTGTTTGTGTGTTTTCGTGTTTGTGTGTTTGTGTGTTTGTGTGTTTGTGTGTTTGCGTGTTAGTGTGTTTCCGTGTTTGTGCGTTTGTGTGTTTGTGTGTTTGTGTGTTTGTGTGTTTGTGTGTTTGTGTGTTTGTGTGTTTGTGTTTTTGTGTGTTTGTGTGTTTGTGTGTTTGTGTATTTGTGTATTTGTATGTTTGATTGTTTGTGTGTTTGTCTGTTTGTGTGTTTGTGTGTTTGTGTGTTTGTGTGTTTGTGTATTTGTGTGTTTCTGTGTTTGTGTGTTAGTGTTTCTATGTTTTCGTGTTTCCATGTTTCTGTATTTGGATCATGGTGTGTTCGTGTGTTTGTGTATTTGTGTATTTGTGTGTTTGTGTGTTTGTGTGTTTGTGTGTTTGTGTGTTTGTGTGTTTGTGTGTTTGAGTGTTTGTGTGTTTCTGTGGTTGTGTGATCGTGTGTTTGTGTGTTTGTGTGTTTTCGTGTCTGTGTGTTTGTGTGTTTGTGTGTTGGCGTGTTTGTGTGTTTGTGTTTTTGTGTGTTTGTGTGTTTGTGTGTTTGTGTGTTTGTGTGTTCGTGTGTTCGTGTGTTAGTGTGTTTGTGTGTTCGTGTCTTTGTCTGTTTGTGTGTGAGTGCTTCTGTGTTTGTGTGTTCGTGTATTTGTGTGTTTGTGTGTGAGTGTCTCTGTGTTTGTGTGTTTTCGTGTTTATGTATTTGTATCATTGTGTGTTTGTTTGTGCCTGTGTTAGTGTGTTGGCGTGTTTGTGTGTTTGGGTGTTTGTGTGGTGTGTTTGTTCCTTTGTGTCTTTATGTGCTTGTTCTTTCGTATGTTCTCGTGTTTGTGTGTTCGTGTGTTTGTGTGTTTGTGTGCTTGTGAGTTTGTGTGTTTGTGTGTTTGTGTTTTTGTGTGTCTGTGTATTTGTGTGTTTTCGTGTTTGTGTGTTTGTGTGTTTGTGTGTTTGTGTGTTTTTGTGTTTGTGTGTTTGTGTGTTTGTGTGTTTGTGTGTTTGTGTGTTTAAGTGTTTGTGTGTTTTCGTGGTTGTGTGATCGTGTGTATGTGTGTTTGTGTTTTCGTGTCTGTGTGTTTGTGTGTTTGTGTGTTTGTTTGTTTGTGTGTTTGTGTGTTTGTGTGTTTGTGTGTTTGTGTGTTTGTGTGTTTGTGTGTTTGTGTGTTTCTGTATCTGTATCATTGTGTGTTTGTGTGTTTGTGTTTTTGTGTGTTTGTGTGTTTGTGTGTTTGAGTGTTTGTGTGTTTCTGTAGTTGTGTGATCGTGTGTTTGTGTGTTTGTGTGTTTTCGTGTCTGTGTGTTTGTGTGTTTGTGTGTTGGCGTGTTTGTGTGTTTGTGTGTTTGTGTGTTTGTGTGTTTGTGTGTTTGTGTGTTTGTGTGTTTGTGTGTTTGTGTGTTTGTGTGTTTGTGTGTTTGTGTGTTTGTGTGTTTGTGTGTTTGTGTGTTTGTGTGTTTGTGTGTTTGTGTGTTTGTGTGTTTGTGTGTTTGTGTGTTTGTGTGTTTGTGTGTTTGTCTGTTTGTGTGTTTGTGTGTTTGTGTGTTTGTGTGTTTGTGTGTTTGTGTGTTTGTGTGTTTGTGTGTTTGTGTGTTTGTGTGTTTGTGTGTTTGTGTGTTTGTGTTTTTGTGTGTTTGTGTGTTTGTGTGTTTGTGTGTTTGTGTGTTTGTGTGTTCGTGAGTCTGTGCGTTTGAGTTTCTGTGTTGTTTTGTGCCAGTGTGTTTGTGTGTTTCTGTGTTTGTGAGTTTGTGTGATCGTGTCATTTCGTGTTTGTGTGTTCGTGTGGTTGTGTGGTTGTGTGTTTGTGTGTTTGTGTCTTTGTGCTCTCTGTGTGTTTGTGTGTTTGTGTGGTTGTATGTTTGTGTGTTTGTGTGGTTGTGTGTTTGTGTGTGAGTGTTTCTGTGTTTGTGTGTTTGTGTATTTGTGTGTTTGTGTGTTTGTATGTGAGTGTTTCTGTGTTTGTGTGTTTGTGTGTTTTCGTGTTTCTGTATCTGTATCATTGTGTGTTTGTGTGTTTGTGTTTTTGTGTGTTTGTGTGTTTGTGTATCTGTGTATTTGTATGTTTAATTGTTTGTGTGTTTGTCTGTTTGTGTATTTGTATGTTTGATTGTTTGTGTGTTTGTCTGTTTGTGTATTTGTATGTTTGATTGTTTGTGTGTTTGTCTGTTTGTGTGTTTGTCTGTTTGTGTGTTTGTGTGTTTGTGTGTTTGTGTGTTTGTGTATTTGTGTGTTTGTGTGTTTGTGTGTGAGTGTTCCTATGTTTTCGTGTTTGTGTGTTTCCATGTTTCTGTATTTGGATCATTGTGTGTTTGTGTGTTTGTGTGTTAGTGTGTTTGCGTCTTTGCCTGTTTGTGTGTTTGTGTGTTTGTGTGTTTGTGTGTTTGTGTGTTTGTGTGTTTGTGTGTTTGTGTGTTTGTGTGTTTGTGTGCTTGTGTGTGTGTGTCTGTGTGTTTGTGTGTTTGTGTGTTTGTGTGTTTGTGTATTTGTGTTCCTGTGTGTTTGGGTGTTTGGAAGTTTGTGTGTTCGTGTGTTTTTTCGTTAGTTTGTCCGTGTGTTTGTGTCTTTGCGTGTTCGTGTGTTTGTGTATTCGTGTGTTCGTGTGTTCACGTGTTTGTGTGTTTTTGTGCTTGTGTGTTTGTGATTTCGTGTGATCGTGTCATTGTGGGTTTGTGTGTTTGTCTGGTTGTGTGTTTGTGTGTTCGTGTGTTTGTGTGTTTGTGTGTTTGTGTGTTTGTGTGTTTGTGTGTTTGTGTGTTTGTGTGTTTGTGTGTTTGTGTGTTTTCGTGTTTGTGTGTTTGTGTGTTTGTGTGTTTGCGTGTAAGTGTGTTTGCGGGTTTGTGCGTTCGTGTGTTTGTGTGTTTGTGTGTTTGTGTGTTTGTGTGTTTGTGTGTTTGTGTGTTTGTGTGTTTGTGTGTTTGTGTGTTTGTGTGTTTGTGTGTTTGTGTGTTTGTGTGTTTGTGTATTTGTGTGTTTGTGTGTTTGTGTGTTTGTGTGTGAGTGTTTCTATGTTTTCGTGTTTGTGTGTTTCCATGTTTCTGTATTTGGATCATCGTGTGTTTGTGTGTTTGTGTGTTAGTGTGTTTGCGTCTTTGCGTGTTTGTGTGTTTGTGTGTTAGTGTGTTTGCGTCTTTGCGTGTTTGTGTGTTTGTGTGTTTGTGTGTTTGTGTGTTTGTGTGTTTGTGTGTTTGTGTGTTTGTGTGTTTGTGTGTTCGTGTGTTTCCGTGTTTGTGTGTTTGTGTCCTGTGTGTTTAAGTGTTCGTATGTTTGTGTGTTTACGTGATTGTATGTTTGTGTGTTCGTGTGTTTGTGTGTTCGTGTGTTTGTGTGTTTGTGTGTTTGTGTGTTTGTGTGTTTGTGTGTTTGTGTGTTTGTATGTTTGTGTGTTTGTGTGTTTGTGTGGTTGTGTGTTTGTGTGTTTGTGTGATTGTGTGTTTGTGTGTGAGTGTTTCTGTGTTTGTGTGTTTGTGTATTTGTATGTTTGTGTGTGAGTGTTTCTGTGTTTGTGTGTTTTCGTGTTTCTGTATTTGTATCATTGTGTGTTTTTGTGTTTGTGTGTTTGTGTGTTTGTGTGTTTGTGTGTTTGTGTGTTTGTGTGTTTGTGTGTTTGTGTGTTTGTGTGTTTGTGTGTTTGTGTGTTTGTGTGTTTGTGTGTTTGTGTGTTTGTGTGTTTGTGTGTTTGTGTGTTTGTGTGTTCGTGTGTTCGTGTGTTAGTGTGTTCGTGTGTTCGTGTCTTTGTGTGTTTGTGTGTGATTGTTTCTGTGTTTGTGTGTTCGTGTATTTGTGTGTTTGTGTGTGAGTGTTTGTGTGTTTGTGTGTTTGTGTGTTTTCGTGTTTCTGTATTTGTATCATTGTGTGTTTGTGTGTGCCTGTGTTTGTGTGTTGGCGTGTTTGTGTGTTTAGGTGTTTGTGTGTTTGTGTGTTCGTCTGTTTCTGGGTTTGTGTCTTTGTGTGGTGTGTGTTTGTTCCTTTGTGTCTTTATGTGCTTGTTTTTTCGTATGTTCTCGTGTTTTCGTGTTCGTGTGTTCGTGTGTTTGTGTGTTTGTGTGTTTGTGTGTTTGTGTTTTTGGGTGTCTGTGTGTTTGTGTGTTTGTGTGTTTGTGTGTTTGTGTGTTTGTGTGTTTGTGTGTTCGTGTGTTTGAGTGTTTGTGTAGTTCTGTGGTTGTGTGATCGTGTGTTTGTGTGTTTGTGTGTTTTCGTGTCTGTGTGTTTGTGTGTTTGTGTGTTGGCGTATTTGTGTGTTTGTGTGTTTGTGTGTTTGTGTGTTTGTGTGTTTGTTCGTTTGTGTGTTCGTGTGTTCGTGTGTTAGTGTGTTTGTGTGTTCGTGTCTTTGTGTGTTTGTGTGTAAGTGTTTCTGTGTTTGTGTGTTCGTGTATTTGTGTGTTTGTGTGTGAGTGTTTCTGTGTTTGTGTGTTTTCGTGTTTCTGTATTTGTATCATTGTGTGTTTGTGTGTGCCTGTGTTAGTGTGTTGGCGTGTTTGTGTGTTTGGGTGTTTGTGTGTTTGTGTGTTCGTGTGTTTGTGTGGTGTGTTTGTTCCTTTGTGTCTTTATGTGCTTGTTTTTTCGTATGTTCTCGTGTTTGTGTGTTCGTGTGTTTGTGTGTTTGTGTGTTCGTGTGTTTGTGTGTTTGTGTGTTTGTGTGTTTGTGTGTTTGTGTGTTTGTGTGTTTGTGTGTTTGTGTGTTTGTGTGTTTGTGTGTTTGTGTGTTTGAGTGTTTGTGTGTTTTCGTGGTTGTGTGATCGTGTGTTTGTGTGTTTGTGTGTTTTCGTGTCTGTGTGTTTGTGTGTTTGTGTGTTTGTGTGTTTGTTTGTTTGTGTGTTTGTGTGTTTGTGTGTTTGTGTGTTTGTGTGTTTGTGTGTTTGTGTGTTTGTGTGTTTGTGTGTTTGTGTGTTTGTGTGTTTGTGTGTTTGTGTGTTTGTGTGTTTGTGTGTTTGTGTGTTTGTGTGTTTGTGTGTTTGTGTGTTTGTGTGTTTGTGTGTTTGTGTGTTTGTGTGTTTGTGTGTTTGTGTGTTTGTGTGTTTGTGTGTTTGTGTGTTTGTCTGTATGTGTGGTGTGTTTGTTCCTTTGTGTCTTTATGTGCTTGTTTTTTCGTATGTTCTCGTGTTTGTGTGTTCGTGTGTTTGTGTGTTTGTGTGCGTGTGAGTTTGTGTGTTTGTGTGTTTGTGTTTTTGTGTGTCTGTGTATTTGTGTGTTTTCGTGTTTGTGTGTTTTCGTGTTTGTGTGTTTGTGTGTTTGTGTGTTTGTGTGTTTTTGTGTTTGTGTGTTTGTGTGTTTGTGTGTTTGTGTGTTTGTGTGTTTAAGTGTTTGTGTGTTTTCGTGGTTGTGTGATCGTGTGTCTGTGTGTTTGTGTTTTCGTGTCTGTGTGTTTGTGTGTTTGTGTGTTTGTTTGTTTGTGTGTTTGTGTGTTTGTGTGTTTGTGTGTTTGTGTGTTTGTGTGTTTGTGTGTTTGTGTGTTTGTGTGTTTGTGTGTTTGTGTGTTTGTGTGTTTGTGTGTTTGTGTGTTTGTGTGTTTGTGTGTTTGTGTGTTTGTGTGTTTGTGTGTTTGTGTGTTTGTGTGTTTTTGTGTTTGTGTGTTTGTGTGTTTGTGTGTTTGTGTGTTTGTGTGTTTGTGTGTTTGTGTGTTTGTGTGTTTGTGTGTTTGTGTGTTTGTGTGTTTGTGTGTTTGTGTGTTTGTGTGTTTGTGTGTTTGTGTGTTTGTGTATTTGTGTTCCTGTGTGTTTGTGTGTTTGTGTGGTTGTGTGTCTGTGTGTTTGTGTGTTTGTGTGTTTGTGTGTTTGTGTGTTTGTGTGTTTGTGTGTTTGTGTGTTTGTGTGTTTGTGTGTTTGTGTGTTCTTGTGGTTGTGTGATCGTGTGTTTGTGTGTTTGTGTGTTTGTGTGTTTGTGTGTTTGTGTGTTTTTGTGTTTTTGTGGTTGTGTGATCGTGTGTTTGTGTGTTTGTGTGGTTGTGTGTCTGTGTGTTCGTGTGTTTGTGTGTTTGTGTGTTTGTGTGTTAGTGTGTTTGTGTGTTTGTGTGTTTGTGTGTTTGTGTGTTTGTGTGTTTGTGTGTTTGAGTGTTTGTGTGTTTGTGTGTTTGTGTGTTTGTGTGTTTGTGTATTTGTGTTCCTGTGTGTTTGTGTGTTTGGGAGTTTGTATGTTCGTGTGTTTGTTCGTTAGTTTGTCCGTGTGTTTGTGTCTTTGCGTGTTCGTGTGTTTGTGTATTTGTGTGTTCACGTGTTTGTGTGTTTTGTGCTTGTGTGTTTGTGATTTTGTGTGATCGTGTCATAGTGTGTTTGTGTGTTTGTGTGTTTGTGTGTTTGTGTGTTTGTGTATTTGTGTGTTTGTGTGTTTGTGTGTTTGTGTGTTTGTGTGTTTTCGTGTTTGTGTGTTTGTGTGTTTGTGTGTTTGTGTGTTTGCGTGTTAGTGTGTTTCCGTGTTTGTGCGTTTGTGTGTTTGTGTGTTTGTGTGTTTGTGTGTTTGTGTGTTTGTGTGTTTGTGTGTTTGTGTTTTTGTGTGTTTGTGTGTTTGTGTGTTTGTGTATTTGTGTATTTGTATGTTTGATTGTTTGTGTGTTTGTCTGTTTGTGTGTTTGTGTGTTTGTGTGTTTGTGTGTTTGTGTATTTGTGTGTTTCTGTGTTTGTGTGTTAGTGTTTCTATGTTTTCGTGTTTCCATGTTTCTGTATTTGGATCATGGTGTGTTCGTGTGTTTGTGTATTTGTGTATTTGTGTGTTTGTGTGTTTGTGTGTTTGTGTGTTTGTGTGTTTGTGTGTTTGTGTGTTTGAGTGTTTGTGTGTTTCTGTGGTTGTGTGATCGTGTGTTTGTGTGTTTGTGTGTTTTCGTGTCTGTGTGTTTGTGTGTTTGTGTGTTGGCGTGTTTGTGTGTTTGTGTTTTTGTGTGTTTGTGTGTTTGTGTGTTTGTGTGTTTGTGTGTTCGTGTGTTCGTGTGTTAGTGTGTTTGTGTGTTCGTGTCTTTGTCTGTTTGTGTGTGAGTGTTTCTGTGTTTGTGTGTTCGTGTATTTGTGTGTTTGTGTGTGAGTGTCTCTGTGTTTGTGTGTTTTCGTGTTTATGTATTTGTATCATTGTGTGTTTGTTTGTGCCTGTGTTAGTGTGTTGGCGTGTTTGTGTGTTTGGGTGTTTGTGTGGTGTGTTTGTTCCTTTGTGTCTTTATGTGCTTGTTCTTTCGTATGTTCTCGTGTTTGTGTGTTCGTGTGTTTGTGTGTTTGTGTGCTTGTGAGTTTGTGTGTTTGTGTGTTTGTGTTTTTGTGTGTCTGTGTATTTGTGTGTTTTCGTGTTTGTGTGTTTGTGTGTTTGTGTGTTTGTGTGTTTTTGTGTTTGTGTGTTTGTGTGTTTGTGTGTTTGTGTGTTTGTGTGTTTAAGTGTTTGTGTGTTTTCGTGGTTGTGTGATCGTGTGTATGTGTGTTTGTGTTTTCGTGTCTGTGTGTTTGTGTGTTTGTGTGTTTGTTTGTTTGTGTGTTTGTGTGTTTGTGTGTTTGTGTGTTTGTGTGTTTGTGTGTTTGTGTGTTTGTGTGTTTCTGTATCTGTATCATTGTGTGTTTGTGTGTTTGTGTTTTTGTGTGTTTGTGTGTTTGTGTGTTTGTGTATCTGTGTATTTGTATGTTTAATTGTTTGTGTGTTTGTCTGTTTGTGTATTTGTATGTTTGATTGTTTGTGTGTTTGTCTGTTTGTGTATTTGTATGTTTGATTGTTTGTGTGTTTGTCTGTTTGTGTGTTTGTGTGTTTGTGTGTTTGTGTGTTTGTGTATTTGTGTGTTTGTGTGTTTGTGTGTGAGTGTTCCTATGTTTTCGTGTTTGTGTGTTTCCATGTTTCTGTATTTGGATCATTGTGTGTTTGTGTGTTAGTGTGTTTGCGTCTTTGCCTGTTTGTGTGTTTGTGTGTTTGTGTGTTTGTGTGTTTGTGTTTTTGGGTGTCTGTGTGTTTGTGTGTTTGTGTGTTTGTGTGTTTGTGTGTTTGTGTGTTTGTGTGTTCGTGTGTTTGAGTGTTTGTGTAGTTCTGTGGTTGTGTGATCGTGTGTTTGTGTGTTTGTGTGTTTTCGTGTCTGTGTGTTTGTGTGTTTGTGTGTTGGCGTATTTGTGTGTTTGTGTGTTTGTGTGTTTGTGTGTTTGTGTGTTTGTTCGTTTGTGTGTTCGTGTGTTCGTGTGTTAGTGTGTTTGTGTGTTCGTGTCTTTGTGTGTTTGTGTGTAAGTGTTTCTGTGTTTGTGTGTTCGTGTATTTGTGTGTTTGTGTGTGAGTGTTTCTGTGTTTGTGTGTTTTCGTGTTTCTGTATTTGTATCATTGTGTGTTTGTGTGTGCCTGTGTTAGTGTGTTGGCGTGTTTGTGTGTTTGGGTGTTTGTGTGTTTGTGTGTTCGTGTGTTTGTGTGGTGTGTTTGTTCCTTTGTGTCTTTATGTGCTTGTTTTTTCGTATGTTCTCGTGTTTGTGTGTTCGTGTGTTTGTGTGTTTGTGTGTTCGTGTGTTTGTGTGTTTGTGTGTTTGTGTGTTTGTGTGTTTGTGTGTTTGTGTGTTTGTGTGTTTGTGTGTTTGTGTGTTTGTGTGTTTGTGTGTTTGTGTGTTTGAGTGTTTGTGTGTTTTCGTGGTTGTGTGATCGTGTGTTTGTGTGTTTGTGTGTTTTCGTGTCTGTGTGTTTGTGTGTTTGTGTGTTTGTGTGTTTGTTTGTTTGTGTGTTTGTGTGTTTGTGTGTTTGTGTGTTTGTGTGTTTGTGTGTTTGTGTGTTTGTGTGTTTGTGTGTTTGTGTGTTTGTGTGTTTGTGTGTTTGTGTGTTTGTGTGTTTGTGTGTTTGTGTGTTTGTGTGTTTGTGTGTTTGTGTGTTTGTGTGTTTGTGTGTTTGTGTGTTTGTGTGTTTGTGTGTTTGTGTGTTTGTGTGTTTGTGTGTTTGTGTGTATGTGTGGTGTGTTTGTTCCTTTGTGTCTTTATGTGCTTGTTTTTTCGTATGTTCTCGTGTTTGTGTGTTCGTGTGTTTGTGTGTTTGTGTGCGTGTGAGTTTGTGTGTTTGTGTGTTTGTGTTTTTGTGTGTCTGTGTATTTGTGTGTTTTCGTGTTTGTGTGTTTTCGTGTTTGTGTGTTTGTGTGTTTGTGTGTTTGTGTGTTTTTGTGTTTGTGTGTTTGTGTGTTTGTGTGTTTGTGTGTTTGTGTGTTTAAGTGTTTGTGTGTTTTCGTGGTTGTGTGATCGTGTGTCTGTGTGTTTGTGTTTTCGTGTCTGTGTGTTTGTGTGTTTGTGTGTTTGTTTGTTTGTGTGTTTGTGTGTTTGTGTGTTTGTGTGTTTGTGTGTTTGTGTGTTTGTGTGTTTGTGTGTTTGTGTGTTTGTGTGTTTGTGTGTTTGTGTGTTTGTGTGTTTGTGTGTTTGTGTGTTTGTGTGTTTGTGTGTTTGTGTGTTTGTGTGTTTGTGTGTTTTTGTGTTTGTGTGTTTGTGTGTTTGTGTGTTTGTGTGTTTGTGTGTTTGTGTGTTTGTGTGTTTGTGTGTTTGTGTGTTTGTGTGTTTGTGTGTTTGTGTGTTTGTGTGTTTGTGTGTTTGTGTGTTTGTGTATTTGTGTTCCTGTGTGTTTGTGTGTTTGTGTGGTTGTGTGTCTGTGTGTTTGTGTGTTTGTGTGTTTGTGTGTTTGTGTGTTTGTGTGTTTGTGTGTTTGTGTGTTTGTGTGTTTGTGTGTTTGTGTGTTCTTGTGGTTGTGTGATCGTGTGTTTGTGTGTTTGTGTGTTTGTGTGTTTGTGTGTTTGTGTGTTTTTGTGTTTTTGTGGTTGTGTGATCGTGTGTTTGTGTGTTTGTGTGGTTGTGTGTCTGTGTGTTCGTGTGTTTGTGTGTTTGTGTGTTTGTGTGTTAGTGTGTTTGTGTGTTTGTGTGTTTGTGTGTTTGTGTGTTTGTGTGTTTGTGTGTTTGAGTGTTTGTGTGTTTGTGTGTTTGTGTGTTTGTGTGTTTGTGTATTTGTGTTCCTGTGTGTTTGTGTGTTTGGGAGTTTGTATGTTCGTGTGTTTGTTCGTTAGTTTGTCCGTGTGTTTGTGTCTTTGCGTGTTCGTGTGTTTGTGTATTTGTGTGTTCACGTGTTTGTGTGTTTTGTGCTTGTGTGTTTGTGATTTTGTGTGATCGTGTCATAGTGTGTTTGTGTGTTTGTGTGTTTGTGTGTTTGTGTGTTTGTGTGTTTGTGTGTTTGTGTGTTTGTGTGTTTGTGTGTTTGTGTGTTTTCGTGTTTGTGTGTTTGTGTGTTTGTGTGTTTGTGTGTTTGCGTGTTAGTGTGTTTCCGTGTTTGTGCGTTTGTGTGTTTGTGTGTTTGTGTGTTTGTGTGTTTGTGTGTTTGTGTGTTTGTGTTTTTGTGTGTTTGTGTGTTTGTGTGTTTGTGTATTTGTGTATTTGTATGTTTGATTGTTTGTGTGTTTGTCTGTTTGTGTGTTTGTGTGTTTGTGTGTTTGTGTGTTTGTGTATTTGTGTGTTTCTGTGTTTGTGTTTCTGTGTTTGTGTGTTAGTGTTTCTATGTTTTCGTGTTTCCATGTTTCTGTATTTGGATCATGGTGTGTTCGTGTGTTTGTGTATTTGTGTATTTGTGTGTTTGTGTGTTTGTGTGTTTGTGTGTTTGTGTGTTTGTGTGTTTGTGTGTTTGTGTGTTTGAGTGTTTGTGTGTTTCTGTGGTTGTGTGATCGTGTGTTTGTGTGTTTGTGTGTTTTCGTGTCTGTGTGTTTGTGTGTTTGTGTGTTGGCGTGTTTGTGTGTTTGTGTTTTTGTGTGTTTGTGTGTTTGTGTGTTTGTGTGTTCGTGTGTTCGTGTGTTAGTGTGTTTGTGTGTTCGTGTCTTTGTCTGTTTGTGTGTGAGTGTTTCTGTGTTTGTGTGTTCGTGTATTTGTGTGTTTGTGTGTGAGTGTCTCTGTGTTTGTGTGTTTTCGTGTTTATGTATTTGTATCATTGTGTGTTTGTTTGTGCCTGTGTTAGTGTGTTGGCGTGTTTGTGTGTTTGGGTGTTTGTGTGGTGTGTTTGTTCCTTTGTGTCTTTATGTGCTTGTTTTTTCGTATGTTCTCGTGTTTGTGTGTTCGTGTGTTTGTGTGTTTGTGTGCTTGTGAGTTTGTGTGTTTGTGTGTTTGTGTTTTTGTGTGTCTGTGTATTTGTGTGTTTTCGTGTTTGTGTGTTTGTGTGTTTGTGTGTTTGTGTGTTTTTGTGTTTGTGTGTTTGTGTGTTTGTGTGTTTGTGTGTTTGTGTGTTTGTGTGTTTGTGTGTTTAAGTGTTTGTGTGTTTTCGTGGTTGTGTGATCGTGTGTATGTGTGTTTGTGTTTTCGTGTCTGTGTGTTTGTGTGTTTGTGTGTTTGTTTGTTTGTGTGTTTGTGTGTTTGTGTGTTTGTGTGTTTGTGTGTTTGTGTGTTTGTGTGTTTCTGTATCTGTATCATTGTGTGTTTGTGTGTTTGTGTTTTTGTGTGTTTGTGTGTTTGTGTGTTTGTGTGTTTGTGTATCTGTGTATTTGTATGTTTAATTGTTTGTGTGTTTGTCTGTTTGTGTATTTGTATGTTTGATTGTTTGTGTGTTTGTCTGTTTGTGTATTTGTATGTTTGATTGTTTGTGTGTTTGTCTGTTTGTGTGTTTGTGTGTTTGTGTGTTTGTGTGTTTGTGTATTTGTGTGTTTGTGTGTTTGTGTGTGAGTGTTCCTATGTTTTCGTGTTTGTGTGTTTCCATGTTTCTGTATTTGGATCATTGTGTGTTTGTGTGTTAGTGTGTTTGCGTCTTTGCCTGTTTGTGTGTTTGTGTGTTTGTGTGTTTGTGTGTTTGTGTGTTTGTGTGTTTGTGTGTTTGTGTGTTTTTGTGTTTGTGTGCTTGTGTGTGTGTGTCTGTGTGTTTGTGTGTTTGTGTGTTTGTGTGTTTGTATATTTGTGTTCCTGTGTGTTTGGGTGTTTGGAAGTTTGTGTGTTCGTGTGTTTTTTCGTTAGTTTGTCCGTGTGTTTGTGTCTTTGCGTGTTCGTGTGTTTGTGTATTCGTGTGTTCACGTGTTTGTGTGTTTTTGTGCTTGTGTGTTTGTGATTTCGTGTGATCGTGTCATTGTGGGTTTGTGTGTTTGTCTGGTTGTGTGTTTGTGTGTTCGTGTGTTTGTGTGTTTGTGTGTTTGTGTGTTTGTGTGTTTGTGTGTTTGTGTGTTTTCGTGTTTGTGTGTTTGTGTGTTTGTGTGTTTGTGTGTTTGCGTGTAAGTGTGTTTGCGAGTTTGTGCGTTTGTGTGTTTGTGTGTTTGTGTGTTTGTGTGTTTGTGTTTTTGTGTGTTTGTGTGTTTGTGTATTTGTGTATTTGTATGTTTGATTGTTTGTGTGTTTGTCTGTTTGTGTGTTTGTGTGTTTGTGTGTTTGTGTGTTTGTGTGTTTGTGTGTTTGTGTGTTTGTGTGTTTGTGTGTTTGTGTGTTTGTGTGTTTGTGTGTTTGTGTGTTCTTGTGGTTGTGTGATCGTGTGTTTGTGTGTTTGTGTGTTTGTGTGTTTGTGTGTTTGTGTGTTTTTGTGTTTTTGTGGTTGTGTGATCGTGTGTTTGTGTGTTTGTGTGGTTGTGTGTCTGTGTGTTCGTGTGTTTGTGTGTTTGTGTGTTTGTGTGTTAGTGTGTTTGTGTGTTTGTGTGTTTGTGTGTTTGTGTGTTTGTGTGTTTGTGTGTTTGAGTGTTTGTGTGTTTGTGTGTTTGTGTGTTTGTGTGTTTGTGTATTTGTGTTCCTGTGTGTTTGTGTGTTTGGGAGTTTGTATGTTCGTGTGTTTGTTCGTTAGTTTGTCCGTGTGTTTGTGTCTTTGCGTGTTCGTGTGTTTGTGTATTTGTGTGTTCACGTGTTTGTGTGTTTTGTGCTTGTGTGTTTGTGATTTTGTGTGATCGTGTCATAGTGTGTTTGTGTGTTTGTGTGTTTGTGTGTTTGTGTGTTTGTGTGTTTGTGTGTTTGTGTGTTTGTGTGTTTGTGTGTTTGTGTGTTTTCGTGTTTGTGTGTTTGTGTGTTTGTGTGTTTGTGTGTTTGCGTGTTAGTGTGTTTCCGTGTTTGTGCGTTTGTGTGTTTGTGTGTTTGTGTGTTTGTGTGTTTGTGTGTTTGTGTGTTTGTGTTTTTGTGTGTTTGTGTGTTTGTGTGTTTGTGTATTTGTGTATTTGTATGTTTGATTGTTTGTGTGTTTGTCTGTTTGTGTGTTTGTGTGTTTGTGTGTTTGTGTGTTTGTGTATTTGTGTGTTTCTGTGTTTGTGTGTTAGTGTTTCTATGTTTTCGTGTTTCCATGTTTCTGTATTTGGATCATGGTGTGTTCGTGTGTTTGTGTATTTGTGTATTTGTGTGTTTGTGTGTTTGTGTGTTTGTGTGTTTGTGTGTTTGTGTGTTTGTGTGTTTGTGTGTTTGTGTGTTTGAGTGTTTGTGTGTTTCTGTGGTTGTGTGATCGTGTGTTTGTGTGTTTGTGTGTTTTCGTGTCTGTGTGTTTGTGTGTTTGTGTGTTGGCGTGTTTGTGTGTTTGTGTTTTTGTGTGTTTGTGTGTTTGTGTGTTTGTGTGTTCGTGTGTTCGTGTGTTAGTGTGTTTGTGTGTTCGTGTCTTTGTCTGTTTGTGTGTGAGTGTTTCTGTGTTTGTGTGTTCGTGTATTTGTGTGTTTGTGTGTGAGTGTCTCTGTGTTTGTGTGTTTTCGTGTTTATGTATTTGTATCATTGTGTGTTTGTTTGTGCCTGTGTTAGTGTGTTGGCGTGTTTGTGTGTTTGGGTGTTTGTGTGGTGTGTTTGTTCCTTTGTGTCTTTATGTGCTTGTTTTTTCGTATGTTCTCGTGTTTGTGTGTTCGTGTGTTTGTGTGTTTGTGTGCTTGTGAGTTTGTGTGTTTGTGTGTTTGTGTTTTTGTGTGTCTGTGTATTTGTGTGTTTTCGTGTTTGTGTGTTTGTGTGTTTGTGTGTTTGTGTGTTTTTGTGTTTGTGTGTTTGTGTGTTTGTGTGTTTGTGTGTTTGTGTGTTTGTGTGTTTGTGTGTTTAAGTGTTTGTGTGTTTTCGTGGTTGTGTGATCGTGTGTATGTGTGTTTGTGTTTTCGTGTCTGTGTGTTTGTGTGTTTGTGTGTTTGTTTGTTTGTGTGTTTGTGTGTTTGTGTGTTTGTGTGTTTGTGTGTTTGTGTGTTTGTGTGTTTCTGTATCTGTATCATTGTGTGTTTGTGTGTTTGTGTTTTTGTGTGTTTGTGTGTTTGTGTGTTTGTGTGTTTGTGTATCTGTGTATTTGTATGTTTAATTGTTTGTGTGTTTGTCTGTTTGTGTATTTGTATGTTTGATTGTTTGTGTGTTTGTCTGTTTGTGTATTTGTATGTTTGATTGTTTGTGTGTTTGTCTGTTTGTGTGTTTGTGTGTTTGTGTGTTTGTGTGTTTGTGTATTTGTGTGTTTGTGTGTTTGTGTGTGAGTGTTCCTATGTTTTCGTGTTTGTGTGTTTCCATGTTTCTGTATTTGGATCATTGTGTGTTTGTGTGTTAGTGTGTTTGCGTCTTTGCCTGTTTGTGTGTTTGTGTGTTTGTGTGTTTGTGTGTTTGTGTGTTTGTGTGTTTGTGTGTTTGTGTGCTTGTGTGTGTGTGTCTGTGTGTTTGTGTGTTTGTGTGTTTGTGTGTTTGTATATTTGTGTTCCTGTGTGTTTGGGTGTTTGGAAGTTTGTGTGTTCGTGTGTTTTTTCGTTAGTTTGTCCGTGTGTTTGTGTCTTTGCGTGTTCGTGTGTTTGTGTATTCGTGTGTTCACGTGTTTGTGTGTTTTTGTGCTTGTGTGTTTGTGATTTCGTGTGATCGTGTCATTGTGGGTTTGTGTGTTTGTCTGGTTGTGTGTTTGTGTGTTCGTGTGTTTGTGTGTTTGTGTGTTTGTGTGTTTGTGTGTTTGTGTGTTTGTGTGTTTTCGTGTTTGTGTGTTTGTGTGTTTGTGTGTTTGTGTGTTTGCGTGTAAGTGTGTTTGCGAGTTTGTGCGTTTGTGTGTTTGTGTGTTTGTGTGTTTGTGTGTTTGTGTTTTTGTGTGTTTGTGTGTTTGTGTATTTGTGTATTTGTATGTTTGATTGTTTGTGTGTTTGTCTGTTTGTGTGTTTGTGTGTTTGTGTGTTTGTGTGTTTGTGTGTTTGTGTGTTTGTGTGTTTGTGTGTTTGTGTGTTTGTGTGTTTGTGTGTTTGTGTGTTTGTGTATTTGTGTGTTTGTGTGTTTGTGTGTTTGTGTGTGAGTGTTTCTATGTTTTCGTGTTTGTGTGTTTCCATGTTTCTGTATTTGGATCATCGTGTGTTTGTGTGTTTGTGTGTTAGTGTGTTTGCGTCTTTGCGTGTTTGTGTGTTTGTGCGTGCGTGTGTCTGTGTGTCCGTGTGTTTGTGTGTTTGTGTGTTTGTGTGTTTGTGTGTTTGTGTGTTTGTGTGTTTGTGTGTTTGTGTGTTTGTGTGTTTGTGTGTTTGTGTGTTTGTGTGTTTGTGTGTTTGTGTGTTTGTGTGTTTGTGTGTTCGTGTGTTTCCGTGTTTGTGTGTTTGTGTCCTGTGTGTTTAAGTGTTCGTATGTTTGTGTGTTTACGTGATTGTATGTTTGTGTGTTCGTGTGTTTGTGTGTTTGTGTGTTTGTGTGTTTGTGTGTTTGTGTGTTTGTGTGTTTGTGTGTTTGTGTGTTTGTGTGTTTGTGTGTTTGTGTGTTTGTGTGTTTGTGTGGTTGTGTGTTTGTGTGTTTGTGTGATTGTGTGTTTGTGTGTGAGTGTTTCTGTGTTTGTGTGTTTGTGTATTTGTATGTTTGTGTGTGAGTGTTTCTGTGTTTGTGTGTTTTCGTGTTTCTGTATTTGTATCATTGTGTGTTTTTGTGTTTGTGTGTTTGTGTGTTTGTGTGTTTGTGTGTTTGTGTGTTTGTGTGTTTGTGTGTTTGTGTGTTTGTGTGTTTGTGTGTTTGTGTGTTTGTGTGTTTGTGTGTTTGTGTGTTTGTGTGTTTGTGTGTTTGTGTGTTTGTGTGTTTGTGTGTTTGTGTGTTCGTGTGTTCGTGTGTTAGTGTGTTTGTGTGTTCGTGTGTTTGAGTGGTTGTGTAGTTCTGTGGTTGTGTGATCGTGTGTTTGTGTGTTTGTGTGTTTTCGTGTCTGTGTGTTTGTGTGTTTGTGTGTTGGCGTATTTGTGTGTTTGTGTGTTTGTGTGTTTGTGTGTTTGTGTGTTTGTTCGTTTGTGTGTTCGTGTGTTCGTGTGTTAGTGTGTTTGTGTGTTCGTGTCTTTGTGTGTTTGTGTGTAAGTGTTTCTGTGTTTGTGTGTTCGTGTATTTGTGTGTTTGTGTGTTTGTGTGTTTGTGTGTTTGTGTGTTTGTGTGTTTGTGTGTTTGTGTGTTTGTGTATTTGTGTGTTTGTGTGTTTGTGTGTTTGTGTGTGAGTGTTTGTGTGTTTGTGTATTTGTGTGTTTGTGTGTTTGTGTGTTTGTGTGTGAGTGTTTCTATGTTTTCGTGTTTGTGTGTTTCCATGTTTCTGTATTTGGATCATCGTGTGTTTGTGTGTTTGTGTGTTAGTGTGTTTGCGTCTTTGCGTGTTTGTGTGTTTGTGCGTGCGTGTGTCTGTGTGTCCGTGTGTTTGTGTGTTTGTGTGTTTGTGTGTTTGTGTGTTTGTGTGTTTGTGTGTTTGTGTGTTTGTGTGTTTGTGTGTTTGTGTGTTTGTGTGTTTGTGTGTTTGTGTGTTTGTGTGTTTGTGTGTTTGTGTGTTTGTGTGTTCGTGTGTTTCCGTGTTTGTGTGTTTGTGTCCTGTGTGTTTAAGTGTTCGTATGTTTGTGTGTTTACGTGATTGTATGTTTGTGTGTTCGTGTGTTTGTGTGTTTGTGTGTTTGTGTGTTTGTGTGTTTGTGTGTTTGTGTGTTTGTGTGTTTGTGTGTTTGTGTGTTTGTGTGTTTGTGTGTTTGTGTGTTTGTGTGGTTGTGTGTTTGTGTGTTTGTGTGATTGTGTGTTTGTGTGTGAGTGTTTCTGTGTTTGTGTGTTTGTGTATTTGTATGTTTGTGTGTGAGTGTTTCTGTGTTTGTGTGTTTGTGTGTTTTCGTGTTTCTGTATTTGTATCATTGTGTGTTTTTGTGTTTGTGTGTTTGTGTGTTTGTGTGTTCGTGTGTTTGTGTGTTTGTGTGTTTGTGTGTTTGTGTGTTTGTGTGTTTGTGTGTTTGTGTGTTTGAGTGTTTGTGTAGTTCTGTGGTTGTGTGATCGTGTGTTTGTGTGTTTGTGTGTTTTCGTGTCTGTGTGTTTGTGTGTTTGTGTGTTGGCGTATTTGTGTGTTTGTGTGTTTGTGTGTTTGTGTGTTTGTGTGTTTGTTCGTTTGTGTGTTCGTGTGTTCGTGTGTTAGTGTGTTTGTGTGTTCGTGTCTTTGTGTGTTTGTGTGTAAGTGTTTCTGTGTTTGTGTGTTCGTGTATTTGTGTGTTTGTGTGTGAGTGTTTCTGTGTTTGTGTGTTTTCGTGTTTCTGTATTTGTATCATTGTGTGTTTGTGTGTGCCTGTGTTAGTGTGTTGGCGTGTTTGTGTGTTTGGGTGTTTGTGTGTTTGTGTGTTCGTGTGTTTGTGTGGTGTGTTTGTTCCTTTGTGTCTTTATGTGCTTGTTTTTTCGTATGTTCTCGTGTTTGTGTGTTCGTGTGTTTGTGTGTTTGTGTGTTTGTGTGTTTGTGTGTTTGTGTGTTTGTGTGTTTGTGTGTTTGTGTGTTTGTGTGTTTGTGTGTTTGTGTGTTTGTGTGTTTGTGTGTTTGTGTGTTTGTGTGTTTGTGTGTTTGTGTGTTTGTGTGTTTGTGTGTTTGAGTGTTTGTGTGTTTTCGTGGTTGTGTGATCGTGTGTTTGTGTGTTTGTTTGTTTGTGTGTTTGTGTGTTTGTGTGTTTGTGTGTTTGTGTGTTTGTGTGTTTGTGTGTTTGTGTGTTTGTGTGTTTGTGTGTTTGTGTGTTTGTGTGTTTGTGTGTTTGTGTGTTTGTGTGTTTGTGTGTTTGTGTGTTTGTGTGTTTGTGTGTTTGTGTGTTTGTGTGTTTGTGTGTTTGTGTGTTTGTGTGTTTGTGTGTTTGTGTGTTTGTGTGTTTGTGTGTTTGTGTGTTTGTGTGTTTGTGTGATTGTGTGTTTGTGTGTTTGTGTGTTTGTGTGTTTGTGTGTTTGTGTGTTTGTGTGTTTGTGTGTATGTGTGTTTGTGTGTTTGTGTGTTTGTGTGTTTCTGTGTTTGTGTGTTTGTGTGTTTGTGTGTTTGTGTGTTTGTGTGTTTGTGTGTTTGTGTGTTTGTGTGTTTGTGTGTTCGTAAGTCTGTGCGTTGGAGTTTTTGTGTTGTTTTGTGCCAGTGTGTTTGTGTGTTTTTGTGTTTGTGAGTTTGTGTGATCGTGTCATTTCGTGTTTGTGTGTTTGTGTGGTTGTGTGGTTGTGTGTTTGTGTGTTTGTGTCCTTGTGCTCTCTGTGTGTTTGTGTGTTTGTGTGGTTGTATGTTTGTGTGTTTGTGTGGTTGTGTGTTTGTGTGTGAGTGTTTCTGTGTTTGTGTGTTTGTGTATTTGTGTGTTTGTGTGTTTGTATGTGAGTGTTTCTGTGTTTGTGTGTTTGTGTGTTTTCGTGTTTCTTTATTTGTATCATTGTGTGTTTGTGTGTTTGTGTTTTCGTGTGTTTGTGTGTTTGTGTGTTTGTGTATTTGTGTATTTGTATGTTTGATTGTTTGTGTGTTTGTCTGTTTGTGTATTTGTATGTTTGATTGTTTGTGTGTTTGTCTGTTTGTGTATTCGTATGTTTGATTGTTGGTGTGTTTGTCTGTTTGTGTGTTTGTGTGTTTGTGTGTTTGTGTATTTGTGTGTTTGTGTGTTTGTGTGTGAGTGTTCCTATGTTTTCGTGTTTGTGTGTTTCCATGTTTCTGTATTTGGATCATTGTGTGTTTGTGTGTTTCCGTGTTAGTGTGTTTGCGTCTTTGCCTGTTTGTGTGTTTGTGTGTTCGTGTGTTTGTGTGTTTGTGTGTTTTCGTGTTTGTGTGTTTGTTTGTTTGTGTGCTTGTGTGTGTGTGTGTGTGTGTTTGTGTGTTTGTGTGTTTGTGTGTTTGTGTATTTGTGTTCCTGTGTGTTCGTGTGTTTGGGAGTTTGTGTGTTCGTGTGTTTGTTCGTTAGTTTGTCCGTGTGTTTGTGTCTTTGCGTGTTCGTGTGTTTGTGTATTCGTGTGTTCACGTGTTTGTGTGTTTTGTGCTTGTGTGTTTGTGATTTTGTGTGATCGTGTCATTGTGTGTTTGTGTGTTTGTCTGGTTGTGTGTTTGTGTGTTTGTGTGTTTGTGTGTTTGTGTGTTTGTGTGTTTGTGTGTTTGTGTGTTTGTGTGTTTGTGTGTTTGTGTGTTTGTGTGTTTGTGTGTTTGTGTGTTTGTGTGTTTGTGTGTTTGTGTGTTTGTGTGTTTGTGTGTTTGTGTGTTTGTGTGTTTGTGTGTTTGTGTGTTTGTGTGTTTGTGTGTTTTCGTGTTTGTGTGTTTGTGTGTTTGTGTGTTTGTGTGTTTGCGTGTTAGTGTGTTTGCGTGTTTGTGCGTTTGTGTGTTTGTGTGTTTGTGTGTTTGTGTGTTTGTGTGTTTGTGTGTTTGTGTTTTTGTGTGTTTGTGTGTTTGTGTGTTTGTGTATTTGTGTATTTGTATGTTTGATTGTTTGTGTGTTTGTCTGTTTGTGTGTTTGTGTGTTTGTGTGTTTGTGTGTTTGTGTATTTGTGTGTTTGTGTGTTTGTGTGTTTGTGTATTTGTGTGTTTGTGTGTTTGTGTGTGAGTGTTTCTATGTTTTCGTGTTTGTGTGTTTCCATGTTTCTGTATTTGGATCATCGTGTGTTTGTGTGTTTGTGTGTTTGTGTATTTGTGTGTTTGTGTGTTTGTGTGTTTGTGTGTTTGAGTGTTTGTGTGTTTCTGTAGTTGTGTGATCGTGTGTTTGTGTGTTTGTGTGTTTTCGTGTCTGTGTGTTTGTGTGTTTGTGTGTTGGCGTGTTTGTGTGTTTGTGTGTTTGTGTGTTTGTGTGTTTGTGTGTTTGTGTGTTTGTGTGTTTGTGTGTTTGTGTGTTTGTGTGTTTGTGTGTTTGTGTGTTTGTTTGTTTGTGTGTTTGTGTGTTTGTGTGTTTGTGTGTTTGTGTGTTTGTGTGTTTGTGTGTTTGTGTGTTTGTGTGTTTGTGTGTTTGTGTGTTTGTGTGTTTGTGTGTTTGTGTGTTTGTGTGTTTGTGTGTTTGTGTGTTTGTGTGTTTGTGTGTTTGTGTGTTTGTGTGTTTGTGTGTTTGTGTGTTTGTGTGTTTGTGTGTTTGTGTGTTTGTGTGTTTGTGTGTTTGTGTGTTTGTGTGTTTGTGTGTTTGTGTGTTTGTGTGTTTGTGTGTTTGTGTATTTGGGTTCCTGTGTGTTTGTGTGTTTGTGTGGTTGTGTGTCTGTGTGTTTGTGTGTTTGTGTGTTTGTGTGTTTGTGTGTTTGTGTGTTTGTGTGTTTGTGTGTTTGTGTGTTTGTGTGTTTGTGTGTTTGTGTGTTTGTGCATTTGTGTTCCTGTGTGTTTGTGTGTTTGTGTGTTTGTGTGTTTGTGTGTTTGTGTGTTTGTGTGTTAGTGTGTTTGCGTCTTTGCGTGTTTGTGTGTTTGTGCGTGCGTGTGTCTGTGTGTCCGTGTGTTTGTGTGTTTGTGTGTTTGTGTGTTTGTGTGTTTGTGTGTTTGTGTGTTTGTGTGTTTGTGTGTTTGTGTGTTTGTGTGTTTGTGTGTTTGTGTGTTTGTGTGTTTGTGTGTTTGTGTGTTTGTGTGTTTGTGTGTTTGTGTGTTTGTGTGTTTGTGTGTTTGTGTGTTTGTGTGTTTGTGTGTTCGTGTGTTTCCGTGTTTGTGTGTTTGTGTCCTGTGTGTTTAAGTGTTCGTATGTTTGTGTGTTTACGTGATTGTATGTTTGTGTGTTCGTGTGTTTGTGTGTTTGTGTGTTTGTGTGTTTGTGTGTTTGTGTGTTTGTGTGTTTGTGTGTTTGTGTGTTTGTGTGTTTGTGTGTTTGTGTGTTTGTGTGTTTGTGTGGTTGTGTGTTTGTGTGTTTGTGTGATTGTGTGTTTGTGTGTGAGTGTTTCTGTGTTTGTGTGTTTGTGTATTTGTATGTTTGTGTGTGAGTGTTTCTGTGTTTGTGTGTTTGTGTGTTTTCGTGTTTCTGTATTTGTATCATTGTGTGTTTTTGTGTTTGTGTGTTTGTGTGTTTGTGTGTTCGTGTGTTTGTGTGTTTGTGTGTTTGTGTGTTTGTGTGTTTGTGTGTTTGTGTGTTTGTGTGTTTGAGTGTTTGTGTAGTTCTGTGGTTGTGTGATCGTGTGTTTGTGTGTTTGTGTGTTTTCGTGTCTGTGTGTTTGTGTGTTTGTGTGTTGGCGTATTTGTGTGTTTGTGTGTTTGTGTGTTTGTGTGTTTGTGTGTTTGTTCGTTTGTGTGTTCGTGTGTTCGTGTGTTAGTGTGTTTGTGTGTTCGTGTCTTTGTGTGTTTGTGTGTAAGTGTTTCTGTGTTTGTGTGTTCGTGTATTTGTGTGTTTGTGTGTGAGTGTTTCTGTGTTTGTGTGTTTTCGTGTTTCTGTATTTGTATCATTGTGTGTTTGTGTGTGCCTGTGTTAGTGTGTTGGCGTGTTTGTGTGTTTGGGTGTTTGTGTGTTTGTGTGTTCGTGTGTTTGTGTGGTGTGTTTGTTCCTTTGTGTCTTTATGTGCTTGTTTTTTCGTATGTTCTCGTGTTTGTGTGTTCGTGTGTTTGTGTGTTTGTGTGTTTGTGTGTTTGTGTGTTTGTGTGTTTGTGTGTTTGTGTGTTTGTGTGTTTGTGTGTTTGTGTGTTTGTGTGTTTGTGTGTTTGTGTGTTTGTGTGTTTGTGTGTTTGTGTGTTTGAGTGTTTGTGTGTTTTCGTGGTTGTGTGATCGTGTGTTTGTGTGTTTGTTTGTTTGTGTGTTTGTGTGTTTGTGTGTTTGTGTGTTTGTGTGTTTGTGTGTTTGTGTGTTTGTGTGTTTGTGTGTTTGTGTGTTTGTGTGTTTGTGTGTTTGTGTGTTTGTGTGTTTGTGTGTTTGTGTGTTTGTGTGTTTGTGTGTTTGTGTGTTTGTGTGTTTGTGTGTTTGTGTGTTTGTGTGTTTGTGTGTTTGTGTGTTTGTGTGTTTGTGTGTTTGTGTGATTGTGTGTTTGTGTGTTTGTGTGTTTGTGTGTTTGTGTGTTTGTGTGTTTGTGTGTTTGTGTGTATGTGTGTTTGTGTGTTTGTGTGTTTGTGTGTTTCTGTGTTTGTGTGTTTGTGTGTTTGTGTGTTTGTGTGTTTGTGTGTTTGTGTGTTTGTGTGTTTGTGTGTTTGTGTGTTCGTAAGTCTGTGCGTTGGAGTTTTTGTGTTGTTTTGTGCCAGTGTGTTTGTGTGTTTTTGTGTTTGTGAGTTTGTGTGATCGTGTCATTTCGTGTTTGTGTGTTTGTGTGGTTGTGTGGTTGTGTGTTTGTGTGTTTGTGTCCTTGTGCTCTCTGTGTGTTTGTGTGTTTGTGTGGTTGTATGTTTGTGTGTTTGTGTGGTTGTGTGTTTGTGTGTGAGTGTTTCTGTGTTTGTGTGTTTGTGTATTTGTGTGTTTGTGTGTTTGTATGTGAGTGTTTCTGTGTTTGTGTGTTTGTGTGTTTTCGTGTTTCTTTATTTGTATCATTGTGTGTTTGTGTGTTTGTGTTTTCGTGTGTTTGTGTGTTTGTGTGTTTGTGTATTTGTGTATTTGTATGTTTGATTGTTTGTGTGTTTGTCTGTTTGTGTATTTGTATGTTTGATTGTTTGTGTGTTTGTCTGTTTGTGTATTCGTATGTTTGATTGTTGGTGTGTTTGTCTGTTTGTGTGTTTGTGTGTTTGTGTGTTTGTGTATTTGTGTGTTTGTGTGTTTGTGTGTGAGTGTTCCTATGTTTTCGTGTTTGTGTGTTTCCATGTTTCTGTATTTGGATCATTGTGTGTTTGTGTGTTTCCGTGTTAGTGTGTTTGCGTCTTTGCCTGTTTGTGTGTTTGTGTGTTCGTGTGTTTGTGTGTTTGTGTGTTTTCGTGTTTGTGTGTTTGTTTGTTTGTGTGCTTGTGTGTGTGTGTGTGTGTGTTTGTGTGTTTGTGTGTTTGTGTGTTTGTGTATTTGTGTTCCTGTGTGTTCGTGTGTTTGGGAGTTTGTGTGTTCGTGTGTTTGTTCGTTAGTTTGTCCGTGTGTTTGTGTCTTTGCGTGTTCGTGTGTTTGTGTATTCGTGTGTTCACGTGTTTGTGTGTTTTGTGCTTGTGTGTTTGTGATTTTGTGTGATCGTGTCATTGTGTGTTTGTGTGTTTGTCTGGTTGTGTGTTTGTGTGTTTGTGTGTTTGTGTGTTTGTGTGTTTGTGTGTTTGTGTGTTTGTGTGTTTGTGTGTTTGTGTGTTTGTGTGTTTGTGTGTTTGTGTGTTTGTGTGTTTGTGTGTTTGTGTGTTTGTGTGTTTGTGTGTTTGTGTGTTTGTGTGTTTGTGTGTTTGTGTGTTTGTGTGTTTGTGTGTTTTCGTGTTTGTGTGTTTGTGTGTTTGTGTGTTTGTGTGTTTGCGTGTTAGTGTGTTTGCGTGTTTGTGCGTTTGTGTGTTTGTGTGTTTGTGTGTTTGTGTGTTTGTGTGTTTGTGTGTTTGTGTTTTTGTGTGTTTGTGTGTTTGTGTGTTTGTGTATTTGTGTATTTGTATGTTTGATTGTTTGTGTGTTTGTCTGTTTGTGTGTTTGTGTGTTTGTGTGTTTGTGTGTTTGTGTATTTGTGTGTTTGTGTGTTTGTGTGTTTGTGTATTTGTGTGTTTGTGTGTTTGTGTGTGAGTGTTTCTATGTTTTCGTGTTTGTGTGTTTCCATGTTTCTGTATTTGGATCATCGTGTGTTTGTGTGTTTGTGTGTTTGTGTATTTGTGTGTTTGTGTGTTTGTGTGTTTGTGTGTTTGAGTGTTTGTGTGTTTCTGTAGTTGTGTGATCGTGTGTTTGTGTGTTTGTGTGTTTTCGTGTCTGTGTGTTTGTGTGTTTGTGTGTTGGCGTGTTTGTGTGTTTGTGTGTTTGTGTGTTTGTGTGTTTGTGTGTTTGTGTGTTTGTGTGTTTGTGTGTTTGTGTGTTTGTGTGTTTGTGTGTTTGTGTGTTTGTTTGTTTGTGTGTTTGTGTGTTTGTGTGTTTGTGTGTTTGTG
The DNA here is from genome assembly GCA_963971145.1 of Sussaba pulchella. Classification (NCBI taxonomy): domain Eukaryota; kingdom Metazoa; phylum Arthropoda; class Insecta; order Hymenoptera; family Ichneumonidae; genus Sussaba; species Sussaba pulchella. The sequence continues at coordinate 537,991 of CAXAQZ010000337.1, forward strand.
TGTTTGTGTGTTTGTGTGTTTGTGTGTTTGTGTGTTTGTGTGTTTGTGTGTTTGTGTGTTTGTGTGTTTGTGTGTTTGTGTGTTTGTGTGTTTGTGTGTTTGTGTGTTTGTGTGTTTGTGTGTTTGTGTGTTTGTGTGTTTGTGTGTTTGTGTGTTTGTGTGTTTGTGTGTTTGTGTGTTTGTGTGTTTGTGTGTTTGTGTGTTTGTGTGTTTGTGTGTTTGTGTGTTTGTGTGTTTGTGTGTTTGTGTGTTTGTGTGTTTGTGTATTTGGGTTCCTGTGTGTTTGTGTGTTTGTGTGGTTGTGTGTCTGTGTGTTTGTGTGTTTGTGTGTTTGTGTGTTTGTGTGTTTGTGTGTTTGTGTGTTTGTGTGTTTGTGTGTTTGTGTGTTTGTGTGTTTGTGCATTTGTGTTCCTGTGTGTTTGTGTGTTTGTGTGTTTGTGTGTTTGTGTGTTTGTGTGTTTGTGTGTTTGTGTGTTTGTGTGTTCTTGTGGTTGTGTGATCGTGTGTTTGTGTGTTTGTGTGGTTGTGTGTCTGTGTGTTCGTGTGTTTGTGTGTTTGTGTGTTTGTGTGTTTGTGTGTTTGTGTGTTTGTGTGTTTGTGTGTTTGTGTGTTTGTGTGTTTGTGTGTTTGAGTGTTTGTGTGTTTGTGTGTTTGTGTGTTTGTGTGTTTGTGTATTTGTGTTCCTGTGTGTTTGTGTGTTTGGGAGTTTGTATGTTCGTGTGTTTGTTCGTTAGTTTGTCCGTGTGTTTGTGTCTTTGCGTGTTCGTGTGTTTGTGTATTTGTGTGTTCACGTGTTTGTGTGTTTTGTGCTTGTGTGTTTGTGATTTTGTGTGATCGTGTCATAGTGTGTTTGTGTGTTTGTGTGTTTGTGTGTTTGTGTGTTTGTGTGTTTGTGTGTTTGTGTGTTTGTGTGTTTGTGTGTTTGTGTGTTTGTGTGTTTGTGTGTTTGTGTGTTTGCGTGTTAGTGTGTTTGCGTGTTTGTGCGTTTGTGTGTTTGTGTGTTTGTGTGTTTGTGTGTTTGTGTGTTTGTGTTTTTGTGTGTTTGTGTGTTTGTGTGTGTGTGTATTTGTGTATTTGTATGTTTGATTGTTTGTGTGTTTGTCTGTTTGTGTGTTTGTGTGTTTGTGTGTTTGTGTATTTGTGTGTTTGTGTGTTTGTGTGTTAGTGTTTCTATGTTTTCGTGTTTGTGTGTTTCCTTGTTTCTGTATTTGGATCATCGTGTGTTTGTGTGTTTGTGTATTTGTGTATTTGTGTGTTTGTGTGTTTGTGTGTTTGTGTGTTTGTGTGTTTGTGTGTTTGTGTGTTTGAGTGTTTGTGTGTTTCTGTGGTTGTGTGATCGTGTGTTTGTGTGTTTGTGTGTTTTCGTGTCTGTGTGTTTGTGTGTAGGCGTGTTTGTGTGTTTGTGTTTTTGTGTGTTTGTGTGTTTGTGTGTTTGTGTGTTCGTGTGTTCGTGTGTTAGTGTGTTTGTGTGTTCGTGTCTTTGTCTGTTTGTGTGTGAGTGTTTCTGTGTTTGTGTGTTCGTGTATTTGTGTGTTTGTGTGTGAGTGTCTCTGTGTTTGTGTGTTTTCGTGTTTATGTATTTGTATCATTGTGTGTTTGTGTGTGCCTGTGTTAGTGTGTTGGCGTGTTTGTGTGTTTGGGTGTTTGTGTGGTGTGTTTGTTCCTTTGTGTCTTTATGTGCTTGTTTTTTCGTATGTTCTCGTGTTTGTGTGTTCGTGTGTTTGTGTGTTTGTGTGCTTGTGAGTTTGTGTGTTTGTGTGTTTGTGTTTTTGTGTGTCTGTGTATTTGTGTGTTTTCGTGTTTGTGTGTTTGTGTGTTTGTGTGTTTGTGTGTTTGTGTGTTTTTGTGTTTGTGTGTTTGTGTGTTTGTGTGTTTGTGTGTTTGTGTGTTTAAGTGTTTGTGTGTTTTCGTGGTTGTGTGATCGTGTGTATGTGTGTTTGTGTTTTCGTGTCTGTGTGTTTGTGTGTTTGTGTGTTTGTTTGTTTGTGTGTTTGTGTGTTTGTGTGTTTGTGTGTTTGTGTGTTTGTGTGTTTGTGTGTTTGTGTGTTTGTGTGTTTGTGTGTTTGTGTGTTTTTGTGTTTGTGTGTTTGTGTGTTTGTGTGTTTGTGTGTTTGTGTGTTTGTGTGTTTGTGTGTTTGTGTGTTTGTGTGTTTGTGTGGTTGTGTGTTTGTGTGTTTGTGTGTTTGTGTGTTTGTGTGTTTGTGTGTTTGTGTGTTTGTGTGTTTGTGTGTTTGTGTGTTTGTCTGTTTGTGTGTTTGTGTGTTTGTGTGTTTGTGTGTTTGTGTGTTTGTGTGTTTGTGTGTTTGTGTGTTTGTGTGTTTGTGTGTTTGTGTTTTTGTGTGTTTGTGTGTTTGTGTGTTTCTGTGTTTGTGAGTTTGTGTGATCGTGTCATTTCGTGTTTGTGTGTTCGTGTGGTTGTGTGGTTGTGTGTTTGTGTGTTTGTGTCTTTGTGCTCTCTGTGTGTTTGTGTGTTTGTGTGGTTGTATGTTTGTGTGTTTGTGTGGTTGTGTGTTTGTGTGTGAGTGTTTCTGTGTTTGTGTGTTTGTGTATTTGTGTGTTTGTGTGTTTGTATGTGAGTGTTTCTGTGTTTGTGTGTTTGTGTGTTTTCGTGTTTCTGTATCTGTATCATTGTGTGTTTGTGTGTTTGTGTTTTTGTGTGTTTGTGTGTTTGTGTGTTTGTGTATCTGTGTATTTGTATGTTTAATTGTTTGTGGGTTTGTCTGTTTGTGTATTTGTATGTTTAATTGTTTGTGTGTTTGTCTGTTTGTGTATTTGTATGTTTGATTGTTTGTGTGTTTGTCTGTTTGTGTGTTTGTGTGTTTGTGTGTTTGTGTGTTTGTGTATTTGTGTGTTTGTGTGTTTGTGTGTGAGTGTTCCTATGTTTTCGTGTTTGTGTGTTTCCATGTTTCTGTATTTGGATCATTGTGTGTTTGTGTGTTAGTGTGTTTGCGTCTTTGCCTGTTTGTGTGTTTGTGTGTTTGTGTGTTTGTGTGTTTGTGTGTTTGTGTGTTTGTGTGTTTGTGTGTTTGTGTGTTTGTGTGCTTGTGTGTGTGTGTCTGTGTGTTTGTGTGTTTGTGTGTTTGTGTGTTTGTGTGTTTGAGTGTTTGTGTAGTTCTGTGGTTGTGTGATCGTGTGTTTGTGTGTTTGTGTGTTTTCGTGTCTGTGTGTTTGTGTGTTTGTGTGTTGGCGTATTTGTGTGTTTGTGTGTTTGTGTGTTTGTGTGTTTGTGTGTTTGTTCGTTTGTGTGTTCGTGTGTTCGTGTGTTAGTGTGTTTGTGTGTTCGTGTCTTTGTGTGTTTGTGTGTAAGTGTTTCTGTGTTTGTGTGTTCGTGTATTTGTGTGTTTGTGTGTGAGTGTTTCTGTGTTTGTGTGTTTTCGTGTTTCTGTATTTGTATCATTGTGTGTTTGTGTGTGCCTGTGTTAGTGTGTTGGCGTGTTTGTGTGTTTGGGTGTTTGTGTGTTTGTGTGTTCGTGTGTTTGTGTGGTGTGTTTGTTCCTTTGTGTCTTTATGTGCTTGTTTTTTCGTATGTTCTCGTGTTTGTGTGTTCGTGTGTTTGTGTGTTTGTGTGTTTGTGTGTTTGTGTGTTTGTGTGTTTGTGTGTTTGTGTGTTTGTGTGTTTGTGTGTTTGTGTGTTTGTGTGTTTGTGTGTTTGTGTGTTTGTGTGTTTGTGTGTTTGTGTGTTTGTGTGTTTGAGTGTTTGTGTGTTTTCGTGGTTGTGTGATCGTGTGTTTGTGTGTTTGTTTGTTTGTGTGTTTGTGTGTTTGTGTGTTTGTGTGTTTGTGTGTTTGTGTGTTTGTGTGTTTGTGTGTTTGTGTGTTTGTGTGTTTGTGTGTTTGTGTGTTTGTGTGTTTGTGTGTTTGTGTGTTTGTGTGTTTGTGTGTTTGTGTGTTTGTGTGTTTGTGTGTTTGTGTGTTTGTGTGTTTGTGTGTTTGTGTGTTTGTGTGTTTGTGTGTTTGTGTGTTTGTGTGTTTGTGTGTTTGTGTGTTTGTGTGATTGTGTGTTTGTGTGTTTGTGTGTTTGTGTGTTTGTGTGTTTGTGTGTTTGTGTGTTTGTGTGTATGTGTGTTTGTGTGTTTGTGTGTTTGTGTGTTTCTGTGTTTGTGTGTTTGTGTGTTTGTGTGTTTGTGTGTTTGTGTGTTTGTGTGTTTGTGTGTTTGTGTGTTTGTGTGTTCGTAAGTCTGTGCGTTGGAGTTTTTGTGTTGTTTTGTGCCAGTGTGTTTGTGTGTTTTTGTGTTTGTGAGTTTGTGTGATCGTGTCATTTCGTGTTTGTGTGTTTGTGTGGTTGTGTGGTTGTGTGTTTGTGTGTTTGTGTCCTTGTGCTCTCTGTGTGTTTGTGTGTTTGTGTGGTTGTATGTTTGTGTGTTTGTGTGGTTGTGTGTTTGTGTGTGAGTGTTTCTGTGTTTGTGTGTTTGTGTATTTGTGTGTTTGTGTGTTTGTATGTGAGTGTTTCTGTGTTTGTGTGTTTGTGTGTTTTCGTGTTTCTTTATTTGTATCATTGTGTGTTTGTGTGTTTGTGTGTTTGTGTGTTTGTGTATTTGTGTATTTGTATGTTTGATTGTTTGTGTGTTTGTCTGTTTGTGTATTTGTATGTTTGATTGTTTGTGTGTTTGTCTGTTTGTGTATTCGTATGTTTGATTGTTGGTGTGTTTGTCTGTTTGTGTGTTTGTGTGTTTGTGTGTTTGTGTATTTGTGTGTTTGTGTGTTTGTGTGTGAGTGTTCCTATGTTTTCGTGTTTGTGTGTTTCCATGTTTCTGTATTTGGATCATTGTGTGTTTGTGTGTTTCCGTGTTAGTGTGTTTGCGTCTTTGCCTGTTTGTGTGTTTGTGTGTTCGTGTGTTTGTGTGTTTGTGTGTTTTCGTGTTTGTGTGTTTGTTTGTTTGTGTGCTTGTGTGTGTGTGTGTGTGTGTTTGTGTGTTTGTGTGTTTGTGTGTTTGTGTATTTGTGTTCCTGTGTGTTCGTGTGTTTGGGAGTTTGTGTGTTCGTGTGTTTGTTCGTTAGTTTGTCCGTGTGTTTGTGTCTTTGCGTGTTCGTGTGTTTGTGTATTCGTGTGTTCACGTGTTTGTGTGTTTTGTGCTTGTGTGTTTGTGATTTTGTGTGATCGTGTCATTGTGTGTTTGTGTGTTTGTCTGGTTGTGTGTTTGTGTGTTTGTGTGTTTGTGTGTTTGTGTGTTTGTGTGTTTGTGTGTTTGTGTGTTTGTGTGTTTGTGTGTTTGTGTGTTTGTGTGTTTGTGTGTTTGTGTGTTTGTGTGTTTGTGTGTTTGTGTGTTTGTGTGTTTGTGTGTTTGTGTGTTTGTGTGTTTGTGTGTTTGTGTGTTTGTGTGTTTTCGTGTTTGTGTGTTTGTGTGTTTGTGTGTTTGTGTGTTTGCGTGTTAGTGTGTTTGCGTGTTTGTGCGTTTGTGTGTTTGTGTGTTTGTGTGTTTGTGTGTTTGTGTGTTTGTGTGTTTGTGTTTTTGTGTGTTTGTGTGTTTGTGTGTTTGTGTATTTGTGTATTTGTATGTTTGATTGTTTGTGTGTTTGTCTGTTTGTGTGTTTGTGTGTTTGTGTGTTTGTGTGTTTGTGTATTTGTGTGTTTGTGTGTTTGTGTGTTTGTGTATTTGTGTGTTTGTGTGTTTGTGTGTGAGTGTTTCTATGTTTTCGTGTTTGTGTGTTTCCATGTTTCTGTATTTGGATCATCGTGTGTTTGTGTGTTTGTGTGTTTGTGTATTTGTGTGTTTGTGTGTTTGTGTGTTTGTGTGTTTGAGTGTTTGTGTGTTTCTGTAGTTGTGTGATCGTGTGTTTGTGTGTTTGTGTGTTTTCGTGTCTGTGTGTTTGTGTGTTTGTGTGTTGGCGTGTTTGTGTGTTTGTGTGTTTGTGTGTTTGTGTGTTTGTGTGTTTGTGTGTTTGTGTGTTTGTGTGTTTGTGTGTTTGTGTGTTTGTGTGTTTGTGTGTTTGTTTGTTTGTGTGTTTGTGTGTTTGTGTGTTTGTGTGTTTGTGTGTTTGTGTGTTTGTGTGTTTGTGTGTTTGTGTGTTTGTGTGTTTGTGTGTTTGTGTGTTTGTGTGTTTGTGTGTTTGTGTGTTTGTGTGTTTGTGTGTTTGTGTGTTTGTGTGTTTGTGTGTTTGTGTGTTTGTGTGTTTGTGTGTTTGTGTGTTTGTGTGTTTGTGTGTTTGTGTGTTTGTGTGTTTGTGTGTTTGTGTGTTTGTGTGTTTGTGTGTTTGTGTGTTTGTGTGTTTGTGTATTTGGGTTCCTGTGTGTTTGTGTGTTTGTGTGGTTGTGTGTCTGTGTGTTTGTGTGTTTGTGTGTTTGTGTGTTTGTGTGTTTGTGTGTTTGTGTGTTTGTGTGTTTGTGTGTTTGTGTGTTTGTGTGTTTGTGCATTTGTGTTCCTGTGTGTTTGTGTGTTTGTGTGTTTGTGTGTTTGTGTGTTTGTGTGTTTGTGTGTTTGTGTGTTTGTGTGTTCTTGTGGTTGTGTGATCGTGTGTTTGGGTGTTTGTGTGGTTGTGTGTCTGTGTGTTCGTGTGTTTGTGTGTTTGTGTGTTTGTGTGTTTGTGTGTTTGTGTGTTTGTGTGTTTGTGTGTTTGTGTGTTTGTGTGTTTGAGTGTTTGTGTGTTTGTGTGTTTGTGTGTTTGTGTGTTTGTGTATTTGTGTTCCTGTGTGTTTGTGTGTTTGGGAGTTTGTATGTTCGTGTGTTTGTTCGTTAGTTTGTCCGTGTGTTTGTGTCTTTGCGTGTTCGTGTGTTTGTGTATTTGTGTGTTCACGTGTTTGTGTGTTTTGTGCTTGTGTGTTTGTGATTTTGTGTGATCGTGTCATAGTGTGTTTGTGTGTTTGTGTGTTTGTGTGTTTGTGTGTTTGTGTGTTTGTGTGTTTGTGTGTTTGTGTGTTTGTGTGTTTGTGTGTTTGTGTGTTTGTGTGTTTGTGTGTTTGCGTGTTAGTGTGTTTGCGTGTTTGTGCGTTTGTGTGTTTGTGTGTTTGTGTGTTTGTGTGTTTGTGTGTTTGTGTTTTTGTGTGTTTGTGTGTTTGTGTGTGTGTGTATTTGTGTATTTGTATGTTTGATTGTTTGTGTGTTTGTCTGTTTGTGTGTTTGTGTGTTTGTGTGTTTGTGTATTTGTGTGTTTGTGTGTTTGTGTGTTAGTGTTTCTATGTTTTCGTGTTTGTGTGTTTCCTTGTTTCTGTATTTGGATCATCGTGTGTTTGTGTGTTTGTGTATTTGTGTATTTGTGTGTTTGTGTGTTTGTGTGTTTGTGTGTTTGTGTGTTTGTGTGTTTGTGTGTTTGAGTGTTTGTGTGTTTCTGTGGTTGTGTGATCGTGTGTTTGTGTGTTTGTGTGTTTTCGTGTCTGTGTGTTTGTGTGTTTGTGTGTAGGCGTGTTTGTGTGTTTGTGTTTTTGTGTGTTTGTGTGTTTGTGTGTTTGTGTGTTCGTGTGTTCGTGTGTTAGTGTGTTTGTGTGTTCGTGTCTTTGTCTGTTTGTGTGTGAGTGTTTCTGTGTTTGTGTGTTCGTGTATTTGTGTGTTTGTGTGTGAGTGTCTCTGTGTTTGTGTGTTTTCGTGTTTATGTATTTGTATCATTGTGTGTTTGTGTGTGCCTGTGTTAGTGTGTTGGCGTGTTTGTGTGTTTGGGTGTTTGTGTGGTGTGTTTGTTCCTTTGTGTCTTTATGTGCTTGTTTTTTCGTATGTTCTCGTGTTTGTGTGTTCGTGTGTTTGTGTGTTTGTGTGCTTGTGAGTTTGTGTGTTTGTGTGTTTGTGTTTTTGTGTGTCTGTGTATTTGTGTGTTTTCGTGTTTGTGTGTTTGTGTGTTTGTGTGTTTGTGTGTTTGTGTGTTTTTGTGTTTGTGTGTTTGTGTGTTTGTGTGTTTGTGTGTTTGTGTGTTTAAGTGTTTGTGTGTTTTCGTGGTTGTGTGATCGTGTGTATGTGTGTTTGTGTTTTCGTGTCTGTGTGTTTGTGTGTTTGTGTGTTTGTTTGTTTGTGTGTTTGTGTGTTTGTGTGTTTGTGTGTTTGTGTGTTTGTGTGTTTGTGTGTTTGTGTGTTTGTGTGTTTGTGTGTTTGTGTGTTTTTGTGTTTGTGTGTTTGTGTGTTTGTGTGTTTGTGTGTTTGTGTGTTTGTGTGTTTGTGTGTTTGTGTGTTTGTGTGTTTGTGTGGTTGTGTGTTTGTGTGTTTGTGTGTTTGTGTGTTTGTGTGTTTGTGTGTTTGTGTGTTTGTGTGTTTGTGTGTTTGTGTGTTTGTCTGTTTGTGTGTTTGTGTGTTTGTGTGTTTGTGTGTTTGTGTGTTTGTGTGTTTGTGTGTTTGTGTGTTTGTGTGTTTGTGTTTTTGTGTGTTTGTGTGTTTGTGTGTTTCTGTGTTTGTGAGTTTGTGTGATCGTGTCATTTCGTGTTTGTGTGTTCGTGTGGTTGTGTGGTTGTGTGTTTGTGTGTTTGTGTCTTTGTGCTCTCTGTGTGTTTGTGTGTTTGTGTGGTTGTATGTTTGTGTGTTTGTGTGGTTGTGTGTTTGTGTGTGAGTGTTTCTGTGTTTGTGTGTTTGTGTATTTGTGTGTTTGTGTGTTTGTATGTGAGTGTTTCTGTGTTTGTGTGTTTGTGTGTTTTCGTGTTTCTGTATCTGTATCATTGTGTGTTTGTGTGTTTGTGTTTTTGTGTGTTTGTGTGTTTGTGTGTTTGTGTATCTGTGTATTTGTATGTTTAATTGTTTGTGGGTTTGTCTGTTTGTGTATTTGTATGTTTAATTGTTTGTGTGTTTGTCTGTTTGTGTATTTGTATGTTTGATTGTTTGTGTGTTTGTCTGTTTGTGTGTTTGTGTGTTTGTGTGTTTGTGTGTTTGTGTATTTGTGTGTTTGTGTGTTTGTGTGTGAGTGTTCCTATGTTTTCGTGTTTGTGTGTTTCCATGTTTCTGTATTTGGATCATTGTGTGTTTGTGTGTTAGTGTGTTTGCGTCTTTGCCTGTTTGTGTGTTTGTGTGTTTGTGTGTTTGTGTGTTTGTGTGTTTGTGTGTTTGTGTGTTTGTGTGTTTGTGTGTTTGTGTGCTTGTGTGTGTGTGTCTGTGTGTTTGTGTGTTTGTGTGTTTGTGTGTTTGTATATTTGTGTTCCTGTGTGTTTGGGTGTTTGGAAGTTCGTGTGTTCGTGTGTTTTTTCGTTAGTTTGTCCGTGTGTTTGTGTCTTTGCGTGTTCGTGTGTTTGTGTATTCGTGTGTTCACGTGTTTGTGTATTTTTGTGCTTGTGTGTTTGTGATTTCGTGTGATCGTGTCATTGTGGGTTTGTGTGTTTGTCTGGTTGTGTGTTTGTGTGTTCGTGTGTTTGTGTGTTTGTGTGTTTGTGTGTTTGTGTGTTTGTGTGTTTGTGTGTTTGTGTGTTTTCGTGTTTGTGTGTTTGTGTGTTTGTGTGTTTGTGTGTTTGCGTGTAAGTGTGTTTGCGGGTTTGTGCGTTTGTGTGTTTGTGTGTTTGTGTGTTTGTGTGTTTGTGTGTTTGTGTGTTTGTGTTTTTGTGTGTTTGTGTGTTTGTGTATTTGTGTATTTGTATGTTTGATTGTTTGTGTGTTTGTCTGTTTGTGTGTTTGTGTGTTTGTGTGTTTGTGTGTTTGTGTGTTTGTGTGTTTGTGTGTTTGTGTGTTTGTGTGTTTGTGTGTTTGTGTATTTGTGTGTTTGTGTGTTTGTGTGTTTGTGTGTGAGTGTTTCTATGTTTTCGTGTTTGTGTGTTTCCATGTTTCTGTATTTGGATCATCGTGTGTTTGTGTGTTTGTGTGTTAGTGTGTTTGCGTCTTTGCGTGTTTGTGTGTTTGTGCGTGCGTGTGTCTGTGTGTCCGTGTGTTTGTGTGTTTGTGTGTTTGTGTGTTTGTGTGTTTGTGTGTTTGTGTGTTTGTGTGTTTGTGTGTTTGTGTGTTTGTGTGTTTGTGTGTTTGTGTGTTTGTGTGTTTGTGTGTTTGTGTGTTTGTGTGTTCGTGTGTTTCCGTGTTTGTGTGTTTGTGTCCTGTGTGTTTAAGTGTTCGTATGTTTGTGTGTTTACGTGATTGTATGTTTGTGTGTTCGTGTGTTTGTGTGTTCGTGTGTTTGTGTGTTTGTGTGTTTGTGTGTTTGTGTGTTTGTGTGTTTGTGTGTTTGTGTGTTTGTGTGTTTGTGTGTTTGTGTGTTTGTGTGGTTGTGTGTTTGTGTGTTTGTGTGATTGTGTGTTTGTGTGTGAGTGTTTCTGTGTTTGTGTGTTTGTGTATTTGTATGTTTGTGTGTGAGTGTTTCTGTGTTTGTGTGTTTGTGTGTTTTCGTGTTTCTGTATTTGTATCATTGTGTGTTTTTGTGTTTGTGTGTTTGTGTGTTTGTGTGTTTGTGTGTTTGTGTGTTTGTGTGTTTGTGTGTTTGTGTGTTTGTGTGTTTGTGTGTTTGTGTGTTTGTGTGTTTGTGTGTTTGTGTGTTTGTGTGTTTGTGTGTTTGTGTGTTTGTGTGTTTGTGTGTTTGTGTGTTTGTGTGTTTGTGTGTTTGTGTGTTTGTGTGTTCGTGTGTTCGTGTGTTAGTGTGTTTGTGTGTTCGTGTGTTTGAGTGTTTGTGTAGTTCTGTGGTTGTGTGATCGTGTGTTTGTGTGTTTGTGTGTTTTCGTGTCTGTGTGTTTGTGTGTTTGTGTGTTGGCGTATTTGTGTGTTTGTGTGTATGTGTGTTTGTGTGTTTGTGTGTTTGTTCGTATGTGTGTTCGTGTGTTCGTGTGTTAGTGTGTTTGTGTGTTCGTGTCTTTGTGTGTTTGTGTGTAAGTGTTTCTGTGTTTGTGTGTTCGTGTATTTGTGTGTTTGTGTGTTTGTGTGTTTGTGTGTTTGTGTGTTTGTGTGTTTGTGTGTTTGTGTATTTGTGTGTTTGTGTGTTTGTGTGTTTGTGTGTGAGTGTTTCTATGTTTTCGTGTTTGTGTGTTTCCATGTTTCTGTATTTGGATCATCGTGTGTTTGTGTGTTTGTGTGTTAGTGTGTTTGCGTCTTTGCGTGTTTGTGTGTTTGTGCGTGCGTGTGTCTGTGTGTCCGTGTGTTTGTGTGTTTGTGTGTTTGTGTGTGCGTGTGTTTGTGTATTTGTGTGTTTGTGTGTTGTGTGTTTGTGTGTTTGTGTGTTTGTGTGTTTGTGTGTTTGTGTGTTTGTGTGTTCGTGTGTTTCCGTGTTTGTGTGTTTGTGTCCTGTGTGTTTAAGTGTTCGTATGTTTGTGTGTTTACGTGATTGTATGTTTGTGTGTTCGTGTGTTTGTGTGTTCGTGTGTTTGTGTGTTTGTGTGTTTGTGTGTTTGTGTGTTTGTGTGTTTGTGTGTTTGTGTGTTTGTGTGTTTGTGTGTTTGTGTGTTTGTGTGTTTGTGTGTTTGTGTGGTTGTGTGTTTGTGTGTTTGTGTGATTGTGTGTTTGTGTGTGAGTGTTTCTGTGTTTGTGTGTTTGTGTATTTGTATGTTTGTGTGTGAGTGTTTCTGTGTTTGTGTGTTTGTGTGTTTTCGTGTTTCTGTATTTGTATCATTGTGTGTTTTTGTGTTTGTGTGTTTGTGTGTTTGTGTGTTTGTGTGTTTGTGTGTTTGTGTGTTTGTGTGTTTGTGTGTTTGTGTGTTTGTGTGTTTGTGTGTTTGTGTGTTTGTGTGTTTGTGTGTTTGAGTGTTTGTGTAGTTCTGTGGTTGTGTGATCGTGTGTTTGTGTGTTTTCGTGTCTGTGTGTTTGTGTGTTTGTGTGTTGGCGTATTTGTGTGTTTGTGTGTTTGTGTGTTTGTGTGTTTGTGTGTTTGTGTGTTTGTTCGTTTGTGTGTTCGTGTGTTCGTGTGTTAGTGTGTTTGTGTGTTCGTGTCTTTGTGTGTTTGTGTGTAAGTGTTTCTGTGTTTGTGTGTTCGTGTATTTGTGTGTTTGTGTGTGAGTGTTTCTGTGTTTGTGTGTTTTCGTGTTTCTGTATTTGTATCATTGTGTGTTTGTGTGTGCCTGTGTTAGTGTGTTGGCGTGTTTGTGTGTTTGGGTGTTTGTGTGTTTGTGTGTTCGTGTGTTTGTGTGGTGTGTTTGTTCCTTTGTGTCTTTATGTGCTTGTTTTTTCGTATGTTCTCGTGTTTGTGTGTTCGTGTGTTTGTGTGTTTGTGTGTTTGTGTGTTTGTGTGTTTGTGTGTTTGTGTGTTTGTGTGTTTGTGTGTTTGTGTGTTTGTGTGTTTGTGTGTTTGTGTGTTTGTGTGTTTGTGTGTTTGTGTGTTTGTGTGTTTGTGTGTTTGTGTGTTTGTGTGTTTGTGTGTTTGTGTGTTTGTGTGTTTGTGTGTTTGTGTGTTTGAGTGTTTGTGTGTTTTCGTGGTTGTGTGATCGTGTGTTTGTGTGTTTGTGTGTTTTCGTGTCTGTGTGTTTGTGTGTTTGTGTGTTTGTGTGTTTGTTTGTTTGTGTGTTTGTGTGTTTGTGTGTTTGTGTGTTTGTGTGTTTGTGTGTTTGTGTGTTTTTGTGTTTGTGTGTTTGTGTGTTTGTGTGTTTGTGTGTTTGTGTGTTTGTGTGTTTGTGTGTTTGTGTGTTTGTGTGTTTGTGTGTTTGTGTGTTTGTGTGTTTGTGTGTTTGTGTGTTTGTGTGTTTGTGTGTTTGTGTGTTTGTGTTTTTGTGTGTTTGTGTGTTTGTGTGTTTGTGTGTTTGTGTGTTTGTGTGTTTGTGTGTTTGTGTGTTCGTGAGTCTGTGCGTTTGAGTTTCTGTGTTGTTTTGTGCCAGTGTGTTTGTGTGTTTCTGTGTTTGTGAGTTTGTGTGATCGTGTCATTTCGTGTTTGTGTGTTCGTGTGTTTGTGTGGTTGTATGTTTGTGTGTTTGTGTGGTTGTGTGTTTGTGTGTGAGTGTTTCTGTGTTTGTGTGTTTGTGTATTTGTGTGTTTGTGTGTTTGTATGTGAGTGTTTCTGTGTTTGTGTGTTTGTGTGTTTTCGTGTTTCTGTATCTGTATCATTGTGTGTTTGTGTGTTTGTGTTTTTGTGTGTTTGTGTGTTTGTGTGTTTGTGTATCTGTGTATTTGTATGTTTAATTGTTTGTGTGTTTGTCTGTTTGTGTATTTGTATGTTTGATTGTTTGTGTGTTTGTCTGTTTGTGTATTTGTATGTTTGATTGTTTGTGTGTTTGTCTGTTTGTGTGTTTGTGTGTTTGTGTGTTTGTGTGTTTGTGTGTTTGTGTATTCGTGTGTTTGTGTGTTTGTGTGTGAGTGTTCCTATGTTTTCGTGTTTGTGTGTTTCCATGTTTCTGTATTTGGATCATTGTGTGTTTGTGTGTTAGTGTGTTTGCGTCTTTGCCTGTTTGTGTGTTTGTGTGTTTGTGTGTTTGTGTGTTTGTGTGTTTGTGTGTTTGTGTGTTTGTGTGTTTGTGTGTTTGTGTGTTTGTGTGTTTGTGTGTTTGTGTGTTCGTGTGCTTGTGTGTGTGTGTCTGTGTGTTTGTGTGTTTGTGTGTTTGTGTGTTTGTATATTTGTGTTCCTGTGTGTTTGGGTGTTTGGAAGTTTGTGTGTTCGTGTGTTTTTTCGTTAGTTTGTCCGTGTGTTTGTGTCTTTGCGTGTCCGTGTGTTTGTGTATTCGTGTGTTCACGTGTTTGTGTATTTTTGTGCTTGTGTGTTCGTGATTTCGTGTGATCGTGTCATTGTGGGTTTGTGTGTTTGTCTGGTTGTGTGTTTGTGTGTTCGTGTGTTTGTGTGTTTGTGTGTTTGTGTGTTTGTGTGTTTGTGTGTTTGTGTGTTTTCGTGTTTGTGTGTTTGTGTGTTTGTGTGTTTGTGTGTTTGCGTGTAAGTGTGTTTGCGGGTTTGTGCGTTTGTGTGTTTGTGTGTTTGTGTGTTTGTGTGTTTGTGTGTTTGTGTGTTTGTGTTTTTGTGTGTTTGTGTGTTTGTGTATTTGTGTATTTGTATGTTTGATTGTTTGTGTGTTTGTCTGTTTGTGTGTTTGTGTGTTTGTGTGTTTGTGTGTTTGTGTGTTTGTGTGTTTGTGTGTTTGTGTGTTTGTGTGTTTGTGTGTTTGTGTGTTTGTGTGTTTGTGTATTTGTGTGTTTGTGTGTTTGTGTGTTTGTGTGTGAGTGTTTCTATGTTTTCGTGTTTGTGTGTTTCCATGTTTCTGTATTTGGATCATCGTGTGTTTGTGTGTTTGTGTGTTAGTGTGTTTGCGTCTCTGCGTGTTTGTGTGTTTGTGCGTGCGTGTGTCTGTGTGTCCGTGTGTTTGTGTGTTTGTGTGTTTGTGTGTTTGTGTGTTTGTGTGTTTGTGTGTTTGTGTGTTTGTGTGTTTGTGTGTTTGTGTGTTTGTGTGTTTGTGTGTTTGTGTGTTTGTGTGTTTGTGTGTTTGTGTGTTCGTGTGTTTCCGTGTTTGTGTGTTTGTGTCCTGTGTGTTTAAGTGTTCGTATGTTTGTGTGTTTACGTGATTGTATGTTTGTGTGTTCGTGTGTTTGTGTGTTCGTGTGTTTGTGTGTTTGTGTGTTTGTGTGTTTGTGTGTTTGTGTGTTTGTGTGTTTGTGTGTTTGTGTGTTTGTGTGTTTGTGTGTTGGCGTATTTGTGTGTTTGTGTGTATGTGTGTTTGTGTGTTTGTGTGTTTGTTCGTATGTGTGTTCGTGTGTTCGTGTGTTAGTGTGTTTGTGTGTTTGTGTCTTTGTGTGTTTGTGTGTAAGTGTTTCTGTGTTTGTGTGTTCGTGTATTTGTGTGTTTGTGTGTTTGTGTGTTTGTGTGTTTGTGTGTTTGTGTGTTTGTGTGTTTGTGTATTTGTGTGTTTGTGTGTTTGTGTGTTTGTGTGTGAGTGTTTCTATGTTTTCGTGTTTGTGTGTTTCCATGTTTCTGTATTTGGATCATCGTGTGTTTGTGTGTTTGTGTGTTAGTGTGTTTGCGTCTTTGCGTGTTTGTGTGTTTGTGCGTGCGTGTGTCTGTGTGTCCGTGTGTTTGTGTGTTTGTGTGTTTGTGTGTTTGTGTGTTTGTGTGTTTGTGTGTTTGTGTGTTTGTGTGTTTGTGTGTTTGTGTGTTTGTGTGTTTGTGTGTTTGTGTGTTTGTGTGTTTGTGTGTTTGTGTGTTCGTGTGTTTCCGTGTTTGTGTGTTTGTGTCCTGTGTGTTTAAGTGTTCGTATGTTTGTGTGTTTACGTGATTGTATGTTTGTGTGTTCGTGTGTTTGTGTGTTCGTGTGTTTGTGTGTTTGTGTGTTTGTGTGTTTGTGTGTTTGTGTGTTTGTGTGTTTGTGTGTTTGTGTGTTTGTGTGTTTGTGTGTTTGTGTGTTTGTGTGTTTGTGTGGTTGTGTGTTTGTGTGTTTGTGTGATTGTGTGTTTGTGTGTGAGTGTTTCTGTGTTTGTGTGTTTGTGTATTTGTATGTTTGTGTGTGAGTGTTTCTGTGTTTGTGTGTTTGTGTGTTTTCGTGTTTCTGTATTTGTATCATTGTGTGTTTTTGTGTTTGTGTGTTTGTGTGTTTGTGTGTTTGTGTGTTTGTGTGTTTGTGTGTTTGTGTGTTTGTGTGTTTGTGTGTTTGTGTGTTTGTGTGTTTGTGTGTTTGAGTGTTTGTGTAGTTCTGTGGTTGTGTGATCGTGTGTTTGTGTGTTTTCGTGTCTGTGTGTTTGTGTGTTTGTGTGTTGGCGTATTTGTGTGTTTGTGTGTTTGTGTGTTTGTGTGTTTGTGTGTTTGTGTGTTTGTGTGTTTGTTCGTTTGTGTGTTCGTGTGTTCGTGTGTTAGTGTGTTTGTGTGTTCGTGTCTTTGTGTGTTTGTGTGTAAGTGTTTCTGTGTTTGTGTGTTCGTGTATTTGTGTGTTTGTGTGTGAGTGTTTCTGTGTTTGTGTGTTTTCGTGTTTCTGTATTTGTATCATTGTGTGTTTGTGTGTGCCTGTGTTAGTGTGTTGGCGTGTTTGTGTGTTTGGGTGTTTGTGTGTTTGTGTGTTCGTGTGTTTGTGTGGTGTGTTTGTTCCTTTGTGTCTTTATGTGCTTGTTTTTTCGTATGTTCTCGTGTTTGTGTGTTCGTGTGTTTGTGTGTTTGTGTGTTTGTGTGTTCGTGTGTTTGTGTGTTTGTGTGTTTGTGTGTTTGTGTGTTTGTGTGTTTGTGTGTTTGTGTGTTTGTGTGTTTGTGTGTTTGTGTGTTTGTGTGTTTGTGTGTTTGTGTGTTTGTGTGTTTGTGTGTTTGTGTGTTTGTGTGTTTGAGTGTTTGTGTGTTTTCGTGGTTGTGTGATCGTGTGTTTGTGTGTTTGTGTGTTTTCGTGTCTGTGTGTTTGTGGGTTTGTGTGTTTGTGTGTTCGTTTGTTTGTGTGTTTGTGTGTTTGTGTGTTTGTGTGTTTGTGTGTTTGTGTGTTTGTGTGTTTGTGTGTTTGTGTGTTTGTGTGTTTGTGTGTTTGTGTGTTTGTGTGTTTGTGTGTTTGTGTGGTTGTGTGTTTGTGTGTTTGTGTGTTTGTGTGTTTGTGTGTTTGTGTGTTTGTGTGTTTGTGTGTTTGTGTTTTTGTGTGTTTGTGTGTTTGTGTGTTTGTGTGTTTGTGTGTTTGTGTGTTTGTGTGTTTGTGTGTTCGTGAGTCTGTGCGTTTGAGTTTCTGTGTTGTTTTGTGCCAGTGTGTTTGTGTGTTTCTGTGTTTGTGAGTTTGTGTGATCGTGTCATTTCGTGTTTGTGTGTTCGTGTGTTTGTGTGGTTGTATGTTTGTGTGTTTGTGTGGTTGTGTGTTTGTGTGTGAGTGTTTCTGTGTTTGTGTGTTTGTGTATTTGTGTGTTTGTGTGTTTGTATGTGAGTGTTTCTGTGTTTGTGTGTTTGTGTGTTTTCGTGTTTCCGTATCTGTATCATTGTGTGTTTGTGTGTTTGTGTTTTTGTGTGTTTGTGTGTTTGTGTGTTTGTGTATCTGTGTATTTGTATGTTTAATTGTTTGTGTGTTTGTCTGTTTGTGTATTTGTATGTTTGATTGTTTGTGTGTTTGTCTGTTTGTGTATTTGTATGTTTGATTGTTTGTGTGTTTGTCTGTTTGTGTGTTTGTGTGTTTGTGTGTTTGTGTGTTTGTGTGTTTGTGTATTCGTGTGTTTGTGTGTTTGTGTGTGAGTGTTCCTATGTTTTCGTGTTTGTGTGTTTCCATGTTTCTGTATTTGGATCATTGTGTGTTTGTGTGTTAGTGTGTTTGCGTCTTTGCCTGTTTGTGTGTTTGTGTGTTTGTGTGTTTGTGTGTTTGTGTGTTTGTGTGTTTGTGTGTTTGTGTGTTTGTGTGTTTGTGTGTTTGTGTGTTTGTGTGTTTGTGTGTTTGTGTGTTCGTGTGCTTGTGTGTGTGTGTCTGTGTGTCTGTGTGTTTGTGTGTTTGTGTGTTTGTGTGTTTGTGTGTTTGTATATTTGTGTTCCTGTGTGTTTGGGTGTTTGGAAGTTTGTGTGTTCGTGTGTTTTTTCGTTAGTTTGTCCGTGTGTTTGTGTCTTTGCGTGTTCGTGTGTTTGTGTATTCGTGTGTTCACGTGTTTGTGTATTTTTGTGCTTGTGTGTTCGTGATTTCGTGTGATCGTGTCATTGTGGGTTTGTGTGTTTGTCTGGTTGTGTGTTTGTGTGTTCGTGTGTTTGTGTGTTTGTGTGTTTGTGTGTTTGTGTGTTTGTGTGTTTTCGTGTTTGTGTGTTTGTGTGTTTGTGTGTTTGTGTGTTTGCGTGTAAGTGTGTTTGCGGGTTTGTGCGTTTGTGTGTTTGTGTGTTTGTGTGTTTGTGTGTTTGTGTGTTTGTGTTTTTGTGTGTTTGTGTGTTTGTGTATTTGTGTATTTGTATGTTTGATTGTTTGTGTGTTTTCCTGTTTGTGTGTTTGTGTGTTTGTGTGTTTGTGTGTTTGTGTGTTTGTGTGTTTGTGTGTTTGTGTGTTTGTGTGTTTGTGTGTTTGTGTATTTGTGTGTTTGTGTGTGAGTGTTTCTATGTTTTCGTGTTTGTGTGTTTCCATGTTTCTGTATTTGGATCATCGTGTGTTTGTGTGTTTGTGTGTTAGTGTGTTTGCGTCTTTGCGTGTTTGTGTGTTTGTGCGTGCGTGTGTCTGTGTGTCCGTGTGTTTGTGTGTTTGTGTGTTTGTGTGTTTGTGTGTTTGTGTGTTTGTGTGTTTGTGTGTTTGTGTGTTTGTGTGTTTGTGTGTTTGTGTGTTTGTGTGTTTGTGTGTTTGTGTGTTTGTGTGTTTGTGTGTTTGTGTGTTTGTGTGTTTGTGTGTTCGTGTGTTTCCGTGTTTGTGTGTTTGTGTCCTGTGTGTTTAAGTGTTCGTATGTTTGTGTGTTTACGTGATTGTATGTTTGTGTGTTCGTGTGTTTGTGTGTTCGTGTGTTTGTGTGTTTGTGTGTTTGTGTGTTTGTGTGTTTGTGTGTTTGTGTGTTTGTGTGTTTGTGTGTTTGTGTGTTTGTGTGTTTGTGTGTTTGTGTGTTTGTGTGGTTGTGTGTTTGTGTGTTTGTGTGATTGTGTGTTTGTGTGTGAGTGTTTCTGTGTTTGTGTGTTTGTGTATTTGTATGTTTGTGTGTGAGTGTTTCTGTGTTTGTGTGTTTGTGTGTTTTCGTGTTTCTGTATTTGTATCATTGTGTGTTTTTGTGTTTGTGTGTTTGTGTGTTTGTGTGTTTGTGTGTTTGTGTGTTTGTGTGTTTGTGTGTTTGTGTGTTTGTGTGTTTGTGTGTTCGTGTGTTTGTGTGTTTGTGTGTTTGTGTGTTTGTGTGTTTGTGTGTTTGTGTGTTTGTGTGTTTGTGTGTTTGTGTGTTTGTGTGTTCGTGTGTTCGTGTGTTAGTGTGTTTGTGTGTTCGTGTGTTTGAGTGTTTGTGTAGTTCTGTGGTTGTGTGATCGTGTGTTTGTGTGTTTGTGTGTTTTCGTGTCTGTGTGTTTGTGTGTTTGTGTGTTGGCGTATTTGTGTGTTTGTGTGTTTGTGTGTTTGTGTGTTTGTGTGTTTGTGTGTTTGTGTGTTTGTGTGTTTGTTCGTTTGTGTGTTCGTGTGTTCGTGTGTTAGTGTGTTTGTGTGTTCGTGTCTTTGTGTGTTTGTGTGTAAGTGTTTCTGTGTTTGTGTGTTCGTGTATTTGTGTGTTTGTGTGTTTGTGTGTTTGTGTGTTTGTGTGTTTGTGTGTTTGTGTATTTGTGTGTTTGTGTGTTTGTGTGTTTGTGTGTGAGTGTTTCTATGTTTTCGTGTTTGTGTGTTTCCATGTTTCTGTATTTGGATCATCGTGTGTTTGTGTGTTTGTGTGTTAGTGTGTTTGCGTCTTTGCGTGTTTGTGTGTTTGTGCGTGCGTGTGTCTGTGTGTCCGTGTGTTTGTGTGTTTGTGTGTTTGTGTGTTTGTGTGTTTGTGTGTTTGTGTGTTTGTGTGTTTGTGTGTTTGTGTGTTTGTGTGTTTGTGTGTTTGTGTGTTTGTGTGTTCGTGTGTTTCCGTGTTTGTGTGTTTGTGTCCTGTGTGTTTAAGTGTTCGTATGTTTGTGTGTTTACGTGATTGTATGTTTGTGTGTTCGTGTGTTTGTGTGTTTGTGTGTTTGTGTGTTTGTGTGTTTGTGTGTTTGTGTGTTTGTGTGTTTGTGTGTTTGTGTGTTTGTGTGTTTGTGTGTTTGTGTGTTTGTGTGTTTGTGTGTTTGTGTGTTTGTGTGGTTGTGTGTTTGTGTGTTTGTGTGATTGTGTGTTTGTGTGTGAGTGTTTCTGTGTTTGTGTGTTTGTGTATTTGTATGTTTGTGTGTGAGTGTTTCTGTGTTTGTGTGTTTTCGTGTTTCTGTATTTGTATCATTGTGTGTTTTTGTGTTTGTGTGTTTGTGTGTTTGTGTGTTTGTGTGTTTGTGTGTTTGTGTGTTTGTGTGTTTGTGTGTTTGTGTGTTTGTGTGTTTGTGTGTTTGTGTGTTTGTGTGTTTGTGTGTTTGAGTGTTTGTGTAGTTCTGTGGTTGTGTGATCGTGTGTTTGTGTGTTTGTGTGTTTTCGTGTCTGTGTGTTTGTGTGTTTGTGTGTTGGCGTATTTGTGTGTTTGTGTGTTTGTGTGTTTGTGTGTTTGTGTGTTTGTTCGTTTGTGTGTTCGTGTGTTCGTGTGTTAGTGTGTTTGTATGTTCGTGTCTTTGTGTGTTTGTGTGTAAGTGTTTCTGTGTTTGTGTGTAAGTGTTTCTGTGTTTGTGTGTTCGTGTATTTGTGTGTTTGTGTGTGAGTGTTTCTGTGTTTTCGTTTTTCTGTATTTGTATCATTGTGTGTTTGTGTGTGCCTGTGTTAGTGTGTTGGCGTGTTTGTGTGTTTGGGTGTTTGTGTGTTTGTGTGTTTGTGTGTTCGTGTGTTTGTGTGGTGTGTTTGTTCCTTTGTGTCTTTATGTGCTTGTTTTTTCGTATGTTCTCGTGTTTGTGTGTTCGTGTGTTTGTGTGTTTGTGTGTTTGTGTGTTTGTGTGTTTGTGTGTTTGTGTGTTTGTGTGTTTGTGTGTTTGTGTGTTTGTGTGTTTGTGTGTTTGTGTGTTTGTGTGTTTGTGTGTTTGTGTGTTTGTGTGTTTGTGTGTTTGTGTGTTTGTGTGTTTGAGTGTTTGTGTGTTTTCGTGGTTGTGTGATCGTGTGTTTGTGTGTTTGTGTGTTTTCGTGTCTGTGTGTTTGTGTGTTTGTGTGTTTGTGTGTTTGTTTGTTTGTGTGTTTGTGTGTTTGTGTGTTTGTGTGTTTGTGTGTTTGTGTGTTTGTGTGTTTGTGTGTTTGTGTGTTTGTGTGTTTGTGTGTTTGTGTGTTTGTGTGTTTGTGTGTTTGTGTGTTTGTGTGTTTGTGTGTTTGTGTGTTTGTGTGTTTGTGTGTTTGTGTGATTGTGTGTTTGTGTGTTTGTGTGTTTGTGTGTTTGTGTGTTTGTGTGTTTGTGTGTATGTGTGTTTGTGTGTTTGTGTGTTTGTGTGTTTGTGTGTTTGTGTGTTTGTGTCCTTGTGTGTTTGTGTGTTTGTGTGTTTGTGTGTTTGTGTGTTCGTAAGTCTGTGCGTTGGAGTTTTTGTGTCGTTTTGTGCCAGTGTGTTTGTGTGTTTTTGTGTTTGTGAGTTTGTGTGATCGTGTCATTTCGTGTTTGTGTGTTTGTGTGGTTGTGTGGTTGTGTGTTTGTGTGTTTGTGTCCTTGTGCTCTCTGTGTGTTTGTGTGTTTGTGTGTTTGTGTGTTTGTGTGTTTGTGTGTTTGTGTGTTTGTGTGTTTGTGTGTTCGTGTGTTCGTGTGTTCGTGTGTTAGTGTGTTTGTGTGTTCGTGTGTTTGAGTGTTTGTGTAGTTCTGTGGTTGTGTGATCGTGTGTTTGTGTGTTTGTGTGTTTTCGTGTCTGTGTGTTTGTGTGTTTGTGTGTTGGCGTATTTGTGTGTTTGTGTGTTTGTGTGTTTGTGTGTTTGTGTGTTTGTTTGTTTGTGTGTTCGTGTGTTCGTGTGTTAGTGTGTTTGTGTGTTCGTGTCTTTGTGTGTTTGCGTGTAAGTGTTTCTGTGTTTGTGTGTTCGTGTATTTGTGTGTTTGTGTGTTTGTGTGTTTGTGTGTTTGTGTGTTTGTGTGTTTGTGTGTTTGTGTGTTTGTGTGTTTGTGTATTTGTGTGTTTGTGTGTTTGTGTGTTTGTGTGTGAGTGTTTCTATGTTTTCGTGTTTGTGTGTTTCCATGTTTCTGTATTTGGATCATCGTGTGTTTGTGTGTTTGTGTGTTAGTGTGTTTGCGTCTTTGCGTGTTTGTGTGTTTGTGCGTGCGTGTGTCTGTGTGTCCATGTGTTTGTGTGTTTGTGTGTTTGTGTGTTTGTGTGTTTGTGTGTTTGTGTGTTTGTGTGTTTGTGTGTTTGTGTGTTTGTGAGTTTGTGTGTTTGTGTGTTTGTGTGTTTGTGTGTTCGTGTGTTTCCGATTTTGTGTGTTTGTGTCCTGTGTGTTTAAGTGTTCGTATGTTTGTGTGTTTACGTGATTGTATGTTTGTGTGTTCGTGTGTTTGTGTGTTCGTGTGTTTGTGTGTTTGTGTGTTTGTGTGTTTGTGTGTTTGTGTGTTTGTGTGTTTGTGTGTTTGTGTGTTTGTGTGTTTGTGTGTTTGTGTGTTTGTGTGTTTGTGTGTTTGTGTGTTTGTGTGTTTGTGTGGTTGTGTGTTTGTGTGTTTGTGTGATTGTGTGTTTGTGTGTGAGTGTTTCTGTGTTTGCGTGTTTGTGTATTTGTATGTTTGTGTGTGAGTGTTTCTGTGTTTGTGTGTTTGTGTGTTTTCGTGTTTTTGTATTTGTATCATTGTGTGTTTTTGTGTTTGTGTGTTTGTGTGTTTGTGTGTTTGTGTGTTTGTGTGTTTGTGTGTTTGTGTGTTTGTGTGTTTGTGTGTTTGTGTGTTTGTGTGTTTGTGTGTTTGAGTGTTTGTGTAGTTCTGTGGTTGTGTGATCGTGTGTTTGTGTGTTTGTGTGTTTTCGTGTCTGTGTGTTTGTGTGTTTGTGTGTTGGCGTATTTGTGTGTTTGTGTGTTTGTGTGTTTGTGTGTTTGTGTGTTTGTTCGTTTGTGTGTTCGTGTGTTCGTGTGTTAGTGTGTTTGTGTGTTCGTGTCTTTGTGTGTTTGTGTGTAAGTGTTTCTGTGTTTGTGTGTTCGTGTATTTGTGTGTTTGTGTGTGAGTGTTTCTGTGTTTGTGTGTTTTCGTGTTTCTGTATTTGTATCATTGTGTGTTTGTGTGTGCCTGTGTTAGTGTGTTGGCGTGTTTGTGTGTTTGGGTGTTTGCGTGTTTGTGTGTTCGTGTGTTTGTGTGGTGTGTTTGTTCCTTTGTGTCTTTATGTGCTTGTTTTTTCGTATGTTCTCGTGTTTGTGTGTTCGTGTGTTTGTGTGTTTGTGTGTTTGTGTGTTTGTGTGTTTGTGTGTTTGTGTGTTTGTGTGTTTGTGTGTTTGTGTGTTTGTGTGT
Source organism: Sussaba pulchella (assembly GCA_963971145.1). Lineage (NCBI taxonomy): Eukaryota > Metazoa > Arthropoda > Insecta > Hymenoptera > Ichneumonidae > Sussaba > Sussaba pulchella. Next base: position 560,624 of record CAXAQZ010000337.1, read on the forward strand.
TTGTGTGTTTGTGTGTTTGTGTGTTTGTGTGTTTGAGTGTTTGTGTGTTTTCGTGGTTGTGTGATCGTGTGTTTGTGTATTTGTGTGTTTTCGTGTCTGTGTGTTTGTGTGTTTGTGTGTTTGTGTGTTTGTTTGTTTGTGTGTTTGTGTGTTTGTGTGTTTGTGTGTTTGTGTGTTTGTGTGTTTGTGTGTTTGTGTGTTTGTGTGTTTGTGTGTTTGTGTGTTTGTGTGTTTGTGTGTTTGTGTGTTTGTGTGTTTGTGTGTTTGTGTGTTTGTGTGTTTGTGTGTTTGTGTGTTTGTGTGTTTGTGTGTTTGTGTGTTTGTGTGATTGTGTGTTTGTGTGTTTGTGTGTTTGTGTGTTTGTGTGTTTGTGTGTTTGTGTGTATGTGTGTTTGTGTGTTTGTGTGTTTGTGTGTTTGTGTGTTTGTGTGTTTGTGTGTTTGTGTGTTTGTGTGTTTGTGTGTTTGTGTGTTTGTGTGTTTGTGTGTTTGTGTGTTTGTGTGTTCGTAAGTCTGTGCGTTGGAGTTTTTGTGTCGTTTTGTGCCAGTGTGTTTGTGTGTTTTTGTGTTTGTGAGTTTGTGTGATCGTGTCATTTCGTGTTTGTGTGTTTGTGTGGTTGTGTGGTTGTGTGTTTGTGTGTTTGTGTCCTTGTGCTCTCTGTGTGTTTGTGTGTTTGTGTGGTTGTATGTTTGTGTGTTTGTGTGGTTGTGTGTTTGTGTGTGAGTGTTTCTGTGTTTGTGTGTTTGTGTATTTGTGTGTTTGTGTGTTTGTATGTGAGTGTTTCTGTGTTTGTGTGTTTGTGTGTTTTCGTGTTTCTTTATTTGTATCATTGTGTGTTTGTGTGTTTGTGTTTTCGTGTGTTTGTGTGTTTGTGTGTTTGTGTATTTGTGTATTTGTATGTTTGATTGTTTGTGTGTTTGTCTGTTTGTGTATTTGTATGTTTGATTGTTTGTGTGTTTGTCTGTTTGTGTATTCGTATGTTTGATTGTTGGTGTGTTTGTCTGTTTGTGTGTTTGTGTGTTTGTGTGTTTGTGTATTTGTGTGTTTGTGTGTTTCTGTGTGAGTGTTCCTATGTTTTCGTGTTTGTGTGTTTTCATGTTTCTGTATTTGGATCATTGTGTGTTTGTGTGTTTCCGTGTTAGTGTGTTTGCGTCTTTGCCTGTTTGTGTGTTTGTGTGTTCGTCTGTTTGTGTGTTTGTGTGTTTTCGTGTTTGTGTGTTTGTTTGTTTGTGTGCTTGTGTGTGTGTGTGTGTGTGTTTGTGTGTTTGTGTGTTTGTGTGTTTGTGTATTTGTGTTCCTGTGTGTTCGTGTGTTTGGGAGTTTGTGTGTTCGTGTGTTTGTTCGTTAGTTTGTCCGTGTGTTTGTGTCTTTGCGTGTTCGTGCGTTTGTGTATTCGTGTGTTCACGTGTTTGTGTGTTTTGTGCTTGTGTGTTTGTGATTTTGTGTGATCGTGTCATTGTGTGTTTGTGTGTTTGTCTGGTTGTGTGTTTGTGTGTTTGTGTGTTTGTGTGTTTGTGTGTTTGTGTGTTTGTGTGTTTGTGTGTTTGTGTGTTTGTGTGTTTGTGTGTTTGTGTGTTTGTGTGTTTGTGTGTTTGTGTGTTTGTGTGTTTGTGTGTTTGTGTGTTTTCGTATTTGTGTGTTTGTGTGTTTGTGTGTTTGTGTGTTTGCGTGTTAGTGTGTTTGCGTGTTTGTGCGTTTGTGTGTTTGTGTGTTTGTGTGTTTGTGTGTTTGTGTGTTTGTGTGTTTGTGTTTTTGTGTGTTTGTGTGTTTGTGTGTTTGTGTATTTGTGTATTTGTATGTTTGATTGTTTGTGTGTTTGTCTGTTTGTGTGTTTGTGTGTTTGTGTGTTTGTGTGTTTGTGTATTTGTGTGTTTGTGTGTTTGTGTGTTTGTGTGTTTGTGTATTTGTGTGTTTGTGTGTTTGTGTGTGAGTGTTTCTATGTTTTCGTGTTTGTGTGTTTCCATGTTTCTGTATTTGGATCATCGTGTGTTTGTGTGTTTGTGTGTTTGTGTATTTGTGTGTTTGTGTGTTTGTGTGTTTGTGTGTTTGTGTGTTTGAGTGTTTGTGTGTTTCTGTAGTTGTGTGATCGTGTGTTTGTGTGTTTGTGTGTTTTCGTGTCTGTGTGTTTGTGTGTTTGTGTGTTGGCGTGTTTGTGTGTTTGTGTGTTTGTGTGTTTGTGTGTTTGTGTGTTTGTGTGTTTGTGTGTTTGTGTGTTTGTGTGTTTGTGTGTTTGTGTGTTTGTGTGTTTGTGTGTTTGTGTGTTTGGGTTTTTGTGTGTTTGTGTGTTTGTGTGTTTGTGTGTTTGTGTGTTTGTGTGTTCGTGAGTCTGTGCGTTTGAGTTTCTGTGTTGTTTTGTGCCAGTGTGTTTGTGTGTTTCTGTGTTTGTGAGTTTGTGTGATCGTGTCATTTCGTGTTTGTGTGTTCGTGTGGTTGTGTGGTTGTGTGTTTGTGTGTTTGTGTCTTTGTGCTTTCTGTGTGTTTGTGTGTTTGTGTGGTTGTATGTTTGTGTGTTTGTGTGGTTGTGTGTTTGTGTGTGAGTGTTTCTGTGTTTGTGTGTTTGTGTATTTGTGTGTTTGTGTGTTTTTATGTGAGTGTTTCTGTGTTTGTGTGTTTGTGTGTTTTCGTGTTTCTGTATCTGTATCATTGTGTGTTTGTGTGTTTGTGTTTTTGTGTGTTTGTGTGTTTGTGTATCTGTGTATTTGTATGTTTAATTGTTTGTGTGTTTGTCTGTTTGTGTATTTGTATGTTTGATTGTTTGTGTGTTTGTCTGTTTGTGTATTTGTATGTTTGATTGTTTGTGTGTTTGTCTGTTTGTGTGTTTGTGTGTTTGTGTGTTTGTGTGTTTGTGTATTTGTGTGCTTGTGTGTTTGTGTGTGAGTGTTCCTATGTTTTCGTGTTTGTGTGTTTCCATGTTTCTGTATTTGGATCATTGTGTGTTTGTGTGTTTGTGTGTTAGTGTGTTTGCGTCTTTGCCTGTTTGTGTGTGTGTGTTTGTGTGTTTGTGTGTTTGTGTGTTTGTGTGTTTGTGTGTTTGTGTGCTTGTGTGTGTGTGTCTGTGTGTTTGTGTGTTTGTGTGTTTGTGTGTTTGTGTGTTTGTGTATTTGTGTTCCTGTGTGTTTGGGTGTTTGGAAGTTTGTGTGTTCGTGTGTTTTTTCGTTAGTTTGTCCGTGTGTTTTTGTCTTTGCGTGTTCGTGTGTTTGTGTATTCGTGTGTTCACGAGTTTGTGTGTTTTTGTGCTTGTGTGTTTGTGATTTCGTGTGATCGTGTCATTGTGGGTTTGTGTGTTTGTCTGGTTGTGTGTTTGTGTGTTCGTGTGTTTGTGTGTTTGTGTGTTTGTGTGTTTGTGTGTTTGTGTGTTTGTGTGTTTGTGTGTTTGTGCGTGCGTGTGTCTGTGTGTCCGTGTGTTTGTGTGTTTGTGTGTTTGTGTGTTTGTGTGTTTGTGTGTTTGTGTGTTTGTGTGTTTGTGTGTTTGTGTGTTTGTGTGTTTGTGTGTTTGTGTGTTTGTGTGTTTGTGTGTTCGTGTGTTTTCGTGTTTGTGTGTTTGTGTCCTGTGTGTTTAAGTGTTCGTATGTTTGTGTGTTTACGTGATTGTATGTTTGTGTGTTTGTGTGTTTGTGTGTTCGTGTGTTTGTGTGTTTGTGTGTTTGTGTGTTTGTGTGTTTGTGTGTTTGTGTGTTTGTGTGTTTGTGTGTTTGTGTGTTTGTGTGTTTGTGTGTTTGTGTGGTTGTGTGTTTGTGTGTTTGTGTGATTGTGTGTTTGTGTGTGAGTGTTTCTGTGTTTGTGTGTTTGTGTATTTGTATGTTTGTGTGTGAGTGTTTCTGTGTTTGTGTGTTTGTGTGTTTTCGTGTTTCTGTATTTGTATCATTGTGTGTTTTTGTGTTTGTGTGTTTGTGTGTTTGTGTGTTTGTGTGTTTGTGTGTTTGTGTGTTTGTGTGTTTGTGTGTTTGTGTGTTTGTGTGTTTGTGTGTTTGTGTGTTTGTGTGTTTGTGTGTTCGTGTGTTTGTGTGTTTGTGTGTTTGTGTGTTTGTGTGTTTGTGTGTTCGTGTGTTCGTGTGTTAGTGTGTTCGTGTGTTCGTGTCTTTGTGTGTTTGTGTGTGATTGTTTCTGTGTTTGTGTGTTCGTGTATTTGTGTGTTTGTGTGTGAGTGTTTGTGTGTTTGTGTGTTTGTGTGTTTTCGTGTTTCTGTATTTGTATCATTGTGTGTTTGTGTGTGCCTGTGTTTGTGTGTTGGCGTGTTTGTGTGTTTAGGTGTTTGTGTGTTTGTGTGTTCGTCTGTTTCTGGGTTTGTGTCTTTGTGTGGTGTGTGTTTGTTCCTTTGTGTCTTTATGTGCTTGTTTTTTCGTATGTTCTCGTGTTTTCGTGTTCGTGTGTTCGTGTGTTTGTGTGTTTGTGTGTTTGTGTGTTTGTGTTTTTGGGTGTCTGTGTGTTTGTGTGTTTGTGTGTTTGTGTGTTTGTGTGTTTGTGTGTTTGTGTGTTTGTGTGTTTGTGTGTTTGTGTGTTCGTGTGTTTGAGTGTTTGTGTAGTTCTGTGGTTGTGTGATCGTGTGTTTGTGTGTTTGTGTGTTTTCGTGTCTGTGTGTTTGTGTGTTTGTGTGTTGGCGTATTTGTGTGTTTGTGTGTTTGTGTGTTTGTGTGTTTGTGTGTTTGTCCGTTTGTGTGTTCGTGTGTTCGTGTGTTAGTGTGTTTGTGTGTTCGTGTCTTTGTGTGTTTGTGTGTAAGTGTTTCTGTGTTTGTGTGTTCGTGTATTTGTGTGTTTGTGTGTGAGTGTTTCTGTGTTTGTGTGTTTTCGTGTTTCTGTATTTGTATCATTGTGTGTTTGTGTGTGCCTGTGTTAGTGTGTTGGCGTGTTTGTGTGTTTGGGTGTTTGTGTGTTTGTGTGTTCGTGTGTTTGTGTGGTGTGTTTGTTCCTTTGTGTCTTTATGTGCTTGTTTTTTCGTATGTTCTCGTGTTTGTATGTTCGTGTGTTTGTGTGTTTGTGTGTTTGTGTGTTTGTGTGTTTGTGTGTTTGTGTGTTTGTGTGTTTGTGTGTTTGTGTGTTTGTGTGTTTGTGTGTTTGTGTGTTTGAGTGTTTGTGTGTTTTCGTGGTTGTGTGATCGTGTGTTTGTGTGTTTGTGTGTTTTCGTGTCTGTGTGTTTGTGTGTTTGTGTGTTTGTGTGTTTGTGTGTTTGTTTGTTTGTGTGTTTGTGTGTTTGTGTGTTTGTGTGTTTGTGTGTTTGTGTGTTTGTGTGTTTGTGTGTTTGTGTGTTTGTGTGTTTGTGTGTTTGTGTGTTTGTGTGTTTGTGTGTTTGTGTGTTTGTGTGTTTGTGTGTTTGTGTGTTTGTGTGTTTGTGTGTTTGTGTGTTTGTGTGTTTGTGTGTTTGTGTGTTTGTGTGTTTGTGTGTTTGTGTGTTTGTGTGTTTGTGTGTTTGTGTGTTTGTGTGTTTGTGTGTTTGTGTGTTTGTGTGTATGTGTGGTGTGTTTGTTCCTTTGTGTCTTTATGTGCTTGTTTTTTCGTATGTTCTCGTGTTTGTGTGTTCGTGTGTTTGTGTGTTTGTGTGCGTGTGAGTTTGTGTGTTTGTGTGCGTGTGAGTTTGTGTGTTTGTGTGTTTGTGTTTTTGTGTGTCTGTGTATTTGTGTGTTTTCGTGTTTGTGTGTTTTCGTGTTTGTGTGTTTGCGTGTTTGTGTGTTTGTGTGTTTTTGTGTTTGTGTGTTCGTGTGTTTGTGTGTTTGTGTGTTTGTGTGTTTAAGTGTTTGTGTGTTTTCGTGGTTGTGTGATCGTGTGTCTGTGTGTTTGTGTTTTCGTGTCTGTGTGTTTGTGTGTTTGTGTGTTTGTTTGTTTGTGTGTTTGTGTGTTTGTGTGTTTGTGTGTTTGTGTGTTTGTGTGTTTGTGTGTTTGTGTGTTTGTGTGTTTGTGTGTTTGTGTGTTTGTGTGTTTGTGTGTTTGTGTGTTTGTGTGTTTGTGTGTTTGTGTGTTTGTGTGTTTGTGTGTTTGTGTGTTTGTGTGTTTGTGTATTTGTGTTCCTGTGTGTTTGTGTGTTTGTGTGGTTGTGTGTCTGTGTGTTTGTGTGTTTGTGTGTTTGTGTGTTTGTGTGTTTGTGTGTTTGTGTGTTTGTGTGTTTGTGTGTTTGTGTGTTTGTGTGTTTGTGTGTTTGTGTGTTTGTGCATTTGTGTTCCTGTGTGTTTGTGTGTTTGTGTGTTTGTGTGTTCTTGTGGTTGTGTGTTTGTGTGTTTGTGTGTGTGTGTGTTTGTGTGTTTGTGTGTTTGTGTGTTTGTGTGTTTGTGTGTTTGTGTGTTCGTGTGTTTCCGTGTTTGTGTGTTTGTGTCCTGTGTGTTTAAGTGTTCGTATGTTTGTGTGTTTACGTGATTGTATGTTTGTGTGTTCGTGTGTTTGTGTGTTCGTGTGTTTGTGTGTTTGTGTGTTTGTGTGTTTGTGTGTTTGTGTGTTTGTGTGTTTGTGTGTTTGTGTGTTTGTGTGTTTGTGTGTTTGTGTGTTTGTGTGTTTGTGTGGTTGTGTGTTTGTGTGTTTGTGTGATTGTGTGTTTGTGTGTGAGTGTTTCTGTGTTTGTGTGTTTGTGTATTTGTATGTTTGTGTGTGAGTGTTTCTGTGTTTGTGTGTTTGTGTGTTTTCGTGTTTCTGTATTTGTATCATTGTGTGTTTTTGTGTTTGTGTGTTTGTGTGTTTGTGTGTTTGTGTGTTTGTGTGTTTGTGTGTTTGTGTGTTTGTGTGTTTGTGTGTTTGTGTGTTCGTGTGTTTGTGTGTTTGTGTGTTTGTGTGTTTGTGTGTTTGTGTGTTTGTGTGTTTGTGTGTTTGTGTGTTTGTGTGTTTGTGTGTTCGTGTGTTCGTGTGTTAGTGTGTTTGTGTGTTCGTGTGTTTGAGTGTTTGTGTAGTTCTGTGGTTGTGTGATCGTGTGTTTGTGTGTTTGTGTGTTTTCGTGTCTGTGTGTTTGTGTGTTTGTGTGTTGGCGTATTTGTGTGTTTGTGTGTTTGTGTGTTTGTGTGTTTGTGTGTTTGTGTGTTTGTGTGTTTGTGTGTTTGTTCGTTTGTGTGTTCGTGTGTTCGTGTGTTAGTGTGTTTGTGTGTTCGTGTCTTTGTGTGTTTGTGTGTAAGTGTTTCTGTGTTTGTGTGTTCGTGTATTTGTGTGTTTGTGTGTTTGTGTGTTTGTGTGTTTGTGTGTTTGTGTGTTTGTGTATTTGTGTGTTTGTGTGTTTGTGTGTTTGTGTGTGAGTGTTTCTATGTTTTCGTGTTTGTGTGTTTCCATGTTTCTGTATTTGGATCATCGTGTGTTTGTGTGTTTGTGTGTTAGTGTGTTTGCGTCTTTGCGTGTTTGTGTGTTTGTGCGTGCGTGTGTCTGTGTGTCCGTGTGTTTGTGTGTTTGTGTGTTTGTGTGTTTGTGTGTTTGTGTGTTTGTGTGTTTGTGTGTTTGTGTGTTTGTGTGTTTGTGTGTTTGTGTGTTTGTGTGTTTGTGTGTTCGTGTGTTTCCGTGTTTGTGTGTTTGTGTCCTGTGTGTTTAAGTGTTCGTATGTTTGTGTGTTTACGTGATTGTATGTTTGTGTGTTCGTGTGTTTGTGTGTTTGTGTGTTTGTGTGTTTGTGTGTTTGTGTGTTTGTGTGTTTGTGTGTTTGTGTGTTTGTGTGTTTGTGTGTTTGTGTGTTTGTGTGTTTGTGTGTTTGTGTGTTTGTGTGTTTGTGTGGTTGTGTGTTTGTGTGTTTGTGTGATTGTGTGTTTGTGTGTGAGTGTTTCTGTGTTTGTGTGTTTGTGTATTTGTATGTTTGTGTGTGAGTGTTTCTGTGTTTGTGTGTTTTCGTGTTTCTGTATTTGTATCATTGTGTGTTTTTGTGTTTGTGTGTTTGTGTGTTTGTGTGTTTGTGTGTTTGTGTGTTTGTGTGTTTGTGTGTTTGTGTGTTTGTGTGTTTGTGTGTTTGTGTGTTTGTGTGTTTGTGTGTTTGTGTGTTTGTGTGTTTGTGTGTTTGAGTGTTTGTGTAGTTCTGTGGTTGTGTGATCGTGTGTTTGTGTGTTTGTGTGTTTTCGTGTCTGTGTGTTTGTGTGTTTGTGTGTTGGCGTATTTGTGTGTTTGTGTGTTTGTGTGTTTGTGTGTTTGTGTGTTTGTTCGTTTGTGTGTTCGTGTGTTCGTGTGTTAGTGTGTTTGTATGTTCGTGTCTTTGTGTGTTTGTGTGTAAGTGTTTCTGTGTTTGTGTGTAAGTGTTTCTGTGTTTGTGTGTTCGTGTATTTGTGTGTTTGTGTGTGAGTGTTTCTGTGTTTTCGTTTTTCTGTATTTGTATCATTGTGTGTTTGTGTGTGCCTGTGTTAGTGTGTTGGCGTGTTTGTGTGTTTGGGTGTTTGTGTGTTTGTGTGTTTGTGTGTTCGTGTGTTTGTGTGGTGTGTTTGTTCCTTTGTGTCTTTATGTGCTTGTTTTTTCGTATGTTCTCGTGTTTGTGTGTTCGTGTGTTTGTGTGTTTGTGTGTTTGTGTGTTTGTGTGTTTGTGTGTTTGTGTGTTTGTGTGTTTGTGTGTTTGTGTGTTTGTGTGTTTGTGTGTTTGTGTGTTTGTGTGTTTGTGTGTTTGTGTGTTTGTGTGTTTGTGTGTTTGTGTGTTTGTGTGTTTGAGTGTTTGTGTGTTTTCGTGGTTGTGTGATCGTGTGTTTGTGTGTTTGTGTGTTTTCGTGTCTGTGTGTTTGTGTGTTTGTGTGTTTGTGTGTTTGTTTGTTTGTGTGTTTGTGTGTTTGTGTGTTTGTGTGTTTGTGTGTTTGTGTGTTTGTGTGTTTGTGTGTTTGTGTGTTTGTGTGTTTGTGTGTTTGTGTGTTTGTGTGTTTGTGTGTTTGTGTGTTTGTGTGTTTGTGTGTTTGTGTGTTTGTGTGTTTGTGTGTTTGTGTGATTGTGTGTTTGTGTGTTTGTGTGTTTGTGTGTTTGTGTGTTTGTGTGTTTGTGTGTATGTGTGTTTGTGTGTTTGTGTGTTTGTGTGTTTGTGTGTTTGTGTGTTTGTGTCCTTGTGTGTTTGTGTGTTTGTGTGTTTGTGTGTTTGTGTGTTCGTAAGTCTGTGCGTTGGAGTTTTTGTGTCGTTTTGTGCCAGTGTGTTTGTGTGTTTTTGTGTTTGTGAGTTTGTGTGATCGTGTCATTTCGTGTTTGTGTGTTTGTGTGGTTGTGTGGTTGTGTGTTTGTGTGTTTGTGTCCTTGTGCTCTCTGTGTGTTTGTGTGTTTGTGTGTTTGTGTGTTTGTGTGTTTGTGTGTTTGTGTGTTTGTGTGTTTGTGTGTTCGTGTGTTCGTGTGTTCGTGTGTTAGTGTGTTTGTGTGTTCGTGTGTTTGAGTGTTTGTGTAGTTCTGTGGTTGTGTGATCGTGTGTTTGTGTGTTTGTGTGTTTTCGTGTCTGTGTGTTTGTGTGTTTGTGTGTTGGCGTATTTGTGTGTTTGTGTGTTTGTGTGTTTGTGTGTTTGTGTGTTTGTTTGTTTGTGTGTTCGTGTGTTCGTGTGTTAGTGTGTTTGTGTGTTCGTGTCTTTGTGTGTTTGCGTGTAAGTGTTTCTGTGTTTGTGTGTTCGTGTATTTGTGTGTTTGTGTGTTTGTGTGTTTGTGTGTTTGTGTGTTTGTGTGTTTGTGTGTTTGTGTGTTTGTGTGTTTGTGTATTTGTGTGTTTGTGTGTTTGTGTGTTTGTGTGTGAGTGTTTCTATGTTTTCGTGTTTGTGTGTTTCCATGTTTCTGTATTTGGATCATCGTGTGTTTGTGTGTTTGTGTGTTAGTGTGTTTGCGTCTTTGCGTGTTTGTGTGTTTGTGCGTGCGTGTGTCTGTGTGTCCATGTGTTTGTGTGTTTGTGTGTTTGTGTGTTTGTGTGTTTGTGTGTTTGTGTGTTTGTGTGTTTGTGTGTTTGTGTGTTTGTGAGTTTGTGTGTTTGTGTGTTTGTGTGTTTGTGTGTTCGTGTGTTTCCGATTTTGTGTGTTTGTGTCCTGTGTGTTTAAGTGTTCGTATGTTTGTGTGTTTACGTGATTGTATGTTTGTGTGTTCGTGTGTTTGTGTGTTCGTGTGTTTGTGTGTTTGTGTGTTTGTGTGTTTGTGTGTTTGTGTGTTTGTGTGTTTGTGTGTTTGTGTGTTTGTGTGTTTGTGTGTTTGTGTGTTTGTGTGTTTGTGTGTTTGTGTGTTTGTGTGTTTGTGTGGTTGTGTGTTTGTGTGTTTGTGTGATTGTGTGTTTGTGTGTGAGTGTTTCTGTGTTTGCGTGTTTGTGTATTTGTATGTTTGTGTGTGAGTGTTTCTGTGTTTGTGTGTTTGTGTGTTTTCGTGTTTTTGTATTTGTATCATTGTGTGTTTTTGTGTTTGTGTGTTTGTGTGTTTGTGTGTTTGTGTGTTTGTGTGTTTGTGTGTTTGTGTGTTTGTGTGTTTGTGTGTTTGTGTGTTTGTGTGTTTGTGTGTTTGAGTGTTTGTGTAGTTCTGTGGTTGTGTGATCGTGTGTTTGTGTGTTTGTGTGTTTTCGTGTCTGTGTGTTTGTGTGTTTGTGTGTTGGCGTATTTGTGTGTTTGTGTGTTTGTGTGTTTGTGTGTTTGTGTGTTTGTTCGTTTGTGTGTTCGTGTGTTCGTGTGTTAGTGTGTTTGTGTGTTCGTGTCTTTGTGTGTTTGTGTGTAAGTGTTTCTGTGTTTGTGTGTTCGTGTATTTGTGTGTTTGTGTGTGAGTGTTTCTGTGTTTGTGTGTTTTCGTGTTTCTGTATTTGTATCATTGTGTGTTTGTGTGTGCCTGTGTTAGTGTGTTGGCGTGTTTGTGTGTTTGGGTGTTTGCGTGTTTGTGTGTTCGTGTGTTTGTGTGGTGTGTTTGTTCCTTTGTGTCTTTATGTGCTTGTTTTTTCGTATGTTCTCGTGTTTGTGTGTTCGTGTGTTTGTGTGTTTGTGTGTTTGTGTGTTTGTGTGTTTGTGTGTTTGTGTGTTTGTGTGTTTGTGTGTTTGTGTGTTTGTGTGTTTGTGTGTTTGTGTGTTTGTGTGTTTGTGTGTTTGAGTGTTTGTGTGTTTTCGTGGTTGTGTGATCGTGTGTTTGTGTATTTGTGTGTTTTCGTGTCTGTGTGTTTGTGTGTTTGTGTGTTTGTGTGTTTGTTTGTTTGTGTGTTTGTGTGTTTGTGTGTTTGTGTGTTTGTGTGTTTGTGTGTTTGTGTGTTTGTGTGTTTGTGTGTTTGTGTGTTTGTGTGTTTGTGTGTTTGTGTGTTTGTGTGTTTGTGTGTTTGTGTGTTTGTGTGTTTGTGTGTTTGTGTGTTTGTGTGTTTGTGTGTTTGTGTGTTTGTGTGTTTGTGTGATTGTGTGTTTGTGTGTTTGTGTGTTTGTGTGTTTGTGTGTTTGTGTGTTTGTGTGTATGTGTGTTTGTGTGTTTGTGTGTTTGTGTGTTTGTGTGTTTGTGTGTTTGTGTGTTTGTGTGTTTGTGTGTTTGTGTGTTTGTGTGTTTGTGTGTTTGTGTGTTTGTGTGTTTGTGTGTTTGTGTGTTCGTAAGTCTGTGCGTTGGAGTTTTTGTGTCGTTTTGTGCCAGTGTGTTTGTGTGTTTTTGTGTTTGTGAGTTTGTGTGATCGTGTCATTTCGTGTTTGTGTGTTTGTGTGGTTGTGTGGTTGTGTGTTTGTGTGTTTGTGTCCTTGTGCTCTCTGTGTGTTTGTGTGTTTGTGTGGTTGTATGTTTGTGTGTTTGTGTGGTTGTGTGTTTGTGTGTGAGTGTTTCTGTGTTTGTGTGTTTGTGTATTTGTGTGTTTGTGTGTTTGTATGTGAGTGTTTCTGTGTTTGTGTGTTTGTGTGTTTTCGTGTTTCTTTATTTGTATCATTGTGTGTTTGTGTGTTTGTGTTTTCGTGTGTTTGTGTGTTTGTGTGTTTGTGTATTTGTGTATTTGTATGTTTGATTGTTTGTGTGTTTGTCTGTTTGTGTATTTGTATGTTTGATTGTTTGTGTGTTTGTCTGTTTGTGTATTCGTATGTTTGATTGTTGGTGTGTTTGTCTGTTTGTGTGTTTGTGTGTTTGTGTGTTTGTGTATTTGTGTGTTTGTGTGTTTCTGTGTGAGTGTTCCTATGTTTTCGTGTTTGTGTGTTTTCATGTTTCTGTATTTGGATCATTGTGTGTTTGTGTGTTTCCGTGTTAGTGTGTTTGCGTCTTTGCCTGTTTGTGTGTTTGTGTGTTCGTCTGTTTGTGTGTTTGTGTGTTTTCGTGTTTGTGTGTTTGTTTGTTTGTGTGCTTGTGTGTGTGTGTGTGTGTGTTTGTGTGTTTGTGTGTTTGTGTGTTTGTGTATTTGTGTTCCTGTGTGTTCGTGTGTTTGGGAGTTTGTGTGTTCGTGTGTTTGTTCGTTAGTTTGTCCGTGTGTTTGTGTCTTTGCGTGTTCGTGCGTTTGTGTATTCGTGTGTTCACGTGTTTGTGTGTTTTGTGCTTGTGTGTTTGTGATTTTGTGTGATCGTGTCATTGTGTGTTTGTGTGTTTGTCTGGTTGTGTGTTTGTGTGTTTGTGTGTTTGTGTGTTTGTGTGTTTGTGTGTTTGTGTGTTTGTGTGTTTGTGTGTTTGTGTGTTTGTGTGTTTGTGTGTTTGTGTGTTTGTGTGTTTGTGTGTTTGTGTGTTTGTGTGTTTGTGTGTTTTCGTATTTGTGTGTTTGTGTGTTTGTGTGTTTGTGTGTTTGCGTGTTAGTGTGTTTGCGTGTTTGTGCGTTTGTGTGTTTGTGTGTTTGTGTGTTTGTGTGTTTGTGTGTTTGTGTGTTTGTGTTTTTGTGTGTTTGTGTGTTTGTGTGTTTGTGTATTTGTGTATTTGTATGTTTGATTGTTTGTGTGTTTGTCTGTTTGTGTGTTTGTGTGTTTGTGTGTTTGTGTGTTTGTGTATTTGTGTGTTTGTGTGTTTGTGTGTTTGTGTGTTTGTGTATTTGTGTGTTTGTGTGTTTGTGTGTGAGTGTTTCTATGTTTTCGTGTTTGTGTGTTTCCATGTTTCTGTATTTGGATCATCGTGTGTTTGTGTGTTTGTGTGTTTGTGTATTTGTGTGTTTGTGTGTTTGTGTGTTTGTGTGTTTGTGTGTTTGAGTGTTTGTGTGTTTCTGTAGTTGTGTGATCGTGTGTTTGTGTGTTTGTGTGTTTTCGTGTCTGTGTGTTTGTGTGTTTGTGTGTTGGCGTGTTTGTGTGTTTGTGTGTTTGTGTGTTTGTGTGTTTGTGTGTTTGTGTGTTTGTGTGTTTGTGTGTTTGTGTGTTTGTGTGTTTGTGTGTTTGTGTGTTTGTGTGTTTGTGTGTTTGTGTGTTTGTGTGTTTGTGTGTTTGTGTGTTTGTCTGTTTGTGTGTTTGTGTGTTTGTGTGTTTGTGTGTTTGTGTGTTTGTGTGTTTGTGTGTTTGTGTGTTTGTGTGTTTGTGTGTTTGTGTGTTTGGGTTTTTGTGTGTTTGTGTGTTTGTGTGTTTGTGTGTTTGTGTGTTTGTGTGTTCGTGAGTCTGTGCGTTTGAGTTTCTGTGTTGTTTTGTGCCAGTGTGTTTGTGTGTTTCTGTGTTTGTGAGTTTGTGTGATCGTGTCATTTCGTGTTTGTGTGTTCGTGTGGTTGTGTGGTTGTGTGTTTGTGTGTTTGTGTCTTTGTGCTTTCTGTGTGTTTGTGTGTTTGTGTGGTTGTATGTTTGTGTGTTTGTGTGGTTGTGTGTTTGTGTGTGAGTGTTTCTGTGTTTGTGTGTTTGTGTATTTGTGTGTTTGTGTGTTTTTATGTGAGTGTTTCTGTGTTTGTGTGTTTGTGTGTTTTCGTGTTTCTGTATCTGTATCATTGTGTGTTTGTGTGTTTGTGTTTTTGTGTGTTTGTGTGTTTGTGTATCTGTGTATTTGTATGTTTAATTGTTTGTGTGTTTGTCTGTTTGTGTATTTGTATGTTTGATTGTTTGTGTGTTTGTCTGTTTGTGTATTTGTATGTTTGATTGTTTGTGTGTTTGTCTGTTTGTGTGTTTGTGTGTTTGTGTGTTTGTGTGTTTGTGTATTTGTGTGCTTGTGTGTTTGTGTGTGAGTGTTCCTATGTTTTCGTGTTTGTGTGTTTCCATGTTTCTGTATTTGGATCATTGTGTGTTTGTGTGTTTGTGTGTTAGTGTGTTTGCGTCTTTGCCTGTTTGTGTGTGTGTGTTTGTGTGTTTGTGTGTTTGTGTGTTTGTGTGTTTGTGTGTTTGTGTGCTTGTGTGTGTGTGTCTGTGTGTTTGTGTGTTTGTGTGTTTGTGTGTTTGTGTGTTTGTGTATTTGTGTTCCTGTGTGTTTGGGTGTTTGGAAGTTTGTGTGTTCGTGTGTTTTTTCGTTAGTTTGTCCGTGTGTTTTTGTCTTTGCGTGTTCGTGTGTTTGTGTATTCGTGTGTTCACGAGTTTGTGTGTTTTTGTGCTTGTGTGTTTGTGATTTCGTGTGATCGTGTCATTGTGGGTTTGTGTGTTTGTCTGGTTGTGTGTTTGTGTGTTCGTGTGTTTGTGTGTTTGTGTGTTTGTGTGTTTGTGTGTTTGTGTGTTTGTGTGTTTGTGTGTTTGTGCGTGCGTGTGTCTGTGTGTCCGTGTGTTTGTGTGTTTGTGTGTTTGTGTGTTTGTGTGTTTGTGTGTTTGTGTGTTTGTGTGTTTGTGTGTTTGTGTGTTTGTGTGTTTGTGTGTTTGTGTGTTTGTGTGTTTGTGTGTTCGTGTGTTTTCGTGTTTGTGTGTTTGTGTCCTGTGTGTTTAAGTGTTCGTATGTTTGTGTGTTTACGTGATTGTATGTTTGTGTGTTTGTGTGTTTGTGTGTTCGTGTGTTTGTGTGTTTGTGTGTTTGTGTGTTTGTGTGTTTGTGTGTTTGTGTGTTTGTGTGTTTGTGTGTTTGTGTGTTTGTGTGTTTGTGTGTTTGTGTGGTTGTGTGTTTGTGTGTTTGTGTGATTGTGTGTTTGTGTGTGAGTGTTTCTGTGTTTGTGTGTTTGTGTATTTGTATGTTTGTGTGTGAGTGTTTCTGTGTTTGTGTGTTTGTGTGTTTTCGTGTTTCTGTATTTGTATCATTGTGTGTTTTTGTGTTTGTGTGTTTGTGTGTTTGTGTGTTTGTGTGTTTGTGTGTTTGTGTGTTTGTGTGTTTGTGTGTTTGTGTGTTTGTGTGTTTGTGTGTTTGTGTGTTTGTGTGTTTGTGTGTTCGTGTGTTTGTGTGTTTGTGTGTTTGTGTGTTTGTGTGTTTGTGTGTTCGTGTGTTCGTGTGTTAGTGTGTTCGTGTGTTCGTGTCTTTGTGTGTTTGTGTGTGATTGTTTCTGTGTTTGTGTGTTCGTGTATTTGTGTGTTTGTGTGTGAGTGTTTGTGTGTTTGTGTGTTTGTGTGTTTTCGTGTTTCTGTATTTGTATCATTGTGTGTTTGTGTGTGCCTGTGTTTGTGTGTTGGCGTGTTTGTGTGTTTAGGTGTTTGTGTGTTTGTGTGTTCGTCTGTTTCTGGGTTTGTGTCTTTGTGTGGTGTGTGTTTGTTCCTTTGTGTCTTTATGTGCTTGTTTTTTCGTATGTTCTCGTGTTTTCGTGTTCGTGTGTTCGTGTGTTTGTGTGTTTGTGTGTTTGTGTGTTTGTGTTTTTGGGTGTCTGTGTGTTTGTGTGTTTGTGTGTTTGTGTGTTTGTGTGTTTGTGTGTTTGTGTGTTTGTGTGTTTGTGTGTTTGTGTGTTCGTGTGTTTGAGTGTTTGTGTAGTTCTGTGGTTGTGTGATCGTGTGTTTGTGTGTTTGTGTGTTTTCGTGTCTGTGTGTTTGTGTGTTTGTGTGTTGGCGTATTTGTGTGTTTGTGTGTTTGTGTGTTTGTGTGTTTGTGTGTTTGTCCGTTTGTGTGTTCGTGTGTTCGTGTGTTAGTGTGTTTGTGTGTTCGTGTCTTTGTGTGTTTGTGTGTAAGTGTTTCTGTGTTTGTGTGTTCGTGTATTTGTGTGTTTGTGTGTGAGTGTTTCTGTGTTTGTGTGTTTTCGTGTTTCTGTATTTGTATCATTGTGTGTTTGTGTGTGCCTGTGTTAGTGTGTTGGCGTGTTTGTGTGTTTGGGTGTTTGTGTGTTTGTGTGTTCGTGTGTTTGTGTGGTGTGTTTGTTCCTTTGTGTCTTTATGTGCTTGTTTTTTCGTATGTTCTCGTGTTTGTATGTTCGTGTGTTTGTGTGTTTGTGTGTTTGTGTGTTTGTGTGTTTGTGTGTTTGTGTGTTTGTGTGTTTGTGTGTTTGTGTGTTTGTGTGTTTGTGTGTTTGTGTGTTTGTGTGTTTGAGTGTTTGTGTGTTTTCGTGGTTGTGTGATCGTGTGTTTGTGTGTTTGTGTGTTTTCGTGTCTGTGTGTTTGTGTGTTTGTGTGTTTGTGTGTTTGTGTGTTTGTTTGTTTGTGTGTTTGTGTGTTTGTGTGTTTGTGTGTTTGTGTGTTTGTGTGTTTGTGTGTTTGTGTGTTTGTGTGTTTGTGTGTTTGTGTGTTTGTGTGTTTGTGTGTTTGTGTGTTTGTGTGTTTGTGTGTTTGTGTGTTTGTGTGTTTGTGTGTTTGTGTGTTTGTGTGTTTGTGTGTTTGTGTGTTTGTGTGTTTGTGTGTTTGTGTGTTTGTGTGTTTGTGTGTTTGTGTGTTTGTGTGTTTGTGTGTTTGTGTGTTTGTGTGTTTGTGTGTATGTGTGGTGTGTTTGTTCCTTTGTGTCTTTATGTGCTTGTTTTTTCGTATGTTCTCGTGTTTGTGTGTTCGTGTGTTTGTGTGTTTGTGTGCGTGTGAGTTTGTGTGTTTGTGTGCGTGTGAGTTTGTGTGTTTGTGTGTTTGTGTTTTTGTGTGTCTGTGTATTTGTGTGTTTTCGTGTTTGTGTGTTTTCGTGTTTGTGTGTTTGCGTGTTTGTGTGTTTGTGTGTTTTTGTGTTTGTGTGTTCGTGTGTTTGTGTGTTTGTGTGTTTGTGTGTTTAAGTGTTTGTGTGTTTTCGTGGTTGTGTGATCGTGTGTCTGTGTGTTTGTGTTTTCGTGTCTGTGTGTTTGTGTGTTTGTGTGTTTGTTTGTTTGTGTGTTTGTGTGTTTGTGTGTTTGTGTGTTTGTGTGTTTGTGTGTTTGTGTGTTTGTGTGTTTGTGTGTTTGTGTGTTTGTGTGTTTGTGTGTTTGTGTGTTTGTGTGTTTGTGTGTTTGTGTGTTTGTGTGTTTGTGTGTTTGTGTGTTTGTGTGTTTGTGTGTTTGTGTATTTGTGTTCCTGTGTGTTTGTGTGTTTGTGTGGTTGTGTGTCTGTGTGTTTGTGTGTTTGTGTGTTTGTGTGTTTGTGTGTTTGTGTGTTTGTGTGTTTGTGTGTTTGTGTGTTTGTGTGTTTGTGTGTTTGTGTGTTTGTGTGTTTGTGCATTTGTGTTCCTGTGTGTTTGTGTGTTTGTGTGTTTGTGTGTTCTTGTGGTTGTGTGATCGTGTGTTTGTGTGTTTGTGTGGTTGTATGTCTGTGTGTTCGTGTGTTTGTGTGTTTGTGTGTTTGTGTGATTGTGTGTTTGTGTGTTTGTGTGTTTGTGTGTTTGTGTGTTTGTGTGTTTGTGTGTTTGAGTGTTTGTGTGTTTGTGTGTTTGTGTGTTTGTGTGTTTGTGTATTTGTGTTCCTGTGTGTTTGTGTGTTTGGGAGTTTGTATGTTCGTGTGTTTGTTCGTTAGTTTGTCCGTGTGTTTGTGTCTTTGCGTGTTCGTGTGTTTGTGTATTTGTGTGTTCACGTGTTTGTGTGTTTTGTGCTTGTGTGTTTGTGATTTTGTGTGATCGTGTCATAGTGTGTTTGTGTGTTTGTGTGTTTGTGTGTTTGTCTGTTTGTGTGTTTGTGTGTTTGTGTGTTTGTGTGTTTGTGTGTTTGTGTGTTTGTGTGTTTCTGTGTTTGTGTGTTTGTGTGTTTTCGTGTTTGTGTGTTTGTGTGTTTGTGTGTTTGTGTGTTTGCGTGTTAGTGTGTTTGCGTGTTTGTGCGTTTGTGTGTTTGTGTGTTTGTGTGTTTGTGTGTTTGTGTGTTTGTGTGTTTGTGTGTTTGTGTTTTTGTGTGTTTGTGTGTTTGTGTGTTTGTGTATTTGTGTATTTGTATGTTTGATTGTTTGTGTGTTTGTCTGTTTGTGTGTTTGTGTGTTTGTGTGTTTGTGTGTTTGTGTGTTTGTGTATTTGTGTGTTTGTGTGTTAGTGTTTCTATGTTTTCGTGTTTGTGTGTTTCCATGTTTCTGTATTTGGATCATCGTGTGTTTGTGTGTTTGTGTATTTGTGTATTTGTGTGTTTGTGTGTTTGTGTGTTTGTGTGTTTGTGTGTTTGTGTGTTTGTGTGTTTGTGTGTTTGAGTGTTTGTGTGTTTCTGTGGTTGTGTGATCGTGTGTTTGTGTGTTTGTGTGTTTTCGTGTCTGTGTGTTTGTGTGTTTGTGTGTTGGCGTGTTTGTGTGTTTGTGTTTTTGTGTGTTTGTGTGTTTGTGTGTTTGTGTATTTGTGTGTTCGTGTGTTCGTGTGTTAGTGTGTTTGTGTGTTCGTGTCTTTGTCTGTTTGTGTGTGAGTGTTTCTGTGTTTGTGTGTTCGTGTATTTGTGTGTTTGTGTGTGAGTGTCTCTGTGTTTGTGTGTTTTCGTGTTTATGTATTTGTATCATTGTGTGTTTGTGTGTGCCTGTGTTAGTGTGTTGGCGTGTTTGTGTGTTTGAGTGTTTGTGTGGTGTGTTTGTTCCTTTGTGTCTTTATGTGCTTGTTTTTTCGTATGTTCTCGTGTTTGTGTGTTCGTGTGTTTGTGTGTTTGTGTGCTTGTGAGTTTGTGTGTTTGTGTGTTTATGTTTTTGTGTGTCTGTGTATTTGTGTGTTTTCGTGTTTGTGTGTTTGTGTGTTTGTGGGTTTGTGTGTTTTTGTGTTTGTGTGTTTGTGTGTTTGTGTGTTTGTGTGTTTGTGTGTTTAAGTGTTTGTGTGTTTTCGTGGTTGTGTGATCGTGTGTCTGTGTGTTTGTGTTTTCGTGTCTGTGTGTTTGTGTGTTTGTGTGTTTGTTTGTTTGTGTGTTTGTGTGTTTGTGTGTTTGTGTGTTTGTGTGTTTGTGTGTTTGTGTGTTTGTGTGTTTGTGTGTTTGTGTGTTTGTGTGTTTGTGTGTTTGTGTGTTTGTGTGTTTGTGTGTTTGTGTGTTTGTGTGTTTGTGTGTTTGTGTGTTTGTGTGTTTGTGTGTTTGTGTGTTTGTGTGTTTGTGTGTTTGTGTGTTTGTGTGTTTGTGTGTTTGTGTGTTTGTGTGTTTGTGTGTTTGTGTGTTTGTGTGTTTGTGTGTTTGTGTGTTTGTGTGTTTGTGTGTTTGTCTGTTTGTGTGTTTGTGTGTTTGTGTGTTTGTGTGTTTGTGTGTTTGTGTGTTTGTGTGTTTGTGTGTTTGTGTGTTTGTGTGTTTGTGTGTTTGTGTTTTTGTGTGTTTGTGTGTTTGTGTGTTTGTGTGTTTGTGTGTTTGTGTGTTTGTGTGTTTGTGTGTTCGTGAGTCTGTGCGTTTGAGTTTCTGTGTTGTTTTGTGCCAGTGTGTTTGTGTGTTTCTGTGTTTGTGAGTTTGTGTGATCGTGTCATTTCGTGTTTGTGTGTTCGTGTGGTTGTGTGGTTGTGTGTTTGTGTGTTTGTGTCTTTGTGCTCTCTGTGTGTTTGTGTGTTTGTGTGGTTGTATGTTTGTGTGTTTGTGTGGTTGTCTGTTTGTGTGTGAGTGTTTCTGTGTTTGTGTGTTTGTGTATTTGTGTGTTTGTGTGTTTGTATGTGAGTGTTTCTGTGTTTGTGTGTTTGTGTGTTTTCGTGTTTCTGTATCTGTATCATTGTGTGTTTGTGTGTTTGTGTTTTTGTGTGTTTGTGTGTTTGTGTGTTTGTGTATCTGTGTATTTGTATGTTTAATTGTTTGTGTGTTTGTCTGTTTGTGTATTTGTATGTTTGATTGTTTGTGTGTTTGTCTGTTTGTGTATTTGTATGTTTGATTGTTTGTGTGTTTGTCTGTTTGTGTGTTTGTGTGTTTGTGTGTTTGTGTGTTTGTGTGTTTGTGTGTTTGTGTATTTGTGTGTTTGTGTGTTTGTGTGTGAGTGTTCCTATGTTTTCGTGTTTGTGTGTTTCCATGTTTCTGTATTTGGATCATTGTGTGTTTGTGTGTTAGTGTGTTTGTGTGTTTGTGTGTTTGTGTGTTTGTGTGTTTGTGTGTTTGTGTGTTTGTGTGTTTGTGTGTTTGTGTGTTTGTGTGTTTGTGTGCTTGTGTGTGTGTGTCTGTGTGTTTGTGTGTTTGTGTGTTTGTGTGTTTGTATATTTGTGTTCCTGTGTGTTTGGGTGTTTGGAAGTTTGTGTGTTCGTGTGTTTTTTCGTTAGTTTGTCCGTGTGTTTGTGTCTTTGCGTGTTCGTGTGTTTGTGTATTCGTGTGTTCACGTGTTTGTGTGTTTTTGTGCTTGTGTGTTTGTGATTTCGTGTGATCGTGTCATTGTGGGTTTGTGTGTTTGTCTGGTTGTGTGTTTGTGTGTTCGTGTGTTTGTGTGTTTGTGTGTTTGTGTGTTTGTGTGCTTGTGTGTTTGTGTGTTTGTGTGTTTTCGTGTTTGTGTGTTTGTGTGTTTGTGTGTTTGTGTGTTTGCGTGTAAGTGTGTTTGCGGGTTTGTGCGTTTGTGTGTTTGTGTGTTTGTGTGTTTGTGTGTTTGTGTTTTTGTGTGTTTGTGTGTTTGTGTATTTGTGTATTTGTATGTTTGATTGTTTGTGTGTTTGTCTGTTTGTGTGTTTGTGTGTTTGTGTGTTTGTGTGTTTGTGTGTTTGTGTGTTTGTGTGTTTGTGTGTTTGTGTGTTTGTGTATTTGTGTGTTTGTGTGTTTGTGTGTTTGTGTGTTTGTGTGTTTGTGTGAGAGTGTTTCTATGTTTTCGTGTTTGTGTGTTTCCATGTTTCTGTATTTGGATCATCGTGTGTTTGTGTGTTTGTGTGTTAGTGTGTTTGCGTCTTTGCGTGTTTGTGTGTTTGTGCGTGCGTGTGTCTGTGTGTCCGTGTGTTTGTGTGTTTGTGTGTTTGTGTGTTTGTGTGTTTGTGTGTTTGTGTGTTTGTGTGTTTGTGTGTTTGTGTGTTTGTGTGTTTGTGTGTTTGTGTGTTTGTGTGTTTGTGTGTTTGTGTGTTTGTGTGTTTGTGTGTTTGTGTGTTCGTGTGTTTCCGTGTTTGTGTGTTTGTGTCCTGTGTGTTTAAGTGTTCGTATGTTTGTGTGTTTACGTGATTGTATGTTTGTGTGTTCGTGTGTTTGTGTGTTCGTGTGTTTGTGTGTTTGTGTGTTTGTGTGTTTGTGTGTTTGTGTGTTTGTGTGTTTGTGTGTTTGTGTGTTTGTGTGTTTGTGTGTTTGTGTGGTTGTGTGTTTGTGTGTTTGTGTGATTGTGTGTTTGTGTGTGAGTGTTTCTGTGTTTGTGTGTTTGTGTATTTGTATGTTTGTGTGTGAGTGTTTCTGTGTTTGTGTGTTTGTGTGTTTTCGTGTTTCTGTATTTGTATCATTGTGTGTTTTTGTGTTTGTGTGTTTGTGTGTTTGTGTGTTTGTGTGTTTGTGTGTTTGTGTCTTTGTGTGTTTGTGTGTTTGTGTGTTTGTGTGTTTGTGTGTTTGTGTGTTTGTGTGTTTGTGTGTTTGTGTGTTTGTGTGTTTGTGTGTTCGTGTGTTCGTGTGTTAGTGTGTTTGTGTGTTCGTGTGTTTGAGTGTTTGTGTAGTTCTGTGGTTGTGTGATCGTGTGTTTGTGTGTTTGTGTGTTTTCGTGTCTGTGTGTTTGTGTGTTTGTGTGTTGGCGTATTTGTGTGTTTGTGTGTTTGTGTGTTTGTGTGTTTGTGTGTTTGTGTGTTTGTGTGTTTGTTCGTTTGTGTGTTCGTGTGTTCGTGTGTTAGTGTGTTTGTGTGTTCGTGTCTTTGTGTGTTTGTGTGTAAGTGTTTCTGTGTTTGTGTGTTCGTGTATTTGTGTGTTTGTGTGTGAGTGTTTCTGTGTTTGTGTGTTTTCGTGTTTCTGTATTTGTATCATTGTGTGTTTGTGTGTGCCTGTGTTAGTGTGTTGGCGTGTTTGTGTGTTTGGGTGTTTGTGTGTTTGTGTGTTCGTGTGTTTGTGTGGTGTGTTTGTTCCTTTGTGTCTTTATGTGCTTGTTTTTTCGTATGTTCTCGTGTTTGTGTGTTCGTGTGTTTGTGTGTTTGTGTGTTTGTGTGTTTGTGTGTTTGTGTGTTTGTGTGTTTGTGTGTTTGTGTGTTTGTGTGTTTGTGTGTTTGTGTGTTTGTGTGTTTGTGTGTTTGTGTGTTTGTGTGTTTGAGTGTTTGTGTGTTTTCGTGGTTGTGTGATCGTGTGTTTGTGTGTTTGTGTGTTTTCGTGTCTGTGTGTCTGTGTGTTTGTGTGTTTGTGTGTTTGTTTGTTTGTGTGTTTGTGTGTTTGTGTGTTTGTGTGTTTGTGTGTTTGTGTGTTTGTGTGTTTGTGTGTTTGTGTGTTTGTGTGTTTGTGTGTTTGTGTGTTTGTGTGTTTGTGTGTTTGTGTGTTTGTGTGTTTGTGTGTTTGTGTGTTTGTGTGTTTGTGTGTTTGTGTGTTTGTGTGTTTGTGTGTTTGTGTGTTTGTGTGTTTGTGTGATTGTGTGTTTGTGTGTTTGTGTGTTTGTGTGTTTGTGTGTTTGTGTGTTTGTGTGTATGTGTGTTTGTGTGTTTGTGTGTTTGTGTGTTTGTGTGTTTGTGTGTTTGTGTGTTTGTGTGTTTGTGTGTTTGTGTGTTTGTGTGTTTGTGTGTTTGTGTGTTTGTGTGTTTGTGTGTTTGTGTGTTTGTGTGTTTGTGTGTTTGTGTGTTTGTGTGTTTGTGTGTTTGTGTGTTTGTGTGTTCGTAAGTCTGTGCGTTGGAGTTTTTGTGTTGTTTTGTGCCAGTGTGTTTGTGTGTTTTTGTGTTTGTGAGTTTGTGTGATCGTGTCATTTCGTGTTTGTGTGTTTGTGTGGTTGTGTGGTTGTGTGTTTGTGTGTTTGTGTCCTTGTGCTCTCTGTGTGTTTGTGTGTTTGTGTGGTTGTATGTTTGTGTGTTTGTGTGGTTGTGTGTTTGTGTGTGAGTGTTTCTGTGTTTGTGTGTTTGTGTATTTGTGTGTTTGTGTGTTTGTATGTGAGTGTTTCTGTGTTTGTGTGTTTGTGTGTTTTCGTGTTTCTTTATTTGTATCATTGTGTGTTTGTGTGTTTGTGTTTTCGTGTGTTTGTGTGTTTGTGTGTTTGTGTATTTGTGTATTTGTATGTTTGATTGTTTGTGTGTTTGTCTGTTTGTGTATTTGTATGTTTGATTGTTTGTGTGTTTGTCTGTTTGTGTATTCGTATGTTTGATTGTTTGTGTGTTTGTCTGTTTGTGTGTTTGTGTGTTTGTGTGTTTGTGTATTTGTGTGTTTGTGTGTTTGTGTGTTTGTGTATTTGTGTGTTTGTGTGTTTGTGTGTGAGTGTTTCTATGTTTTTGTGTTTGTGTGTTTCCATGTTTCTGTATTTGGATCATCGTGCGTTTGTGTGTTTGTGTGTTTGTGTATTTGTGTGTTTGTGTGTTTGTGTGTTTGTGTGTTTGTGTGTTTGCGTGTTTGAGTGTTTGTGTGTTTCTGTAGTTGTGTGATCGTGTGTTTGTGTGTTTGTGTGTTTTCGTGTCTGTGAGTTTGTGTGTTTGTGTGTTGGCGTGTTTGTGTGTTTGTGTGTTTGTGTGTTTGTGTGTTTGTGTGTTTGTGTGTTTGTGTGTTTGTGTGTTTGTGTGTTTGTGTGTTTGTGTGTTTGTGTGTTTGTGTGTTTGTGTGTTTGTGTGTTTGTGTGTTTGTGTGTTTGTGTGTTTGTGTGTTTGTCTGTTTGTGTGTTTGTGTGTTTGTGTGTTTGTGTGTTTGTGTGTTTGTGTGTTTGTGTGTTTGTGTGTTTGTGTGTTTGTGTGTTTGTGTGTTTGTGTTTTTGTGTGTTTGTGTGTTTGTGTGTTTGTGTGTTTGTGTGTTTGTGTGTTCGTGAGTCTGTGCGTTTGAGTTTCTGTGTTGTTTTGTGCCAGTGTGTTTGTGTGTTTCTGTGTTTGTGAGTTTGTGTGATCGTGTCATTTCGTGTTTGTGTGTTCGTGTGGTTGTGTGGTTGTGTGTTTGTGTGTTTGTGTCTTTGTGCTCTCTGTGTGTTTGTGTGTTTGTGTGGTTGTATGTTTGTGTGTTTGTGTGGTTGTGTGTTTGTGTGTGAGTGTTTCTGTGTTTGTGTGTTTGTGTATTTGTGTGTTTGTGTGTTTGTATGTGAGTGTTTCTGTGTTTGTGTGTTTGTGTGTTTTCGTGTTTCTGTATATGTATCATTGTGTGTTTGTGTGTTTGTGTTTTTGTGTGTTTGTGTGTTTGTGTATCTGTGTATTTGTATGTTTAATTGTTTGTGTGTTTGTCTGTTTGTGTATTTGTATGTTTGATTGTTTGTGTGTTTGTCTGTTTGTGTATTTGTATGTTTGATTGTTTGTGTGTTTGTCTGTTTGTGTGTTTGTGTGTTTGTGTGTTTGTGTGTTTGTGTGTTTGTGTATTTGTGTGTTTGTGTGTTTGTGTGTGAGTGTTCCTATGTTTTCGTGTTTGTGTGTTTCCATGTTTCTGTATTTGGATCATTGTGTGTTTGTGTGTTTGTGTGTTAGTGTGTTTGCGTCTTTGCCTGTTTGTGTGTTTGTGTGTTTGTGTGTTTGTGTGTTTGTGTGTTTGTGTGTTTGTGTGTTTGTGTGTTTGTGTGCTTGTGTGTGTGTGTCTGTGTGTTTGTGTGTTTGTGTGTTTGTGTGTTTGTGTATTTGTGTTCCTGTGTGTTTGGGTGTTTGGAAGTTTGTGTGTTCGTGTGTTTTTTCGTTAGTTTGTCCGTGTGTTTGTGTCTTTGCGTGTTCGTGTGTTTGTGTATTCGTGTGTTCACGTGTTTGTGTGTTTTTGTGCTTGTGTGTTTGTGATTTCGTGTGATCGTGTCATTGTGGGTTTGTGTGTTTGTCTGGTTGTGTGTTTGTGTGTTCGTGTGTTTGTGTGTTTGTGTGTTTGTGTGTTTGTGTGTTTGTGTGTTTGTGTGTTTGTGTGTTTGTGTGTTTGTGTGTTTGTGTGTTTTCGTGTTTGTGTGTTTGTGTGTTTGTGTGTTTGTGTGTTTGCGTGTAAGTGTGTTTGCGGGTTTGTGCGTTCGTGTGTTTGTGTGTTTGTGTGTTTGTGTGTTTGTGTGTTTGTGTTTTTGTGTGTTTGTGTGTTTGTGTATTTGTGTATTTGTATGTTTGATTGTTTGTGTGTTTGTCTGTTTGTGTGTTTGTGTGTTTGTGTGTTTGTGTGTTTGTGTGTTTGTGTGTTTGTGTATTTGTGTGTTTGTGTGTTTGTGTGTTTGTGTGTGAGTGTTTCTATGTTTTCGTGTTTGTGTGTTTCCATGTTTCTGTATTTGGATCATCGTGTGTTTGTGTGTTTGTGTGTTAGTGTGTTTGCGTCTTTGCGTGTTTGTGTGTTTGTGTGTTAGTGTGTTTGCGTCTTTGCGTGTTTGTGTGTTTGTGCGTGCGTGTGTCTGTGTGTCCGTGTGTTTGTGTGTTTGTGTGTTTGTGTGTTTGTGTGTTTGTGTGTTTGTGTGTTTGTGTGTTTGTGTGTTTGTGTGTTTGTGTGTTTGTGTGTTTGTGTGTTTGTGTGTTTGTGTGTTTGTGTGTTTGTGTGTTCGTGTGTTTCCGTGTTTGTGTGTTTGTGTCCTGTGTGTTTAAGTGTTCGTATGTTTGTGTGTTTACGTGATTGTATGTTTGTGTGTTCGTGTGTTTGTGTGTTCGTGTGTTTGTGTGTTTGTGTGTTTGTGTGTTTGTGTGTTTGTGTGTTTGTGTGTTTGTGTGTTTGTGTGTTTGTGTGGTTGTGTGTTTGTGTGTTTGTGTGTTTGTGTGATTGTGTGTTTGTGTGTGAGTGTTTCTGTGTTTGTGTGTTTGTGTATTTGTATGTTTGTGTGTGAGTGTTTCTGTGTTTGTGTGTTTGTGTGTTTTCGTGTTTCTGTATTTGTATCATTGTGTGTTTTTGTGTTTGTGTGTTTGTGTGTTTGTGTGTTTGTGTGTTTGTGTGTTTGTGTGTTTGTGTGTTTGTGTGTTTGTGTGTTTGTGTGTTTGTGTGTTTGTGTGTTTGTGTGTTTGTGTGTTTGTGTGTTTGTGTGTTTGTGTGTTTGTGTGTTTGTGTGTTTGTGTGTTTGTGTGTTTGTGTGTTTGTGTGTTTGTGTGTTCGTGTGTTCGTGTGTTAGTGTGTTCGTGTGTTCGTGTCTTTGTGTGTTTGTGTGTGATTGTTTCTGTGTTTGTGTGTTCGTGTATTTGTGTGTTTGTGTGTGAGTGTTTGTGTGTTTGTGTGTTTGTGTGTTTGTGTGTTTTCGTGTTTCTGTATTTGTATCATTGTGTGTTTGTGTGTGCCTGTGTTTGTGTGTTGGCGTGTTTGTGTGTTTAGGTGTTTGTGTGTTTGTGTGTTCGTCTGTTTCTGGGTTTGTGTCTTTGTGTGGTGTGTGTTTGTTCCTTTGTGTCTTTATGTGCTTGTTTTTTCGTATGTTCTCGTGTTTTCGTGTTCGTGTGTTCGTGTGTTTGTGTGTTTGTGTGTTTGTGTGTTTGTGTTTTTGGGTGTCTGTGTGTTTGTGTGTTTGTGTGTTTGTGTGTTTGTGTGTTTGTGTGTTTGTGTGTTCGTGTGTTTGAGTGTTTGTGTAGTTCTGTGGTTGTGTGATCGTGTGTTTGTGTGTTTGTGTGTTTTCGTGTCTGTGTGTTTGTGTGTTTGTGTGTTGGCGTATTTGTGTGTTTGTGTGTTTGTGTGTTTGTGTGTTTGTGTGTTTGTGTGTTTGTTCGTTTGTGTGTTCGTGTGTTCGTGTGTTAGTGTGTTTGTGTGTTCGTGTCTTTGTGTGTTTGTGTGTAAGTGTTTCTGTGTTTGTGTGTTCGTGTATTTGTGTGTTTGTGTGTGAGTGTTTCTGTGTTTGTGTGTTTTCGTGTTTCTGTATTTGTATCATTGTGTGTTTGTGTGTGCCTGTGTTAGTGTGTTGGCGTGTTTGTGTGTTTGGGTGTTTGTGTGTTTGTGTGTTCGTGTGTTTGTGTGGTGTGTTTGTTCCTTTGTGTCTTTATGTGCTTGTTTTTTCGTATGTTCTCGTGTTTGTGTGTTCGTGTGTTTGTGTGTTTGTGTGTTTGTGTGTTTGTGTGTTTGTGTGTTTGTGTGTTTGTGTGTTTGTGTGTTTGTGTGTTTGTGTGTTTGTGTGTTTGTGTGTTTGTGTGTTTGTGTGTTTGAGTGTTTGTGTGTTTTCGTGGTTGTGTGATCGTGTGTTTGTGTGTTTGTGTGTTTTCGTGTCTGTGTGTTTGTGTGTTTGTGTGTTTGTGTGTTTGTGTGTTTGTGTGTTTGTGTGTTTGTGTGTTTGTGTGTTTGTGTGTTTGTGTGTTTGTGTGTTTGTGTGTTTGTGTGTTTGTGTGTTTGTGTGTTTGTGTGTTTGTGTGTTTGTGTGTTTGTGTGTTTGTGTGTTTGTGTGTTTGTGTGTTTGTGTGTTTGTGTGTTTGTGTGTTTGTGTGTTTGTGTGTTTGTGTGTTTGTGTGTTTGTGTGTTTGTGTGTTTGTGTGTTTGTGTGTTTGTGTGTTTGTGTGTTTGTGTGTATGTGTGGTGTGTTTGTTCCTTTGTGTCTTTATGTGCTTGTTTTTTCGTATGTTCTCGTGTTTGTGTGTTCGTGTGTTTGTGTGTTTGTGTGCGTGTGAGTTTGTGTGTTTGTGTGTTTGTGTTTTTGTGTGTCTGTGTATTTGTGTGTTTTCGTGTTTGTGTGTTTTCGTGTTTGTGTGTTTGTGTGTTTGTGTGTTTGTGTGTTTTTGTGTTTGTGTGTTTGTGTGTTTGTGTGTTTGTGTGTTTGTGTGTTTAAGTGTTTGTGTGTTTTCGTGGTTGTGTGATCGTGTGTCTGTGTGTTTGTGTTTTCGTGTCTGTGTGTTTGTGTGTTTGTGTGTTTGTTTGTTTGTGTGTTTGTGTGTTTGTGTGTTTGTGTGTTTGTGTGTTTGTGTGTTTGTGTGTTTGTGTGTTTGTGTGTTTGTGTGTTTGTGTGTTTGTGTGTTTGTGTGTTTGTGTGTTTGTGTGTTTGTGTGTTTGTGTGTTTGTGTGTTTGTGTGTTTGTGTGTTTTTGTGTTTGTGTGTTTGTGTGTTTGTGTGTTTGTGTGTTTGTGTGTTTGTGTGTTTGTGTGTTTTTGTGTTTGTGTGTTTGTGTGTTTGTGTGTTTGTGTGTTTGTGTGTTTGTGTGTTTGTGTGTTTGTGTGTTTGTGTGTTTGTGTATTTGTGTTCCTGTGTGTTTGTGTGTTTGTGTGGTTGTGTGTCTGTGTGTTTGTGTGTTTGTGTGTTTGTGTGTTTGTGTGTTTGTGTGTTTGTGTGTTTGTGTGTTTGTGTGTTTGTATGTTTGTGCATTTGTGTTCCTGTGTGTTTGTGTGTTTGTGTGTTTGTGTGTTTGTGTGTTTGTGTGTTTGTGTGTTTGTGTGTTCTTGTGGTTGTGTGATCGTGTGTTTGTGTGTTTGTGTGGTTGTGTGTCTGTGTGTTCGTGTGTTTGTGTGTTTGTGTGTTTGTGTGTTAGTGTGTTTGTGTGTTTGTGTGTTTGTGTGTTTGTGTGTTTGTGTGTTTGTGTGTTTGAGTGTTTGTGTGTTTGTGTGTTTGTGTGTTTGTGTGTTTGTGTATTTGTGTTCCTGTGTGTTTGTGTGTTTGGGAGTTTGTATGTTCGTGTGTTTGTTCGTTAGTTTGTCCGTGTGTTTGTGTCTTTGCGTGTTCGTGTGTTTGTGTATTTGTGTGTTCACGTGTTTGTGTGTTTTGTGCTTGTGTGTTTGTGATTTTGTGTGATCGTGTCATAGTGTGTTTGTGTGTTTGTGTGTTTGTGTGTTTGTGTGTTTTTGTGTTTGTGTGTTTGTGTGTTTGTGTGTTTGTGTGTTTGTGTGTTTGTGTGTTTTCGTGTTTGTGTGTTTGTGTGTTTGTGTGTTTGTGTGTTTGCGTGTTAGTGTGTTTCCGTGTTTGTGCGTTCGTGTGTTTGTGTGTTTGTGTGTTTGTGTGTTTGTGTGTTTGTGTGTTTGTGTGTTTGTGTTTTTGTGTGTTTGTGTGTTTGTGTGTTTGTGTATTTGTGTATTTGTATGTTTGATTGTTTGTGTGTTTGTCTGTTTGTGTGTTTGTGTGTTTGTGTGTTTGTGTATTTGTGTGTTTCTGTGTTTGTGTGTTAGTGTTTCTATGTTTTCGTGTTTCCATGTTTCTGTATTTGGATCATCGTGTGTTCGTGTGTTTGTGTATTTGTGTATTTGTGTGTTTGTGTGTTTGTGTGTTTGTGTGTTTGTGTGTTTGTGTGTTTGTGTGTTTGAGTGTTTGTGTGTTTCTGTGGTTGTGTGATCGTGTGTTTGTGTGTTTGTGTGTTTTCGTGTCTGTGTGTTTGTGTGTTTGTGTGTTGGCGTGTTTGTGTGTTTGTGTTTTTGTGTGTTTGTGTGTTTGTGTGTTTGTGTGTTCGTGTGTTCGTGTGTTAGTGTGTTTGTGTGTTCGTGTCTTTGTCTGTTTGTGTGTGAGTGTTTCTGTGTTTGTGTGTTCGTGTATTTGTGTGTTTGTGTGTGAGTGTCTCTGTGTTTGTGTGTTTTCGTGTTTATGTATTTGTATCATTGTGTGTTTGTTTGTGCCTGTGTTAGTGTGTTGGCGTGTTTGTGTGTTTGGGTGTTTGTGTGGTGTGTTTGTTCCTTTGTGTCTTTATGTGCTTGTTTTTTCGTATGTTCTCGTGTTTGTGTGTTCGTGTGTTTGTGTGTTTGTGTGCTTGTGAGTTTGTGTGTTTGTGTGTTTGTGTTTTTGTGTGTCTGTGTATTTGTGTGTTTTCGTGTTTGTGTGTTTGTGTGTTTGTGTGTTTGTGTGTTTTTGTGTTTGTGTGTTTGTGTGTCTGTGTGTTTGTGTGTTTGTGTGTTTAAGTGTTTGTGTGTTTTCGTGGTTGTGTGATCGTGTGTATGTGTGTTTGTGTTTTCGTGTCTGTGTGTTTGTGTGTTTGTGTGTTTGTTTGTTTGTGTGTTTGTGTGTTTGTGTGTTTGTGTGTTTGTGTGTTTGTGTGTTTGTGTGTTTGTGTGTTTGTGTGTTTGTGTGTTTGTGTGTTTGTGTGTTTGTGTGTTTGTGTGTTTGTGTGTTTGTGTGTTTGTGTGTTTGTGTGTTTGTGTGTTTGTGTGTTTGTGTGTTTGTGTGTTTGTGTGTTTGTGTGTTTGTGTGTTTGTGTGCTTGTGTGTTTGTGTGTTTGTGTGTTTGTGTGTTTGTGTGTTTGTGTGTTTGTGTGTTTGTGTGTTTGTCTGTTTGTGTGTTTGTGTGTTTGTGTGTTTGTGTGTTTGTGTGTTTGTGTGTTTGTGTGTTTGTGTGTTTGTGTGTTTGTGTTTTTGTGTGTTTGTGTGTTTGTGTGTTTGTGTGTTTGTGTGTTTGTGTGTTTGTGTGTTTGTGTGTTTGTGTGTTCATGAGTCTGTGCGTTTGAGTTTCTGTGTTGTTTTGTGCCGGTGTGTTTGTGTGTTTCTGTGTTTGTGAGTTTGTGTGATCGTGTCATTTCGTGTTTGTGTGTTCGTGTGGTTGTGTGGTTGTGTGTTTTTGTGTTTGTGTCTTTGTGCTCTCTGTGTGTTTGTGTGTTTGTGTGGTTGTATGTTTGTGTGTTTGTGTGGTTGTGTGTTTGTGTGTGAGTGTTTCTGTGTTTGTGTGTTTGTGTATTTGTGTGTTTGTGTGTTTGTATGTGAGTGTTTCTGTGTTTGTGTGTTTGTGTGTTTTCGTGTTTCTGTATCTGTATCATTGTGTGTTTGTGTGTTTGTGTTTTTGTGTGTTTGTGTGTTTGTGTGTTTGTGTATCTGTGTATTTGTATGTTTAATTGTTTGTGTGTTTGTCTGTTTGTGTATTTGTATGTTTGATTGTTTGTGTGTTTGTCTGTTTGTGTATTTGTATGTTTGATTGTTTGTGTGTTTGTCTGTTTGTGTGTTTGTGTGTTTGTGTGTTTGTGTGTTTGTGTATTTGTGTGTTTGTGTGTGAGTGTTCCTATGTTTTCGTGTTTGTGTGTTTCCATGTTTCTGTATTTGGATCATTGTGTGTTTGTGTGTTTCCGTGTTAGTGTGTTTGCGTCTTTGCCTGTTTGTGTGTTTGTGTGTTCGTGTGTTTGTGTGTTTGTGTGTTTTCGTGTTTGTGTGTTTGTGTGTTTGTGTGTTTGTGTGTTTGCGTGTAAGTGTGTTTGCGGGTTTGTGTGTTCGTGTGTTTGTGTGTTTGTGTGTTTGTGTGTTTGTGTGTTTGTGTGTTTGTGTGTTTGTGTGTTTGTGTGTTTGTGTGTTTGTGTGTTTGTGTGTTTGTGTGTTTGTGTGTTTGTGTGTTTGTGTGTTTGTGTGTTTGAGTGTTTGTGTGTTTTCGTGGTTGTGTGATCGTGTGTTTGTGTGTTTGTGTGTTTTCGTGTCTGTGTGTTTGTGTGTTTGTGTGTTTGTGTGTTTGTTTGTTTGTGTGTTTGTGTGTTTGTGTGTTTGTGTGTTTGTGTGTTTGTGTGTTTGTGTGTTTGTGTGTTTGTGTGTTTGTGTGTTTGTGTGTTTGTGTGTTTGTGTGTTTGTGTGTTTGTGTGTTTGTGTGTTTGTGTGTTTGTGTGTTTGTGTGTTTGTGTGTTTGTGTGTTTGTGTGTTTGTGTGTTTGTGTGTTTGTGTGATTGTGTGTTTGTGTGTTTGTGTGTTTGTGTGTTTGTGTGTTTGTGTGTTTGTGTGTTTGTGTGTATGTGTGTTTGTGTGTTTGTGTGTTTGTGTGTTTGTGTGTTTGTGTGTTTGTGTGTTTGTGTGTTTGTGTGTTTGTGTGTTTGTGTGTTTGTGTGTTCGTAAGTCTGTGCGTTGGAGTTTTTGTGTTGTTTTGTGCCAGTGTGTTTGTGTGTTTTTGTGTTTGTGAGTTTGTGTGATCGTGTCATTTCGTGTTTGTGTGTTTGTGTGGTTGTGTGGTTGTGTGTTTGTGTGTTTGTGTCCTTGTGCTCTCTGTGTGTTTGTGTGTTTGTGTGGTTGTATGTTTGTGTGTTTGTGTGGTTGTGTGTTTGTGTGTGAGTGTTTCTGTGTTTGTGTGTTTGTGTATTTGTGTGTTTGTGTGTTTTTATGTGAGTGTTTCTGTGTTTGTGTGTTTGTGTGTTTTCGTGTTTCTTTATTTGTATCATTGTGTGTTTGTGTGTTTGTGTTTTCGTGTGTTTGTGTGTTTGTGTATTTGTGTATTTGTATGTTTGATTGTTTGTGTGTTTGTCTGTTTGTGTATTTGTATGTTTGATTGTTTGTGTGTTTGTCTGTTTGTGTATTCGTATGTTTGATTGTTGGTGTGTTTGTCTGTTTGTGTGTTTGTGTGTTTGTGTGTTTGTGTGTTTGTGTATTTGTGTGTTTGTGTGTTTGTGTGTGAGTGTTCCTATGTTTTCGTGTTTGTGTGTTTCCATGTTTCTGTATTTGGATCATTGTGTGTTTGTGTGTTTCCGTGTTAGTGTGTTTGCGTCTTTGCCTGTTTGTGTGTTTGTGTGTTCGTGTGTTTGTGTGTTTGTGTGTTTTCGTGTTTGTATGTTTGTTTGTTTGTGTGCTTGTGTGTGTGTGTGTGTGTGTTTGTGTGTTTGTGTGTTTGTGTGTTTGTGTATTTGTGTTCCTGTGTGTTCGTGTGTTTGGGAGTTTGTGTGTTCGTGTGTTTGTTCGTTAGTTTGTCCGTGTGTTTGTGTCTTTGCGTGTTCGTGTGTTTGTGTATTCGTGTGTTCACGTGTTTGTGTGTTTTGTGCTTGTGTGTTTGTGATTTTGTGTGATCGTGTCATTGTGTGTTTGTGTGTTTGTCTGGTTGTGTGTTTGTGTGTTTGTGTGTTTGTGTGTTTGTGTGTTTGTGTGTTTGTGTGGTTGTGTGTTTGTGTGTGAGTGTTTCTGTGTTTGTGTGTTTGTGTATTTGTGTGTTTGTGTGTTTGTATGTGAGTGTTTCTGTGTTTGTGTGTTTGTGTGTTTTCGTGTTTCTGTATCTGTATCATTGTGTGTTTGTGTGTTTGTGTTTTTGTGTGTTTGTGTGTTTGTGTGTTTGTGTATCTGTGTATTTGTATGTTTAATTGTTTGTGTGTTTGTCTGTTTGTGTATTTGTATGTTTGATTGTTTGTATGTTTGATTGTTTGTGTGTTTGTCTGTTTGTGTGTTTGTGTGTTTGTGTGTTTGTGTGTTTGTGTGTTTGTGTGTTTGTGTGCTTGTGTGTTTGTGTGTTTGTGTGTTTGTGTGTTTGTGTGTTTGTGTGTTTGTGTGTTTGTGTGTTTGTCTGTTTGTGTGTTTGTGTGTTTGTGTGTTTGTGTGTTTGTGTGTTTGTGTGTTTGTGTGTTTGTGTGTTTGTGTGTTTGTGTTTTTGTGTGTTTGTGTGTTTGTGTGTTTGTGTGTTTGTGTGTTTGTGTGTTTGTGTGTTTGTGTGTTCGTGAGTCTGTGCGTTTGAGTTTCTGTGTTGTTTTGTGCCGGTGTGTTTGTGTGTTTCTGTGTTTGTGAGTTTGTGTGATCGTGTCATTTCGTGTTTGTGTGTTCGTGTGGTTGTGTGGTTGTGTGTTTTTGTGTTTGTGTCTTTGTGCTCTCTGTGTGTTTGTGTGTTTGTGTGGTTGTATGTTTGTGTGTTTGTGTGGTTGTGTGTTTGTGTGTGAGTGTTTCTGTGTTTGTGTGTTTGTGTATTTGTGTGTTTGTGTGTTTGTATGTGAGTGTTTCTGTGTTTGTGTGTTTGTGTGTTTTCGTGTTTCTGTATCTGTATCATTGTGTGTTTGTGTGTTTGTGTTTTTGTGTGTTTGTGTGTTTGTGTGTTTGTGTATCTGTGTATTTGTATGTTTAATTGTTTGTGTGTTTGTCTGTTTGTGTATTTGTATGTTTGATTGTTTGTGTGTTTGTCTGTTTGTGTATTTGTATGTTTGATTGTTTGTGTGTTTGTCTGTTTGTGTGTTTGTGTGTTTGTGTGTTTGTGTGTTTGTGTATTTGTGTGTTTGTGTGTGAGTGTTTCTATGTTTTCGTGTTTGTGTGTTTCCATGTTTCTGTATTTGGATCATTGTGTGTTTGTGTGTTTCCGTGTTAGTGTGTTTGCGTCTTTGCCTGTTTGTGTGTTTGTGTGTTCGTGTGTTTGTGTGTTTGTGTGTTTTCGTGTTTGTGTGTTTGTGTGTTTGTGTGTTTGTGTGTTTGCGTGTAAGTGTGTTTGCGGGTTTGTGTGTTCGTGTGTTTGTGTGTTTGTGTGTTTGTGTGTTTGTGTGTTTGTGTGTTTGTGTGTTTTCGTGTTTCTTTATTTGTATCATTGTGTGTTTGTGTGTTTGTGTTTTCGTGTGTTTGTGTGTTTGTGTGTTTGTGTATTTGTGTATTTGTATGTTTGATTGTTTGTGTGTTTGTCTGTTTGTGTATTTGTATGTTTGATTGTTTGTGTGTTTGTCTGTTTGTGTATTCGTATGTTTGATTGTTGGTGTGTTTGTCTGTTTGTGTGTTTGTGTGTTTGTGTGTTTGTGTATTTGTGTGTTTGTGTGTTTGTGTGTGAGTGTTCCTATGTTTTCGTGTTTGTGTGTTTCCATGTTTCTGTATTTGGATCATTGTGTGTTTGTGTGTTTCCGTGTTAGTGTGTTTGCGTCTTTGCCTGTTTGTGTGTTTGTGTGTTCGTGTGTTTGTGTGTTTGTGTGTTTTCGTGTTTGTGTGTTTGTTTGTTTGTGTGCTTGTGTGTGTGTGTGTGTGTGTTTGTGTGTTTGTGTGTTTGTGTGTTTGTGTATTTGTGTTCCTGTGTGTTCGTGTGTTTGGGAGTTTGTGTGTTCGTGTGTTTGTTCGTTAGTTTGTCCGTGTGTTTGTGTCTTTGCGTGTTCGTGTGTTTGTGTATTCGTGTGTTCACGTGTTTGTGTGTTTTGTGCTTGTGTGTTTGTGATTTTGTGTGATCGTGTCATTGTGTGTTTGTGTGTTTGTCTGGTTGTGTGTTTGTGTGTTTGTGTGTTTGTGTGTTTGTGTGTTTGTGTGTTTGTGTGTTTGTGTGTTTGTGTGTTTGTGTGTTTGTGTGTTTGTGTGTTTGTGTGTTTGTGTGTTTGTGTGTTTGTGTGTTTTCGTGTTTGTGTGTTTGTGTGTTTGTGTGTTTGTGTGTTTGTGTGTTTGCGTGTTAGTGTGTTTGCGTGTTTGTGCGTTTGTGTGTTTGTGTGTTTGTGTGTTTGTGTGTTTGTGTGTTTGTGTGTTTGTGTGTTTGTGTTTTTGTGTGTTTGTGTGTTTGTGTGTTTGTGTATTTGTGTATTTGTATGTTTGATTGTTTGTGTGTTTGTCTGTTTGTGTGTTTGTGTGTTTGTGTGTTTGTGTGTTTGTGTATTTGTGTGTTTGTGTGTTTGTGTGTTTGTGTATTTGTGTGTTTGTGTGTTTGTGTGTGAGTGTTTCTATGTTTTCGTGTTTGTGTGTTTCCATGTTTCTGTATTTGGTTCATCGTGTGTTTGTGTATTTGTGTGTTTGTGTGTTTGTGTGTTTGTGTGTTTGTGTGTTTGAGTGTTTGTGTGTTTCTGTAGTTGTGTGATCGTGTGTTTGTGTGTTTGTGTGTTTTCGTGTCTGTGTGTTTGTGTGTTTGTGTGTTTTCGTGTCTGTGTGTTTGTGTGTTTGTGTGTTGGCGTGTTTGTGTGTTTGTGTGTTTGTGTGTTTGTGTGTTTGTGTGTTTGTGTGTTTGTGTGTTTGTGTGTTTGTGTGTTTGTGTGTTTGTGTGTTTGTGTGTTTGTGTGTTTGTGTGTTTGTGTGTTTGTGTGTTTGTTTGTTTGTGTGTTTGTGTGTTTGTGTGTTTGTGTGTTTGTGTGTTTGTGTGTTTGTGTGTTTGTGTGTTTGTGTGTTTGTGTGTTTGTGTGTTTGTGTGTTTGTGTGTTTGTGTGTTTGTGTGTTTGTGTGTTTGTGTGTTTGTGTGTTTTTGTGTTTGTGTGTTTGTGTGTTTGTGTGTTTGTGTGTTTGTGTGTTTGTGTGTTTGTGTGTTTGTGTGTTTGTGTGTTTGTGTGTTTGTGTGTTTGTGTGTTTGTGTGTTTGTGTGTTTGTGTGTTTGTGTGTTTGTGTATTTGTGTTCCTGTGTGTTTGTGTGTTTGTGTGGTTGTGTGTCTGTGTGTTTGTGTGTTTGTGTGTTTGTGTGTTTGTGTGTTTGTGTGTTTGTGTGTTTGTGTGTTTGTGTGTTTGTGTGTTTGTGTGTTTGTGTGTTTGTGTGTTTGTGTGTTTGTGCATTTGTGTTCCTGTGTGTTTGTGTGTTTGTGTGTTTGTGTGTTTGTGTGTTTGTGTGTTTGTGTGTTTGTGTGTTGGTGTGTTTGTGTGTTCTTGTGGTTGTGTGATCGTGTGTTTGTGTGTTTGTGTGGTTGTGTGTCTGTGTGTTCGTGTGTTTGTGTGTTTGTGTGTTTGTGTGTTCGTGTGTTTGTGTGTTTGTGTGTTTGTGTGTTTGTGTGTTTGAGTGTTTGTGTGTTTGTGTGTTTGTGTGTTTGTGTGTTTGTGTATTTGTGTTCCTGTGTGTTTGTGTGTTTGGGAGTTTGTATGTTCGTGTGTTTGTTCGTTAGTTTGTCCGTGTGTTTGTGTCTTTGCGTGTTCGTGTGTTTGTGTATTTGTGTGTTCACGTGTTTGTGTGTTTTGTGCTTGTGTGTTTGTGATTTTGTGTGATCGTGTCATAGTGTGTTTGTGTGTTTGTGTGTTTGTGTGTTTGTGTGTTTGTGTGTTTGTGTGTTTGTGTGTTTGTGTGTTTGTGTGTTTGTGTGTTTGTGTGTTTGTGTGTTTGTGTGTTTTCGTGTTTGTGTGTTTGTGTGTTTGTGTGTTTGTGTGTTTGCGTGTTAGTGTGTTTGCGTGTTTGTGCGTTTGTGTGTTTGTGTGTTTGTGTGTTTGTGTGTTTGTGTGTTTGTGTGTTTGTGTTTTTGTGTGTTTGTGTGTTTGTGTGTTTGTGTATTTGTGTATTTGTATGTTTGATTGTTTGTGTGTTTGTCTGTTTGTGTGTTTGTGTGTTTTCGTGTTCGTGTGTTTCCATGTTTCTGTATTTGGATCATTGTGTGTTTGTGTGTTAGTGTGTTTGCGTCTTTGCCTGTTTGTGTGTTTGTGTGTTTGTGTGTTTGTGTGTTTGTGTGTTTGTGTGTTTGTGTGTTTGTGTGCTTGTGTGTGTGTGTCTGTGTGTTTGTGTGTTTGTGTGTTTGTGTGTTTGTATATTTGTGTTCCTGTGTGTTTGGGTGTTTGGAAGTTTGTGTATTCGTGTGTTCACGTGTTTGTGTGTTTTTGTGCTTGTGTGTTTGTGATTTCGTGTGATCGTGTCATTGTGGGTTTGTGTGTTTGTCTGGTTGTGTGTTTGTGTGTTCGTGTGTTTGTGTGTTTGTGTGTTTGTGTGTTTGTGTGTTTGTGTGTTTGTGTGTTTTCGTGTTTGTGTGTTTGTGTGTTTGTGTGTTTGTGTGTTTGCGTGTAAGTGTGTTTGCGGGTTTGTGCGTTTGTGTGTTTGTGTGTTTGTGTGTTTGTGTGTTTGTGTTTTTGTGTGTTTGTGTGTTTGTGTATTTGTGTATTTGTATGTTTGATTGTTTGTGTGTTTGTCTGTTTGTGTGTTTGTGTGTTTGTGTGTTTGTGTGTTTGTGTGTTTGTGTGTTTGTGTGTTTGTGTGTTTGTGTGTTTGTGTGTTTGTGTATTTGTGTGTTTGTGTGTTTGTGTGTTTGTGTGTGAGTGTTTCTATGTTTTCGTGTTTGTGTGTTTCCATGTTTCTGTATTTGGATCATCGTGTGTTTGTGTGTTTGTGTGTTAGTGTGTTTGCGTCTTTGCGTGTTTGTGTGTTTGTGCGTGCGTGTGTCTGTGTGTCCGTGTGTTTGTGTGTTTGTGTGTTTGTGTGTTTGTGTGTTTGTGTGTTTGTGTGTTTGTGTGTTTGTGTGTTTGTGTGTTTGTGTGTTTGTGTGTTTGTGTGTTTGTGTGTTTGTGTGTTCGTGTGTTTCCGTGTTTGTGTGTTTGTGTCCTGTGTGTTTAAGTGTTCGTATGTTTGTGTGTTTACGTGATTGTATGTTTGTGTGTTCGTGTGTTTGTGTGTTCGTGTGTTTGTGTGTTTGTGTGTTTGTGTGTTTGTGTGTTTGTGTGTTTGTGTGTTTGTGTGTTTGTGTGTTTGTGTGTTTGTGTGGTTGTGTGTTTGTGTGTTTGTGTGATTGTGTGTTTGTGTGTGAGTGTTTCTGTGTTTGTGTGTTTGTGTATTTGTATGTTTGTGTGTGAGTGTTTCTGTGTTTGTGTGTTTTCGTGTTTCTGTATTTGTATCATTGTGTGTTTTTGTGTTTGTGTGTTTGTGTGTTTGTGTGTTTGTGTGTTTGTGTGTTTGTGTGTTTGTGTCTTTGTGTGTTTGTGTGTTTGTGTGTTTGTGTGTTTGTGTGTTTGTGTGTTTGTGTGTTTGTGTGTTCGTGTGTTCGTGTGTTAGTGTGTTTGTGTGTTCGTGTGTTTGAGTGTTTGTGTAGTTCTGTGGTTGTGTGATCGTGTGTTTGTGTGTTTGTGTGTTTTCGTGTCTGTGTGTTTGTGTGTTTGTGTGTTGGCGTATTTGTGTGTTTGTGTGTTTGTGTGTTTGTGTGTTTGTGTGTTTGTTCGTTTGTGTGTTCGTGTGTTCGTGTGTTAGTGTGTTTGTGTGTTCGTGTCTTTGTGTGTTTGTGTGTAAGTGTTTCTGTGTTTGTGTGTTCGTGTATTTGTGTGTTTGTGTGTTTGTGTGTTTGTGTGTTTGTGTGTTTGTGTGTTTGTGTGTTTGTGTATTTGTGTGTTTGTGTGTTTGTGTGTTTGTGTGTGAGTGTTTGTGTGTTTGTGTATTTGTGTGTTTGTGTGTTTGTGTGTTTGTGTGTGAGTGTTTCTATGTTTTCGTGTTTGTGTGTTTCCATGTTTCTGTATTTGGATCATCGTGTGTTTGTGTGTTTGTGTGTTAGTGTGTTTGCGTCTTTGCGTGTTTGTGTGTTTGTGCGTGCGTGTGTCTGTGTGTCCGTGTGTTTGTGTGTTTGTGTGTTTGTGTGTTTGTGTGTTTGTGTGTTTGTGTGTTTGTGTGTTTGTGTGTTTGTGTGTTTGTGTGTTTGTGTGTTTGTGTGTTTGTGTGTTTGTGTGTTCGTGTGTTTCCGTGTTTGTGTGTTTGTGTCCTGTGTGTTTAAGTGTTCGTATGTTTGTGTGTTTACGTGATTGTATGTTTGTGTGTTCGTGTGTTTGTGTGTTTGTGTGTTTGTGTGTTTGTGTGTTTGTGTGTTTGTGTGTTTGTGTGTTTGTGTGTTTGTGTGTTTGTGTGTTTGTGTGTTTGTGTGTTTGTGTGGTTGTGTGTTTGTGTGTTTGTGTGATTGTGTGTTTGTGTGTGAGTGTTTCTGTGTTTGTGTGTTTGTGTATTTGTATGTTTGTGTGTGAGTGTTTCTGTGTTTGTGTGTTTGTGTGTTTTCGTGTTTCTGTATTTGTATCATTGTGTGTTTTTGTGTTTGTGTGTTTGTGTGTTTGTGTGTTTGTGTGTTTGTGTGTTTGTGTGTTTGTGTGTTTGTGTGTTTGTGTGTTTGTGTGTTTGTGTGTTTGTGTGTTTGTGTGTTTGAGTGTTTGTGTAGTTCTGTGGTTGTGTGATCGTGTGTTTGTGTGTTTGTGTGTTTTCGTGTCTGTGTGTTTGTGTGTTTGTGTGTTGGCGTATTTGTGTGTTTGTGTGTTTGTGTGTTTGTGTGTTTGTGTGTTTGTGTGTTTGTTCGTTTGTGTGTTCGTGTGTTCGTGTGTTAGTGTGTTTGTGTGTTCGT